>CM074182.1:26409940-27139107 GCA_037179385.1 Holothuria scabra | reverse complement strand
CTACGTTGAAACAAACTCCGCCAGCGGATGCAGTTTAACGTTCTACCCAGGAGGTGTCTCTGTCAAAGGCCCAATTTTCTCACCCCAACCAGAACTAATTCTCCTAACCCTGCCACAATTGTCTGAAATTCATACTTATCCATACACAATCTCAGTTTATTTCTTCAGGGTGAGTATAGAAAAGCCCAATGTGCATAATCAAAACACTCTCAGTACAATTTATGCTGTGTAATAAAAGCTTTGATATTCTGCATTTTTTTAATTAGCTGTCAATCAAAGAGCTGAGCCAATTGAGAGTTTAGGTACTCCCCTACAAGAACTGCAGTTTCGGGTGACAGGAACGCCCCTTTAAAGGTCGTGGAGGGTGCATTATATACTACATGATTGCGGAGCTATAGAGTAACAAAACAGTTCATCAGTTGAGTCTTGGAGAGGGAGAAGAAATCGTGACCCGTTCAAACTATTGACTAGTTTCTCTACATTTAAGATGTTTCTTTAACTTTTAATGTAGCCTTTGACTAAATTCGTCGCTATATGAAAATTACCAAGACCCATAAACACTGACACTTGTCAAATAAGCTCGGTCATGACTTGTTCTGCATACTCTTGTGCACACTCTGCAGTACACAGAGTACCGATTGGTCAGGTTTGTAAGAGCATGGAAGTAGTACTTCCATGGTAAGAGGCAGTAGGATTTTTTGCGGTGATAAAGGTAGTTTTACAATCACAGGCAGACTTGGATTTCACACAAACCTGACATCTTGATACTACACAAAGCTGACATCCCAAGACCTTTGAACTCCTACTTTAATAAATCGATGGGACACGAGGGGGACCTTTCGCAGCTGTTCGTTTAAAGTTTGTTATGAACAGGATTTGTGTTATCAGCAAAACCCCCCGCTGATGATATGAGAATTTCACACGGTTCAAAGATATTTAAAACTGATGGGAGCTTTCAAAGACCATACATTGTAGGTTAGTTAGTTAGCTAGGTGGAGTTTTACGACCCATTTTCTAAGCAATTGACTTAGGTCGAGTAGGCAACGATCTTTTGTGAAGTTGCGTCTCGCCGGCTTGTTTTCCCTACTCCATTACTTATGCTGAACAACAAGCACAGTGACAGTAGGTTCTGTTTTTTAAAGTCTTAATTCGGTATGAACTGGCCATGACTAGAACTCCCAACCTCCGGTCTGCAAGCCTGATGGTCTAAGAAAACAATGAACAGTGTGAAGAATCTGCCAGTAACGATTCAAATGATTCCAAAAACATTTTTTGTGGATCATAGGCTACGACCATAGCCCACCAACCCCTGGTCCCTCCAATCTAGCCCTTTATGTTACCAAATTTCTTCTCTGGTACTGGTGATTCCAATTCTGGTTGGCTTGAAGCTAGCTTTGAATCCGCTTAACCCAAATCAAATTGAAAACACAGGCCAACATTTCCATAATCTGCAGCATAGTCATTGTCGGGATGTCGCGGCAGCCGTGTGTTGGTTTCGCGCCTCAAAACTGTCACTATGTCGCCCAGGACTGGACTCACGCCTGCTGTCTAGCTATAAGACTGAGGGCTAAAATCACTTTAACAACCCATTAACGTAAACTAGATTATCATTCCGAAACTAAGATTTGGTAGTTTGTGGAAATTATAACATCAGTTCAATCACAGAATCAAAGGGAGTGCACTTTTTTTTACTCTAAAAAAGAGTGCACATAGTACCTCTCTTATACAGTAAAAAGTGTAAATTCACTCTATATTATTTCATCCCAAACATAGTGAAATTTACTACAGAAAGAGTAAAATGCACTCCAAGAGAGTGAATTTTAACTCTTTAACGAGGGCCCGCAGAGATCACTCTTTTTAAAGAGTGAAACTTTGACTTGTGGAAGTGAATTTCACTATTCTTGGAGTGAATTTCCACTCTTTGGCAGGAGTGAAATTTGGAACTTCACTCTTCCAACGAGTGAAATTTAACTCTCTCATTTCGGGAGCTTGAAACGGAGTGTTTCATTCACTATGATATTTGTGGATTCCATTTTTGAAAGCCGCAGCCATTAATTGGAATTACTCGATGAGATTATTCGATGTCCATGATGGTTCCTGAGGAGACAGTTTTCACGATTACTCACCAGCACATTTCTTTATAAATGGTAGCCATACTGATTAAACCGGGAGCACTCGTGCGATGTGCAACTGCCTCATGAAAGTTACGGATCGTGATTTGCTGGCCTCGTTGACCGAAAGAAATCGATGCAGTGACCCATCGAAAGAGTGCACGATACTTCTCAATAGTACTGCTGGCTAACTGTACAAGGCGGTGAACAATCTCTTTGGGATCCTGGTCAATCTTGTCTGGAAGCTTGAAAAACACATATTTTCAACTTTTAAATAGTAAGTTTACCGAAAGAACATACTAAGGTAATAAAGGGAGATTGGTTGGGAAAGCTTACTCAGAGAGAGAAAGAGAGAGAGAGCCTAGCTGGGTTCCATGGTAATGTGGAACCCGAACCCATCTCCATTCGCGGACTTTAATACATTGATTTATTCCATTACAGCGTAACTACGTTTCTTTCTCGAGATGGCGTATGGATCTGTATTTTATATTACTAGACTTTTTAAGCCACTACGGTCAAGCCCATCATAGACTTGAAAGTATGATGAACGGTCCATTTTGCAATGACTTGAGACTTTCTTGTTCCATATCTCACATTACCTGCTCTGTTTCGCTTTAAAATTAAACATATTTTATGGCCTTGAACACTTCCTGTTGCTTTCACAGCATGTTGCACAGAGAGGGCTTAATTAATTACATCACCCCATAAGAGTAGGAGTGCTTTCACACCTTGATACGAGGTGCAGTTATTGTACCTTTCAGACAAACAAAGAAATACAACAATTGTAATTTGAGTACAACAATGACATCACAAACTATTGCGCAATGCACCGTACCGCTTTGTTCGAGTGAATAAACTTCAACATTTCTTATCTCTTCTCAAGAATGTCCTATGAAAATGGGAGTTGGACTTTAAGCCTTCATTTTTTCATGCTTTCTAATATATACATGAATGTATACTTGAAGATTAGTAGTCATATCTTTTTCATAAAATCTTTGTGAGATGGGACTCAGAAATTGTGTGGTAATCAAAGTGTAATCAAATATGTTGAGATGCGCCAATATAAAAATGTTCCTTACATTAATAACTCTCTTGTCCAGCTCCAGGATCTGTTCATACCTGGGCATCAATCGTCGTTTTCCCGCCCAGAATGTATCCTCCATTCTCATAGGACCGTCAGTTTGAAGGCCATCACTTTGTCCTTCCACGCCAGCCGAGGGATTTATCTTAAGAACTTCATATTCGTCCAATGACGACATCGCTGTCATAGGACTCTGTTGAATGGTTAAGAGACAGTTTTAATTAGATTTCATAATTTCCGGACCATCACGCTTCTACCAGTCATATGGCGGTGGTAGGGGAAAAGGAGTGATTTCTCGCCTTGGGACTAAAAAAATCATTCAGTTTAGGTTAACATCATAGGTACTTGCATGACGGTGCATCTCATTGCCAAAGCTGCTTTTGAAATATGACGATTCGTTACCATTCCTTTTCTGCAATAGGAGGAGCCACTGCGAATATGATAAATTGTGAAAAGGTCGAACCTAGCTGGTCCGTAGGCAAAAGTTGGGTCTAGCTAAGTTCCCACCTCCTGCTAAAGTATCCCTCTTTTACAGTCCTGATATTTCGCACCTAGAATATCAAACATCACCATTGCAACAATAAAATTAAATGAAGCCGACCACCCCCCCCCTTTTTTTGCCTTGGAAGTTATGTCACACCCGCCCAGAAGTCTGGGGTACTTCTATAGTCTGCCTGAGGGCCTAGAGCGGACGTCGTATCAAGTTACAGTGATCATCAACTTTTACTAAAATATTCGTGTTAGGCCTAGTTTTTAGTTGCGGTGCCTGCCTTGCAGGCAACCGCAACTAATGCAGTTACTATCGCGATGTCAATTTCTGACTTTTCTGGCACTTTATTTCTATCTCCTTCTAGATGCTTTGTGGTATCGAAATACGGTTTAGTGCAATTTGTAGGGATGGTACTTCTCTTTCGTGTTTTTAAGTTTTGGTGGAAATATGATTTTCGTAAGAGTGTAAAATTGGGGGTTTTTTCACGTCAAATTTGCAAACGTGTTCTATTTTTAGTAACAATCTTGCGGAAAAACCAGGTCCGTGTGTACTCTGGGGAATAATATGTTGTTTAATTTAACACAGCGCCATCATTTTGGTTGTTTTTTAATTCATCGAGGTTGTTTAGTGAATTTTGAGTATTTATATGAGGGTTTCTTTGTAGAGATTTATTCTTTTCAAGTGACATGGTCGGGGTTGCTGTGGAGTAAAAAGTTTGATAGTTTAGAGGAGTTTTGTTCACTGTTTTTTCATAAAGTAAGTTTCTGTTGGAGGGAAACATTGTTATTGGTAGGTAAATATTATTTGTATGAGTTGGCGAGTATTAATATTTGTGTTATATCAAGGTGTCTGGTTATGGTAAATTTGTTATTTTAAAGTTTAAAATTATGTGGAGAATATAACAATGCCCAAGAAGGGCCGTTCAAAGATTTTTTTGTAGAAAGGAAAGATTGGCAACAAAGAAAAAGAAAGTATGGGGGTGAATTTCAAGATAAAAGTTATGAAGGGGAGAAAAATGATGATGTCAGAGTTGGGATCAAACAAAAAAAAGGCTCTAGTGGATATGAAAAGAGTCAAAGGTGTGATGATGGGGAAAGTAGGGAACATGACGATCGTGATGTATTATTTATACGTTCCGAAAGATCTACATGTACATTTTATTTGTTCGTTGTTGTGGGTGGTAATTGTTTTTTTCGGCGTTTGGCATTATTGGTTACAGGGAAGATGATCATCTTTATTTAAGACAAGTCATTGTAAGTTCATTATGTATCCCTCCACATATTTACACCACGAGCTGCCATTGCTCAGAAGCTCCACTAAAGAAGAATGCTTAAAAAACCAAATTCAGAGGGAATGTTCTTGGGGATATTTATACATTTACGGAGAAGAGCGCATCATAAGATGAAGAAGTGTTAACATGAACACATAGTTTAATGTAAAGAGTAGTCACGGTAGGGTTTTAACATGTTCATTCATATCTCGTTTTATATTTGTATGTGATGAGAGCAACCATTTTTTATTACGCTGGGCGGTGATCTGTTTGAGATATTGGGAAGAGGTCTGCATGAATGAAGGTTTTGCACAATCATTCAGGGACTGCTTTGGGTCTTCTGTTGGGGGAGAAGCCCTTGAAAACCAACTGATTTGGTCTTTTTAAAGGCCATGGATAGTTCATCTCTTGTCAAAAATGTGTTGATTTTGAAATGTTTATTTAAAATTTTGAGGGGGCCATATGACAGTTTGGCTTTCCTTTTTTTACTTGAGGAAGCAAAGACATCCCTTGCCTTCTCCGGGATTTACGTCACTGTAAAACAATTAAAAATGATTGCCTTATCATTTTTTTATATTTATGTTAAACGTATACGTAAACATTAAATTTGGAACGTTTGTAGAGGGTTTAGATTGTTAGCTTACACAACGAAGTTTTGAACAGGTACAAGAAAATTCGCAATTGTAAATTTTTAGCCAGGTGGTTCATTTCGTAAATGGTAAAGTAGCAAGACACTTATTTATAAGCTAGTTACGCTTTTTTTTGTAATGTCACTGGCTGTGGTGTTATCAGCGAAACGTTTATTTTTCATGAAGTCCGTTTTTTTTTTGAAAGTGGTTTGTTGAGCTATTGCATATGCGTGGTTGGAATGATGAAATTTGTCTTTTACGGAGTTTTTTACTGGACAGTGCAGTCTTATTCATAGACCTGGCTTTCTTATTGCTTTTACATATTTTAGGTTATGGTTTGATCAGTTGCGAGTCGTGGCCATACATAAACTTGCTATATTATTATTTTTATAAGAAAAAGAAATGCATAGAAATTATTAAAACAATTTTTATATAGTGCAATGGCAACAGTTTTGTTCCGTAGTAAGAAGTCACTGTCAGAAAGGCGACAACAAGTTCTTGATATAGAGTGTAGGAAGAAGCGAGACTGTTTAATGATGTGATGACAGACGAATCGCCGCTTATAGTTATAAACTAGGGACATCGATATTTTTGGTATTCGGGTTTCATGAAGGGACGTACAGATGTTGCAATTTATCTTTTATGATTTGTAAGTGATTGATTCGGTTCTCTGATTTGTGGAGGTCAACGTCGTTCAAGTGTCTATACATTACTGAACTAAGAAGTTACTGGCGAAGGGTTAGTAGTGACGTATGTGTGCGGGATTAATATAAATTGGAGAAACAGTGACAATTAATAGGCCTAAGGCTAGAGTGAAATATCATCATATTAACATTTATGTTGAGAGAATGTAGGTGTAAGTAACGCTGACAAAGGAATTTTTACTTTGCTGTTTTATATATTTTTTTTATTTTATTTCATCATTTGTAAAGATTATGGTAAATCCGAGATATCGACATTTCTTTTGATTCTCGTTAACTTGTTATTACATGTTACTTACAACAATTTTTTTTAGGAAAGCTGAGAGTAAACTTGGTGCGGAGCGTACAGAACTTTTTAAAAACCATTAATCTTTAAAAATTCTTTATGTTCAACATTGGAAATTTTTTCCTTTTGTGCATTAACATAAATCCATCTTCAACCAAGTGACTACAACGTTACTGTCATGTATATACAGACTCATTATCGTTTCCAACATTACGTCATAACAGTGTACTCCACCTGTATTCACTAAACAGCTAAACAAATGGCATTTTTTTCCTTATTAACTGCACTACTTAAAATACAATTTTGACTAATGTCTGTTTGGTCGAATGGTCTGTCTTGAGCCTTTGGCTCTTTACCATCTTTTATCAGAAACCCTCATGCTGTACAAGGAGTTACTAAGAAGCCGGGACATTAGGGATACCTTATATTGAATGCACAAGCAACAGCTTGTAAAGGACGTTTGAAATGTTATCTGATGTGACGTTTTACTCTTTCTACAGTTCTAAATCAACTGCTGTATCATCTTTTCCTGATTTACTGTCAACTTTGAGTTCAAAATGAGCAAACCTCATTATACCGGCAATCGAGTATTTCTTTGGTGTGTTACACGTTCCACCTCAACCACATTTCTAAAGTGAATGAACAATGTTCCTGGATTACAAGTGTGGAAGTTAACTTAGCTGCTATTGGGCAAAACACAATACAAGTATTTTGGAATGGTATTTTTGTTCCCCTAAAATATAAAGTCACCTTTAAAGTAGAAGACGACTTGGTTTGTCGGCACCGCAACTCGTCTAGACGTTCGTCTTGTTTATAACATGGAATTCGACGTACTACTACGATGTTTATACATTTCTCTGTGTTTGCCAGTTTTGTAACTGATGCGGTCAAAATTTTGGAAGGATATAATGTTCCTAGTCCGTAGCGAAAAATTGAAAAAAAAAAAAAAATCCCCCTATATACTGGTTTGACGTTTGCAATTTTCCACATTTGGCCGGGTGGAAAATTTTTCTCCCCCTTCAGAATATTGTCTGGCTACCGGCCTGACGTCACCCAAATTTGGTTTGTCATACACAACTGTTGGCAAATTTCGGACCAAGAGAGTCGAGATTACTATAACGGTTGAAAGAATCAACATTTTAAAAATTTTTAAATTTTTTAATGAAAAAATAAAGACTCTACTGAATAGGAAATGTATTTGTACTTCGTTTTTCGTTTTTTATTTGTTTGCTTCACAATTTGTCCTGTTCCAACATTGAAAGTTCTTGTGATTATATTATGTAACAAAATTCGGATGGAGTGGAATTATCGCTACCATTAACAACTCAATATGGCTTCCTCTTCAAAGGAATTTAGACTGAGTGGTTTTATTCAATGAAATGTTACTACGTTCATTGAACCCGGTCTGAGGCACGACCTGTGTTTCCGGCTTTCGGATGATTTTGCCCCCCTCCCTAATTAGCAAAACGGATCGACGCCCCTGCTATTATAGACCTACAACTACAAAGTAGAGCGACGGACCAGGGCCGTAGCCAGGGAGCGGCGTTTGGGAAGGGGCACAAAGTTTTCAGTGATCGCCGTCCTGGGGGAGGGATTTCTCCCTACACTTTGGAAAATTTTTGCCTATCTGAGAGGGCTAAGATGCAAAATGGTGGTCTTGCACTGTTACAGATGACAAAGTGGCACGATTAGAAGATATGTGAGGTACTTGTAGATTGCTCTAGTTCTTTGTGTGTGTTCCACTTTTCCATAGCAATAAAATTTCAACCTATTCTTTGAATTTTTTTTTGGGGGGGGGGGGGAGGGGACGGGGAGGCACGTCCCCCCCCCATCCCCACCGTGGCTACGAGCCTGCAACGGACGGGAAGGCGTAAGACGTACTGATCGCTAACTGTCGTCCTTCTCTGTATACTGAATATGAAGTCTACATACCTTAAAATTGACCGGACTTTTCACGAAAGAGTACAATTTTGTTCCGATAGAGTGTATGGTACCGGTGATGCTGAGAAGAACACAACCGTCACTGACCCACCTCGACTAAATATATTTATATTGTCACCATGTCGATCTCGATGACGTCACGGAGAAGAGACAATCGGAAACTTGGACACATTCAACATAAAGGTTAACATTCAGAAAAATCTGTGAAATTTTTCACTCCTGGAAGTATTTGCGGTCCTTTTAACTGAGTCCCATATCGGAGTGGTGCCAACTGTTGCAGTTTGAGGTAGAAGTAGTTTACTTGTAAGTGGTGTACAGAACAGCTAGGCAAACAGCAAAAATATTTAATAATGGCTCTTTACACTATTTTGTATATTTTCAGTATTCAGATGTATTCTTCGGCTGTCTAGGTAAATGTGCATGCTTTGCATACCAGTTAAGGTCAACTTCCATTGCATTTTTTTTCTCAAAAAGGTCAATGGAGCAATTGTTTTCCCAGGCTTTCTTTTTTTTTTATATGGTTAGTTTGTCTACGGAAACCGTTAAGAAACATGGTCTGGTAGTATTAATTTTGTGCACATTGCAACTTCGTTCTTTGTTACTACTGTACGCTTCTGCGTCCTTAGAAATGTCAACGGATTTTGTCCCAGCGGCGTGTGCAGGATTTCAAAGGTGGTGGATAGGCCCGTAACCAGACTTGCAGAGCAGGGAGGGGGTGGGGCAAATCATTTCCGGGGGCACTAAGTTTTGCTAAACGCATACCCTCCAACTTTTGGGGAAATTTTGTGTGTGACTATCTAAGCGGAGCGCCACCATCAATTGGCGCGGAGTGTACAAGAAAATTTTTGGTTTTATAAACCCCCAGATGGCCGGAAACGGCACTTCCTGAGTGTTCTAAGCTACATGTGCCCAGCCATGAAATACGGATTTCATGTCTGCAATTTCTCAGTTATTGATAAAAACTCAATGTATGAAAAATGGAATGCATATCAGATGGGTTTTGAGACAGTGCGGAAATCCCCACTGGGGACAGCTCGGAGGGGGAGGGGGTTCACCCTTTTGCACCCCGATTTTTTCAAATTTTCTCTCTTTCTAAAAGGTTGGAACCTTTCACTCGCTGTATCGTAAGAACGCGCACAGACAAGATAAATAGAGTTGAATTCGGTGCTAGTCTTAAAAGCTACATTCTCATGACAACCCTTGAGTGTTCACAAGAGAGACCTCGAATCGCCACCCCTCGAATGGGCAGCGCTAATTGAACCGCGGTGAAACACTCAAAGGAATTGGCAAAAATTTAATATGCCTCTTACCTGTCGTGTGCTCATAATTTGCACACTGTAGTTTGTTACCGTTAATCAAAAGCAATTTTAATGAACCCTCTATTACCCACCCGTGCTTATAAAAGGACTGCCATCGGAACACTGACTAAACATTTTATAAATGTCATGTGAAGGCTTATAGAAAGTTCGGGGTCTTAAAATTAAATTTATACATACACCAAAGGGGTTAACAAACATAACTCATCCGTAATACTTTAACTTTGGCTCCATGGAGCCTTGAATTAAATCCACAACCTCTCACGACGTTCACTACTGATGCAGACTTGGCCAAGTCTCTCATGAGTGTTTCGCGGGGAGCTGACAACTTTCTCTACAAAATTCTCTACTCCAACATAGTAAAGCATGCCGTATTTTCCTTTTGTCTAATACGCCCTCTATTCTTCTATTAATTGTATCGCTTCTCAACGAAACAATTAATAGACCTATAGGGGGCATATTAGAAAAAGACAAATACGGTATGCTGTACTGTTCTGAAGTACTGGATTTTGTAGAGGTAGTGGTTGTCACCTCCCAGGGGAACACTCACGAGAGACTTGGCCAAGCCTACTACTGATGAAGTTGCTGCCATATTATAGCAATATGAGCCAGACAACAGAAACCGGTCAAGCTTGGTCATAAGAACCAATCTTTTTAAATTCAAACCCCGACTTCCTAAAAAAGACTGGTATCTTTTGCGTGAAATCCCTACGATGATTTCGGGCCTTTCCTAAAAAATGTGCAAGGTTCATTGACTATGGCAACGTCAAATGGCGCACCGTCTACAATTGGCAACCCTGGGCTGAGGGGTGCGAGACGACGGGAAAGAGCTGTGCTGAGTGCTTCCACTAGGTACGAAATTGGTTGAGCAAAACATCGCGAATCTCGTGTTCTTCTTGAGCAAGGACTAGACTTGGCCAAGTCTCTCGTGAGTGTTCCGCCGGGAGTTGACAACTTTCTCTTCAAAATCCCCCTACTGCAGCATAGCACAGAATATCGTATTTTCCTTTTATCTAATACGCCCTCTATAGGTCTATTAATTCTACGCGATACCTTTATGACCTATAGAGGGCGTATTAGAAAAAAAGGCAAATACGGTATGGTGTACTGAGCTGAAGCACTGAATTTGTGTAGAGTTAGTGTTGTCAGCTCCCCGGGGAACACTCACGAGAGACTTGGCCAAGTCTAAGCAAGGACAGGAATGTATGTGATCCACGGACTTATATACATGGACAGAGCATTTATGTGTACGTACTATCCGTAGATTGTCTCCACCGACTGGGACAAAACTTTGTGAAGTTTGTGTGTATTGAAAGACTGAAGAAAATATCAAAATTTAAAATTATACTAGTATTACTGTTGCACAGTGGTCTGACCGTATAGGACCACAGAGCAGGGGGACAGGCCGAGGAGAAGGGGGTGGTCCTCAGCCCCCCTGATTACGGGCCTGTGCTTCCACTGACTGGCTCGGATTTTTTTAACACCTATTTTTTGGCCTTTCTGCACTTCAGGTTCTTGGCGACCGACTGACGTCGGCACACTTGTGCTGTCCGAATTTTCGAGGACCCCTTTTTTTCTTTTTTGACAACCATTTTTCACGGGGGCTGGTGTGTAGTTAAGGTTTGAATTCTCAGTGTGTCTCTTTCAAATTTTTCCTCTTCCACGAACCCGTAAATCCCCACACTGAGTTATTTTCCCCCGAATGACTTCGGATGTGGGGGCTGGACCCCTTTAAACACGCTACTGTTTCGTCCAATGATATAGGCGACAAAAATAGAAATTTGAGTACATCCAATGTAGTTAACAAGATCCACCAGCAAGAATGTAATATACAAATTACATTTTCAAAGTCCATCCCTCGACTCTCAGTGACGAACCTGAAGGGTAGAAGGGACGTCATTCCCGTAGGAGTTCAGTTCTATTCCCCCCAAAGAGGTGTCCTCACACTCAGGGACATTCTTACAACTCGAACTAAACGTGACCAACCTCTTGACCTCACACATGGCTGCCCCTCTGTAGGTGGTCGGGGAAAACTCGGCTAGTAGCCGGAGGGGGGGGGGGTGTCACTTGGAAGTAGTCTGGCCGAGTCCGTTCCAGCAACAGGAGCGCACCCCAACTGGCCGTCAACCATGTTTGAATATGCTTCAAAATGTTTCAAAATATAACCAATGCATCTCAGCTCTCCTTAAAATGTAGGCCTATAAATTCTACCCCAGATAACGAATACTCAAACCTTCCGTGAAATTTTATCAGCGGAAACCATTTGGTGTTTAGCCAGTTTCAATGACGAGAATATTCCGTTGCCTAAGTAGACTCTTACCCATGTCAGTGGGAGGAGTTTTCCGTTTGGCCCAGGCTTTACCTCACAATTCCTTCGCATGCCACTGGTAGTACGAGTACAAGTTCTTGAGTAAAAGTACAAGCCCTCGAGCAGTCTACTCGAGTACAAAACCACTATTATGAGTATAAATCACTGATCTATATTACTCAGTGGTATAAATGCCTTATTGAACTACGAGTTCAAATGATGAGTGAGTACCAGTACAGTGCGAAAAACGGTTCTCTAGGAATAATTCGTGTATGAGGAGAACTCTCTGAGTGTAATTGTAGCCTAAGATGGACTATATGACAACAGTAATATGCGATTAAGCCAAGGTATTTATTCATCTCTTTGTCAGTTTATATGCCTTGTATAAATAAATACCGCGTTTGATTTTAATGTATAACTATTACTAGCCTTGGAAAAATGGAATAAAGACCGACACTTGAGAGATGATTGAAATCATCTGTCCTTTAATATATTTTGGTACAGTGGCGTAGCTAGGGTATTTTCCAGTGGGCAAAGCTCGAAAATTTCCCCCAAACTTTTCAGTTTCAGTTTATTTTCAGTTTCAGTATATTTTCAAGGTCAAGGTGCATGTATTACATACAAAATACGTTAATTAATGATAATAACAAGATTATCCTGACGTCATGTAATGTAACCTAAGTTAACCCATGGCCTACAAGATCCTGAAGCTGCCTACTATATACACAGGATAAAGACAATGTCATCATGTCACCCCCATCCCCAGTGATTAATTAGATTAGATTTTCCGAACGGATTAAATAGATTTATTTTCCGAACCAGTCCTTTAAAAATAAGGTAAACATCATTTGCCGTTTTTCCAGGTTTGCAGGGTTATTATGTCTAGACAACGGTAAGCTATTGTTTTTAGCTCCATCCATGGCTAAACACAGAGTAAGATCAGTCCATAACCCTGCCCTGTACTAGCTGATAGGATGAGGGGAAATTTCGCTAAAAACACCCCTAGATTGCAGGATATGACACTCCCTGTGCCTCTTTACTGCATGCTTACAATGCCATATTTTTCTTGTCCTGAAAACTTTTAAGGAGACAATTTGTTCACAATATATATAAAAAGGAAAAATTTGAAACTCTAAGGCGGTGCTTCTCAACCGGGGTCCAAGTGCACCCCCATGGGTGAATTCGAAATGCTCGAGGGTAAAATTTGGAAAATTGGGGGTGAATTATACACAAAGGTGGGAATTTTGTGAATAGGGGAAATTTGCATGAATGGATTTGCGTCTTGAAATCTCTATTGCGCTTATTTGCAAATCTGTGGCCTGTGTCCTTTAAATACAAGTTTGAAACAAAAACTAACTAGCATGTTCTACTTTTAGTTTTCAGTTATTTGATGTTTTATAGGAGTGAATGATGGAAAATTTCTCCCAAGTGGAGAAGTGGATCATAAAGGTTGAGAAGCACTGCTCTAAGGCATACTGGTATGTATTTTGAAAGCATTAAATCGAATATAAATACTAGAACTGCATTTGCTTGCAAATACGCAGAATTGTAGTGCGTGTTAGAGATGTCTTTTCAGTTAGTACATTAGCCCAGTTTTTATTTGAACTTTAGGATTTGTTCATGGCGGGAAGAGGGGCTGTTGTTTCTTTTTGGCCACTCCTCTCAACCCTATTTCTTGATAATACAAAGATGGACCACAGCTCCTTGGCTGGACGCATAAAGAAATCAAAGAAGAGTAACCGATGATGGAGTAAATCCGGACCTTCTATGCTAATAGTCAGTCACTAGCTTTATTTTGAAGCATATTTGCCAACAATGAAGCAAGTGCTGAGTAGTCCTTGAACAAGACCGTGTACTGCGCTTAACGGTAGGACCTACTCCGTATACAGTCAAGTGTGGAGCACAATGAAGTGGACGAAGCATAGTCCCGTTCAAGGACTCGTGCTGAGTAGCCTACTTAGCCATACGTTATGCTCTGTTGTGTTGTTTACTCCTCCCTGAAATGGTTTTATCGGTTCTCGACTCCTCTTTCACCGTTCTTTATGTTAAATAATGACGCCCTCTCAAGCTCTCTGACTGCACCGCTGCATGCATGTGACAACTGTCTCGTGGAAGGCCGAATAACTGTTGACGCTGTGTGTTTTAACATCCGTGTTTCGTTAATTCGCAATGCATGCTGTCAAAACGTTTCGGTCAGACTGCTGTCAAAATAGCTTCTGCTTTTACCACTGAAATAAAGCATGATAATAGAACTACAGCACAAGTCGCTTAATCCAATGCAGTAAAGCCAATTCGTTCCGTACAGGGAATTGGCAATATACCCTGCTCCGTAGTAGCTAGATGAAGATACTGTACAATAACGTCTTGATACTGTTCAACGATAGTGGACGCAATGGCGCCGTGTTACGTATACCAATTTGGAAGCAGCGATTGATTCTCCAGGCGTATCACTTCAGTGTGAAAAGGCCGAACCACATTACATCGCGTTTTCTGGAAATTTATCCGCAATGCTCTTTCATGAAGCTAACTCCTTAAATCAGCCTTGTAAGTGTAGTATTTGCTTTTCTGAAGTTGATTTTTGTTTAAAGACGGCCACATATTGCACTTATTGCTATTGTTAAAGGGTAGAGCATGGATATTTGTACGAACTAAGTTACGGTACGCGCAGGGAAATGAGTTGTGGGCCATAACAGGCTTCACAAAAGAAATTGTCAGTCGGCCAGTAAATGCCAATATTGTAGTGCGGCGCACTACAATAATAATGGTTGTGGCACGAAAACAAACGGAAATTGTGATAATCATGAATTAAATGAGGGAATATTTCGTTCACGAGGCTTTGATTATTTTACTATTTATCAGCAACGTATTATCCGATAGTGCATCAAGTTGATGAACATAACATTTGCTCAACAATACGTAGGGAACTATAACTGCTCCGACCTTATAGCCTGTCAGTGTTGCGCAGTATACGCTGAACTGATCCAAATACCCTGCATGTGTACCAGAGAACATTCACGTTGCTGCATGCAGACTCTGTGAGGGCATTTCTGCGGAACGCGAGTCCAGCGCGCTTCATGCTGAAGTGACACAGATGAGATCTGGGGAAATACTTTGCATGAAAATTCGAGTTATGCATGAGAAATGTTTCACGATTACTTTTAGGCCTAGTGAGAAAACTTTAAAGTCATAGGAAAAGGAAGTATCATTGCGTCAACTTGAAATTCCACATTTTCCGGGGGGACCTTGCCCCCTGCCCTCCCCCATTGGCTACGCCACTGCTTCGGTATAATTATTTTCACTAATATAAAAACTCCTTTTCACAACCAATTTATTTAGGTAAAATGATTTTTGCCTTTTTTCTAGTAGTCTGTTATTGCTTATCAGGTAGAAATTTGTAATGTGTTACTTCAGCTCCCTACACTCTTAAATCAAAAGAATGGACTTAATCACTCTCTAAATACTGAGTGAAGAGTATGAATTCACTCCATAAGAGTGTTACGTCACTCCCAGATGAGTGAAATCCACTACAGGAAGAGGAAAAATTTACTCTTCCGAGAGTGCCTGCAGTGGTAACTCTTTTTAAAGAGTGATCACCGTTGTAGGCACCGTCCATCAAGAGTGAAACTTTGTTCGTTTAGAGGTAGTTCACTCCTTTTGGAGTGAATTTCACTCTTCTTGGAGTGAATTAGCCTATCATTTATCACATATCAATTGATATTTACCAATCCTCCCTTCTTAATCGTCACTGTGAACAGCATGATGTTAAACAGGTGAGTTTAGTACCCGGAACTTGATTGGACCCGAGCCTGAGGACGGCATGCAGTGGAGTCATGACCATGGGACAATATAAGTAACGATGCCGTCCCTGTTTCCAAAGGGATCTATATAAATGGAGAATCTTCGTAAAAGTGTTTTATTTTCAGGCAACTTTTACGAGAATACATAAAGCTTTTACATGACGTCACATTTGGTATGCTACGCCCACTTCCTGACAAAATCAACAGTGTTTTAGTGCAATAGCCACACATTAGCTGCTTCTCAACTAGCTACACTAAATGTGTACACTAAACGCCTGGTTTTGCCCTTCAAGAGGGACGACAGTGAAAGCACTCTAAATGCAGTAACGTTTTACTAGGGTCTCGAGTAAAATTAGGAAAGAAAACAAGAAAGAAAAATCAGACCTGGTCCTTCAGACTTTAATTGTGACAATACTAATGCATTTGGTTTTTGGTTTAACTTGCATATCTGTTCCACTTTTCAACAAAGCAGCAGAAATTAGTTAAACTTTTTGTAGTCATAGTTGTCCTGCTGGTCCTTGAAATTTGATCAAAGTTGGAATATTTAACTATCCTTCCCTGTAGGTAAACTATTACCCTACGCCATTAATGGTATCATCAATGTTACTTACAAACATTACTTCCTGCAGCGGCATCACAATTGCGCGCCGCAATTAATGCCGCGGAGAAATGACACTGAATTCCTGCGCCGAGTATTTGTCGGTTGTGACTGCAAAAATACCTGCAGGTTTTTGGCAACAAAACCACTCACTTTACTTGCATTCATAATACATGAAAATTGCAGACACCACCTGCAGTACTTGAACATATAACAAATGCAGGAAAATGAAGGACAGGTCCTTCATTTTACCTTTAGTTGAAAAGGCGCAGTTCCCGTCTTGGAGATAGCCGTCTACTGATTGTTCGGTCCGGCGGAACGTCCAAGTTCCGTAAACATAAAGTGGCACAAAACTTCCACTTTTGTAGTACTTAGTTTCCTTTCCTTCTTGTTTTTAATATCATTACCAAAAAGAAGGATTTATTAGAACTAGGCCTACTAAAAAAATGAGCAAATTTAAAATTAATATCATATAAATATTTAATAAATATTAAAATGTCTAGTGTACTCATTTTATTGTATTCACGATATGCTTAACGGAGTTTGGGAATCTTAATGGACATAAGTGGAAGTTACCATTATGTTTGACATTGGACTCACTGTGTGTGTATACAATCCTTGGAAGAACCGATTATATTCATGTCATTGCATTGTCATATTGAGTGTCATATATATCACGCAGAAATGCCACACTCTGTGCCACAGCCATCAATGCAGTTCCGCTAGACAGGAAAAGGAAAGATCGAGGACGTCATTAAAGTATGAAGCAAATCTCCCCACAGATTCCCTTTCTCTTTGAAACAAGAACATTTATGTTTCATGTTTGAATTGCCTAATTTAAGCCTACTTCAAAAAAGGCGACTTTGTTGTACCACTACCAGTATGTACCACTTACTAGCCAACCGCTCGTGTAACTAGCCTAGGCCTATAACGTTAGGCGAAACGTAGGCTAGGCCTAGCGTTAGGCTAGCCTGGACCTTGGTTACGTTCAACTTCGGGCAAGAGAAGATAAACAAGGACGTAGCCTAGGGCTATTCCCAACTGTTACTGTTAGCCTAATCGGTACATATTTAGAATCAGTGACGGGAAATGACATCATTTAAAGCAAGTCTCAGCTCTAATTGGGTTTCTGTACCCACAGTTATTGGGTTAGGCCTAGGCCTAGGCCTATGTACGCATTGTAATGAGCTTAGGGTTAGGGTTATGTACGCATAGTAATACTAGGTTAGGGTAATAGGTTAGGGTTACATGTATGTGTCAGCGTATATGCCACTTCCCGGGACAGAAACCCAATAAGTACCCAGTCTCAAACTTATAGGTGGCACTGAAACATTGAAGTTTTTTCAGAGAAAAAAAAAATAGGTAGGCGTAGGCCTAATTTTTCTTTACTTTTCTCCTCAAAGTAAAGTGCGTTTATTTTCTCCACTCGAGAAGAGGAGTATGATGTATTGGCTGTGGAAAGACGTGAATGGTTAATGCTGGGGAGAAGGAAAAGCGATGGTTAAACCTGAATTTGAACCCCTTATGTAAGGGTAAAGCATCAAAACGGGCATGCTTGCCGACTGTGCTAAGAGCGCCATTGCCAGTAGAAGGGTTTCAAATGATATAAGTATTGCTCAACAGTACTACTTACTATGTAAAGACATGTAAACCTATGTGGACGAATATACATGTGTATATACCTAGCCTAGGCCTATACGTACAGTACCGGTCCGTCGAGGTTGAAATACGTTGACGGACGCTACGTACATCGACGCACTTCGACTTACAAGGACTTTCAGCAATCTAACCTAAATTTTATGGATCGTCAAAAACCGTAAAATCCTTCCTTCCCTATCTAACTTGGTGAGCGGCTATTCATTAAAGGCTTAAATCGATCGTGGTTTTCCAAACAATAGATAAGATCGTCCTTAATCTTGTCGATCTTCGACTGTGGTTTTCTCGCAAATTGCCTCCGTGCACACAATGCAGACACCATCGTTAATCCTCTTCACTGACCGAATTTGTTTAGAGTACACGGTCACACTGCAGAGGAACTGATTTGTCATTAAAATTAAAAGAGATTGCACGACAGTGTGGCCAGTCCAAAATATTTTAACAGCTACGTTTTTCTACTGCAAAAAGACGGGATAATTCATGTATAGCGTGAAACCTCTTCAAACTAACTTGATAACGTTTAACTCTCGGGCAATTGTTTAAGCTGTTGGAATTGTGTGACATACCATAGTTGTCTACAAAACAACGATACGCGCTTTCGGAGAAGGTACAAATATTACACCTCCAAAATATGTAATGGGAAATTGCACTGTTGTTGCACTTTTTGTTTGGTACTTCAACACGCTTGTCGTAAAATCGGGAAACAACTTAGAAATGTTCAACAACGCACCAGCACACAATGCAGGACCGCTAGCTTGTCCTGTACCATTTCACGGGTTAATCAAACTAACGAATAAATGATCAAGTTAACTGAAAAAACTCATTTATTGTGTGTTGCTAGTTTGTTTTT
Organism: Holothuria scabra; assembly: GCA_037179385.1. Classification (NCBI taxonomy): domain Eukaryota; kingdom Metazoa; phylum Echinodermata; class Holothuroidea; order Aspidochirotida; family Holothuriidae; genus Holothuria; species Holothuria scabra. Next base: position 27,120,073 of record CM074182.1, on the reverse strand, counting down.
GCCCCTTTCTAATTTTATCAATACATATTATAGGCGTAAGAGATGAAATAATTTTTTTCAATATGTAGACAGATCATGGGGGGATGTTGCAATACCTATCGCTTCATTTGGCAAAAGAAATTTCAACAAAACTACTAAGGCGATCTTTAACTTCTTACGAACTGTTGTCATGGTGGAGATTATACTTCTTGGGTGTACCGACATTAAAAGGGCAAGTTTGTAAAGGGCGGAAACCCAACTAAAGTGAACAGCTACAATACGAAAATGCCCCCCCCCCCCTTAACACGGCGCTAAACAATAGCGATCCAACACAATCCAAACAACGAACGCTTCACAAATCAAAACCACAAACACCTGGCCGTCTTGGGTCCGTGGGTAAAAACCAGTGTTGCGTATAGTACATTTGCTAGTTTGGATGCAGTTGATCTTGCAAAATGTCTTCCAATTTCGGCCCGGGGAATCGGGTGCATGTTACTGCACTGTTTTTTCTTTTAAGTGCGTGCAGATTGTATCCCACAACTTTGCGTTCTTTTGTAATATTCCTGTTAAATTTTACATCGCGATTTCATGTGACTTTGCTGTAATATCTGTTCTGCAGCAGGCCTTAAACCTTCAGCTTTATGTTTTCTCTATTTCCTCCTGCTGTTTACCCCCCCCCCCGTCTCGTTTTATTCATGCACTTTTTTCTTTCATACGTAGGAATGATGTTTTTTTCGAGCGAACATTCGGGTCATTCATTCATCATACATTCGGAAGTTCACAAAAAACGTGCATACACTTGATACATTTTTTTTGTTCTTATTCTAAGTTGGCATGTAGTTTTTTTTTCTTTCTTTCTTCTTCATCTTCTACTTTTTCTGTCTTTTGCGTATGTACTTGACCAGGTTTTGTCGGCGTGGAAAAAATTGGAATCCGAGAATTGTTGTGCAAGTAAGTTCTACAGTATCGCAACAGAATACATTGAAATGAACTGGGCAACCCTTAAAGTAAAAAAAAAAAAACCCTTCCTGGTAATCGCACCATTTTCATATGAATTGGTTAAAGGCTAAGATATCTATTGATTACCGTACCTTTTTTGTTGCTAGGCACAATTGCTTACAACTATTCTCAGTTCCTGAACTGAAACGGAAATTGCACATTCCAAGCAGGGAGCTGCACTTGAATTTTTTTCCCGCAATTTCCTGGAGGGGTGGACGCAATATCCTGCAGGCAGAGTAACCTCCCATCCCACCGGCGCAAGTACAGTGGGCTGTCATGTTTTATCGGGCGAAGGACAAATCTGGCAGATTGTTGCAAGAAACTGGAAAAAGCATTAAAAAGAAAAGCAATATATCTGTACCCACTGTGCATATCAATGTTTAGAATTCGCGCTGAAAAAGGTTTTATCCCATCTAGAGCTCTCATGTGTTTACCACCCCCCCCCCCTCTCTGACTGAACGAAAATGATTAACCATTGTCCTGCTGTAGCTAATTATAGTTACTAGACTTGATCTATTCCGAAGTACCGTTGACTCTCGGGCTCGCCATTAAACCGACATGAGTCACGAATCTCATGATCTTGTCTCCATGTTAGCTGTACTGCTAGTAACGAAGTTACTCTATAGCAATGTCATTTATCTTTATGCCCTACCTTATACAGCAGCAAAATCCTATTCTGCGCCTCTGCTTTCAGTTTTTTAATCCAAAGTAATAATCCCGCATTACTGGGGTACACATTTTACTACATGAAACTTGCATTAACGGTTCGCAAACTACAACTAATATTTTCCTAACAAGCACAACCAAGAAGCTAACTATCACGTACCGTACAGTATGCAAAATAACGTTGCAAGGGCCTATCTTTATCTGGTAACAACACGTGGACCCAACCTATGTCAGCAAAGGTGCATGAAAAGTAGGGGAATTTTCTGCACGGAGGTGACCAACACTTCGGTCTCCGTCGAAGATACAGAATTTTACGAAACAGTTCCTTGCAAGTATTACCCTGAAACCAAGGGAAATGAATTAATGTTGTTTGTTGGTACCACACGTCCACATAACTAAAAAAACCCCACCACTTATACATTCACATATTGGACTCGCCCTGTTCCAACCTACCAATCACGCAAGGCCTCACGCGCATCTTAATTATGTACCCGGCCAGATACAGTACATGAACTGGTGATCCGAGCAATTCATTTGCATATTAACGTTGCAAGGTGCCGTGCAGTACATTTCACAGAGAACTAGGTCACCTGCGAGGTTCATGATGAACAGGTGCCTGGGAATATGACTCTTGCTTTTCGCGCGGTCAACATTTTGACATGACAATTTGGCGGTTTTCCAAAATGTGCCGTACATAGCCGATTTTCTAGGTACTGATCATTATCATGGCTGGGCGGGCTAGGGAGGAGCCCTACGAAATTGGCGAGACATTTTTCTCAACTGGTCGGCGAACTAGAAAGTTAAACAGAGTCGGTCAAAGCCTACCGCTCTTCCACAAAATCCCCGTACAGTAAGGTGAACTGCACAAAGATCTGGAATAGGGTGAAACGCTATTGTTAACAATTTCTCCAGATATCCACTTCGGAGTATTTTGAAATGAGGAAACGATGTTTGCAACCTGAGAAAATCATTTAAATAGCTAAACTGATAACATATAAGCAAAATAAGTCTTCAGTGGGCGGACGAAAAAATTCACTTGGTCGGCATGCCGTAGTTTTATATAACAAACTTACAAGATTATGGCATTCTAAAATATGATACAGCGACCCAACAGGAAGCTATGTCAATTTTTGTTGGGTTCGCTGTTCCCGAGGTTCAATGTTTCCGAATCTTGAGAACATCGACACTTCTTGGAAAATCAAACCCATGGAATAACAAACCTTGCAATCATTTTTAAACCAGCGAGATGAAAAGAATACGGGCTGGAACACTGAACCTTGAACCCCATGAACACCGGGTACCCCAACACCCCAACCCCCCCCCCACAGTGCCAACAGTGAGATTTGAAAGTTTAAAGGGTAACTGATTTATGTCCAAACTTCCAAACTAGGGCGCTAAACATTGATAATCATCGAAGGGATGTATTTCGCACCCAGACCGCCAGGTTACCACGCCGTTTCGAGTGGGTAATTTGACCAATGCCCAAGGCGACTTTGGTTAATACAAGACAAAAGGGAGAATCGCCACGCTGGACATCTTTTCCCCGTTGCGAAGAGACGCATGCAGTACCGTTGTTGCTAGGATCAATGAACAATGAAAGTTGTGGTATTATACTGTAGCCTACTTAGTTATTTATTTCTGAAAGGATTACTTCAACATCGTGGTGGCAATTACTCTTTTGTTTGGAATAAACTTGATTCTCTTTGGTGTTTCAATTATGAGCCCCACTCTGGTCAAAGTTTTGGAAAAGATTGCAATTCGTCCGCCTATTGATTAGATTCTGTTCAAGTTTGTCTAATACATTTTGGGTCGTTTCATGTTTTACAAATGCTCGGTCTTTTTGGAGAGTACACTTAAACGGGAAAGCACCACGCTTATAGGTGCGACACTGAAACGATATAGTGGATGAACTTAGGGGTGGGAGCTGTGGGGATGATACCGTATCAGTTTGGGAACGAGGGGACTTGGTTTCCGTAATGTAATAATCATGAAGGGAGACTATACAGTATCTGCACGGTTATATGTGTTATATAGTGTCTTACTGCTCAAATACTGTTTAAGTCCTCCGTAAAAGGCAGTGCACATTGAGACCAAAGGTAACGAGACTGAAGATCCGGAAATCGAAATTTTGAAAAGATCAGCAAGTTTTTAACTTTTTGATCTCGCGGACTCTGTAGTTTCGGTCTCTCTAGCTGCAATGCAAGAAAATGCAGGGCACGGCCTAGACAGGTCACACGTACGGCGCCTTGATGACGGAAGACTGACACTCAAAAAGTTTCTAGACAGCCATCGCGCCTTTCAGTCTACGCCGCGGTTAACATCAAAGTGCTGCCCGTGAGAAAATCGAGGTCATTCACCCAGCTGCACGGAACGATCGCGTTGAACCAATGGGTGAGTGTTTTGTCCGTAGCTGCGATTGGATATATCCGTGACAAGAAACGGGACTTCCCAGGCATTTTTAGAACTTGTTACCGGTCGCCGCAACATGTAGAACGTACGAATCGATGTGGAATCGGTCCGGGCCACACGTTAATATTAATAGCACTGTACATTGCATTGTTAAACCTGCAAGCCGGCTGGCACCTGATCGTATACATAGCGCCTCACAGTACTGGGTGTCATGGAAGGTGCAGGGACCGGGTTTAATGTCGGACAATGTCGACACAGCCCGCCGCGAAGTAAATATGACGGCGATCCCTGTACAAAATCTGAAGTGGACCGTATGTGTTATATTCAACTAAGTTGAGTTGTTGAAGGCCCTGAGATCTATCTAATCGCAAATTTCATCGCTCGGCTTGTCATCTTACAGTTCCTTGCTCTGCCTAGAATGTAAATGGAATAATTCTCATCACTCGGCTTGCCATCTTATAATTTCTTTCTCTGCATGGAATATTAATGGAATAATTCTCCTTTGGACGATCAGGTGTGAGAGATTTCATACTAACCAGGTAAGATTCAAATTGAGGCAATTGCTTGGGGGAGTTACATTAATTAATAGTGGCGGTGCCAAGGTTATGGCAAAATGGGGCGGGGGCAAACTATAAGGGCAACATCTGGCCTAACTGGCGGAAGGCAGAAAGGAATGGCGAAATCTGAGCGGAATAAAACCCTCATGCGCCTCAGCGTCGCCACTGTTGAACAAATATAAAGCAATGGTGTTGGCTCAACTCTAAGATGGGTGGTTAACTATGTGATCAAGGCCTGCTCTTTGTCTCAGCATTTATGACGGAGTACAATCCATCGCGGAACTTCCGTTGACGGTGAATAATTATTATTTTTATTCAATAAATTTTAATTTTTCATGTTATCGCGTCTCGTCTAAAAGGCATGGGCTTTTATTTAATACTGGTCGGTAACCTATTCTTTGGCTGGAAAAATCTTTAATATCTATTCTTTGGCTGGAAAAATCTTTAATATCTATTCTTTGGCTGGAAAAGTCTTTAACATGAGAGCGGGACACATTGTCGAACAAATTTAGCCTTGTGAAGTGCAGAATTTAAGTGCTTATATTGTAGAGAACAGCTGAAGTTTTCGTGCAATTTTACATTTCAGCAAACCCTATAAAACCCCGTGCTGCAAATCAGGTTAGGCCATTCGAAAAGAAAAAAAAAAAAAAACCGGGAAAAGTCAAAAAGAAAATCAAGTAGTAGTAAAAGAAAGACACAGACACGGGGATTTATTTCGTACAAAAAGACTTATTTGCTGCCACATAAACATGTAGGGAAGAAAAGGACGTGACATGATTGACACCTAGAGTTTTCCAAACAAATCGGTACGATCTGTTAGTTGCGTTACTGTTGTGTTTGCTACTCCAACGGCTGGTCATATTTGTCAATTTATGTTCAATAAAACAGTTGCTGTACAATTAATTATGTAGGGAACTGCGACATTCGTGCTCAAATCAAATTCCAGCATGTATTAAACTAAGCAGGCAATTCCGGAATTTGACACGAGTAACGTTAGTAGCGCTTTACGTGCCGATTGCAATATCTGCACGGAGTATTATTTTCTTAACTGTACACGCATGACAAGCTTAAAAAAACGTAAATGTTGTATGACAGTGTTACCGTACCGGAAAGTACTGTAAGTTGGGCTTACGAGCGAGGTTGATATCCCGCAACCCGTGTGACAATTACGTGGCTTATGATTTAAATGATTTTGATAACGTTTCAATTAGGTCTAACGTTATTGTCTTTTCGATGGATATATCACGCTATAAGTGAGTGTTAAGGTTTATTAACTGGAATTAAACTCTACAACTTATTACATTCTCACAAAAACTAAGCATGCAGGCGTTCTAGTGTAGGTTTGCTAATCGCTGTCATAACCCAGGGCTAGTCAAGCCCAATCATGCGATGACAATCGCACTATTGAAAAGTTCCATTGTTCACCTTTCTCCTTTTCAATAATGACACATAAACACGACGGAGCTCGCAAACCGCAAAGAGCTCATTTGGAAACCACAGCCTTTTGTGTATAATCTTTACTATGTTCGACTGTCTTGCTCAGATCGTCAAAATGGACGATCTTGTTTTCTAACCTTTGGCAGGTTTTGTGAATTTACTTTGATCGACGTAGGTCGGCTTAAAACGACTGTCGGTTCTCGACGTTCGTTTCAACCTCGACGGACCGGTACTGTAAGTAATGGTACCGTAAGTATATATTCCCATGTCTGCTTATACTTACATATAGCCCACCCTAACCTTCTACCTATTCATACTCATAGCTCCCAACTTCCCAAGTGACCCGCATTTCACAGGTTTGACCCGCATTTGAACACCTAAACCCACTGACACCCCTAGCCCTGTAAAAAATCTGCATTCTAAATTTACGAAGTATTCTTAGTGCTTACCAATAACTAAAAATTCAGTAAATCACATACTAGAACACATTCAATTTGTTGGGCTGCTAGAGAATACATAGGCCTAGCCTAGGTACCTACTGACCTGTGTTTGCTGCATAAAGCAGGATATAGGTTCCTATTATCCTGCTCTATGGTCTGCATACCTCCCAAGTGACCAGCATTTGAACACCAAAACCCGTGGCACTGACCCACCCAGCCCTCTGAAAAATCTGCTTTTCAAATCTCTGCAGTATTCTTAGTTGGATAACCACGCAGATTAACAAGTAATTCAGCTTAACGATAACTACAAATTCAGTAAATCGTATCTCACAGCACATTTAACTGCCCGCGCTGCTATACAATGCATATGCGTAGGTCAGTAGGTACAGTATGTACGGACCTATGTTTGCTGTCACAAAGTTCTCTGTTATTGGCTAACCTTCGCAGCAGCAGGTATGAAATATATTCCTGTCACTGCTGCCTTAAATAGCAAAGATGATTGCCCACTTTGCAGTTAGAGGCGGGGCTCAGTTTCCCATCAAACGAACGTTCTGGTCTGTCTTGACAGTCTGACGTTCTTGACTGTGCGTTTTCATGGCTGCTATAGCACCATGCGAGATGTACAAAGATTACATTAGAAACCAATTGCAGCATGTGCGACTGTCGGTGACACATTGAGTTGAGGTTTGCAAACTGTACAGGTACGGCACCAAAAATTTTGGCAACCAAAAAGATTGAATATCTTAGGAGAGATTTTAGTAATTGCGCATTTGTGAGTGTCTGAATAATATTATTTTTGCAAATCTTTCAATATAATATTCTTCTGGGTTACTGCAAAAAATTCAGTGCCATACTAAACTTTTTTGGCAGTAACCTACAAAAATTGCAGTTGACTGATGTGCCAAGAAAGTGGCCCCTATTTTGCATGTAGACACTTCTGAAATTCCAAAATTTTTGAAAACAGGAGAGGGACACCCCCTCCCCTTAAACCCCTCCCCCAGGCCGGCGATCCACCAACAGACAGATCAGTCGGACCTGCATCTAACCTCTCGGAACTTGGGAGCTATGGGTCTGCTGACGCAACAATGCTATTGGCTAACCTTCACAGCAGGTGTAGAATATATTCCTGTCACTGTGTAAATAGTATGATAACATGGTGCAAAGCTGCGTTCAATTTCAAGAGTGTATGCCCACTTTGCAGGGTAGAGATGGGGCTTGTCTCAGAGTTTCCTATCAAACAAATGTTCTGGACTGTCTTGACAGTTCCTGATGTTCTTGACTGTGTGTTTTCGTGGCTGCTAGAACTCGATGCGAGATGTAGGTACAAAGACATCTATTGGAAATCACTTGCGGCGTGGGATGACATCTGGTCACATACCAAGCTGACGTTTGCAAACAACAAACAGCAACAATAGCGATTAAATATTGTGATTAGGAGAGGTTTTAGTAATTATGAGTTTGTGAGTATCAGAATGATATTATTTTTGCAAATCTCTCAATATAATATTCTTCTTGGTTATCGCAAAAAAATTCAGTACCATACTTAATTTTTGGGGGTTGAACCTAGCCAAATTGCAGTTGACTGATTTGCCAAAAAAGTGCCACCATTTTGCATGTAGACACTTCTGAAATTCAAAAATTTTCAAAAGCAGGTATGGGACACCCCACTTCCCCAGGCTGGCGATCCACCAAGGACAGATTGGTTGGACTCGCATCTAGCCTCTCAGAACTCGGGAGCTATGCATATGTATGCATATGCATGTAAGTACACATATATTTGCATGTGTATTAAGAGCCTAACACTTACCCTATTACTATGCGTACATATCCACTTATGAAGAATGATGTAGGTTCTGGCCACTGATTCTAAATTAGAGCCCCCTGATTTACTAACATTGGAAAATAGACACAGAACATGTCCTTACTGAGTAATATGTCTGTTTTGCAATTATGACCAGCAGGCACAGGCCTACCTTTCTTAAGTTTAAACAATAAGAATAGGCCTACAACAATATTTGATACGCACTTGGTGCATAGGGAAAGAAGCTAAAGCTTAGGGGAGGAAAGTAACATTTCAGGGGGAGGAAACTAAACTTTTTGGAGGGGAGGAAACCAACAGACCCCACAGGACATGATCCACGGCTTACAACTAAACAAGTTAGGCCCAAGCTAGGCCCAAGCTAGGCCCAAGCTAGGCCCATGTTGATGTAGACTTTGGCCTGTAACCGTAACAAAACAAAAGAAAATTTGGGTAGATGCGCACTGTTTAACAAGGTGTCTCTTTATTAGCTGTTGCCATTGTATTGTATCGATTGTATCCTTTGTTTGGGTTAGAGATTAGGCCATCATTAGCCAGTTAGGAATTCTTTTTAAACAGAAGGTATCGCCCCTAAAATTTTTGATACTTGATGTTATTGAAGAGGTAATTTCAGGTTTTGTAAAATGAGAAATTTTGCCAAAGTGTGTGATTTAGGCCTAGTGTAGGCCTAGCTATTACCTATCATCTATAGAGTGTCCTACCTTGTGGAAATGTGTACTAGGACTGTGAATGTTTAACAAAATCACGCAACATTAAACCTCAGAAATATGCAATCCTTTAGTGATTAATCGCAATTACCTTATCACAAAAAAAAAAAAATAAAAAATTCAAAAATTCAGTATGTACTATGTAGTGGTTGAAACTGAATGTAATGCAGAAGTAATAATAGAATTTTGTTATCTTGCATGGTTTTAAATTATACTGACACTTTGAAGCCTACAAGGTTCAGTTGTGCCCAAAATGTTCCATTTAACAAAAACCAGGGATCATCAGAGTATACAAATGGACAAAAAACTGTCAAAAACAGGTTTGCCATTAATTGCTTGTAGCTTTGAACCAAACGTTCATTCCACATGCTATCATTTAGCGATTAATCGCAACACATGCACAGCCCTAGTGTGTACATGCATATACAGGGCTTTGAATGCCTGTTTTGAAGACTATGAATTGAGCCTAGCATATGTCTTCAATACAGACTGGCCTGTAAATGTTACTGGTACAGTACCAGCGCTGTACCTGTCACACCCCAAGTTGACTTTCAACTTGGCGGACGTTGATCAACTAGTTGAATCTTTTCTGTGTCAACTTGGAGTCAACCCTAATCAACGACCCCTCCTCCTTCCTGATATTTCCTTTGAAGTTCCGCCCATTGTTAGTCAACGTTGCACTCTCTTTTCACGTACAACATTGAGGCAGAAAGCACTGGGAAATTTCAATAGGGAGGCTGGTCGATCAATAGCGAGGGTATTATCAGTCCTTCACTGAAAATAGTATCTAATTGTACAGTGTACTGCTGTGTACAGTTGAGTGCGGAACATTGTTTCATGAGTGATTCCTGTCCGTACAGAAACAAAAAGCAGTCATGAATGTGCACAGTGCGCTACGGCACTTATACTACAGAGGGCTTCATACAGCAATATAACTATGAACAACTTTTAGGAATAGAAAGTCCCTCACCATAAAATTACATTTAATCTAGTGTTCGACTGATCACCTGTTAAGTTATCTGCATAGGGCCGATTATTCCATTGTCGGTAAATAATCGGCATTGGTAAAATTCTGCTCATCAGCTGGCCATTACCACCGATAATATGCAAACTACAAAAAGAGGCTAAAATATTGAAACTTGCTCTTGGTTTTGAGAAAAATTCCTGTAATTACTCAATCCTTCAACTTCCCGCCAAAACGGGATACATTAATAATTAAAAACGCATAAATTTTACCCCCGCCATGGGAGTAATCGTTTGATATCTTCCACTAAAACCCTGTAGTATTACCTGCCATTATATTTAAAATTGCATTGAAGATGTATTCCTTGCAGTGTCGCAGAAAGCACCGCGTAAGCTGCTGTACAAGCTGTGCTACACAAAACACATAGTACAGACTATCGAGTCTCAGTGTTTCGCTGTTTTTTCAGATCCCCCAGCTTAACATATTATCCGTGCACGTTTTGTGCACGCAGCACCTAGAATCTTGTGTATTTCGGTGGTTATTTTTTGCATAAATTAAGCCATTCCCGGCATTCCTTTCGTAATGTTATATACAGTGGGACTTCTGCAATGTTGTCATACTACGTCATTGCAAATGTAAAGAACGATGCACGTGGTCTCCCCTAGCAAACTTCTTGGCCCACGCATGCAGTAGACTTCTGTGTGTGTCCGTTTTTACCGCCAAACAAGGCGCCATATTTTCCTCGGTGACATCATATCGATTCGATCCATTGCAAAATTCAACTTGGCTTGTGCATCGTGATTGGTTCAATTGCGTTGATTCTAGCCAGCCAATCACAACTCACGCCTTCGCCTATGGGATTTAGTGTATGAAAATACTCGGTCTCGAGACAGATTTTCCCATTGAGTTTGTGTTTCGATGATCGCACTTCACAAGCTTATATAGCCGGCTAGCGCAGCCGGGCGAGCCCCGTGCTAAATTCACCAAGAAATGACATCACAAATCTCTGCGAACGTGGATTTTTGGGGGATCTGACTTAAATGCATTTCAGTTGCAGATTCTTTCCAAACAAGATGTAAGTTCTGGACAAGAACTGCAAAAATTGTATGGGGATATTTGTATCAGAAAGGAACCATAAGAAACGTTAACTGGGTGCAATTGTTTTGCTGCCCAAAACTGCTAAGATTGTCATGATTTTTCTGCATCTGGTTCGTTGAAGCAGGATAGTAGCTACAGTACATTTATGCAACTACAACCCAGTCCAGTGAAATAATGCAAATGTTCCAACATGATTATGGGATGAAAACTAGACAGAACACGATGTTGGCCTAAGAAATAAATTATCAAAGGGCATGTGACATCGACTGCAAACAATTCTACAGTATAAATGGTTGTATCTACACTTTTGGAAAGAAAATATTACGATATTCCGTTCGTGAAACGAACGAACTATTCCTTATAATTTCCATCCTGAACTGGTTACGGTAATACGATACACACGAAGCAAGGGGTGCCTACTACAGTGACAAAACTTTTAGTTCATTAACCTTTCGTCAAAGTGTGCTTTCACACGGCGCGAGATGGAGTAACGATCCGGAAGCGGAGGTTAGCCCAGCTTCCAAATGCAGACCTACATAGCTGACTTTTCTGTTTAGCTTTATTGGAAGAAGGAAAAATGAAATAATTTTTTCATTTATTATCATGCGCGCTCTTGACCGAAACTGGAGTAAGGTCACTGTGTTCATTTTCCAGTGACGCTCAGCTTGTCCTATTACATTGTGTACGGACTCCAAAAACAGTAATGGCAAGGGCGACCTGTCATATTTTCAACTAGAAAATCTATGAGTCTTCATGTTTGGAAAAGTTCCATATCTCTATGGCTGATTTATTTCCACTTTCACACTGGAGAAACTCCCTGCAAGATCATAATTTTCCAGTCAGGAGGTTACCATTTTTTTTTTTCAACCATGATCACCTACGGCACTGACAGTAAGCTCAAGCAGACTTGCCTAGTATCGTACGTACAGTATTGTACGTACAGTATATGTAGGAATATACTACTTGCTACTACTTTATGGATCGTACAGCAGACAGTTTATTGTTCTGTCTTCACTTATCCACACACCTTTCTTGCTCAAATAAACTTGACTTTTAAGTTAAAAATCCTTTTACGATACAATAGGACTTCCTCTGCTGGACACAAAGGAGACTAGACACACTGATGAATGAATCGACTAGTTGAGGATTAGGGGCCAGACTCGGCAGACATGATTGACATGTTACCATGGTCAACCATCGTCAAACTAGCGTTGGTGAGTTGAAAGCGTGACAGATAGGGCGCCAGTACTATACAAGCTAGTCATTTTGCCTGTTCTTCTGGGACCCAGGGCTTAATGGGTGACTATTGCAAGTTTGCTTACATGGAAATCATTTCAAGTTGTTTGCCCCAAGTACTGTACCTACCAGTCTCTGTTACTGACATCAAGGGAAACTTAAAGAGCAAGAGCAGTCTCCCCAACTTGAAGTAGTGTAGTAGACTTGTCTTCATGATTGGCTCTTGAGAGTCATGTGACAACATTTTTTTCTCCTGAAATGTAAAATTTATAAGAAGTAACTGTTTTGTTTACCTTGAATTTGCAGTTTTTGAGTCCTAAAATATAAGGTCTACAAAAAATACTTTGAAGAATAAAAGGAAAATTGTAAGATTTAGCTGCTGCTTCACAAAAATTTGGGGCATCTGCTTTTGCCCTTCAACTCTATTAGATTGGTTTTCTAACCAGTATGTGCTGCTACCAACATTAAGAACAAGAGAAAAAACTACCCAGATAATCTCTTTCTGCAAGGACGTGGCATGAAATGTCTGCCACATGCAGCTTCATGTCTTAGTTTTACTTGCATCTAGTGCTTTTGGATGTGACTTTGTATGTCTTATGAGCATGAATTAAAGAGAGTGTTCAAGAGACATTAATTATTAAGGTTCTACTAATAATTTGATAACAAAGTATACACCTGATTCAAATGCAAGGATGCCCTTTCAGTTATGACATGCCTTCAGATACATACTATCCAATTCATAAGACTTATTGGCCAATTTCCAGTCTGAAGGAAGAACTTTCTCCCTCTTCCTCCTTAGCACTGTCTTTCATCCTTATCAGATTGATAGCCTATTCCTATTTACCATTTTAAGGTAAATATTGACAAGTTTTTCCATGACTGTGATAGAATCTAACCTTTCTGGGCTCGTTAGGTGTTGGTGGTTTGCTTTTGTTTTTTGGGGTTTTTGGGATTACAGGGCATCTTATGGGGCCTTTACAGACCTTCTTTGCTCAATAACCTGTTATGTTGTGTTATGTTATAGCCTGTTCTACCCGAGTAACTCATTTGGACAAACGTAACTATTATGTCTGAGCTCATTACAACTACGTCAGGGGTATTCTAAAACCCATGACGACATCATGGCTGTAATGCATGGAATTTGCTGTCATGACTCACCGTGACGATAACATGGCTAGTTTGTGCCTAAAATTTTGACATCGCAGGGCTCCACCACAACAATAACTTGCCTTCCTGCTACGGAAGGTCGAACTTTGCACCTATGTGTAAAGAGATTCCAAACCCTATCCTCACTCTATTAGACATGCTGTGCCAGCATGCATGTTATTTTTTAAAAAGGTGCTCCATATACACAAAATACATTTCTGTGTGGTAAGTCCAGGGTAATTGACGCATACTTCTGCATGCTTGGAAAAGGAATGCACTAAGCTGATTTTTTTGTTGCAAGCGCGTAAAAATGTAAATGTATGCAAGATTTGCAATGTTTTAAAATCAGGTATTAAGGAAATGTTGAGCTTTAAAAGGATTGCTGCAACTCCAATCTTATAGTCAATGGTGGTAAGTCTTATATGTTATCAAATTATAAACTTACGGTACCGACACAGATTTTGGTCCTTGTCAGGGATTTAAAATTCATCACGTACATCACGTAACTGAGTTGTCACCAATTTTAGACGATCCCCTACCTGTACATCAGCATACATCGGGTCTGCCTTGTTCTGGATTCTCAATTATACATGCCTCTGTCTCAAAGATGGACCTGTTTTAGGGAATCAATCCAAATTTTCTGGGGAGGAAGCTTTTCTTTGCCCATTTCGCTGTGAAATTTCTGCAACCATGATATTATCAGTGAAAGCATTACTTCTGAAATATGTTTCTTGCATCTTGTTCTCCTGAGTAAAATAACACCAACTGCTATTTTGGCAAAATGGGAGTAAAAGTCAACAATTTTAGACTGTTTGCAATGGACAAGATGTCTGGCAATAGACAGCTGCTTTTTGATTCCCAAATATCATTGAGGGTTGAGGTGGTGGCCATGGACTACCACTAAGATTCACACTGTACCCTGCCAACTACATCAATGTACAAACAGTGTTTGTACTGAGAGAACTGGTGGATGAGAGGCAAGGATGTGGACACTCCTTTCTTCTGCAGTAGACTGACTGTATTCACAGGGCTAACTCCTCAGTGTGAAAGCTTCAACCTTTCTGACAGTCATAGTTTCATACTGTTATTTACATTACAATATCAAGTCAAATGCATTAGTGTACTAGGTAGTGCACATATGCAGCTAGTGTAGAGTTACAGTAATTCTAACAAAGGAGTACAGGTGCACCTACAGTACACAAACAATACACACAATGTAGAAGCCTGGTGTGTGATGCTAATCTAGGCTAAGTACCTACAAGTGTACACAATAATGGATCACATACCATGTTGCCATAGTCTTAATCCTTCCTTTGTAGTTAGCACAAGAAGATGCTTATTGGGTGTGAAATCTTTTTATTATACAATTTTTGAAAGCAATTACAGTAATAATTGCTCTTATCTATTGTAAGAGACATCACCTGTAAACCAGAGAAATCCCCTGTCTTGGCTGAGGTTGTAGAATACCACCTTGGTATTTACAAAAAGAAATTTCCCTTTTCTGTACACATAAAAGAAGGGGAGAACTGTGGGAAATATCACTTCCTCCCTGGAAAATAATTTCACTCCCTTCCATTTTTTTCAGCACTGTTCCCTTCCTGTGGCAAGAGACAAGTAAAGGGAAGGACTTGCATTTACAACCAGATTTAAACTTGAACTGTGTTGGAAACCAAACTTCAAGTTGATCTGTGTTTGAAGCTTGAGTTGGCACTTTATAACATATTCATGTTGGTGTGTGTTTAAATCACATCTAAGTAATGACTGTAATTAACTGACAGGGTCAAATTAGTAAGATAAGAAAGTCAAACTATTTTTTGCATTGACATACCCTTCTGTCATGCAGTTGACCCAACATCATCTCTGTGTTTTAACTGTACAAAGTAAGCCTTAAGTTTAGGTTGCCTCAACTGAAAAAGTGAAGTTAAAATTCAAATTGTCATACATGTTTTCCTTGGCATAAAGTACAATGTTAACTACAGATATACCAGCCTAAAGCAGCAACAGCTCAAGTTTCAGGAAGCAAATAAAAATTGCACTGTACTGCAAAGTAATTGTTACCGTGGCCTGGCATTTTATGGTACGTATACATCGGAAAATACAAGGACTTGCAAATCATATGGCTCAAATTAAATTTGTTATAGGAGTTAAATTGTCTTCAGCCATTTGCAATCTTAGCTTGTTCAATTTCAGTTGTGTGAATAATGTGGAATGCAGATGGTATGGTTAAATTCATTGATGATTGCAGTGGTTAGTTAGACTTAAAAAAAAGTTGAATTTGTTCCTATTGCCTGAAGTGGAAGAGATTTTAGGATTTGATTTCAGCAGTAGAATTGTCTGCTTAGTTTTGGTCTTGTCTTGCCCACCTCGAACGTGTTGTTCCTTCTCCCCTCTCATTACATAGGAAAAATGTGTTGTATTCACAACTCAGCAGGTGGTTCTATACATGTGTGTTTGTGTGTGGGTACTTGTGTACTTGATTTGAAGAGGCTCATTGAGTTGATATCGATAACTTACTGAGAGTCTCAAAGGGTGACTACCTTATAAAAATGCTTAATGTTAGCACAACAAGTCAAGTTTCAGGTCCAAAAGTCATGGAAAACATAAAATTTTGAATTTTCTAGTGTCCTTACTTGTAACCATTTTGTACATAATTTGAAAAAGTGTCTGGTCACAAAATTTTGTAAATGGACGTGAACCGTTCATTACTCACTCATAAAACCTTTTTTGTATGAAGGATGTGGGGATTGTCTAAGATTGATCTGTCATTGGTATGTGAGGAAAACATAAAAGCTTTGGAAAAATTTGTTGAATTTTATGAACCAACTCAATGTGCCGCTTTAAATTCAGATTGGACTGACTGCTTGGTCAAGCGGTCAAAGCATCTGACTTGCAGCTGGGAGTTCAGTAGTTTAAGTCCTGGCCATGTCATACCACAGAGTTTAAAATTGGAACATACTACCATCTTGCTTGGAGCTTAGCATAAGCAATGGAGTGGGCAAGATAACAAGCCAGTAGGCCACAACTGTAAAAAGTCTGTGGTTGTCTAAAAACTTGTCTGTGGTAAGAAACTTGCCATAAAGCTCTATCTAACTAACTTGAATTCAGATTGAGGACCTAAACAATGGATTTCATGACCTCAAAAGAAAATTTAGTAGATTTCTCAAATCTTTAAAAGTTCAACAATAGAGAGTCTGTTGTTCAGGTTAAGGTTAAAGAAGAAAATACAATATATAAAATATAAGGAAGTCCTTAAAACGAATATTAAGTAAACATGTGTGTTGGTGTGTGCCTATCAAACACACTATGAAACTGGTGGGTAAAGTGACTACATTACCTTGTACCTTGTCTCTTGAAGGAAATGGAAATACTGAGTTCAACTCATACTTAATGTGACCCCTGGTATTTCAATTGACCCTTTTCCAAATAGCAATCACAAAGGATTGTGGGATAGGTTTTAGGTATGCATAAATTTTGTCAATGACATTTTACTGTAGGATAAAATAATGCACACCAACATTCTGTCCCATAATCCTTTGCAAAAACTATTTAGAAAAGTGTCTATGTTCCTCATTTAACCTACTTGTAAAACTTGTATGTTCAACTTATTTTTGTACTCATCTTAGCATCAGTTATTAGCATGTTCCACTTTACTGTATTAATTTTGATCATATTGTTCTTGTGGATCAAAATCTTGTCACTTTTGGTTAGTTTTCCACCTTCAAGTTCAGGCTCGGTACCGTACTTACAGATTGCAAATAGAAACAAGTTTGTGTAATCAGCATGCTCACAAGAGCAACTTAAAATGAACAATAAGTAAAATTCAATAGATATTTGTGGTGGAGTTATGGTAGGGATTTGGTCAAAGGGGGCGAGACTCACTGGCTTAAGGGATGTGTAACAGCAGATTCTTCAAAACCTTAAAAGGACTCCCCCAGGTGACATGATCCATCTGGGGGGAGGCTGGTCATTCCATGACTATATATGGACACTTTGCCACTGATTGATGTAGGCCTTATAGAACAAGTTTCTGTGTATCTGAGGATGGATTTTCAAATGCCAACTGGTGCAGGAAGATTCAGTCTCAAAATTCAGTTGTTTGCACAGAATTTGTCATTTTTAAGTGGGAATATTTGAAAGGTTTATTTGTTACTTTTTGCTGTGCTTCTTATACCCAAGTTCATTTGTCATAATATATGACTCAAAGGCTTTCCCAAAACCTCAAAGCAAACATTTGTGTACATGTCATACATTTTCTCCTATGACATTCTTCCTGTTTAGCTAAACTTCCTTTTTGCTGAAATATTATCGAAACAGGAAGTTGTCTGGAGGGTGGAAACATATTTATGAAACATATTTTTTTAGCAGGTACTGATTTTATTAAAATTTTGTAATTTCTTCTTGCAGTGAGTTACCATTGACAGCATCCAACAAAGAAATAAAAATGAATCGTGCTGGGATGCCTCAGGTCACATTTGTTGACGTCACACAGAGGAATAATCAGAACATTGTTCGTCTGGCAATCCACCCTCCCGACAATTTGTCACAGTCTTCCCCAACTCTATACTGCCTTGATAGGGTGAGTAATGTTAATTGATTGTACTTCAGTTTCTTTAGTATATTAAGGGTCATAATTTGTATTAGGTTAGTTTACTTGTTGTGTTCTGGATATGAATGTACATACTATTACAAACTGTAGGTTGTATTGGTCAGGAGACCCCTTTTCCATAGCAATTGCAAAGGATTGTGGAGGTTTTTTTTGAGGGGGGAGGTGGCATGGTGGGTAGAGGTAGTGACATGCAGTTGATTATTGGGGTTTGTTGGGCAGTTAGGGGTTTGGGGTGGCTAGTAGCCATGGGGTTTGGGGTGGTGTGTGGGTCAGGATTGGCAGGTGGCTTGTGGCAAGTGGGTGGGTTGAGGCTGGCAGCTGTTCATGTTGAAAATTCTCTGATGGGGATAGCTTGTGGACAATGTGCAGAGTGACATTTGATTCCCTGCTCGGTGGAAACATGTTTCTTTCTTTTACTGTATGTGTCAATCAATGTATCAAGGATGGATCAAAATCAAAAACACTAGCAGGGAGTAGGCAAGGAGGGGGGCTCTTATACAAATTTTGTTTGTTAAAATAGAAGCTAGCATTTCATTTAACAGAAATTGTTGACCTTTGTAAGAATACCATGGGAAAGTTTTGGTAGCCCCTTCTTTAATGTTCAGTGATGAAGTGCACTCTTGGCTTAAGTAGCTGCCAGAAAATCTAACTTCCCACTGTTACTTGCTGACCCAGCATTTTTGGAATACTTAGCTGCCGAAGTGCCCAAGGGTACTTTGTCTGATGACTAGGGCATTTAAACGTAATAAATTGATACCGTATAAAAAATGGGAACTACCAGTACATTTGAAAAGGGTGGAAACTTTTTTAAGTCCCCCTTATGTAATCTTTGAAGAATTATTAATCGCTAAGTAAAGTGAAAGAACTATGAACCTACTACCATTGTGCTTTTTGCTCAGCATAAGCAGCAGAATCGGGGGGGGGGGGGGGGGGGTTTGGGACAAGCTAGTGAGCCACAACTGGAGAGAAAACTGTGGTCTGATCAAAACCAAGAAACTGAGCTGTAAAATTTCATCTACCTAAGTAATTAACTTAACAAGAAAAACATTCTTCATTAATTCTACCAGTCTGTAAAATATTTGGAACTTTTCATGAACATAGTATCATCCAACTTGTGAATGTGATTTCTCTTCAAGTAGTTCTTTCTCATTTTGCAATTCAGACCAAATCACTGCCTGAGACAATTCGAGATATTGCTGCATTGTTCAATGTTACCAACCCGTCAGAGTATGGAATTCAGTACAAAGACACAAAGAATTACATCACAGAGGAAACTAAAGCAAATATCAAAGATGGTGACATTTTGAAGCTAACTACATCACCAGTAAGTATCATGATCTTTTTAAAGGCATACTCTGATGACTTTTTAGTTGAGTCTCGTAAGAAAGACAAAAATATTTCACACCATGTCCTCCAAACCCTGTTGCAATACCCTTTTCCTAACTCCAGATATCTCACTTCAAAGACACAGAAAGTTATTTGGTCTGACGGTAAGAGTATCCGCCTCTCACGAGGAAGGCCCAGGTTCTATTCCCAGGTCGGGTCATACCAAAGACTTTAAAAATGGAACCTACTGCCGTTGTGTGTGATGCTTTGCATGAGCAATGTAGTAAGGAAAACAAGCCAGTGAACCACAACTGGAAAAAAGGCCGTGGCCAGCTCGACTTGAACCAGTAGGTTGGAAACTGGGCTGTAAAACCCCATCTAACTAACTAACTAATACAAAAAGTTATGTAATATTGGCACATTGTGTCAAATTTCTTTTGTTTTTCTTTACAACTGAATGTCCTGTTTGCCCTTGAAATGTGATTCTGTTGGAATGTGTGAATATCTTTTCCTGTAGATATAGCATTACCCTTCACCATATGAAGGATACAGCAAACAATGTTGCTAACCATTCCCTCTAGTGGCATCTAAGTTATAAATAAACTTTATAATGCAAAGTCAAATTAATGTGATGCAGTGACATCACAGATTTCTCAAAATGCATCAAATCTCAAGAAAAAAAACATTACTTTTAAACCAGTGTCTTTGGACCGCTATATGCTATTCAGATGCAGTTTTCACATTCTGAATGAGGAAATCTTTCTGCATATTTTGAAGTCAATGAATTTTGTCTCAGGAAAATGCCTTTAAACAAAATTACAGTGTGGTTTTAAAGTGTTTGCCACACTGATTTAAATATATGATGAGATGCATACTGACTGGGGCAAGTCTTGATTCTCTGATAAGAGAATGCAGAGAAACGTACTTGTGCTCCTGCTGTAAAATAAGAAAGAAGTACGATAATATTCATTTAGGCAGTATTCCTTGATGAAAAGACTGATGAAAGGAAACTGTAGCGGTTCTTTTCTTCTCTTAAAGACCTTATCCTCTCACCCCAAACAATTCCAATTCTCCTAACCTACATACTTAGGCCCCTCCCACAACAGTCCAAAATTCATCCTCATCTAGACGCAATGTAGGGTAATTGCTTTAGGGTGAGTATACAATATCTTAGTGTGGGACCAAAACACTTTCAGTATAGTAGATGCTGTGTATTATGAGCTTCGATGCTCTGCATTTTTGAGCCCGCTGTCAATTGAAGAGCTGTGCCAAATGAGGATTTCTATGGACTATTACCAAAATAGTATGATATGTTGAGAAGATTAGCCCTTTAAGAAGGAACCTTGGTAGCGATTTTTTCCTTTCTTGTACAATTAACTGAAGGGGTCATTTGCCATTTTAGAATTGAAGCTGGAGTTCTGTTAAAATATATATTGTAGTGTGATGAACTGTTGTCTTTATACATTGAAGGTGTACATATAAAAACCATGACTCCACTCTTGGACAACATTCTGGTGCCCCCTCAATGATCATCAACAGTATCTTTTGTGGGGGTGGGATTTTGGTTGGGGAAGTTTAATTGTGGAAGGACTCTGGACCAGTGAACATTGCAGAGAAAGGCTGTGGTATCCTCAGTGCTGTGGGTAGCAATCCAAAAGGATTTTGTACCCATAGACTGCATCATATTTTCACTTAATGTTAAAGTTGCTGTCAAATGGAGAATGAAAAGTTTCAGAACTTATGGTTTATGACACTCTCATTTTGGTTGAGTCATCTGGTGTTCAAATGTGAAAGGGCACTTTATTTGCAGAAATTGATATTATTTTGCTAATTTAAAATTTTGTACTCATCAAAGATGGATGACCAACCACCACTTATGTATCTGTGGGACCAGCATTCTGGTTGCACCCAAAGGAAAATGATATTTAAAATTTGCTAATTTTACTGCAGATGTTGCAATGACTTATCTTAAACAGCTACCACTTCATAAAATACAACCATCACCCACAATTTGATAGCCATAGAACAATCTGGACAGCAACTAAAGGTCTGATTTCAGTCTGCCATTACTGGGGTTTCTATTACTTCATCTTTCGATTTCCTCTCTTACCTGTATCATGGATGGTTGTACACTAAATTGCATCTTGATTCCCTCGATTGTACTGAACATGAGGGTTTGGAATTCATGAAGATAATAAATGCACACAATTCAAAGGTGACGGACCCCATTAATGGCTGCCTACAGTCACTAAATGCAATGATCAGATTCGTCTACTACCCTGCTTGTCACATTGTCATGTCAACAGTGTGCATTTTGCACGTTAACTTTAACGTAGAAGTTCAACTTACTTTTCCATTTCACCTGAACTTCATACTGTAACATTTGAAACTTTACAGGAAAAAGCAGCCAAAGAAATATATGAAGGTCTGCAGTCAGAGAGTCCCGAGAAGGTGCGACATACCCTGGAGAAGTTAGCTTCTTCTTCTGGAGATGTAACTTTTGCATCAGAATTCATTTCACAGAAAGGAGTGGAATTGTTGGTGAAGATGGTAGAAATTGGAAATGAGTGAGAATTTGCTTGTCCTTTGTTTTGTTACAAATGTCTGAAATCTTTTGTTACCTTCTTTTTCTAATGACTTATTTTTAGATCTGTCAAGATTGCCACATATTAGGCCTGAGTCAGATTCTGGTCCAGACATAGATTTACTTGAATTTGTAATGAGCAAAAAGGGTAACTGGCTGTAGAGAAAACATTGGAACACGTACACAGGTGTATGAAACTATCATAAGTCTCTTCATTTCCCATACATGATCTCACAACACTCTGTCACATTGAAACTTTGCTTTGACTTCCCATAACATGACCTAGCAATGAGAATGGATATATTGTTTCAAAATTTTGCTTTGGGTTCCTGTAACATGACCTGACAATGAGAAGGTATATCTTGTTTCAAAACTTTGCTTTCACTTGTGAGTGTTCACTCAGTGTATCTTACTTTCTATTTTCCTCTCTGGATTTGTTTCGTGGATAAAACAAAATAAGGTATTGAAAAGTTGAAGTGAAGCAAGAATAAAAGGTCATTTGTCAACATGACAAGGATCTGAGCGTGTACATCATTTACAGAAACTTGCAGCAAGTCACTACTTAGAAATAATTTCTTAGGGAGAGGTACAGTTGGGGACATGATGGTAACATGTCTGGGAAAAGTATGTATAGTATACTCATGAAAAAGGGTATAGAAGAAATGTATACTCATGAAAAAGATAAAAGAAATGAAAGATCTTTAACGAGTAAGTACTGCTTTACAGGGGGAAGAAAAATGTCAGAATAAAGAGTATTTTGCTTTCTCATGAAAATAAAGGAATGAGTAAAACAAAGTATACCTGACCTGTGTTACTTTTCACCAGGAATGGGCGACCATTGGTGAGCATCTTGACTGCATTCTATGACTTGATGGAAAATAACCTTCTCTCCTGGGAACTGCTGACTGTCAAATTCATTAAAAGAGTAAGTTTGTTTTGTTTACAGTAATATGAAGTGAGTAGTCCCCCTCCCCTTATGACTTGAATGATGGAGAGGGAAAACACTTGTCTTCTGTTCCTATATTTTTGGAAAAGAAGAAACAATAGTTTCCTGATTTTAATGGGTATTAGAGGTTGTTGGCATTGTTGCCATTTATATGGTGGTCACAGGAAGTGGTTTGCTATCCTCAAATGTCAAGCACATACAACTGGTCATGTTTGGTATCCTTGGTGATTAAGTGGCTGTGCTGGTTCATAGACAGGCCTTTAGCCAGCTAAACACCTCACTGTCTCATTGTCTTTGAGGTGGACAAAGTGAAATGTAGAGGGCCAAACTCACAGAAGATGGCAGTGATGGGTAGAAAAAGGCAACAAAAATTAAATAAAACTAAGTCATACGTGTGTTAACTACATTGAAGGTTGAGTATCACAGCTGTCTGCTCACGTGAAACTCATGAAAACATTTTTGTCTTGAGAAGGGAGCATGGCAGGCCTTTTGCTTATATTATTCGATGGAGACTTTAATTCAAGCAGCGCTAATACTTCCCCGTTTCCGCTTTTCCACATCTCTTCGTACAATCTTGAATGAAGAGAAGTGGAAACTCAGTGCAAGTAAAAACTGTCTACTTGTAGTAAGTCATTAAGATCCCAAGGTTTCTTTATTAAATGGTGGCTATTGAGTTGTCTGTAAACCATTCCAGTGCACAGAGGCAACCTACAAGGTCCCATGTCCCCCAATTGTAAAAGGGCTCATTAGTAGTACAAGGAGTTTCTTGAGGACCCAGTAGTGGGATTATCCTCGGTCAATGTTCCCACTGCTTCTTTTGCAGATTGCATCCTTCACCAGTCGTTTGGAAAAGACAGATGAGGGCGTTATCAAGATAGCTCTTTCCATTCTGGAGATCGTCATTCTTAACTGGTGAGAACTTTTTTCCGAGGAAAATACATAGTTTATGTCTGTTGTAGGGAAACATTTGTTAATGAAAATATTTGATGCACCGAAAGTTTTGCTCATTTATTTATTGTCAATGAACCAACTTTTTCAGTGTTCTTTGTTTTTAATAGTTTGTTTATGTATAGAGATCTATGCATAAAAGAATTTCTTTGTAACAATTTTTTTTTTTTTACAAATGAGTTAATGTTCTCAGTGATTTAAGTGTATAACAAATTGATATGAATGTATCAATAACTAAAAAATGTCTTTCTTGTTGCAGTTCATGTAATACTGCTAAACTTAGCAGGGGGTTCAGATAGTTGATATGTTTATATGATGTTTGTGGAAGGCTAGGAACTTCTTTGGGTGCTTAGTCCAAGATTTGTGAGCATTAGCGTACGAGGAGTGGGGTGCAAGGGGGCATTGACCCTCCCAATTTGGGCGAAAAAGTTGGTCTATTTGGGTAAAACATGGGCAAAACATGATAAACGGTGACATTCTTTGGACAAAAAATGCTCTTGCCCCCTCATAGAAAAATTACCCCCGTATGCCTATGTGTGTGAGATATGACACTGAAGTCTGTTGCAATATTAGACACGGTCACAACAGCAGTTATAATCTAGTCATGACTCTAGTCTCATCCAGCAAAATTGACTAAGTTTTATATTTGTGAGTCTCTCAAACATAGAATTTAAAATATCCCATATTGGCCAAGCATCCACATGATTTTCCTTTCATTTTCCTCTGTCATTCAGACACTGTTTATAGGACAGAAGTGTCAAATCTGAGACAGGAATTGTATTTGCCAGTTTCTTTTATTCTAAGTTAACAATTCATGAACATTTTAGAAATAAAACTCTAAAACACTAGTTGCTTGCATAATAATTGGACCAATCAGAAATCTGTATTTTTTCATTAACTTTGATGGAGCAAACATAATTAAAGATAAAAAGCCAGTATCCAATATGTTTATGTATTTCTGTCATGATTTGTGATTAATCAACAGTCTTTTAAGGGATGATTTATCTGTCACTCTCTGAGTAGCACAAAAGGACCTGTTAAATTAAATTTACTTTTGCTAGATGGAATTTGGTCATTGTAGTTGTATCATTATAGAGGCTTTGCAATTACATCATGGATTACCCAAACTGGAGAACAATCATGCCAAATATATGTGGCTTTGTGCCAAACATACTGCACGGCATGCACTGTGGTATGTGCGGTGTGTACACATTCATAGAGGAAGCCCGTCAGGTGCAGTCTACTACGTAGTTACATGCTCCCCAACATGGCTGCTGGGGAGTATTATGAAATCATATGAAAAGCCTGTAATGCATATGAACCTTCCACTATATTCTGAGAAAGTGATAGCATTTGATATCATTTGCATGAATATTCACCACTTTCTTACAGTACTGCACATTACAATACTGTAGCCAATGAAGTGACATTTAGCAGTCTGCGTCCTCATTTAGAAAGGTTAGTTGTTTTCTTTTCCTGAATGCATGCAAAATCATTTTAAATAAATTTGCTTGTCATAAAAAGTTTCTTGTCAAAGAAATGCAACATACTCTTTTTGCCACTTATTTCCAACTGCTTCAATTAAAGTTTCAAGAATGTAAAATACTATGAGAAAATTATGTAACAGAAATTGCTGAAGATTTGGATTAACTAGTAGTCTACTAAATCTCAAGTAAGAGTTATTTTTAAATCAGCATTTGCACAGTCAGAACATATTTTATATATAGAGAAGGAGAGAATATTGATTTCCGGTTTTGTGAAGCTTTTGAAAAGTTAATTTATGAGTGGTTACTATTTTCCTCATTAATAGAACTAAGTGTAAATGCCAAAATTTTTTTCCTTGGACATTTCTGTGAGCTCATGCTCCTTTGTGATCCCATAAGCTTAACCAGTCTTGCTTCATCAAAAGTTCTAATAGCAAAGGGACTATTTAGTCCTTTGTATTATGCAATTTTAGTATTTCTTAAATTTGTTCACTGTTTAAAGAGATAAGTAAAATCCTTTTCTTGCATTTAAATGTTCAGTAGTTTCTTGTTGCTGAAAGCATGGTAGTTGCAAAGTTGCTTGGAAACTTTTTCAAAGATACGTATCCATAAAAGTAACGAAAATTTTACAATATGGTGCTTAACTTTATGCTCTAAAAGAGGTCAGTAAGCCAGTTCTGTACATAATTTTGTGGTGGCTGTGCACATGCACACATCCTCCAAATCGTCGAGATAAACAAACCCATCCCTTACCTACAACATGTATTCCAAAATTTGAGTTTACCTGAAAATTTGGTGAAATCATTCTTTCTTAATTGATAATGTAAGAAGGGATCTCAAATGTTGTTTTATGCAGTGGGTTGTGCCTAAATTTCCTTGTTAGTGTAAAAATTTGCATTTTCATCTGCCGTAAAGTAGGGCTGAGACTCCTATTGTCATTCAACTTGGCTAGATACTAAGTGTTGTTTGCAAGTACTGACAAAAACCAGAGAACGCTGTACTCTACATGCTGAGCTCGGTTTGTATATCCCATGCTGTGCCCCACAATTCCATGCGGCAACGAATTACCAAATTTGAGTTATAAATAGAGACATCAATTAATGCAAGACAAAGATCCTGTTAGGAGGTACATCCTGCTATAAATATGTACATAGCTACGTGCATAAATGTTACATAAATCTACTTTGCTCCTTCTTACCTCACCTGTTTCACAAATGGACTGTTCCATTTATTGCGGAATACTCACTGGCAATGTCTTCTGTAGGTGGCGCTATGTCCTAATAGGAACTATCACCATATCATTGACCTTTACTTGATGGTCAAAGAAGTTTTTTCATTGCACCTGCACCAGCACCAAAGTGCATTCATAAGTGACTTACTGTTCCATAGTTTCTCAATAATTGTTTTCACTTTCAGTTTATTACTCTTCATACCTCCAAAAGGTGTCAGAGCCACACAAGAAAGATTCAGTTACTCAAATTAACACAAAAGAAAATATATAAATGAAAAAAAAAAAATAGAAAAGAAGTGCATTATGTTGTGGAAATTTGCTGGAAATATTTATAGGATCTCACTCTTTTAAAGGTACTGGAAATATTAGTGCTTGAAAGTCCTTGAAAGTCACGGAAAGAGTCATAAAATTTTACGAACCGTTGTAATAATATTTTGATTGATACTTTCTTATATTTTCATCATGCCTTTCATGATTTCTTACTTCATCAGTAAGGATCCAAACATTCAACTCAACTGCCTAGCTTTGATGAATGCACTTTGCATGAAAGCACCCAGTGAAAAACAAGAGGTAGATATTAAATGCAATTTTGTTTGCTTTTGCATTTTTTCTGTTGTTATTCTCTGTAATAGGCGTATCGGACTGCATGGTCAAGTGGTTAGAGCATCCGACTTGCTGTCAGGAGGTGTGGAGTTCAACTCCTGGCCAGGTCATACCAGACACTTTAGAAATGGAACCTACCGCCACTGTGCTCTGTGCTCGGCATAAACAGTGGAGTAGGGAAAACAAGGTAGTTGACCACAACTGGAAAAAAAGGCTGTGGATGGCCCTGCTTAAACCGGTTTGTTAGAAACTAGGCTGAAAACTCTGTTTGACCTAACCTAACCTAATCTGATGAAACTTTAGGTCTTTAAGGAGGCATAGATCTCCTGATACAAATTAGGGGTCTTGTGTCAATGTTTTGCCAAAAACTGGTTTTATGGAGTAAAAACAGTTAAAACTGGTTGGGGAATGGTTCAGTCATTAAAAAATATAAACCTGTAGATGAATCCGACCAGCGTTTGTGTTTAAGGACTGTAGGCAGCCATTAGTGGGGTCCGTCAGCCTTAAATTGTCTTCATTTATTGTCTACATGAATTTCAAACTCTCATATTCAGTGAAATTGAGGGAATTAAGATACACTTTAGTGTACAACCCTCCATGGTACATGTAGGCAAGAAAATTCAAAGATTTAAAGGTGGTAGACCCCAAATATGGCTGACTAAAATCAGACCATCACTTGCTGTCCGGATTCGTCTATAGTCAAAACCAAATTTACCTAACCACCTTTCCTGTGTGCAATTAACATTTCTGGTAAAGTTGCATAAAGTTCAGCCACTTAAACTTAAATCAAAAAAGTGGAAAACATGGGCAATGAAGACTTCACCACCAATTAATTGTATTTATAATTGTAAGTGATTAATTTCCCATGCTTGTAATTTTTCAGTATTGTCCTATTCCCAGGTACACCTCCACTGCATTCCAAAAACAGTTTCCAGTGGCCTCAACTAAGTGTAGGCTTCATTGCAAACTCTCTTAACCCTTTACCTTTGTTTGGGTCCTTTTGGACCCATGCGGAGAGCTTGGCTGTCACCCATCGTTACTGTTTCACGCGGAGTTCGAAACCGCGAGTAGCTACCCGAAAATTCGGCCACATCAACAAGAGAGACAATAGTTTAAGGTCACGGGGTCAATGGCCTACAGAAGCTGATGCGGGGTGGGCTACGTCCGCTTTTCCGCCCACTCCCAAGGCACGCAAATATGCCCCGATCGGAGCACAATGGTAAAGGGTTAAGCCATTGATCATACCAAACTGAGACTTCTTTAACTCTAAACTTTGCAATTTATTAAACTAGCGGTCCTTTCAAGAGTAATTAGATGTGATTTTATGGCTCAGTTTCTTATGCAATTGATTTTAGTCAGGCCAGCCACAGTTTTTTTTCAGTTGTAGCCTGTTTTCCCAACTCCATTGCTTATGCTGAGCACCATGCAAGCAAAATGGCAGAAGGATCCATTTTTAATGTCTTGGCTTTGACCTCTTCAGGAGTCAAACTCCAGACATCTCAGTTGAAAGTCAAATGCTGCAACCACTTGACCATGCAGTCAGTCCAAAGTGAACAATAATATCAATGCCAAAAAATTTTTTGTTTCAAGAAATGCAAAATGTAAAACTGTTCCAAGTAGTATGCATGAAGAGGTGTCATATTACATGACTGTGCATGTTTAATGCAGTGTTGAAGATACTCCTATGGATTGAATGATGTTAAACATATCCATACCAATAGCCAGGTCTCATCTTTCCAGTGGCTAACTTTGGTATTTGAATGTTAGAAAAATGGTCATTGTGTCCTGAAATTGACTTTTTGTTGTCTCTAAAGCCTGAGACCTTATTGAACTAAGAGAGACCAAAGGAAACCTTCCGATGTGTTATACAATGCACTTATCCAGCTATGAGACCGATTTTCAGTCATGGCTTTTGTAATTTTACAGAGTGGACAAAACAAAAGTCTTTGAAAAGACTGTGAAGGTTTTGGAGTGCTCTTGTGCACTTATTACAAAGATATTGTAAACGTAGATACCAAACTCCTATCCCTTTACTGTTAGATGTGCGGGGCAGAAGTGTTCATTTGACATGCACACAGTTCTATTTGGTTTTCTGTGTGGGCAATTACACATGTGTAACAGAAAATTCCATTATGAAGAAATGTCAGCGTGCGTGGATCTTCAAAACAAGTTCTGTACGCACACAATGCATTTCTCTGTGTGCAGTCCGGTGTAATTGACACATACTTCCGCGTGCTTGGAAAAGAATGCAGTAGCTGATTCTGTGTTGCAAGCGCCTAAGAATGTAAACACGTGTATAGATGTGTGCTTGTGAAGATACCGTAGAAACTGACCAGTCGGTGTCAATGAACTTCAAACAAGGAGTTGTGAGTTAATGTTCAAATGTTCTTAAATAGAAAGCCTCAAAGAAGCCTAAAATTGTTTCATGTAAGTAAAATTTGTTGAAGAATGGTGTTTGAAAGAATTGCAATGTTTTAAATCACATGTATTTATACCACTGGAAGATATCAATTAACTGTAAGCTTTCAAAATGACTGATCAGTGATCAGCACTTCCACCCCTCCGTTTCAGCCTCTGTGAGGAGTCACCGCACCATTTTAAGTTTGGTATCTATGCTTGTAATATCTTTGACTTATTACAGAATAGTTAGATGCAATTTACAAGGCTTGGAAGAGACTGCTTCTGGCACCTTTAGAGAACATTTGTGGAAGGGATTTTTTTCTCATTTCACAACTCTCAGTGATAGTATTCCACTTAAAGGGGCAATCAGACTTTGTTTTTACAAATTTTGTGTGACTGTAATTCTTTACCACACTGAAACTTTGGGTTGGAAATAACAGAAAATGATCTCTCATCATGCTCTGACGTTGTGATTGGTCATGGCATGGATGAAGCTGTCTAGTCTTGCATCTGACTGGAATTTCCTTACCTGAATAAAATCGTAAAATTTCTATATAACAGTAATTAACTCAAGATTAACATTTCTTCTCACTTAAAAGACCTTTTCAAAGCCTGTGGATCCTGGTAAATCAGCTTAAAAAAGGACAATTGAAGTGCTGGAACAAAAGGCTAATATTAATTGTCCAACTCTGATTGCCCCTTTAATTGTTCCTGTAAGTCATGTAATTGGTTTGTTATCATCAAAGATATTATAAACATAGATACCAAACATAAAATGGCACGGTGACTCCTCATGGAGACTGAATCGGAGGGAAGTGCTGATCACTGATCAGTCGTTTTGAAAGCCAACAGTTAATTGATATCTTCCGGTAGTATAAATAAGTATGATTTTAAAACATTGCAATTCTTGCAAACACCGTTCTTCAATAAATTTCACTAACCTGAAACAGTTTTAGGCTTTTTCGCCGGCTTTTTACTTAAGAACATTTGAACATTAACGCTCAACCACTGGTTTGAAGTTCATTAGCTTACTGATTGCTCAGGTTCATTGGTATCTTCACAAGGGCACACCTGATCACATGTTTACATTCTTACGTGTTTACAACACCAAATCAGCTACTGCATTCTTTTTCTAAGCACGCTAAAGTATGCGTCAGTTACACCGGACTGCACATGGAGAAATGCATTGTGCATGTACAGAACTTGCTTTGAAGATACACGCATGCTGACATTTCATCATCATGGAATTTTCTGTAACGCATACGTGATTGTGCACGCAGATAAAGGAATAGAACTGTGCGCATTTCAAATATACACTTCCACCCCTCCAATTGAGCCTCTGTGAAGAGTCAGCACATCTAACAGTGTCGGGATAGGAGTTTGGTATCTTCGTTTATAATATCTTTGGTTATCATATGCCATTTGGCTTACTTTAAAAATAGTTTGTCAAGCAGCAAGTGGAGATGCATTGGCCGGAATTTTTTGTCCCTGTATACAGTAAATATTGATGTATATATATATATATATATATATTTATTTCACTAATTCGGCACTTAGGGGGAAAGTTGTTGTTGAAAAGTCGACCTTAAGGGGAAAAATTTTTTGGGGCGAAATATAAGTTTCGCCGTAACGTTTCTACACACATTTTCTATTAGAATACGTCAACGGACAAGAACGCCCTCCTAGATTTACAAAGTAGATACAATTACTTCAAAGTTGTCAAATTTACGGACACCTAGCTGTTAACACGAACGGATGGCTGGCCATTGAAATAACGTTGTTTATATTTTTAGACGTTAGGGCTAAGACTGTTCCTTATGTATTCTATTGTAATTTTTTCGCCCCATGTACGCGCAGATATAACAATTTCCCCCTAAGGTGGGAATTAGCGTTATATATATATATATATATATATATAACCGTAATAGTAAAAATTAATTAGTAATGTCAACCAGGCAATGGTAAAGTGCTCAACCCTGTGAAGGGAGCTGTAATATTGAAAAGGTTGCAATAAGTTCTTACAACATAGCTTTACAGAACTGTTTCGTAAGGGCCAATAATGTCGGTCCTCACTCCTCAGAAGCCTGAAGTAGAATGATGTCAATAACGTTAAATACGTATATGTTGGCTGCTTTTGAACGTGTCCGTTTTTAAGCACGTGTTGGTTCCGTGTTCGATGTGAACAGGCACGAAAGGTGTACAGCGAGCCAAGATACATTACCTATTAGAATAATTACACAGTAGATGTTTGTTCCTGTGTCTACAAGAGCTTACCAGTTCGTTTCTTTTATTTAGAGTTGCTAAGGAAGGTTTGAGTATAATGAAGAACTTTTCTTCCAGACAGAGATTACAAGTTTTAGATGAAGTGGAGTATGCTCGAGCTTTGTTCATTAGTTTCCATTTTACGGAGTGTTCTACATTTGTATCCAACTGCACTCAGTGAATACATCTGGAAACTAAAGGCCCCACACTGAAAGAGGATTTATAGGCCTCAATGGCTCAGTGGTCAGAGCATCCGCCTTGTAGGTGGGAGGTCGCTGGTTTGAATCCTGCTTGGGGCTAAGTTTTCCATTTCAAATAAATAAATCCTCTTTCAGTGTGGGGCAGTGCCTGTGTTTGGGGAGAAGGTGGCCTAGGGTCTTCGTGCGGCTCTGCGGTACTGCACTGGTTCACTTATTGGTGTGGGGTCGCTGTGTCGCTCGGCTTGCTATATATATATATATTTATATATATATATATATATATATATGAAAGCAAGTTGAAAGATATCTCAGCTTAGAACTACTTTTAAATGTAGTACTGGAAAAGTTTAGAGCACGTACAGAAAATTACCTCACTGCAAATCTATACTTTCGTAGTTTCTATAAATGAGCGTTACTTTCACTTTACAAGACAAGTGATGCACTTGAGAGTGTGAAAAGATAAATTCTGTCAGAGATCAAAACAACAGAAACAATAACATGTGAAGTTGTTTTATTTTTAGCTTATTATATGTTTGTTGGTGTTAGTATGTTGTATTCTGGCCCATCTTGCCACTTGGCAAATGCTTTTAGTTTCGTGTTTGAAATGTTTTGTTCAAGTCAAATCGATGAAAGCATATTTAAAATGCTGTGATACTGTTCACACATGTGAATTCTTAGAAAAATGCCAAACTGATGAAATGAATTTTAGGTACATTTGTTTTCTCAAAAATTGGAAGCTACTGTCTGTCAAGATTCTCAATACAATTTGTTATCAGAGGTTGTTAATCTTTGGCAACTTGCTTGCTCGACAGTGAGGCATATGTTTGTCTTGCTTCACAGTTTTTTGCTCTTTATTCCCTTGACAAATAATTCCCTCTGTGGGCTGGGGGTTGTTGAATATGCCCACGGTATTCCTGCCTGTTGTAAGAGGGAACTAAAGGGAAACTAAACTTGAACTTGAACCATACTTGGAAATAAATTTAAACATTGAACTTTTTTATCGAGTTGACTGACACTATATAACACATTGATGTTGGTGTGTTGTTAAATCTCATTTAACCAACCAACCAACCAACTTTAACCAACCTTAACCAAACTTAACCAACCTTAACCAACCTTAACCAACCTTAACAAATAACATAAAAACTAGATACAGCTAGGAAAAAAAAAATATTGCCTAAAGTAAGACCATGAACTATATTAAGGTCAGATCTCCTTTTTAGTAGAGGCAAATGTGAAACAGAATTATTAAATTGACTCTTCATTGGAACTGAGAGGTATTAATCAGAATGCTTTGGACAACTGAATACTTCAAGATAAGTGGAAAGTTACATTATGAAGTGATATTTGCCTATTTTTTACGAACATCAAAAGTGTTAAAATAGTCACAATCCCCTTGAAAAGCCTTCAAATGTTACCTATCTTACCTTAACCAACCTTAACAAATAACATAAAAACTAGATACAGCTAGGAAAAAAAAAATATTGCCTAAAGTAAGACCATGAACTATATTAAGGTCAGATCTCCTTTTTAGTAGAGGCAAATGTGAAACAGAATTATTAAATTGACTCTTCATTGGAACTGAGAGGTATTAATCAGAATGCTTTGGACAACTGAATACTTCAAGATAAGTGGAAAGTTACATTATGAAGTGATATTTGCCTATTTTTTACGAACATCAAAAGTGTTAAAATAGTCACAATCCCCTTGAAAAGCCTTCAAATTTTATTAATAAACATGAGTTACCATGAACAAATATGAGCTACTTATCCAAATGTGGAATCTGCAGAGAAGAACCAAACAGATTTTGGAATGGAATGTGTGTAGTGGGTAAATAGACTTTGCTTAGTGCTTTAAACTTGCTGCATGTCTGCATACATACCCTAATGTACCAATGCTTCCCCTTATCCCTATCATATTATTTGACCAATGAGTTTGCATTTGCACACTTGTTATAGATATAAGGTGCCCAAATTTTATCTTGAATTGTTACGCTGATGCTGACAAAATCATATAGTGCTGCTAGTCAGTTTTTTAGTTTGTGTGTTACATTGGAGTAGGGCAGGATACCAGATTCTAATTCCTTGCCAAGAATTGAGCAGAATCCATGTTCTGTGACAAATATGGACTTTTAAGCACTGCCAAAACTGCACATGAAAACCATCTTTTGTGGTGTAAAGGTTTGCAGTGAAAACTGTTTGCAAGAATGAAACACCAACTTTTGCAATAAAAATGGCTCCCTTAGTTATTGTCTTATTTGGACCATTGGACCCCCACCCCCCGGTTGATAATCATGATTCTCTGATTTTAGAAATTCCACAACTAAGAATTTACAAAAAACTTTTTTGCTCATTCAAAGGATAGTGCTGAATATGTAGATATAGTTTGTGTAGTGTGCAGTCTTTACGTCATCTACAAGTCTCAGTTCTGGATCATAGCTGTTTCTAGTCCAAGGCAGTCGCAGAATATTACTCTACCTATTGTGCTCATACTGAATATTCTGAACGGCCACAAGCAGTCCACTGGGGTAGTTAAAGAGACAGCCACAAGGAGGGACTCATTTATACTTGCCCAGTGGACTGCTTGTGGTCACTGGGCTGTTCAGAACATACAGTGGGAGCAAACTGGTTATAGCAGAAATCTGCCAACTGTTGGGGACTAGAAAAAACTATTCTCCCGTACAGTTGAGGTTGCCTGTATGCAATATTTTTGCATTTACCTTAACCTGTATACTATCTTCATTGAAAGTCAGTTATGCTGTTTGGAGAAAGAGGAGGCCTGAAGTATAGTTGTAAATAGTTTGATGTGGTGGCCCAGTGTTCAACCAATTGGTTTCAGTCAGGCTGGTCACAGCCTTTTTACCAGTCATTGCTTCCCGGCCTGTTGTCTCAACTCCATTGCTTATGCAATTTTTATGCAACATTCTAGAAATAAATACTTGGCTTTTGAGAGGTTGTAAATTATTGTGAGCATTTTGTAGAAATGAGTTGCCCTCTAGAGTAATTCAAACAACTGTAAAAAAAAACAAAGTTTGGTTATTAATCCTTCTTGATTTTATCTCTCTCTTTTTAGCGCTTTGAAGAAAATTTAACTTCAAAAGAAATAAGAACTGTGATCAATGAGGTAAGCATAAATTTAATGGAGCAGAAATTAAAGGTTTAACAATGACAAACCTTGTACAGGATAACGTACAATGGAGATTAAATGCACGCAGTGCTCTAAGGCACAGCAGGAGTTCGTCCAGTGATATCATTAATGAACAAGAGAACATTATTCTGTTCTCATTCTCAGGTTTCAGAGTTGTTTAACTTTGTTCATTGATATACAATGATATTTTGATTGAAAAGTCATCAGAAAAAGAAGTTCAACTTTTGATTGCAAATAACCACATTAAAATGGCACAACCCTAGGTAAAGTGGAGTAGCCCGAGATGAATTCATGCCAGGTTAATGCATGGTCACCAGGCCATTATGGACAAATAGAGGTGGAAGATTGTACCAAGTATGAAAGAATTTGCAGAAGTCAAGGAATAATTTAGCATTCAAATTTTGCGTAACAGTTTTGAAGATTTATTGAGGTCTTTCACACATTATTGGTGAAAATGCCAGGGTTATACACACTTAAAATTGCTACACAATTTTTCATTTGTGTAGCAACTTGGCATGTTTGTGTAGCAAATTGCGATGCGATACTGGATAAATTATTCCCTGTTTGTTGTGCTGTAGTTTGTCAAAGTGAAGGGCCTTGAATTACTGACATTTTATACAAATTTAGCCCAAAGTCACCCCCTGTAAAATCACCCCATGTAAAATCACCCCATGTAAAGTTGTAACCATCACAGGTGCACATGTTCATTTACAGATTTTGCCATTATTATAGGTCTAAAAATACTAAAGGGTATTGATAGAGTGTGGTCAGTCTATTCTAGGTGTGGCATGGGAAACTTGGGTCCATGCAATTCATGATGTGGTGTGATTCATTAAAGGGACATGTGTTACCAGAATTTCTTAAAGCTCCTCTGTATGAGTTTGGTTCCAGAACATATCTTGAGCTCAAAGCATGGTTTTGCAGAATGAAGGCTTGTGTTTAAGTTATCAGAGTCAGATATTTGGAAGTAATTATGGCTTTGAGGGGCAGTTGTTTCACGGCAAATTTTGGAAAAAGCTATGGCTTACAAATTACAACTTTGTGTCTGGTGGTTAACCCTCTACAACAGTTTAGATTAAATGAAAATAATTTCTTTTGAAACTCAAAGGCCAGTACATATAGGGCAGTCACCTTTTTTCAATTTAATTAAATGACCCAGGGGCATAGCTGTGGTGGGTGGAGGGGGCATTAATGATGACAAGAAGATTGGGTTAGCACTTGCTGCCTTTGGTTTGACCAAAAAATACTTTTAGATTGGCAACCAAAAAATTTTTATTCTCATGAACTTAGCTAGGAAATATTTCTTGCAGCTGCTTGTATCTCAAATCTTCATTTTCTTGGCTTATATAATACTTCCTTCTTTCAGAAAGTGGTCCGTGCACCAACCATCGGCACAGAGATGTCCCATCACCTGTATGTCTTTCAGCAGTTGACCTTTAACCTCCTGGAAAAGAGGATGAGGGCCAAAGTGGATGTAAACAATGAGGTATTGTGTTTTATATCAGTGTTAGGGGACACCTGTTTGCAATTGTTAGTAAACTCAAAGATCCAGAGTAAACAGGATGGGATTTTACACTTTAGCCTCAGAGGGGTTGACTACTCAAAGGGGATGAAAGTTTACTTACTGTCTCGTATGCTATAGCTCTGAGTCAAACCTGGATGGAATTACTTTAAAATGTTTAGGAGAGACTGAGATATGCTTGTTTTCAAGACAGATTCAGAATGACGTGAAAGTGTGTAAATGTTTTGAACTATGTTGTCCATCTCAGGACTCTGTCCACCAATGGATCTTTTCAGGTTCAGGAAATATCCTCTTCATTTGGTTTAGCTGTCAAGCAGTAAATTATAAAGGTTTCTCCACCCTTCTCATCCAGGAGATATTTCATGTAAGGCCACCTCAAACTGAGGTGAATAGACCACTGAAGAGAGATAAATAGGTTGAATAGTAAATAGGATTAGTGGAGAAGTGAATAGGATTAGTGGGTGTCTGTTCACTTCAGTTTGAGACTGGCTTACATAAAGTATTTACTCTCATCATTTGAGCAAGATGAAAAATTCAAGTAAATGTGCACCTGAGATTTTTGTTCATCATGACCTTTGAATTTTCTTTTTGGATCAAAGCTTTTTTACACCTCTTGCCCTCTGCACTACCAAGGGTTTGAGCATTTGACTAACAGTGGTAAGGTCTGAAATTGGACTCCTGACCGGGTCATACAAAAGACCGTAAAGATGAAACCTACTGCTATTGTGCTTGGTGCTCTGCATAAGCAACGGCGTAGGGAAAACAAGCCAGTTAGCCACAACTGTAAAAAGACAGTGGCAGGCACGACTTTAACCCATGGTTAGAAACTGTGCTGTAAAACCTCATCTAAGTAACTGACTTCTCCACACCCTAAAACATCTGCTTTTGTTCTGATTTTTAGTTTAGGTACATAGCAGACTTGAGAGAAAGTTTTGGGAGAAAATTGTGCAAATCTGAGTCTCAATAGTTGTTGGTAAGGCAAGATTATACTGCTGGCAGACATCAACTTTCTTGTGCAGAATTGAATAAAATTTCAACCATTTTTGACATCCCCTTAGTGTAAAGTGCTTGAATTACATTGTATCAATAGGTACAATATTGGAGGAACAGCCTCCTAAGTCTCCAGTAAAAAACTGTGGAAATGAAACAGTCATTTAATATGGTTCATGGCTTTTTAAACATTATCATTTGCATTTATTATATGCATGGACTTAAAGGACCGATCCTCTCACCCCAAACTAAAATTCTTGTAGGGGTTTACTGAAATTCGCAATTGGCTCAACTCTTTATTTAACAGCTAATTCAAACAATGCAGAGTACCAAAGCTTATTTTTCACATCATGAACTGCACTGAGAGTGTTTTGATAATACTCATTGAGCTTTTTTATATTCACCCTGAAGCAATAAACTGAGGGCGTGTCTGGATGAGGATGAATTTGAGACAATTGTGGGAAGGGCTTAAGTAAGAAGGAGAATTGGTACTGTTTGGGGTGAAAGAATTGGTCCTTTAAATAATTAAGTTGCTTGTTGATATTTCTTTCTCTCCTTATTTTGTAACAGTTTTCTCTTCTCACCTTTTCATTTCAGAGAGTTCTTGAAATGATCCTAGATTTGCGAAAAAATGCCTTTGAATCAACAACTGACTCAAAGCGTCAGATAGGACATGCTGATGACTACAAAAAGTTAGGATTTGCAGTAAGTTTAAAGTGATATGTAGTAAACTGGTGCAGTTTTTAGTCTTTCGGGGTAAGAAAGTTAAGTATTCACACTTAAGTGGAGTCTCATAGCAGACCAGGAGATGCTTAGTTTTCCCCAAAAGCTATAAAGCATGTGTCACACTACAGTGATATCCCATCAGATGGGAAGATATGAAGTAAAAGCTCACACTACAGTGATATCGGACCAAATCGGAAGATACCAAATAACACTCACACTACAGTGATATTGAATGAGATAATTATCTGATGGGGGGACTCAGTTAAAATCTCCTCCACCTCTGGTCAGAAAGAGCTGAAATTTTGCCAACCCGTGCAAATACCTGATTTGCATTGCAAAATGAGCTTAATACTAATTGTTCTGCAATATCACACTGACAGCTGTTTGTCGATGCCACATGATGGAATATTAGCCTACTTTTCATGATTTATAGTTCTGTGATGCCAATCATATATTTGTACAGGTTGGCAAAATTCAGGTGTTTCTGACCAGATAGAGATAGAGAAGATTTGAAATAAAAATCTCAAAAATTGTCTAATAATTCTATGCAATAACTCTTTGTTGTTACCCACCCTTAAGGCAAAATTTTGTCAATGTGTCAACTAGGCTTGAACAAGCTCAACCATTTTGAAGTAGGATACCCTTTGCCCAATCAGTTGTGACACTTATAGACATTATAACTTTGTTACTGATACAGGAATGTGATATTCTCAGCAGCCGTAAATTATCTTCTGCTTTCCTATACATTTTTTATTATTACACTATAATGGCCTACACTACAAGCTTCTCAATGGTGGAATTAACATATGGTTGGGGGGAGGCGGCAGCAGGGACCACCCCCTGATTGGTTCAAAATTGCCTGGGAGCACTTTTTTTAAGGTTTCAAACATCCTGCAGTTAACATGCTCTGCAGGACATTCTTGCCCCCTGTGGTGGGAATCCCAGTCCATCACTTGCGGAGGTACCTAACTGAAAAAACTTCTGGGAAACCCAAAGACTTAATTGCAAGAAAAGAACAAACCATTTGCCATACATTGGCCATGTAGCTTGCTTGGTAGAATTAACGTATGGTTGGGGGGAGGGGGAGGCAAAAGCAGGGACCACCCCCTGATTGGTCCAAAATTGTAAGAAAGTGAAAAAACATATAAAATTTACCTCCAAAATAGGATTTCAATGACATTTAATTGACAGATTTATAATAACTCGGGAGATGTAATTATAGGAAGATGGGGTTGTTAAAAGACTTCTCCCTAGAAATAAGATTCTAAGGACTCACCCTAGTGTAATGTGAAAATCATGTGGAGGTTAAATTCTTGCAAGTTCAAAATATGTCTCCTCCTGTTCACCACTCAAAAATGCTGTATTTTTATTATTTTCAGAATCCAAGCAATCCAGCTCTTGATTTTGCTGAAGTTCCACCCGGTCTCCTTGCATTGGACTGTATGTCATACTTCTCAAACTCTCACACAGATAACTACGCCCAGGTAGGTATTTTTTTTCACTTTCTTACAAATTGTTCATTTCTTTAAAAGCATCAATCAGAATTTGTTTTCTCAGTTTTTTCACACCTTTAATTCTACACCACATTTGTACATCAACTCAAAACCAACCAAAAAATGATCTGTGATCACGGCCTAATGTTGTGATTACTCTCAGTCTTGTAAAGGGGCCAAGGTTCTCTAGTCTTGGATCTCTGTGGATTTTTTTTTACCCAACTTGTCATTCAACTGTAATTAACAAAAATTAACTTTCCTCTAAAAATAAAAGACCTCTTCAATGTTTGTACATCTTGGTAAACAATTAGTGCAGAAGGGAAAATAAGTCGCTTGAACAAGGGGTCATTGTTCTCCTTCAATCTCCCGTTGCCCCTTTAATGAACTGTGGAAGAAGTCTTGCATGACCTAGCATTGTTTGTATAACTATATAACAAAGTTTTATATAAGTTTTGATTCATATAGCTGTTGCAAAATTAAAAAAGAGTGTAAGAAAAAATGTTTTGACTTTGAAGAGAAGTTGTTTCTCATGCTTAAACAATAACTCTCATGGAAGGAGACTGTGGATTATACATTACAACTACATGTGGGGTGATTAACCACAAGAACAATTTAGATCGTATTTTTTGCAAAAGGTCTTTCCATATGGAAGAAAGCTTATGTAAAATGGATAAATAGACACGACTCTTCTTTGACCAAACAGAGGGAACTGCTCTTCTGGAAATACAACTAACCTTGTTTAACAACTATTGTTTTGATTTCGTGTTCTTCAATTTATCTCTTTGAAGGTTGTCCATGAAAACTTGAGTAGAGGTCACGAACACCAGTGTCCATTTGCAAAGACAAGTTTGGCTCTGACTAAGAGTCTCTGTGAAATTCTGAGTGTTGGAGAAGCACGTAAGTGAACGAAATTTATGCTCTTAACTTTAATTAACCTTTAACCCACACAGAGTTGTTTTGACTGGTATGTCCATTTGGTTTCTTTTAATCAGAAAGACATATTTGAGAGGGAAATGTTTTGAACATTAATGAAGGAGTGATATTTCCAGGTTTGTGAAATTTATGCAAGATAATCTTAGACACAGCTTTGGAGAATCGATTTGTAAAATAAAGGTATTGATAAAAAAAATAAGAAAAAGAGAGAAGGGGGAAGGTTGGAAGGGAATGTGTGAATTAATTTTAGTTAAAAGAGGTAGAGGTTGGTTGGGAGGGAATGAAGGAATTAATATTAGTGAAAAAAGATTAGGTGGAAAGTTTACGGGGGATGGAGGAATAAAGGAATTATTTTTAGTTAAAAGAGTGGGAGAAAGGTTGGAAGGTAATGGGAAATTAACATGGATTGATAGAAATGAAAAATGGCTCAGAGAGGGAGTGGGGTAGGAAAGGTTGGGAAAGGGTAAGACTTGTGTGAAGAAGTTTAGGGAAGCAACATGGGTTGAGAGGGCATTAGCAATTTTGAGAGGAAGTATGTTAATTAGGGAAAGTTGAGGTCAGTGGAGGGAGGTTTTGAGTCGGTGTGGAATTGATATAAATGTTCACAGGGTTGGAGAAATAAACACAGGTTGGGGAAGGGGGCATTAGAATTGAAACAGGCTTTGTACACCTGATGATCAGTTCAGTTTTTCATTCAAAGCGTATGCTGGATTGATCCAGAGTGGTTTAAGTTGGATTTGAAAAAGATTGAAATGGGATGCTAGTGTATCATAATCCTCCACTGAATCTTTATTCCCCCCCCCCCCCCAAAAAAAAAAACTCATTAGAATACGTTTTATAGAGCATCCTGTATTCTTTGCAGACAATGCAGATTGTGCTTGTTACATAAGAATTTCAGTTTTGAAAAATTATGTGGAGTTACTCAATACTAACGGCAGATTTGTCAGCAAAAGTGCCTTTTTTTTAACTTTATGGATTTAATTCAACATCAAAACTTGACA
Organism: Holothuria scabra; assembly: GCA_037179385.1. Classification (NCBI taxonomy): domain Eukaryota; kingdom Metazoa; phylum Echinodermata; class Holothuroidea; order Aspidochirotida; family Holothuriidae; genus Holothuria; species Holothuria scabra. The sequence continues at coordinate 27,078,214 of CM074182.1, read as the reverse complement.
TCAGTGAAACATTTGGTAATGTCCATTGTACGTTTGGTTGAATATTTTGGAAAATAAAACTTACAACACTATATACTTTATCGACTTTTGCCAGCTTATACAGAAATACAAAAAATGGTCTATTTGTGTGTATGTATGATATCACTGTCCCTGAAAAATGTCTCTTTACTGTGATGACTGTGTCTAGTTGGTACAGCATTGGCTCTTACTCAGAGGTTCCAGGGTTCAATTCTTTGTCTGGGTCATAACAAGAACTTAAAAAATGGAACGTACTGCTGGTGTGTGTGTTATGCTCTGCATAAGAAATGGAGTCGGGGAAAACAAGCCAGTGAGCTACAACTAGAGCAAAGGCCCTGGCCGGTTTGTCTTGGACCAATGGGTTGGAAACTGTGCCGTAAAACTCCATCTGACAAAGTAATCAATTTGCAAATACTGGGGTTCCTCATGTCCAAAACAAAGATTAAAATCTTCTCTATGACAACATGGTTGCACTCTTTTTCCTAATTTGGAATATATATTTTTTCTCACAAGTTAACATTCAACATGATGTGATGTCTTAAAAAGTTCCATTGATACCATTCTTCATTTAAAGAATCCAAATGATCATTAACTGACACTCCCTACTTCTGAGTACAATACTTTTTCCTAACTTGCTTTAAGTTTGTTGCACTTTTTTATAAGTAGTTCCTGTATTCTTTTCCCTTCTAGATTTTACGTTGATTTTATTTCCCTTTTCAGAAGTGGTACATTCATTTCTCTCCTTCCATTTTCCATAGTTCCCCCTGTTATCCATGAAATGAACCTAACATGAAATTTTTTTGCAAAGCGTAAATCAAGGTTAAACCGTGACTGTCTGGAATCTGAAATATGAGTCTGAACAAGCCCTAATGTGTCCCTAATAAGTAATGCATGTATATAGAGATTTTCATAATCCTTTGGGGACATTAAACCCACTTGGCTCAGTTGTACCACATTCTGTTGCCGAGCGACTGTAATCCATGCTAGGTAATGATGGCTTTACTGTCATATTATTGGTTATACGATGACTTGCCATAAATCCATGCAAGGCCGTGGGGTGTCCTAAACAGGAAAAGCTAATTGTTACATTGCTGACAGTATCTGGAATAAGAGACAGGTTGGCTCCCAAGGTCATGAAGGAGTGACTTTTTTTTAAATGAATAGTCCAGAGCCAAATATAATTTTATTGTGTTAAACTGGAACATATTCTAAGCATTGTGGTGAAATTTTTATTCGTTTCCCATGTTTGGTTCTGCAGATATTAGCAGTTGAATGGCAAATTTAATACATTATGTGAACTTGAACAAGCAAGTGTGACGTCATGGTTTCACGTTGTTGGCCAATGTTTTGCTTTTATTTATAATTTACCACCAAATTTATGCAACTAAACTCCGGTACCATATGATGCCATATGTTAATACCATAGGTGCATCCTGTGCAATAGAATTTTAAAAACTTTGCATGCTGTAGAGGTAAAATAGCATCCCTAATCAATTCAAGGTTAAACTAATAGGATGAGAAAATAAAGGAAAAACAAAACATTGGCTAACGATGTGAACTCATGAAATCACAACTGCTTGCTTCAAGTTCACTTTTCATAGAAAATGTGTCAAATTCAGTTGCTTATATCTCAAGAACTGTACATGGGAAATGAATGAAACTTTCACCAGAATGCTTAGAATATGTTCCTCTTCAACATATCAAACATAAAATTCGATTCTGGACCGTTCTTTTAAAGGATCCAGGAGGTCATTCAGAATAAAACCTTATACTTGATAAAATGTTCCCTCTCCTACCTTTCTCTTTTCTGTCTTTTTCTCTATCCATCACTATTTCAAAACAGCCAAGCTACACTATCTGCAGCCATATATGTTTTGATGTTCGTTACGATACCAGGTTTAAACTAATCTTGCTATTGTAATGTGTATAGGGTTGGGGTTAGATAGGGTTTTACGCCCTAACTTAAAATCTTCTGGTTTAACCTAGCCACACCCAGGGCTGTTTCCAGGTGTAGGGCACTAAAACATTTTCCCTGCTCTGAGCTTATGCAGACTGTCATACACAACAGCAGTAGGTAATGTGTGTAAAGAAAAAAAAATGTGGCTGTAGGTTTTAAAGCCAAGCTGAGGCAGCTGCAGCCCACTGTTTGATACTTTTGGCCCCAGAAGAGCTTTATGAAGATACACCTTATATATGTTGGAGAGAAGGATGATTTGAATTTGTTGCAGTACTATGTTTTTCGTGTAACAGATTTCCACCTGAAGGAAACATGGACAAAGAATTATAATAGGCTATTCTGCACGGAAGACACTTGTCTGGTTGTGGGCCTTGAATTTTGAGGTATCGTGACTCACCTCATATCACTGTAAGAGTGTGATTTTTTGCACACCAAGATGGCGAATGGGGACTACAATAAAAGAAACAGTTTAATTAAATAGCACACCTACCACACTCCTTAATTTCCTGAGGAGTGTGATTTGTAGCACATCTGGAAAATGTAAAACTCAAGGCCTGTAATGTTCAAGTGAGATATTTGTGGCTTTGATTTGTATGTAATGGTTGTATGTTGTAAGATAGTAGCAGTAGTCTCCTATCAGTGTTGCAGCTAGCCAAATTGGAGTGCCAGGTAATTGTCTGATGTGACAAAAGTGTCTCACCATACCCCCATTGCATCTTTCCCAATTTTCAATCTTTAAAGTGTACCTCAAGTCAAAAAATTCAAAAATATATATTGATGAAAATAAAATATGAATTCTAACAGTCCAACTCCCATCTTCATATGACATTCCTGAGCTGAGATATAAAATGTTGAAGTTTATTCACTTTAAACAATTTGGTCTATTGTGCAATAATGTGTGACTTTCTTGTTGTACAACTCACATAAAATGCTTTCTTTTCCTTTAAAATTAAAAATGTGTTTATGACCTTTAACACTTCCTGTTTGCTTGCATAGCATGTTGCACAAGGAGGGCTTAATTAATGACATCACCTCATAAGAGTAAGAGTGCTATCACACCTTGGTACAAGGTGCAGTAATGTTCAGAAAAACAAAAAAATACAAAGATTGTAATTTGAGTAGTACAAGAATGACATCACAAATTATTAGACAATGAAACATTTTAATTTGAGTGAATAAACTTCAACATTTAACATCTCAGCTCAGGAATGTCCTATGAAGATGAAAGTTGGACTGTTAGAATCTATTTTTCATGGACTTTAATATATATTTTTGAATTTTTTGACTTAATGTACACTTTAATTTTTCATTTTCCACTCATTTTACTGTAGGGCGTAAATTTGGGGCTAATTTTAGGTATTGGTAGGTAGATTTGTGGTGGGTGGGAAGACGTGTTTGTCTGGAGTGCTGGATGGTAATACTGAGTACTGGGTATGGCCGCCCAGCACCGCCCACTGAAGCTACAACCCTGTCCCCTATACTGATTTCCATTTCTGTTCTGTTCTAACCTGTTTTATGAATTGTTTATATTACTGTGGAATGGAGAAAGTGCTGTTAACCTAATTCACATTTTCCAACAGTAAGCTGCAAGGTCACCTTCATTGTGTAAAGATCTTTTTACAAGATGCCTTGGGAACTTGAGAACATGGTACTGCCGACCACAAAAGTCAAACCACATTTTGAATACCATATAATAAACCATATGTCTTGAAACAGATCTTTATTGCTTTAGGTGAAACAATTAATTGTTTATAACCAATAGTGTTTAGTTTGTTTTTATTAGTCTAGAAACGTCTGAAAACAGTAGGAAGATTGAAGCATGTCTGTTTAAACAATAAAGAACACATTTCATGTAAGACATTAGTTTAGTATCCGTACTCTCTGAATCATGAAACTGTCTAAAAACTTGTCTGGCTTTTCAGGATGCGAGGGATGCAAGCTTTTATTGGTACAGAGAGGGTATATCATAAAGGCAGTAGCTATATTGCTTTACAAATAATATTCTTGGAATTGTTTCATATGAATTATATTAACTGATTGATGAAATGCATCATATCAATCGATTGGTTCAATACATTACATTTATAATGGATTTATCAAATGCCTATTAATCGATCTATCCAATGCATCATATTGAAAAAATTGGTATATTTGACTGGTTGATTAATGAATGATTGAAAAACTTGATTTAATGGATGGCTGAATTTTTGTGGTATCAAGTCCGTCTTTGTGTATCTGTTTGGCAATCTGCCTGTATTGGTCTGTCTGTCTTTTTGTTTGGCAGTCTGTCTGTTTGTCTGTCTGTGTGTCTCTCTGCTGGCAAAAATTAATTTGTAGTGAGTTATTATGCAAATTTATTAGTCAAGTTGTCATGACATATACTTAAGTTTATACTTTAAGTGTATAGGACATAGGAAATGAAGTGAATAGTTCCAAAAATGTGTTTAGGTGCTATAACTATAATAGAGGTTAAAAATTTTTCCTGATATTTTTAATATTGAGAATTTATGGTCACAGAAAGAGTTTTTACCAGTGTTTTTGTCTTGTTGTTCGTTTTGAGACAATGTAAAATACATTTTTTATTTCATTTATTTCATTTTATTTGTTTTCCACAGTATTTGATAATGATTGGGTACAATGTACAGAAATAAAAGTAACATATTACATAAAATCAAAATGTTGTGATGGGAAGCACTCTAAAATAACCAAGAGGGTTTGTCTAGTAAAGTGCTCCCAGGAAAGAGGAAAGAGTAAAAAAAAAGAATTAGGATAGTACAAATTAAAAATGCACATGAGCATAGGAGATATCAAAACAAAGAGAAAACACATATGATCGAGAATACCTGTCCAATATCACACCCTAGATCCCTCTTTAGTTACCACCCATCCTACCTCACCCTTGTCCCACATACCCTACCTGTACCCCACCCTACCCTCCCACACACATAACATAACCCTGACTCCACTTAATATAATTTTAAAATCTTGCCATTGTATTTAAACAAAAAGACCGAAAAAATCTAAGGAAGAAGCATTTACTTAAAATGAGTGAAAAGAAATAATAGTGATTTTTCATGTATTTTCTTTATCACTGGATAATGCAGATGCTTTTCAATGTATTCTTTCATGTAAATATGTATATGTGTAAAGGATTTCTCAAAAAAAGAGAAAAAAAAATTTATTTCTTTATTTTTGTAGCCATGGAAACAAAGCAAGAGTACCATCCTATGTTCTTCTCAACGGACAAAGCTTTTGAGGAGTTTTTCTGTTGGTGTATCAAACTTTTCAACAAGACGTGGAAAGAAATGCGAGCCACTCTTGAGGATTTTACAAAGGTGCTTTAAGGACATGTGTATATATACAAATATCAAATTTTATTTTAATATTTGTTTATCTAAACTGGGATATCTATATTTACAAAAGGCAGAAATGAAACTACAAAGTTGGATTAGCATTAATGTTTGCTCAGTAATGTTGTATCTTGCTAAAGGTGCACCTACTGATACTAGCTACCCATTTGGCCATTTAAAAGAATAGTCCAGTGCAAATTGGGTTTTTTTATTTTGGTATGTTAAAGAGGAACATATGCTTAGCATTTAGGTGAATTTTTTAGCCTAGGGCACCTAGTTCTTTTGTACATTTTGTGTCCTGAACTGTACATAGTATCTTGCCTTATGTCCCTGTCTGCTCTCACAATTTGGGTCCTGGTTTGCCATGGTTATGAACCGTGGTGAAACCAGCATGTTTTGGACACGCTTGAACACCTCCCAGGATGGAACTAGGGTGCCGCTTCAGTCTCCATGGAAAGGCTAAGGATACAGTAAGGCTGTGCTAAGGAAGTGTCAAGGTTTTGCCGGGGACAATTGCGGTTATGTGACAGGTTTCCAAGGTTGTGCTACAGTGCCCCGGGAAGTGCTACGGATTAACCACAGATATGGTTCGGCACCGAATGATATACTACGGCTCTGTTACAGTTCTTCTACGGTCGATGGTCTTTATTTTGTTCACTTGGGTCTCTGATACTGTATCTTTCTACATCATGATTTTGAGATGGAAACAGCTTCATGTGAGGTTCCTGGTGGAAGAAGAAGCCATGCTCATTTTCAGTCTGCTCTATGTACTTCGCTGCACTCTGTGTCTGTTGGGGTATCAGCTGTGTTGGCTTCGACTTCACTCGGTGCCTCTGAGGGTGGTGAGGCAGATTGTTCAGGGGCACCGGCCCTTTTACCTGCTCTGGTTTTGGCTGGCATTGTTTCTCTGTGTGTGCCGCAAAGTGAATATATTGCAATCTCTACATTGTGAGATTGGAGTGAATGGTTATTGGTGTTGTGGGTCACGTGGTAAATGATAACCGTGGCCCTTTTGTAGCATAACCGCAGTATATCCGTATTGTAATGTAGGAACTGTGACACAATGGCAGCTTATCCGTAGCCTCCTCGTAGCTTTCTGTGGTCAAATCAGACATTCTACGGTTGTGCCACGGTGCCTACGGTTGTGCTACAATGCTTCACATTTCCTGCAATTGGTGATGAAAAGAATAAAATTTTGAACATGTAGAAAATTAAGCTAGGGCAAAAACAAGGCTACCTACTTGTGACGGTGTGTCCTGGAATGCCACGATCCTGTCTACGGTTTCACTGCGAATCAAATGAAAACCGCGCCCTTCCGGGACTTTGAAGCGTAGAATGTAGGACAGTGGCATTACATCTGATTTCCTTGCATATGAATGTGAAAGTAGTAATTTCTGTGTGTGATGTGAGCTGTGGTGACCTCATGAATATGCATCACGTATGTGCACTGCTGTGCCGTACACCTGTTGCATACTAGGCCTGGCACTACGTTGGCACAAAAGTGTTTTGTACTATTTGGCCTCTCACATGTCTTCTGACCGTAGTATGCACCGGTGCAATATACCCTGCCATGTTGTCAATTTGGAGATTGCGGATCTAGTATTGGAAGCATACTGTGTCAGCTGTCAGGACTATTATCAATCATGCTGTCTTATGCAACACTGGTGAGGGGTTTTATTGAACCATACTGTCCTTCTCACTGTATTGTAGGTACTGTTTTGTAGTGCCCCAATTATGGATATATTAGTCCTTTTGTCCAAGGGTTAAATTACATATCCAAACTTACAAAGTTTTTGTGAAATTTGGTTGCAATAAACCAGTTCAAAGTTTCTTCAGTGGTATTGCACAATATGTCAAAGGTCAACAGTTGACACTTTTACGTGTGTTTATATAGCTGATGGTAGGATATAAACACACATACATCAGTATGCTATGTGTGACCAGCATTATTGTGTTACTAATTAGCCTGAACAGAATGGTAACAAATGCTTGAGCACATATAACTTCACCCGTCTATTGCCAAGGGGTTTGAGGATTTGGATTGTGCTCCATCTATGGTTGAGGGGGTGGCCAAGTGGGCTTCTCCCTAAAAACTTATTGAGCTTGTCCCATTTTAACAGAGTTTTTGAGGAAAAGTGTCACATTTTACCCAAATGTGGGGTTTGGTTGGCTGTCTAGTCAATGCACTGATTAAGACTTCCTTATTTGTGGTCATGAACCCAACTTTGAATTATAATCTAAGTCAAAGGTTTTTCGTCTTTGGTAACCATTACCCACTCTGTTTCACTCTCATATTTTTTGTTCCCCAGGTAATGAGTGTTGTTAAAGAACAGATTGATCTAAGTCTTGGGACTAAGCCAACCACCATGGATCAGTTTTGGAATGCACTGCAGACACGTTTCACATACACTCACATTGTGGACTTGAGACAGCAGGCAAGGTGGAACAAAGAGGAATGGAATTCACAGGCTAAACCAGTTTTGTAAGTACAAAAAGTACCACCACCTTTTGTTGCAACACTCAGTTAAATGGTTGTTCCTTTTTACCACATTTCAATTAAAAACACAACCTGTATGTAAGAATAAATTTTTGTAAGTACAAAAAATATTGTTTTTTTGATGCAACAATCAGACAAATGATCATTTATTTTTACCACATTTGTACTAAAAAAACAAGTCTGCAAGATTTAAGTGTAAATAAAAAAGTTTCCTTTTTACCAAAACAATCAAACAAATGATATTTCCTGTCTAGTTTTTTACAACATTTCTGCTGAAAATCCCAAAATATGAAAAAAGTGTCATTGAGCAAAACAAAATGTTTCCTTTCTTCCTTAACTATTAAACACAGGATTATTCTCTTTTCCACATTCCTACTCAAGATCCATTTTTACAGAGGTTTTAATTGATGTTGTTTTTTTGCTGGCAGGCACAGTTCTAGGGACATTATTTTTGGGGGACTAACTGACATTTTACCATCCAAGCAGGACACCACCTTCAGGTGGTACGTAGCATTTGTCCAATGGGAGGGGGGGGCTGGCAAACTTTTTTTGGGGGGGGCTAAAACCCCCCCGTAGAACCAACCCTGAAGACTGGCATTTCTAGTAGGAATGTGGCAAAAATAACCCATCATTTTTTTCATTGTTATGGTAAAGGGGCAAATGAAATTTTATTTTACTTTGTAATTTAAAGCAGCGGTCCACAAATTTGGATCAGATACCAGTCTGCTTTTTTGTGGAAATCTTCTCCATCTCTGGTCGGAAAGAACCCAAAATTTGCCAACCTGTGTAAATACCTGTTTTATACCTGATACCTTATCTCAATTAATTCTTTTGTGAGGTCACATTGACAGACACCTTTTATCATACCATGTGCACTTGAATAAAGGCTGTCTGTCTGTGTGATGCCACAAAAGAAATTGCAATCTTATATTTGCACTGGTTGGCAAATTTCATTGTTTTCGATGAGAGATAGAGAAGATTTGAATTGGTATTTGACCTGGCTTGTAAGTTGCTTTATTTTCTTGTGAAAATTCATTTACTCTGTGAAATGTAGCAAAAGTGCATTAGTTTGGTCTAGTTGTTAAGTTTTGAAAATGTCTTCTGTAAATTGTATAAATATATAAGGTATGAATTTTCTACATGTAATTTCATCCTCAGCCACTTCGCTTATTTATCTTTGTCTCACAGGGAACTTAGAGAACAGATCAAACCTGAAATACAGGAGCTCATCAAACAACAAAGGCTGAATTATCTTATAGCTGGAACAAAATTTAATCGGTTAAAGACAGGAGGGAAGCTCTCAGGTAAGTTTTAAATTATCTTTTTGGTAGAATTTGCTTTCAGAAAGGTGTGAAAGCTAAATTTTTGGTATTGCCGTAATTTTTCTAAAATTGCAATAGAAACTAGATTTCAAAAATGTGTGGAATATTTATGTGTTCCAATTAAGAGGTTCATTGTGATCAAACACTGATAATTGAACTTTTCATTTAAGTATCTCACAATAGACCTATTTCCAAATAGCAATTACAATGAATTGTGGGATAGAATTTTGGGTGTACGTCAATTTTCACCATAGCAAAATGCCATTGGCAAAACTGACAAAAACCAAAACTCTATCCCACAGTCCTTTGTAATTGCTGTTTGGAAATAGGTCTATATAGACATTCACAATTTTAAAAAAAAGGATAAGATGTTAGTTTGTTGAGGTTTGACAGCCCAGTTTCTAAACAATCGGTTTAAGTCTGGCCGTCCAAGGCCTCTTCTCTGTTTGTGGCCCATTGGCTTGTTTCACCTACTCCACTGTGTATGCTCAGCATCAAGCATATTGGCAGTGTGTTCCATTCCATAGGACCTTAGAAACAGTGTACACATGCAAGCGATAACTAGAGGAACCAATTTGAAGGAACTTGTTGTTGCAGTTTTGCAAGAATGCTGCTGTTCTCAGGGATGAGAGTGTATGGTAGATTAGCTGGGTGTGAAGTTGCTGTATATCCAGTGCATACAATTCAGGATGGATATATTTGCCATATGGTATAGACGAATCCGACTAACACTTGTTTTTAGTGACTGTAGGCGGCCATAAGTGGGGTCCATCAGCCTAAAATCGTCTTTATTTATTTTTTGCATGAATTTCAAATCCTCATATTCAGTGAAGTTGAGAAAATCAAGATACACTTCAGTGTACAACCATCCTCGGAACAGGTAATGAAGGAAACTAAAAGTTTAAAGGTGACGGATCCCAGTAATGACCTACTAAAATCAGACCATCACAATCCGTCCAGATTTGTCTATAGATAGATATGTGACCTGACAGACATGGTATTCCCCTATAGGGGGGTTAGAGGTTGTAGAAAATGCTGACAGAATTCTGCGCCAGTTGTAGGAGATGACTAAAGGGGAGAACATGACCCTCCTTGTTTCATATTTGAAATCAAACTTGAACTTCATTTGAATGTAACCATTTCAAAGATCTGACGCTGTACAACACATTTCTATTTGTTTGTGGTTAAATCCCATCTGACTAACTAACATGTTCATGGAATGATAGAAATTGTCTTCAAAACTAAGTTTACTGAATGACTTTTTTTTTCATTTTCGTTATTTGTATTTTTCAGATAGGTTTTGGTACTGCCGATTATCTCCAAATCTGAAGACCCTTCACTATGGGGACATTCAGGATACATCAACTCCGACTATAGAAAGTCTAAGTAATAAAAGTGAGTACTTTTATCAGAAAGCCTAATTAGAATATTCTTGGACTTGTACAATCTTTGTCCCAGAATTCTGAGCAACTACACAGAATTCTACCACCTCTGCTGCCTGGTTGTTCAGAATCCTGCATTCTGATTGGTTAAATACTGACCAGTTATTCTCAAAAGAATCAGCAGGTACAATGATATACAGAAATTACTAACAAACAAGGGGCAGGTGCATGCATTCTTGCCAGTCATGCACTATATGCTTGGAAGGTCATGCATACTACAACGGCACACATGCCCTAGCATTTTGGTACACGCACATATGTGCACACTTTTGATCAGTTCTATTCGCAATTTTTTTAGGGTCTTTTGGCATCACGCAATATTTCCTGATAAAAGACATGCCTTGCATGGTTACATGTGCAAGGGAAGTGCTCCAGCTTGCTCTCATTTTGTACACAGATCACGCACACAAAGATATAAACTTCCTTTGTTTACTAAGTTTATGAGACATGATATGGGTTGTGAACACCACATTCACTAAGCCTACAAGTAAGTTGTAATGTTTCAGATAATTAACCCAATAAAAAACATTTTTTGGTGGTGGAAAAGGATCGCCTCTTCTGTTATTTTCCTGAATTTAGAGTCTCGATGGTTTATTTACCAGCAGTATTCCAAAAAATGCAGGCTATTCCTTACAGGGCTAATCCTTTCTCTCGAACTGCAATTTTTGCTACAGTCCACAGAAATTGTGAATGAGCACAGCTCTTTGATTAACAGCTAGTTCAAAAAATGCGGATTAATGTACAGAAAGTGTTCTGATTACACATTGGGGTCTTGTATACTCAACTTGTAGCAATGAAATGAGATTGTGTTTTGATGAGGATGAATTTTAGAAAGTTATGCGTGGTTGTTTGACTTAACATCATGTTGATTAAAATCATGATTTAAACAAAAAAAATAACATCGATTTATTTGATTTAAAATCACTGAATTAAATCACAACTCTTTGGAAAAAAAAAAAAAAAATCAACAACCATGAAGTTATGGGCGGAGCTTAAGGAAGTTGGGAGGGGCTTTAATAAGTAGGTTAGGAGAATTGGCACTGTTCGGGGTGAGAGGGTAAGGCCTTTAAACATCTCATATCAGTTTTGAAAGTTCTGTTAAGTTCTCTCCCCCAGCAGCATGTAACATCTCTGTTACTGACAATGTCAGTGATAACTGTTCTTCTTTGAGGCAGTATTTATTGAAGAACATGTTCTCAGCTTATAATTTTCCATGGAATTCAATGCTTTCATAAATTGTACGCTTATTTCCATGTTAATCTTAAAGGCAGACTCTGCCACCCACCTGTGTGCTTGCTAAATACATGAGCCATTAAGTTTTTCGGTCATTAAGTTCTCTGACCCGAATTATCAAGTGTTAGTTTTTTCGGTCATATTTTATGTGTTGTTTTTTTATCTTTTTTTTTGGCTCATGAGTTTATCGTAAGGAAAAGTAATCTTTTTAATGGGGTCAGTATGATAATATTAGGGGCATTAGCAAATCCATATCTGGGGACATTTTCCTGAACATAGTGTATGAAGGCTTATCCATATGTGATTGCTCCAGTCTTATACTTTACACTAAGTGTGCTTGACTGTTTGAGGACTTTCATGATATGTATGTCTGAATATCATTGTGAAATAAAATATTATGGAGTTACATGTTTGCAAATACACAAGTTCTGATTTTACCGGGACTGAAAGTATGGAGTATGGGAATTGACAAGATTTATGGATAAGTCAGGGCGGCCACATCTTTTTTTCCAGTTGAGTGAGGCTCACTGTCTTGTTTACCCTTCCTACTGCAATGCTTAAGCTGAGCACCAAGCACAATGGCAGTGGGTTTCATGTTTGAAGTCTGCAGTATGACTTGGTCAAGACTGGAACTCCACGCCTCCCGGCTGCAACTCAGATGCTCTAACCACATGACCATGCATGTAGAGATGAAGATCTAGCAGAAATTTATCAATGTAGTATGTGGGATACAGATGAATTTGGACAGCAAGTGATGGTCTGATTTTAGTTGACCATAACTGGGGTCTATCACCTTATAATGTATCAATTTCTTTGCTTACCGGTACCATGGATGGTTGTACACTGTAATGCCTCTTGATTCCCTCAATTTCACTGTAAATGAGGGTTTGAAATTACATTTAAACAATAAATGAAGACTATTAAGACTGATGGACCCCACTAACAGCTTCTTACAAGCGTTGGTCGGATCCGTCTATAGCGTACAAAGTTGTTCAAATTCCCGGAGCATGACCAAAGTCATATGAGAAGAAATGCAATGTTATCAGTGATATAAGTATCACAATAACATCAAGGATTTCCTGGAAATTGAGAATGCTCTGTCTCTTGAAAAAAGAACAATTCTTCATTTCTTTGGCAAATTAGTATCTCCCAAATGATTTATGCTAGTGATGCAGTTTACACCTCATTAAAAGTCTAGAGGTCTTTCAGTTTAAGTCCCAGGCAAGCCTCCTTTAAATAGTGAGAGTATGAATGCAATTAATAAAATGTCAAGGTACTTAATTATTTTGAAAAATATTTTACAGAAAATTTACAAACTGGTTGATTCGCAAAATTTAAATGAAAGGAAAATGCATTATGGTGGTATTGCACATTTAATTCAAAACAAACAGATAATCTTCAGACACGTGGTTAACCCTGTATTAGGTACCCATGTGAGGTGAGGATTTGTCAGTTCCTGCTCTGCACATGTGAAAGGCCGTCTTGCTCTGGAATTCATAACACACCTTTTGCTAATTGCACCCTTCCGTTTTAAATCACTTTTCTGTTTTCAAAGAACAATTATTTAGATGTGGATGACACCAATCAACCTTTGTATGAGGTTGCCATGTATGCTTAGGAAACAAAAGGTTTGGTTACTAGGTTTTGACATTTAATGGAAGGAAGAATTGATTAAAAACCAAGAAGGGATGATACCTAGAAGTGTCAAAACATTGTTGATGACTTCAGCTATTAAATTAAAACTGCTTCAGCATTTTTATTTGCAACCAACATTGAAGTGTTTTTATCTTTGATTCCATTTGCTTTCAAGCATTAATGGTAGAGCTTATTTTCTTGTTATCTTCAATGAATCTTTAATATCTGAAATAAGAAGAGTATTTCCCACAGTGCTTCCTCCATTGTTACCTTGTTTGAGCAATTTGGGGTGGGGGTGGGGGCAGGAATTGAAGACCATTGGACCCTTATTTCTCATGTAACCTTTCAGCAGAATCAGCATTGTTGCCAATTTAGTTCATAGCTATGACTGAATTAAATGAGGTTTTATGCCTCACTATCTAACTAGTTGGTTTAAGTCAGGTAGACCATTTTTTTTTCAGTTGTGGTTCAATGGTTTGTTTTCCCTATTCCACTGCTTAGTTTGAGCATCAAGCACAATTGCAGTAGGTCCCACTATAAAGTCTTTGGTATGACCCAGAGAGATGTTGATCTCCAGCTACCCTGAATGTAAGTTGGATGCTCTATTAAAGCACCTGACCTTGCAGTTGGTCATAGTAATTTAGAGACTGTGGGCAGCTGTTACCGGGGTCCATCAGCCTTAAATCATCTTCATTTATCGTCTACATGAATTTCAAACCCTCTTTCATATTCAGTGAAATTGAGGGAATCAAGAGGCATTTCAGTATAAAACCATCAATGATAGAGGTAAGCAAGAAAATTGAAAGATTTTAAGGTGATAGACCCCAGTTATGGCGACTAAAATCAGACCTTCACCTGATAGACCCTGGGCATGGCTGACTAAAATCAGACCATCACTCGACTGTCGGGATTCTCTTCAACACAGCTATTACATACAAACCATTGCCATCATGAGGACCAGTAACAGTTATATAATTTTGTTGTCTTCTCTTAATGTTTGATCTGGGAGTATGGTTAAGGAGTTGAAATAGGGGACTGTCTTTAAGTATTGTACTTAAAAGCAGATATTTGGTAAATCTTGCCATCTTGAATTCCGATGTGGACATTGTCTTCATCATGGACACTAATGTACATGTATTGATGCTGAAGTAAAATCCCTTCAAACTCTGTCATTGACACACTTGTCTCTTCATTGTTAGTAAATGTCAAAACATCCACCACATTTTTTGAAAATTCATCCACTCTGTCTTTTGATTATTTAGATGTAATTTAATGACACACCAACATGAATGTGCGGTATAGTGTCAACTACAATTAGATAAAATGTAATGTTGAAATGAAGTTTCAAGTTTCAGATACAGTGCACATGCTTCCCTTTGGCTGCTTCTTACGACTGTTGGAAAGACTATGGACATTCTACATTCCATAGCCCATGGGGAGGGGGAGGGGTCAACCATTTAGGAATGTGCTCAGTGCTATGGCACCAATGACCCACCGGCCATGGGATGAGAATAGCAGTCTGATGTGTGCATTTTGCAGGCGATAGTTGGGAGCAAATTACTCGCCCCTGATGACCCGAAACATAAACTGACCTTTTCCCTTTCACATATACTACATCAGTGGTATGAGTTTAAAACACACTGATATAAGGGATATAGATAAAGGTTTCTGGATCAAGACCAGCTTGGACACTTTGCAGCATTATTGTCTGGATGTCAAAAAATTGAATTTTAGATGCTTACAAAGTAATGCATCAAAGGGAAGGGTCCATTTACATTGTTATGTGTGGTTTTTTGTGGGGTACATTAGCTGTTAGTAAGCTTTTAATATTGAACATTCTCAGTTGATTATAACTTGAGTTCAACTGTGCTGTGTGTACTATTCTGAAGCTCAGGACCTGGGGAATATGCAGGTCAGGTTAATTGTTGTTCTCTACCTTCCCAGTTCCAAGTTGTTTTCACCAGTTTAAGAGAATATGGCATGGTAATTTTATCGAAGGAAACTATCATCTTCCAGATGACTAGATTGATGTGTGCTTATGAACTAACCCAAACAGGAAACCATTAGCAAAACATTGTGCAAGATTACCCATGATGCAAGTGGGATGTTCAAATACAGATAATTTTGTAACATGTCGCATGACCTCCTCATAAACCAGATGCAACTGTTACTCTTCTTAAAGTTGAAAAGTTAACTTGACTGCACAGGTGGTCTCTTTTTAGATAGAAGCTGCCTTTGGGGATCATAAAGATATTTTCAAATGTTTTAACATGGATATAAACAGTTGCACAATGAATTTGAAGGTCTAGGGGGGCCCCACTGTATGGTCCAATGGTTAGAGCATCAGACTTGCAGTCTGGGGGTTGGGAGTTGAAGTCCTGGCCGGGTCATACTGAAGACTTAAAAAACGGAACCAACTGCCATTGTGCTTTGTGCTCAGCATAAGCAATGGAGTAGAGAAAATAAGCCTGTGAGCCACAACTGGAAAAAAAGGCCGTGGCCGGCTCGACTTGAACAAATTGGTTGGAAACTGGGCTGTAAAACTCCATTTAACTAACTACCTAGCCAGGAGACATGTCAATTAAAAAGGGACTTGCTGGTATAACCCTTGGTTTAACCTAGCAGGGATTGAACCCATGGAGGCAGAGACTACTTTTACACATGCAAACTTATAACACCACCTGTTGTCATTAATTTTCTGTTTTGTACAATATTCTTTTACCACATGACTAAAGATAGTTTCCTTTTATCCTTTTGCAGTTTCTGTCGTGGATATTATAGATATGCATACAGGCAAAGATTGCTCACATGTCAAGAATAAGGTGAGATGATTTTATAAATTGGTAAATGATGACATATTTACCCTTTTAATCTATAATGGTTGCAGGCAATGTTACTTCAACATTTGAAAATGTTGTCGGAAAACAATTGTGAATTTTTTTAACATGCAGTCAAAAGACTGACAGCTTTACTGATAGGACTGGTTCACTTTTTTCCCTTAAATTATATCTGGTAGTGAAAGTTTTGAGCCCCTGTCAGATTACAGTGATGTCAGACTGGATTTTTATCTGATTTTGTGAGTTTTATTGAAAGTCTCCATCATCTTTGTGTTGGAAAGAATCCCAAATCTGCCAACTTAAGTAAATATATGATTTGCTCCACATAATTGCAAGGAACTTATAAAACTTAATTTAGTAAGTTATTTTGTGACACCACATAAATAGGCAACTATTTTTCGCATGTATAGCCCTCTAAAAGATACCATGTCCTGGTGATGCTGCAAAATAATCATTATAATGATACCAATATTACAATAATAGTCTTGCAGTAGAAAATATATTTTTACATAGATTGGCAAATTTTGGTTTCTTTCCAACCAAAGGTGGATGAGATTTTTGGTTTCGATGATAAGAGAAACCAATGCATTCATGATGGCGTGTGTGTGTACGTGTGTATGTATGTGTGTGTGTGTGTTCGTGTGTATGTGTAGGTTTGTGACACTTTGCTTGTTAACATGATATCTCAAGGTAGGAATGTGTGACAGTTTTCAGACTTGGTACATAGATGTGCCATATTAAGAGGAAGAACCCTGTTGTTTTTGGTGGAGGTCAAAGGTCATCTGGGGTCACCAGGGGTCAAAGTCTAAAAACCTTGTTAATGCGATATCTCAAGGTAGGAAACTTGGATAGATTTCATATGTGGTATGTGGATGCGTTATAGTCAGTAAATGATCCCTATTGTTTTTGGCGGAGGTCAAAGGTCATCTGGGGTCACCAGGGTTCAAAGTCTGAAAAAATTGTTAATGCGATATCTCAAGGTAGGAAGCTTGGATAGATTTCACATTTGATACGTCGATGCGTTGTGGTCAGAAGATGGTCCCTATGGTTTTTGGTGGAGGTCAAAGGTCATCTGGGGTCACCAGGGGTCAAAGTCTGAAAACCTTGTTAATGCGATATCTCACGGTAGGAAACTTGGATAGATTTCATATTTCGTATGTTGGTGCGTTTTAGTCAGTAGATGGTCCCTTTTGTTTTGGCGGAGGTCAAAGGTCATCTGGGGTCACCGGGGGTCAAAGTCTGAAAATCTCGTTAACATGATGTCTCAAGATAGGAAGCTTGGATAAATTTCATTGACTGGTATGTGGATGCGCTATGGTCAGGAAGTGGTTCCTTGTTTTTGGCAGAGGTCAAAGCTCATATGGGGTCACTAGGGGTCCAAGTCTTTCCATTTTGTTAATGCAATATTTCAAGGTAGGGAACTTACATAGATTTCGTATTTGGGTATGTGGAAAATGTTATGGTCAGGAAGTGGTGCTTATTGTTTTTTGTAGAGGTCAAAGGTCATCTGGGGATACCTGGGTCCAGAGTCTGAAAATCTCGTTATCATGAAATCTCAAGATGGGAAGCTTGGATAGATTTTATATTTAATATGTAGATGCATTATGGTCAGGAGATGCTCCTGTTATTTGTGGCAGAGGTCAAAGGTCATCTGGGGTCACCGGGGGTCAAAGTTTGACATTTTCTATTCGATATCTCAAGGTAGGAAACTTGAATAGAATTCATATTTGGTATGTGGATCGGTTATGGTCAGAAAATGGTTTATGTTGTTTTTGGTGGAGGTAAAAGGCAGAGTTGCCAAGTATCCCAATTTAGGCGGGATAATTGCGATTTTCCACCTTCGATTTAGCCCCATTGTTTTTGGCAGAAACAAAAGGTCATCTGGGGTCTCCAGGGGTCAAAGTCTAGGAACCTTTTTAAGTACGATCTTTCAAGATAGTTGTTTGTCCATCTGTCTGTCTGTTGTTTGCCTGTCTAGCTATGTATGGCTTTTATTGAGGTCAAAAGGTCATCTGGAATGACAAAATTATTTTTTGAACATGCTAGTATAACATTATAATGAGAAGATAATGGTGCATGATGGTACTCTTTGAAACGGAACATTGATGTATCATCAAAACCTCAATGCATTTTTGCATAAAACTCACAAAAATATAATCTGATTCTGTATGGCTGTATGATGGTACTTAGCGGAAGCATTGGCAGTGATATCAACCATTCTTTTAAGGAGTAGACCTGAAGATGCACTGAATTCATGCTGAACTCACCATACAGGAAAACAAGAAATCATATGGGCACACAAAATGGTCTTCACCCCATGTGTGTGTATCCCAGCTGTCTGCATTTTTGGGGTTGTATGAAATGATAGGTGTTTTTTTCCAAATTATGGCGAGCACATTTGACTCTCTGACATGCGCATTAAAGATAAAGAGCAGTCCCCCAAAAATTATTTTCAAGAGAAAGCTAAATAACACAATTTTCATCTTATTTCACTTCAAAGTATCTTTCATTACATTTTATGACTTTACTTTTGCATATTGAAGGTAAGGCAAGCAGTTATTTCCAGAAAATTTCACATTTGAAGAGAAAAAACATTGTCACATGACTCCCAACAGCCAATCGTGAAACTGGACAGTCTACTACACTACTTCAATTTGGGATGACTGCTCTTGCCCTTTAAGTATGTGAATTGCCTTCATTGGACGCTAATTGGTGAATTAACCAATAAATCCGTAAATTTGGTAAATATCATATGAGTCAAAGTCGAGTCCGCTTCTTTTTTACAAATATGGAGTTGAGAATCAATTTAAAGGTTAAGGCCATATTTTCTCACCCTGGAAAGTTCCAATTCTCCAAACCAAACCTTTATACTTCTAGCTGCCAATCCCACACTTGTCTAAAACTCTTTGTGCTGACACAATTACAGCTTATTGCTTAAGACCATGCATATCTTAATGAGTAGGGGTTTTGTACAAGCAGAGCACTACTCCGCTCATGCTGTGTGATGTGAGCTACTCTGTATATTTTGAATTTAATGTCAATCAAAGAGCTGTCACAAATTAAGAATTGTACTCCACCCTATCAAAAAAGTAGTTTATGTTCAAATGTGTGTGTAGTCTTGAGAACAACAAAAGGTTGAGTTTGATGGCAAGTTGTATGCATTTCTCATGTGCTACAACAAAAGTACAAGCATTAAATACAATGCACCATACAATTGGTCTTATTTATTTATATATTTAACATTTGAAAGGAGGGTAAGACTGGGTTAGCAAAAATGCTTATCTCCCCCGAGGCCCTCATATAAAAGAAATGCACTGAATGTACAGAATTTGAAAAGCATAAAAAACAATAGAAACTAAGTAAAATGTTAATAAGAGAAAGTACATGAACACAAAGACCAAAATGAAACATAATTTAAAAACAAAGTAAAGGGGTAAGTAAACATTAAAGACAATGTAAAAAGGAATGGAACAGCAGAGTCAAAACAGATAATAAAATAATTTAAACAAATTACAACATTAAACATTTAGAACACTAAAAAACAATCAAAATTTTGAAGGTGATAGACCCCAGCTATGGCCGACTAAACTCAGACCATCACTTGCTGTCTGGATTCTTCCATAAGAATTTCATCAACTGGTCTACAAATTCTTTGCAGATAGACATTTTATACTTCTAAGTTAAACTTGGTCCATTTTTAATGCTTGAAATGCATTGTTTGATGGATGTTCTTTTCATTGTCTCGCAGTTAATATATTATAACAAGTTGGCCTACTTGTAGACGAATCCGATCAGAGCTTGTGTTTAGTGACTGTAGGCAGCCATAAGTGGGGTCCATCAATCTTGAATAGTCTTTATTTACTGTCAACATGAACTCTAAACCCTCATATTCAGTGAAATTAAAGGAATTAAGATGCAATTTAGTGTACAACCATCCATGATACAGGTTTGCGAGGGAATTGAAAGATTTAAAGGTGATAGACCCCAGTTATGGCCAACAGAAATCAGACCATCACTCACTGTCCTGATTCGTCTATAAGAATTTCATCAACTGAAGAAATTCAAGTTGCTGATTTTCAGAAGGGTGAAGGTCAAATGAACTTCTACTCAAGTTACTCAAAGCAATACAGTGCCTATAGGATAGTGCAACACAGTTTACTTCTCTTTGTTACTGTGATAATCACTGGTTGTAATCAGGCCAGATGAAAACTTTGTAAACTTAAGGAGGATTTGTTTACAATTGCTCTGCTTAAACTTAGCATGTTCTCTATTATGCTTTGTTTATCAAAAAATGGTTTACCTAAGTTAGTGCTAGGCCTTCAGCCTAGTGTTAAAAGAATAGTCCAGAACCAAACTTAAGTTTGATATGTTAAAGAAAAACATATTCTATGCATTTTGGAGAAAGTTTCATTCATTTCTAGTGTAGGGTTTTGGAGATATTAGCAATTGAAATTGACAAATTTTTACTGAAAGTAAACTTTGAGCAAGCCGGTGTGATGCCATGGATTTACATTGTTAACCAATGTTTTGTTTATTTCTTTATATTTTTCATCCTATTAGTTTGACCTTGAATTGATTAGGCATGTTATCTTGCCCCTAAGCCATATAAATTTTCAAAATTCCATTGCTAGAGATGTACTTATGATATCAATATATCAGAGAATAGTTGCAAAAAAATTGGTAGTAAATTATAAGTAAAACAGAGCATTGTTCAACAATGTGAGTCCGTGACATCACATCTGCTTGCTTCAAGTTCATTCTATGTAGAACATTTGCCATATTTAATTGTTACTGTCTCGAGAACTGAACATCTGAAATGAATAAAAATTTCACTAGATTGCTTCAATAGAATCAGTTCCCTTTTAACATATCAGAAATAAATTTGGCTCTGGACTTTCCTTTTAACCTTATTTCCACTATGTATAACATTGTATAGATTGAGTAGAATTTGTCATTAAGTGACACTAGTGGCTTCTTTAATGATCTTAACACTAATATGTCGGTGAAGTTAAGCTGTTACTTTTGGAGACATTAATGTTAGAGGTCCACAAAGAATTATTACCAATGACTTGTGAGTAGCAATGAGGTTAATTGCCCATTACTGCAACAATAACAGTCAATTATGTGAACCACATAAGCCATATTCAATAGAGGAAATGCAGTGATGGATAGAATTTTAGAATTGGTCTGTTATAACAGTTATAACAGACAGTTTTCAGTTATGTCACAGTTAGGCATAATATTTGCACCCACCATGTCTGAAGGCAAGTCTGTACAGGGATTCTGCCAAAGAAACAAAAAAAGGAGGGGGGGGGGATTAATAAATGCTAAACCCCAAATCCAAATTGTCCTAGGCTTAAGTTAGAAGTGGGTTCAAGGAGACCAAAGCTTGCTTTAAGGCCTCTGTAAGGTGCAATTTGAAGGGTTTTAAAGGCCATTTATTGTTGTAAGTTCAAACATTGTTGAAAAAGTGTCTTCTTTTTAAAATAAGAAACCAAGATATTAACAATTTTTTAAAATTTTCATGAAAATGAAAAAGGGAGGGACGATTTTGCCCACCTTCTTTTGGAAACTTTTGAAAAGGGGTGTGGGGGGGGGGGACAAATCTCCCCTATCCCCCTCTGCCAGAAACAGTGCTGTATATACATATAAGGGTTGCCTTCAAACATGGCTTAAAAAAACACATTTGAAAAGCTCCTTCAGTGTCATATGAGAACTGTCTGTGGATACACTCTCATGCTACAAAACTGCCCAAAGACTTCACCCAGGAATTGTACCCCATAGATTGGGGAAAGCAGATTAGTGGCCCTGGAGGGAACTCTGCATCTGTGGTTTTGCCTTTACACATATCTGCTGAGCCAATAATAAAGCAGATTTTATAGGGCAACATGCAGTGTGTTGTTAAATACAATGCACAATATAGTCAAGTTGGATGCTTAAGTCCATTCTTTATGAGTGAAGTAGATAACAGTGTTCTCATTAGGCCCCAAAACCCAAGAGTCCCTGAACCCTCAATTTTTTTTTCTAAGAGTCCCATCAAATTTCTGAGGGTCCCATATGTATATATAATAATCAGTGACGCTCCGCTGTTTCCATGCAGTTTCTGCCGTGATATGTGCAACACACCGCTGCGTAAAACTGGTCTGGCATGGACAAGTGATGTTACTCTGACTCTTAATTTCTGGTCCAGTCGAATATAAACTGCGAGGATAAGAAACTTCGGTAGGCAAATTTCCTACATGGATTTTGTGAAGTGACATCGACAACGAACATTTCAAGGCAGTGTGTTCTTGTGAACTTTTCAACACAAAACTTTGTATGCCTCCTTGCCAAAATTTTGCATGCGTTATGCAAGGAAATCCCGTGCGTCCCTGGGACGCGCAGGATTTTGTTTCAAGCCTCTCGAGTCGAACTCGCGCGTTAGGGACCCAGGAGCTCGGGTTAGTGAAAACCCTGAGATAAAGCTTGTGTCAATGAAGTTTGGGATGACAACCGTTTGTAGATACAACAGATAAGATGTTGACACAAGAGCAGGGGTGTAGCCAGGATTGTGTCATGGGGAGGGTTTTGGTGTCGTGGGCGTGTTTTGGGTCATGATATGAGGGAAAGTCTAAGGATAGAGAGAACAAACTGCTTTTTAGGTGTTTTTGGCATTGCAAGGTTGGGTCATGGGGGGTTCTAACCCCCAAAACCCTCCCTGTGGCTACACCACTGCACCATAGAGAGAGAGTTTGTGGTTAGTTAATACCTAAATTTTCTTGAAGTTAAGCTTAAAGGGAAAAAACCTCATGCTGTTAAGACAAACTCTACTTGTAGTTACAGTATGTATAGCATGTATTATAGCAGCTGTCTACTGACAATGATAGAGTTTACAGGAACTGCAATATATCCAGACTACAAGTTTTTTTTGTTTCTTGCTGGAAGAAAATCCCTTTGAAAATTCACTTGAAGGTTCCCTGCTGGGGCCATTTCATCATCCTCAATTTCAGGGCATCCATTCTACTCCAATGGGTTGCATTGATTTTAATACAACCTTCACATACTTTAACCATTAAAAATGTATAACTAGCTGGAATGTATCTATTTCTGCCCAGAAACATGTTCGTTAGTTGGCTAATACAGTTGTGTACACATTCAAAATGTTTTAATGATTCTGGGAAAACTTATGGTGCCTTACACACACCAGATTAAATAGCAATTCATGTACAGTGTAACATGTTGCTATGTCATTCATGATAGGATGCTCATTGTCATGTTTTTTAGGCATCCACACATAAGTTTGCTGTCAAAAATATCACTGCCACAAATGCTTGGTTGTACATAGGACCGTGTCAGTGTGTGTATTTACATGCATTAGCAGCTACCTGGAAAGACTACCTTGTCACAGTGAGAGCAGTTAACAAATACTATACACATGCTCATGTGAACGATATAGTGAATGATTGACTTTACAGCACGGCAGAACTGCAAGGCTTCCCATAATTTGGAAGTTGCATTGAAAGTTGTGACTACTGTATGTTTTTTCAAAATGAATACCTAGATATATGATTTAATGGGGCATAAACAGTCATGCGGAGATTGTATATAGAACTTGCAGGCCTGGAATTCCAAATTTTTAGGGGTGCAGCCATTTTGGCCTCAGGCATGAAGGCATTTCTGGGGGCACCACAGCCAAAGGGTAGTAGGGCATCATTACTTGGGAAGAAACTGAAGTACGAAATGATCCTTTAAATTACAGGTTGTCTGTTTTCCCTGGCAATAAAGAATAAGCGGCCATGGTGCAACTGTTTGTGACATTGTGTTGGCTGACATAGAGTGATATAGAGGAAGAAATAAGTGATATCAATTTCAGTTTTGGCCGTGGTATTGATGCTTGTGTAGAATGTTTTAATTATCACACATCCTAACACTTTATTTTTTGTTGGAGATTAAAAAGAGTACATGGTGCCCCCTTTGTTCCTTGGACAATTTTGTTCTCACTTAAAAAAGACTGAAATGCAGTGCAGATATTTGCATTCCTTTTCCTTGAAGGGATTGGTTTATGTATCAGCACATTTGTTGTGCTCAATAAGTTATAAGCATGCTTGTGTTTTGAACAAAAGATAATTGAAGTCAATGGAAGTTGGTGACAGGAAGTGAAATTATTAAAAGGCTAATGCTTCAAAGTTTAAATTGGAGTGAAGGTGTATTATACTTTCTGCAAAGTTTGTCTCAGGCCTGGCAAAAATATATCAAAGGTATAGTTTTCTATTTTCAAGGTCGTTTATACCATCTAGGAGCTTACCAGCAATGACGATTCTAAGCCTACATTTAGGTTTCAGTTTAGTAGTCTAAGACCTGTTTCCAAAGTTTAACTTGTTTATAAATTTTTGTAAGGTAGCAATTGTTTGGATGAAAGGGATACTGAGGATAACATGTTCTTGGAAAAACTTCCATTAAAATGTTCTCAAACAGATACACTATTTTCAAAATTGTTGTTCGCAGATGTAGAATAGGTTTTGAATAAACAAGGTGAAACAAACCTAATTGTGCACAGATGTTTGATCTGTTTTGTTCCTTTGATAAACTGAACTGAGTGACTTAATACTAAATTTACTCACCCTTACCCACCATTCCCAGGCATTGTCAGCAAACTGTGGATCATTGACCAAGGATGGTGTGATTCACATGTCAATCACTTTGCCAATATTGCCAGTCAGCAAAGTGACCGTGGGATAAGTCACTTATCCTCAGTAGTTAGTCACTTTGCTCACCCAGGGGTATAAATTAATTACAGGTTAAGTTTGAAGATGTGTGTGTCCATGATGCAGTTCATGAGAAGGATTGTCATGCACATCCTAGGCACGAGTGTCAATATCTCATGCTGTAGGCACAGGAGTTCAAAGTAACCCATGTTACTCTCCTTTTCAAGTTCATATATACTTAAAGTGTACCTGAAGTAAAACAATTAAAAAATATATTTATCTAAGAGCCTGAAAATGAATTATAACAGCCCAACTCCCATCTTCATGGCACATTCCTGAGCTGAGATATAAAATGTTGAAGTTTATTCACTTAAAACAAATTGGTCTATTGCATAATAATTTGTGCATTTCTTGTTGTACAATTCACATTGCCTGCTTTGTTTCCCATTAAAATGGAACATGTTTTTATGACCTTGAACACTTCCTGTTTGCTTGCATAGCATGTTGCACAAAGAGGGCTTAATAAATTATAACACCTCATATTAGAGTGATATCATTCCTTGGTAAAAGGTGCAGCTACATTCAGACAAACAAACAAATACAAAAATTGTAATTTTAATAGTACAACAATGACATCATGAATTATTGCACAATACACCATTATAAGTTGAGTGACTAAACTTCAACATTTTATACCTCAGCTCAAGAATGTCCTATGAAGATGGGAGTTGGACTGTTAGAATTTATTTTTATGCTCTTTAATACATGTTTTTGAATTTTTTGTTTTGAGGTACACTTTAAGGACATTTTGAAGGTAAAGATTTATTTTATAAGCTGGCCTAACTCCAAATTAACACTTCTCCAACCCATATATAATAATAATATAAAATAATAATTGTGACATTTCAAGATATCAAGCTGTCTTCATTTAAGGTAACTGGTGATAAGAATATGCAAAAACTGCTTTGGCATTGTTACCATGGCAACCCTTTAAAAGACATCCAGACAACAACAGATGTCGCCATCTGTGTTCTCCTTCCGTTACACTCTGTGTTGTGCCTGTGCCATTTTTTTTGAGTTCGTGTCAATCCATGCACATGAAGCATAAATCCTATTGGTTTATTCACAGTGAAATAAGCTTCTGTCTAGTTCCAAATTGATCTGGGTTGAAAATACTTTAACACCCCATGAACTCCGTCTGAACTTCTACGTAATCCACCCAGATCTCAAATATCCTCAGTTCAGGTGAAAAAGAATGTTTATTTTGTTGAAGCTTTTTAGTGAGTTCAACTTACATTGCCATTTTCCCATATACTGTGATATGCTGTTCAAGTTAGTCTCGTGCATGAAATAGGCTATTCAAACAAGGCAGTATATAGTATCGTAGTAAAAGAAAGAAGTTTTCCATTTTGTAAATTTAGAAAAGAGAGTTTGATATTTTGGTGCAATATTATATCAATAAAAGTTTGTGCAAAACAGAATCTGGCTTGTAGAAAATTGAGAGCTCTGGTGTGTCTCTAGTTACCTCAATACATAACATGTGTAACGATAACTAGCAGTTAACTATTACTGGACATAGCTAAATATCCTATTCGGTATCATCAAGTCAGTGATTGAAATGACATTCTTGTCATGAATTTTTGTAGCTCTGTGCCATGGTATAATATGTATCTATCAGAATTTGAACATCATAATTTTTTTTTTGAGGAACTTATTGTGGCTAAACAGTGGTCAAACAGTTGTGAAAAGCAAAACAGAACCATTGTAGCCCATTGCTTATACTCCTTTTTCCCATGATGCATTGTGAATATTTTGTCTGTGGCTTCATACCTCTGCAGAATCAAGCATAAAGTAATTGTTACATGATCTTGTCTGTAGTCAGGCCAAAATTATATTATGTTTTTAACTTAGCATAATGGTATCATTATAGAATTTGTTGTTTTAAGTATTTGGTAAATACTTCCAGTTTTTTAGCATAATGGTATCATTATCAGGAAAGTACAGTATCAGGAAATTATAAATATCTGCTATTAATATTTGAATGACCACACCACAATAGCTTGACCTACTTGTACTGTAGGAAAGATTTAATGTCATGATGTGGGAAGTTTGTCTCATATTTCATTTTTATGCATGATACTGTACCTGATCTCCAAAATGATGTTTTCTCTTTACTGTTCTGTCATTAAAAACTTAAATGTAGAGTCCCAATGCTTCATGGTTACCATTTATCATACATTTACTTAGGTACTGAGATTCTGCAACATAGCTGCTCTAGTTGTGAAAGAAAGTAATGTATGCTTTCTATTAATATACATATTAATTTATGACAAATTTTAGAGCCAATTGGTAAATTTTGTTTCCATAGCAATATTGTCACTGAAGTACAATGACTCTACCGCCTGACAAATAGTAATTGTCCTCTTCTAACTGTAGTGTCATATATATGGCATAACATATCGCAGGAAAACAGTTTTACAGAAACAGGTGGTTTTCACTCAGGAAATGAATTTTTCAAAAAATTTATTTTTGTGATAGACAGAATGGTTTGCCTGTGAGAATATTTAATTTCCCCTCTCTGCTTTCAAAAGAAGTCTGTATGATGTAGATATGAATATAAAGTTTCAATATGATAGAGGGGTACTTTATTTCAACATTTCGGTGAAAATTTCATTGAAATTGGATATTAACAGATAAAGTTGCCACCTTCACAACCATCAGTAGACTTGAAGCAAGCAAGTGTGACATCATGATTTCACTTTATGCTCTACATAGACCATCTTACAAATAGCAAGTACAAAGGATTGTGGGACAGAATTTTGGTTTGCGTCATTCTTGTCAAAGTCATTTTACAGTGTCCAAATATGACACCCACCTCAGTATAAGGTACAAAAAGTGCCAAAAATATAAAAATGTAGCTTTTTAACCACAAAAAAGATTTTGTGCCAATAGGAAGACATGGGTATTTTGGCCAAAGTGCTGTCCCACAATCCTTTGTAATTGTTATTTGGAGAAGAGTCTGTTGTGTTTGTCCTTTATGATCTTTTGTTTATGGAAATGTGAATGTATGCAAGGCAAGGAGAGGAATGTTGAAAACTTCAAATTTTCCACTTGCATCATTTTTCTCTAAGGTTCAGGGATGTACAGTAGCTACAGGTGGTGGTGAAGGGTGCATGGTGACACTCAGCACTCAATACTCCCACCCAGCACTCCAGGCAAATACACTTCTCCCCACCTCTTTCAAATCATCCTAATTACACCTAAAACTAAAACTAGCCCCAAATTCACTCCCTTAAATAAATTTAGGTAAAAATGAAAAAATAATAGCTGAAAAATAGGGTGGATGCCATTGGGTACGGTGAGGTGCTTCTCCCATATCAGACAACTACCCGACACTCAAATTTGGCTAGCTACATCCCTTATAAGGTTGCAGCCCCATATACCAACATACCTTAATTCTGACTCCTTTTTATTCAGACAAATCTGTTAGCTTCCAACAGAGAGTTTGTCCCAGCACCCCTATTTTCTGACAACTTGATCACATATGAATATTCAGGCCTCGATTTTCAGAAAAATTTATGGTTGTCCTTCGGCAACCATTTCAGTACTCCTAGTTGTCAAAAAGGAAATTTGGTTGTCCGAAACATTTGGCGCACAATTACAGTACAAAACAGTATTATAGGTCTTCAAGATTAAAAAAATGATTTCTCCAAGACAAAAACACTTGAAGTCTGAAATTATATGATGGAAAAAGTTGAAAGAGTTGCTCAGTCAGCAGTATTTCTTTAATCAGATGAATGCAAGCTGCTTGACTGTAATTTATTGTGAGAGAAAATCGGACAACCAACTTTCAACATTTGCTTGTCCATATTGAATTTTGGTTGTCCTGGACAATCGGACAACCATGAAAATCGAGCCTTAAATATAGAGATAGGAGGAACGTAGGGGTGACGGGGTATAGGACAGTCACTGTCTCTGATGCCTTAACAAAAAAAAGGAATCAATGCAGTGCTGACTCACATGAGCATATTAGCTCCACTTGCCCCAAGCATGCTCATTTAGGTCACAAATGTATTAAAACTGTTTGCTTTAACCTCAAAATTTGTATGTTGAATCTGAATGAAAAATTAAGTTCAATTAGATTTTCTTCACCACAATGCATAAATTTTGTCCCTCTTTTTTTCTTAGTAATTATCTGCTTTATTGCAAGTCATTTGAAATAAAGGAACTCTCTGAGATTCACTCAAGCAAATATTTAAAAGGGATTGGATTCTTCTGAATATTAGGTGTGCAGGGCATAAGCTTAATTTGGCTGAAATTGAGGAAAGACTCTTAATGCGGGTTGAGAGTTCAGGTCCTGGCCGGGTCATACCAAAGACTTACAAAATGGAACCTACTGCCATTGTGCTTGGAGCTCAGCATAAACAATGGAGCAGGATAAAAAGAACCAGTGAACCACAACTGGTAAAAAGTTTGTCGTGCCTGGCTCAACTTGGTCAGAACTAGAGCCATAAAACCATCTAACCTAACCTTAATGCTGTTTGACATAAAAAATACCGTAGCATGTTGCAGTAAGTTGTAGCAGACCGAGAAATTGTTGTATGAAGTGTTTGAATCAGTTATTCTTCCAAAGAATTGGACTTATTTTTTGTTTTCTACATCTGTTTGCAATATAGTTAAGTAATGTAGCTGGTTGGTGGAGAAAGCTGGAAAGGACAGATGGGCATATCTGCACACTACTTTTGTAATTTTTTTAATTTTTAAATTTTGTAAGTAAGCTAGAGGACAATAGTAAAAGAATAAAAGGTAGTTGTGATGATAGCAACCTTTGAAAACATCCAAGACCCCCTACCCCAGAGTGTTAAGGTATGATACTTACATTGGGAACAAATTTTGACCCATGTTCCTAGTGTTAAGTAATTAACCCTTAAGAAAAACAAAAAATATAACACTTCAAAAGAATCATGAAAGCATGAATAGTGCTACCCTGGGAATATAGCCCAGGGTAGTTAAAACTGGAAAAGATTAGTGCCCTCAATCAGGAAACATAGTCTTATCAATGAGTGCAAGGATTAATGGTGGTTGGAAGTATTTGAGGCATAAATATGACAAACAAACAGACCATTCTTCAAATTAGCAGGAAGTTTCAGCTTTTTAATACGTTTGAGTGTGACTTGGAAGGTTATACACCTCAACATGATTGAGATATTGGTTTCTGTATCCTTTAATGAATAGTGGAATCTACTTGGAAAGACATATTGCCCCCAAATTGAGGAAGTAAACTCATAGGTCGATGTATTCTGATGCTTTCTCCAAGAACTCCCTCATTTATTAACACATCAAATATTCGGCCAAATGGTGATAAGCTTCCTGCCATCAGAGTTTGTTGAGAAATTGATTTATTCGTCATAACTGTGTAGTACATTAAGTAATATTAACATTTCTTATAAAATTCAGCTTACAAATGAAAAAGAAAAGTGCAAATGAAAAGCAGAAACCAAAAAAAAAAAATTAAAAAAAAAATAAAAAAAAACAAAGGAAAAAAGATGTGAATGCCAATTCAAAGACTAATGAACCATTTGTGTTTAGAACCTTGGGACTATCCCCAAATATAGTGCAGGGAGCTAGAGATGGATATTGCTTGCTCAAGTCTGTTAGACAATGCTCACTTGAAAGTAGTTATAATCCTTGTCAATGAACAAAATTTGATCGACAGGTCTCTTTGGTTTCTATTGTTTGACTTTTACTGGCTCTCCTTCTAAACAATGATCTCCTCTTTTCAAAGTCCACTAATCCTGTAACAAAGACCATTGCCAAAGATACTTCTTCCATCCATATGAGCTTATCAGACAAATGTTAAACATTTTCTGTTTTGATTGAAATGACTGTCCAGCCTTTTTTAAGTTGGACTGTTCTATTTTTATTCAAATTTATTCATTGAGGAAAGAAGTGTACCTATTTTTAAATTCTACAAGAGTCTTAATATTTGTGCAGATGTTTCAAAGAATTCTGGTTTGTTCCTGAAATAGCAACAAGAGTATTTTCCCAAAACAAGTACTAAAGAAAAACATAGTACCCTTTTAAAATGTGAAGACACCGGCACCAGTTGAGATACTTTTGCTTTATTTGATGGCTGGCAATGTGATGCTATTGAAGTGAAATAATCCTCTGATCTCTCTCAGAGTCACAGACAACCAGAAACAATCTCCCTGCTGTCTAATGTCCATTCGTTCAGAGGAATTTCAGGAATCTTACAATGGGAAGCTGAAGTGAAAGCTACAATCTTGGGCAAAACTTGTTGGGACACCCCGCTCCCCTTTCCATTGTTGACCACTGTTATGCTGTTCACGTCACAGAGCCATTCTTCTTGTTGCAATTGGGAGGAGGAAAAAGGGGGTTTCATGTTAGCCTGCTATATTTGAAATTGACAAATAATATGAAAAGTGTTCCAACAGGTTTGTCCAAGACTGTAGTACAAAAAAGCAGAGCAAGCAGTCTTCATCTTTTCCAGCTTCCTGTATTGTGCGCAAGAGACTAAATACCTCAACAATAGTGAAATACTGTTACCCTAACTTGCAGCAGTGTAGTAGACCTTCCTGTGTCGTGATTGGTCCTTGAGAGCCGTATGAAAAAATTTTTCCTCTTCAAATGTGAAATTTGCAAGAAGTAACTGATAACTTTATTTTTGAAAATGCAACATTAAAGTCCTAAAGTATTTTGAAAGATACTTTAAAGAAAAATAAGAGGAAAATTTCAAGATTTCGCACTTTTTTCAAAATAAGTTGGGGGAGACTGCTCTTGCCCTCCAAGCATTTCAAAAGATCTAGGATTTTTTTATTTTAAAGATTCAATAGAGTCCATAAATATACCAAAGTCCTTTTCTGTTTCCCTGGTTAATCATAAGTAATGGAGGTCTGAAAAAAATTGACCTTGGCCAGATGCAATATTCACAGTTAAGAAATATTAATCTGTGAATGTACTTAATAAAGTTTAATTTATCATGAAGTCACCCAAAGGCTGCAAAACATGATTTTGGACCAGTGCCCTGAGAAATTTGTTTTATCCAGACTAAAGAACTAGTTTAAAGCAGACAGACAGTTGCGAGGGATACCTAGGTAATAGGATGCCACATATGCTTCCCTCATCAAGTTACATGATACATGTGTGATAGTTTACAGGGGCTAAACTAACTACATGAGCTAAAGTGTATTGACCTCCAGTCGGTAGGTCTATAAGGCAAAAGGACTTAATGCATTTGTGAAGTTTTTCCAGGCAGTCCTTGGACTACGATCATCCGTGGAGCCTATTCTTTTCATCCACTCTAGCTAGAGGAGAGCCACCATGATAGCCCGATGATGGTAGAGGCAGGCTGAGCCGTTGGTCATATTTAGCTTGTTGGTGTGACATATTGTGTCATTTACAAGTAGTCTGCTTGATTTTGGCCTTCTGTCTGGGTGTTGTGACCAAAGAGAACATAAAAAGGGGAAAGCAGTTGATTAATAATATGAAGAATTAGTTAATTAAGTCCACAATAATGTTGGTTGTTATGAAGTAGAACTGACAGTCTTCAAGGTGGCACATGCCTATATTGAGGCAGGGAGGTGTAGTGTGTCAGTCAAAATATGTGGGAGGGGCTAAAGCATTGTGTCCACCACACACACATACCCACACAGGGTGGATTTTAGACAGTATGGGAGGGGCTGAAAGGCCTAATCTCCTCAACTCAAACAGTACCAATTCTCCTAACCTTCTTACTGAAACCCCTCCCACAATTGTGTGGAATTCATCCTCATCCAGACACAATCTCAGTTTATTGCTTCAGGGTGAGTATACAATAGAGTTTTAACAAGTCGCCCAATTTTGCTGTCGAGTCAAGTCATTTGCTACTTTCAGTGTGACTTGAGTCAAGTCAATGACTCGAGTCGCTACACTATTTCTATGAGGTAAATCATGATACAATTCCTTGAGTCATTTCCCTTTTGGAAATTTGTGACTTGAGTCATGACTCATTACAACTCTGGCATACAAGACCCCATTGTGTAATCAACACGCCCTCAGTGAAGTACATGGCATGTAATATGAGCTTTGGTACTCTACATTTTACACTAGAATCTTCTGCCATTGTGCTTGGTGCTCAGCATAAGTGGGGTAGGTAAAACAAGCCAGTGAGTCACAACTTGAAAAAAAAAGGTCTGTGACCAGCCCGTGACTTCAAGTAATTGGTAAGAAACTGATCCTTGAAACCTCATCTATGTTCCCACATCTTGAATAATTGTACTAGCCTTTTCAGCAAGGAAATGCAGGGACAAATGTTATTTGCATTCAGGAAAACGTTTTTGCAATTAATTCTAGATAATTTCAGAAATGTGACAATAATTTAGATCAACTGTGTTTATTTATCTGTTAAAAATTATTGGATGTTGATTTAGCCAGGAAGAGTTGCAGTCAAGCTGTAATTTGTTATTCCAATTGAGTTCTCTTTAAAATCATTAGTAATCCACTTTGAATCTCTAAACATTCATGTTCCTACTTGCTCTGTAAAATGATAGATAAGTAGAAGGAAAGTGACTTTATTTTCGTCTTCTGGCTCTCGTATTTTCTCTTGTCTGTTTCCTATTATGGAGCATTGTCCTAAGATGACATTAGCAAAGTTTGAGTTTTATTATGGAAGAAATCATACAGAAGTTATTTTTCTGTAAATTGCAGCCAATAGAAGGTTAAGTTGAGATCAGATCTTTATCTCATGTGAGAACATAATTTCCACCTTTTTCCATCCTATTAAAAACTGGATCTGTGACCTCAAAGCCTACTTTGAATTGATCTCTTGTAAAGTACAGGAGGAATTTGCTTAGTTTATTTAGTAGAGGAATTTGTTGGTCCCAGACTCCCAGTGAACCACAAAATGTCCCTACATTAAGGCTGAGGAAATTATTCGTTACAACCAGTGCACAAATGAAGTCCCTATGGAGTTAAAATCCCTTGTCATATAGCTATGGATTATTTTATACCTAAGAGTAATATGATTTGTGTTTATGCCAGGTCGGGTTTGTCTTTCAAGCAGGAGTTCAGGTCAAAACATGTTCCTCTGAGAAATTCCCATGGTCATGTGTGGAATAGATTTATAGAACATCAAACAGTTTTTGTAGTTTGAACTTTTTAGTACATGTATGTAGGGACGTGTCTTGAAGATTATATGCTTTCTCACAGTCAACTGTTTTTTGAAGTGCTTTAAATGTAAATACAGCAAATGGGAAAAGTCACTTAAAGTTGATTTCCCTTGATGGATGCTAGTTTGTAGCCTATTCAAGGCACTTGTTTGGGAAACACTAAGAAGAGCTGGTTGCTACTGTCATGGGAAATAGAGTCTTGGCTGTAGACAAACTTTTAATCACTTGCTCTGCATAGGATGTCTGTAGAAGAATAACTGTTCCAGACTTTTTTATATAACATGTGGACATTGTTCATGGTATATCCCGGGAATCCTTGGTATGAGATTCTCCCCACCTCCCTCCCCAGGGCCCCTACCCCTTCCCACCATATAATATTGTATGGCAGTAGTAAGAGCAAAGACCTGCACTTACACCTATCTAGAGTTCAGTAATCCGTCATTGCATGGAATTGCGGGGTACAACATGAATTACACAAAGCAGCTCAGCCTATAGTGTCCTTCGACTCCCTGTTTTTGTGCAGTTTGTACATACAACACTAAATGTAATAGTAATTAGTGTCCAGCCCAATCGAATGACAGTAGGGGTCTCAGCCCTGTTTTACAGCAGAAGGTTAACATGCAAATTATTACACAAAAAAAAGGCAATTTAGATACCGTCTTCTGTACAAACTACACTTAATAATCTCTCCCAGTACGGATGGATTAAAAAAAAGAATCATTCCTCGAAAACTTGCAAGGAAGCTGAAATTTTTATCCTGGCAATTTGCAGGATGTACTCATGTGTATAATTGCTTATTAACGGCATCAGAACAATGCTACCTTTTATACTGAATCTAGACCTGAACCTACATTATTTTTTACTGTGGAATAAGGATACTTTACCAAAGTCATTTGACGGGCAAGGGTCTATTTTATCAACATGTGCAGTAAGAGTATTTGCAACACGCGCAGTATCTGTCACAGTAGTTTCTATGGGAATACCGTGCGCATCTGCTGTAAATAAGATTACTGTCAGTGAGTGTTTTGCCCTTCAAAGCCGGGCAAATTCAGTGGTGTAAAGTCACATGAAATTGCCTTATACATCAACATTAAAAGGTTATTGAAGGTGAGCATTTTGTAGGGATTAGACAAGCTTTTTGTTTTACAATGGCATTTATTTCAGTAAATTTTCTATTTAATGTAGTGACACTTGCTAGATTTATGTGCAACTTTCTTACATTTTTCCCCTTTCTTTTAAATTCTCCTCATGTACAGAGTGCTGAATCCCTTGCTTTTTCCATTGTTTGCCAAAACCAGAAACTTGACTTCGTTGCAAGCTCACAAGAAGTGGTGAGTACTGTTCTTTTCAAGAGATGTTACATTATTGGAAATGATTTCACCCTTTGGGATGACACCCTTTGTCTTATTTAATGGCCATCTTCCATGGAAATTCCTATTGTACTGAACATGGTGTTGCCAATGAACTGTAATAATGAAGCTGTTGCATCATATTTTTGACATGAAGGCTTTCATTAAAGAGAATGTGAGGTCATGTGGAAGGATGCTACCAATTAATCGTCTGTTGACCTAACGATTGTTCATTTTTTGGCCAGTATGTGTCAAATATTTTCATACTAGAGGACAAGTACCACAATTCATGTGCAGCATGTGTGCATTGCAAATGTGAATTAGTCCGCTCCTTAAAGCAAGACTCGTTACACTGTGCACCCACTTCCAGTATTTTTCGGAATTAAATTTGTCTGAAAACACTTTCTGTTTCAGTTTGAGTTTCAGTTTCACTTTATTCTCTTTACTGCACTTGAAATGTAAGAACCAGAACCAAAATAGGATATTTACAAATCATACAAAAATAACAATACAAGTTTACAAAAGAAACAGAGTAAGAAAGTAAAAAGAAGAGAGTAAAACGAAAAACCCCTCATGACGAGAAGGCAGCGAGATAACAATGCCACCAGCCTAACAGAAAGGTGAATTAGAGAGCTGAAAGATTTCATAATGGAGATTAATACAAACTTAATGCGATTTCTAAAAATGGATTTTTTTTTTTCTGGCCTGGAAGAGTTGCTTCATTTTAAGAGCATTTGGGTTGACTGTAAAGAAACGTTTTAAGTAAATTTCCTTTTTCTTCTGAAACATTTTACATTTATTTATAATGAAACTCATCTCCTAGTTTCTAGGTACTAAAGTAATGACAAATTCTTTCGCTAAAAGTGACATTGAGGAGTCTTCCAATGACAACAGGGAGTTGTTATTAGCACACTGGAATTTATACAAATTAATACAGTCTTTAATAGATCAACTAATATATCTTTCAAATTCCATTTTTATCTTAAAAATGCTATAGTTCTTACTCTGGGAATTATTAAACTCTTGTAAGAACCAGTCTGGCTCATACATATCAGAGAGTCTTCTGTTTATTGAATTTTAAATTCAGTTAGCATCAGTGAAAGTTTCATTATTATGGGTCTTAAAGAATTCCAAATATATTGTTGGGAATTCATCTGAATGCTTGGTCAAGTGTTCCTCATCCATGTGACTTGTTTAAAGAGGCAATTAGAATTATCCTTGAGGTCTCCATGCATATGGTGTTACAAGCCTCCACTCTAGGCTGGTATCAGATTGCCAAGCCTTTGCCAAGCCTCCACTACAACCCTAGTCTTATAACACGAAAGGGAGTGTAACAGTCACAATAAGCATTTTACCACAGCTGGTAGGAAATACAAAGCGTTGGTAAAAACAGTGCACTGAAGGTGTAATACTTGACCTGTGATAATCCCTTTGCTACGATTCTGTTGGGTCTCTGGTATACCAAGAAGGCATTTACATCATTTTTTGGGACAGCTGATTGGAGTGAGACTGCCATATTTATCTCTTCTTACAGATATGTAAAAGGATGCTCGACTTGGTCTGTCTAAAAACTATTCCCTTGCTATAGCCATACAGCTGAGTTTGTTTTTTTTCACACTAGGTGTGATGCATTCTCTCTTGGTATCATGTAACATAATCATGAAAAAGTTGAAAAGTATTGTTACTTTGGTACACCCTGACACAACAGGCACAGATGACAGCAATGTTTGACCATAAAACTGAGCTGAATAGCTTTACTTTTATTGTCTGTAGTCAAGATATAATCTCTTGTGGCTTTATGGACTGGGGATGGAACTGTCATTTTGTCAGATCATGAGGAAAAAAATGTTTCCTGTTTTGGGCAAAGCCTAGTTTTGCTCAGAGTTCTAGTATCAGTTGGCAGTATGTTTGTAACAACTGCTGTGATGACTCCCTGTACCCATCATTATACTCCTGGGAAAGTAGGGGGTAACAGTGGCGTAGTCATAGGGAGGGAGGGGGGTTGAAACTCCTGTGACCCAACCTTGAAAAAAAATAATTGCAAAAGACACCTATTAAAAAGAGCTGTTTTCTTTTCCTTCTCCATAGACTTTTCCCTCATGTCGTGCTCCAAAATCCCCACTTGAGACAAACACTGCTTCCTTACTGGGGTGGTATGTCCTTACCAACATTTGACAAGGGGAATGCTCTCACATAATTATCCCCCTCTCACCCCCCCCCAAAAAAAATGATAAATAAAAAAAAGAAAAAGACAATTGAAAAACAAAGTTGATTTTCAATGCTTATCTCTCACATAATTATCCCCCTCTCACCCACCCCCCCCCCCAAAAAAAAATGATAAATAAAAAAAAGAAAAAGACAATTGAAAAACAAAGTTGATTTTCAATGCTTATCTCTCACATGCAATAAAGAGGCTTTGCAATTATGTCATAGAACCGCCATGCTGGAGGACATTCACGCCAAATACACGTGGCTTTGTGCCAAATGCACTGCACAGTGCGCACTGTGATATGCATGGTGTGTACAAATTCAACGAGCAAGTGCGTCCCATATGGTTTACTACGTACTTTACATGTACTTCAACATGGCAGCCAGAGAGTATTATGACGTCATGTGAAAAGGCACTATAGTTGTTTCTAAAGCCTGTTGCTTACATTAGCACCATGCAGAGCACCATTTTTGCCAAACTTCACCAAATAAACTTCAGCGCAGTCTCATCAGTGTCTTTGCTATCAATTTTGTCTCAAACACGGACATCCACCTGTTGTGGACTTCGCATTCCACGCAAGCCATGCACGCTTTTCATGCACCTTTTAGGGGTATGTCATATTTTACCTTGGCCATGACCCCCCCTTCTCCAAAGTTGAAAAGAAATCTAAGCCCATGTTGACCAAAATACTCGAGTATATATGTACAGTGTTACTGGCAATTCTGAGGTCACATTTTAAAATCTGAAAAGTGTAAATTTGCTGTCATAAAGAAAGAGTCAACATCAGAAATGTTCAAAACTTTGTTTAAACTTATATTGATTGCAAAATGTGTCATGCCAAAAATGAAATGGGAGTTACCTTGGTGAGGATGGTTATAAAGACTGATGGGAAGGCTTAGGTGTAGATCTTCTGTGAAGTGTCAAAATAAATCATTACCATCCAATCACATGGCAGCAATGAGTATGTCCACTTCACTGCAAATCAGAGATGTAACTTTATTTTGGGTGTATACTTCATATAAAACTGAAGTGAACAGAAACCTACTGATTCTATTCACTTTGAGCTATTCATGGATATTCTGGTCATTTTTATCCTGGGTGTTGTAAGAAAAGCAAAATTATTCTTCACCATGTCCTTCAAACCCTGTCTCAACACCATTTTCCTAACTCAAGATGGCTCACTTTAAAGGCCCAGTTCTCTCACCCCAAACAGTACCAATTCTCCTAACCTTCTTACTTAAGCCCTCCCACAATTGTCTGAAATTCCTCTGCATCCAGATAGCATCTCAGTTTATTGCTACAAGGTGAGTATAGAAAAACTCAATTTATATAATCAAAACACTCTCAGCACTGTTCATGTCGTGTAATATAAGCTTTGGTATCCTGCATTGCTTGAATTAACTGTCAATCAAAGAGCTAAGCCAATTGAAAATTTTGGTACCCCCATGCCAAAATTGTAGTTTGGGGTGAGAGGTTTGGCCCTTTAAAGATTGGGCATTTTTGTTAAAAAAATACCTCTGCTCTTCCACAATCTGGAAGTTATGTATTAATGTTGGTACATTCCATCAAATTCCTTTTGTTTTTCTATATAATTGAATGTCCTGTTTGTCCTTGGAATTAGATACTGTTGAAATGTTTGAAGATCTTTTCCTGTAAATCAAGTATTACCCTTCACCATATGTAGAGTACAACCAACAATATTGCTTTATAATATTGTCTGCCTCAGAATCAATTATTTTATTTATAAATTGAACGCAATGTCAAATTAATGTGCCACGATTACATCACAGATTACCCATGATGCACCAAATCTCAAGAAAAATGGCATTACTTCAAAAATCTGAATCTTCTGAATGCTACATATGCTATTGAGATGCAGTTTTCACCTCCTGAAAGAGAAAATGTTTCTGCATATGTTGAATTGAATGAATTTTGTCTCCAGAATATGCCTTTCAGTCTATTCATCCTTCTTCAATGGTCTATTCACCTCAAATTGAGGTAGCCTTACATTCATTGAAGTATCTCCTGCATTTTACATGCTGTAAGTGCTAAAGTGAGCAGTCCTGGGGAGAATATTCTTTATGAGTTTATTGTCTTATCTGTATGGAAAAGAATGGCCCAGCACAATTATTTTTGATGTCCTTCTTGTACAGCTTTACTTGCATTCGTTTCCTTTTCAAATAAAAATGGTTACATGACCTCAGTTGAAAAACTTCCTGTTATCTTGCACTGGTAACATGTTGTTTGAATGGGTTTCATAATTTCAAGTATTTAAAAAGTGGTGAGGGTTGTGATCATGTTTATTGTTGGCACAAGATGCAGTAGAATTCAAAAATGGAAACAAACCCTGCCCCAAAAAGGAGGCAAAAGAAAAAATGGACAAAAGGAAGAATATGACATCCCAAACTATTGTGCAGTCAATCATTTTAAATTGAATGAATATGCTTTGAAATTCCATACCTCAGCTTAAAAACACCCTGTGCAGATGGAAGTTGTACTAATTGAAGCTTTGTTCAATGCTTGTTTGATATTTAAAGGCCCAATTCTCTCACCCTAATTAATACAAATTCTCTGAACCTTCTTTACTTTAGCCCTTCTCAGTTGTCTGAAATTGCATTGTTTGAATTAGCAGTCAATCAGTAGACTGAGCCAATTGAGTGTTTTTTTTTTACCCCCTACAAGAAGTGTAGTTTGGGGTGAGAAGACTGGCCCGTTAAGTTCCATGTACTGTAGGCTAATTTTATGTGTTCAGTGCAATAACTGATCCAAATTTAAAATTTGTCATAGTTAATCTGTATTAAAATCCATGCACAACTTCACTTTTTCAATGTTAATCTTAAATTGCCCATCTGAATTTTTTCATGCTAAAAATTCTATTTCCTTGATCTGTCTGATAATGCCATTGACTTAATTAAAAAATTTGGCAAAACTTTGTCATATATCTTATTATGTAAGTGATGAATGTCTTTCAAAAAATGCTACAGTATGGGATAATTTACACAACAACTAAACATAGTACATCAGGTCTTGATTTTCAGAAAAATTTATGGTTGTCCTTCGGACAACCATTTCAATATCTTTGGTTGTCTGAAAGGAAATGTGGTTGTCTGCAACATTTTCTCACAAGGAGCATACTTACAAAACAGTAAATGTATTTACATGTATTAGGTATAATTGGTTTCTAATAATAAAAAGATGTGATGTTTGGGAGTTGACCTTAACACTGAAGTCTGAAATATTGTATGGTGGAAAAAGTTGATGAGTCAGCAGTACTGTCTTCAATCAGAAAAAAAAACTGCTTTTTAATCCTTACCAAGGGGAAAAAAAGGTTGTCCATTGGACAACCACCTTTTAACTTTTGATTATCTTTATGGAATTTTAGTTGTCTGGAACAACCGGACAACAACAAAAATCAGGCCCTGTAGATAGATTTTGCTCTAAATTTTATTGTATGTACACCATGATGGCCGACAATCTACTTCAACTGTGGTTTAAAGGCATATTTTCATCATCCCAAACAGTTCCAATTCTCCCAACCTACTTACTTCTAGCCCCTCCTACATTTATCTAAAACTAATCTTTATCCAGACACAATCCTTGTTTATTGCTTCATGGCTTGTCCCAGTCGCCATACAAGTCCATAATGTGTAATCAAGACACTCTCATTGTCCATGCTGTGTAATTTAGCTATGATGAATTGTTTGCATGTGATGCCAGTCAAAGAGCTGTACCAACTGAGAGTTTTGATATATGTATACTGAAACTGTAGTTTAGGGTGACGAATGTCTGCCTTTAATGCAAAATAATCCATGGCATGTGACCAATAACCCTTCAATCAGATGCCAAAGAATTCATAAGGTGTTAATTCTTTGTTATCACCATTAACTTTCCATGGAATATTTCATATATATAAATACAAATTGTACTGGAACATTTTAACCTTTCTATGACAGTTCTGATATGGTTCTGTAGTATCGTTTTTGAGGACAATAAATTTAATTAGATAACCATAAACTTGTTACAACATGCAGCATCAGCTCTGTATACTGGACATGAAAGAGTAGATACATCTAAACCCCATTCACATTTTGTTAACTTACTGGAAGTGACACAACAAGATTATTCAGGTGCCTTGCAAAGTGTGGAAGCTTGGGACTCCAAGCAGTCGACTGCTTGGGACTCAGTTGCAGAGACTTTCACACTTAACAACGCATCTGAGTCCCAAGCAGTCGCAAAACCCTTTTCTCATGACACTGAATATGTTCAGTTGTATGAGACTTAATTGTGAAATTTACAACATAGACAAACTTCTGGAATGAAGCCCATAACAATCAGTTAAAGTGTGCCTGAATAAAAAAAAAATTCCAAAAATATATAAAAGAGCATGAAAAAATGTTCTAACAGTCTAACTCCCATCTTTAGGACATCCCTGAGCTGAGGTATAAAAAGGTGAAATTTATTCACTTAAAACAAATTGGTCAATTGTGCAATAATTTGTGACTTTCTTGTTGTACAGTACATTATCTGCTGTGTTTTTGCTGTAAAATTAAAATGTCTTTATGACTGTGAGTACTTCCTGTTTGCTTGCATATCATGTTGCCCATAGATGGCTTAATTTACATTACCTCATAAGGGTTAGAGTGCTATCACACCTTGGTACAAGGTGCAGTAAATTTCAGGAAAACCAAGAAATACAAAGATTGCAATTTGAGAAGTACAACAATGACATCACAAATTATTGCACAATACGCCATTTAAGTTGAGTGAGTGAACTTCAACATTTTATATCATGGCTCAAGAATATCCAATGAAGATGGGAGTTGGGCTGTTAGAATTCATTTTTCATGCTGTTTAATTTATATTTTTTGAATTTTTTGACTTGAGGTACACTTGAATCTAAATGTGGAAAGAACATTCTTGTCCCTTTGACATAACAGATAAGGATTAGGCCTTTGTAGAATGTCAAAATTTTGCATGAAAAGCTCCTCAGATCCACTACTAGTTGCATAGTGTGGACACCTTGCACTTTAAATTGGTTGGCACAGATAAGTTGTCAGTTGCTCAATGGGAGAAGATGGTCTCGTCTCGTTAAGCTGTGTCACTTAATGTGGATGGGGCTTTATTTAAAGATGCCTGAACCAGGGTTGCAGCTATGGTGGGTGGCACTGGGCAGCGGTACCCAGCGCTCGATATTCCCTCCCGGCACTCCAGGCAAACACACGTCTCCCCACCCACTGCATATCTGCCTACTGAGACCTAAACCTAGCACCACATTTACTCCCTAAAGTAAAATGGGGTAGATGCCACGGGTGTAGGCTTTTGCCTAATCAGTGATCACACAATTACCCCGCACTCAAATTTTGCTAGCTAACCCTGGCCTGAACAAAAAACAAAAAAAAAGCTGCATTAAATTTGCTTCCTGCTACATCAGACATAAAATGTGAATAATTTGACTGATGCAGGGTATTGATGTAGGGTATTTAAGGTAACACTGGTATTGCACATCTATGTGCAATACCAGTGTTTCCTTACTGCTGCTGGTTGTAATTGTATCACAGCCACCATCAAACACTTCAAGATGATGTGCCATTGCCTGATATTTATATACTAAATTTATGTGTCCTCCGAGAACATTTAATGGTTCTATGGGACTCTTAAATGCCTTGCCTCTAGAGAAGCAAGGCATTTGACAGCTGTCATAGGAAAAAAAGTTTGTTCTTCATAGAAAGGTCCTGCCAGTCACTCTGAGGGGTGTGATTTTTAAGCTCACACTTGACTTCACACGTAGCCTATGGAATCTTAAATAGTGAAAATCTATTTTTCATAAATAGTATCTAAAGAGTAATGTAACAGTCACATGCAACAGCTTTGTTGGAATGTAAAAAAGGTTGGAAGTCATATATTTTCTTGTGTCTTAGTGGCCCCACAGCAGTTTCCTTTCCTAGTGCTCTGTGTGGGGTGAATGGAATTACAATATTCAGGTTCTAAAACCGTGATGGAAAAAGTTGGTAAACTGATGAGCTCCTTCACAGGAAATTTGGCCATCTGGAGGAAAATTATGCTTTTCTGTACATGAAAATATTGGAAGAATCATGGGGAAGTTGTCAACTCCCTTCCTGGGAAATAATTTTACTTCTTGCCCGGGAGATGAACAGTTTTCCCGGGCTATTCTAAAACCATGGAAGTGCTACTTGGAGCTAGTACTTTTTGGTTTCGATGAAAAGAGAAACCTATGCATTCATGATGGCGTGCGTGTGTATGTATGTGTGTATGTGCGTCTGTGTGTATGTGTTTGTGTATGTGTGTGTGTTTGTGACACTTTGCTTGTTTACACGATATCTTGAGAAGGGAAGATCTGACAATTCTCAAACTTGGTACACAGATACCCCATACTGAGAGGAAGAACCCTATTGATTTTGGTGGAGGTCAAAGGTCATCTGGGGTCACAGGGGGTCAAACCCCGAAATCCTTGTTTACACGATATCTCAAGATAGGAAACTTGGATTCATTTCAAACTTGATATGTTGATGCTTTATAATGTAAGGAAGAACCCTATTGATTTTGGTGGAGGTCAAAGGTCATTTGGGGTCACGTGGGGTCAAATTCCAAAATCCTTGTTTACACGATATCTCAAGATAAGAAACTTGGATTAATATCAAACTTGACACGTTGATGTGTTATGATGTGAAGAAGAACCCAATTAATTTTGTTGGCGGTCAGAGGTCATTTGGGGTCACATGAGGTCAAACCCCAAAATCCTTGTTTACACAATTTCTCATGGTGGGAAACTTGGATTTATTTCAAACTTGATATGTTGATGCGTTATGATGTAAGGAAGAACCCTATTAATTTTGTTGGCGGTCAGAGGTCATTTGGGGTCACATGGGGTCAAACCCTGAAATCCTTGTTTACGAGATATCTCAAGATAGGAAACATGGATTGATTTCAAACTTGATATGTTGAT
This sequence comes from Holothuria scabra, assembly GCA_037179385.1. NCBI lineage: Eukaryota > Metazoa > Echinodermata > Holothuroidea > Aspidochirotida > Holothuriidae > Holothuria > Holothuria scabra. The sequence goes on along the minus strand of CM074182.1, from coordinate 27,033,550 downwards.
GCATTATGAGGTGAGGAAGAACTATATATATTTTGGTGGAGGTCAGAGGTCATTTGGGGTCACATGGGGTCAAACCCCAAAATCCTTGTTTACACAATATCTCATGGTGGGAAACTTGGATTCATTTCAAACTTGATATGTTGATGCGTTATAATGTAAGGAAGAACCCTATTAATTTTGTTGGCGGTCAGAGGTCATTTGGGGTCACATGGGGTCAAACCCCGAAATCCTTGTTTACACAATATCTCATGGTGGGAAACTTGGATTCATTTCAAACTTGATATGTTGATGCGTTATGATGAAAGGAAAAACCCTATTAATTTTGTTGGCGGTCAGAGGTCATTTGGGGTCACATGGGGTCAAACCCTGAAATCCTTGTTTACAAGATATCTCAAGATAGGAAACATGGATTGATTTCAAACTTGATATGTTGATGCATTATGAGGTGAGGAAGAACTATATATATTTTGGTGGAGGTCAGAGGTCATTTGGGGTCACATGGGGTCAAACCCCAAAATCCTTGTTTACACAATATCTCATGGTGGGAAACTTGGATTCATTTCAAACTTGATATGTTGATGCGTTATGAGGTGAGGAAGAACCCTATTAATTTTGGTGAAGGTCAAAGGTCATTTGGTATCACCTGGCATTAAACTCTGAAAACCTTGTTTGGAGAATATCTTAAGGCACAGTATGAAATTTGGCTTTTTAAATATAGAAGTGTTTTGGTTTAAAGAAAAACCAGTTACTCACTGGTGGAGTCAAAGGTCACTTTGGGTCCCCAGGTGTTACAAGAAATGTAGCATTTTATTGAAAAGAACATGTATGTATCACCGAAACCTCAATGCATTTTTGCATTCTGGTTAATATGTTCTGACTCTGCCTTTTGGTTTCGATGAAACAGAAACCTATGCAGTCGTGCTGGCATGTGGATGTATGTGTGTGTGTGTAGGCATGTACAGGGGTAGTCCTGTGTGTGGATGCAATATGGTCAGAACGTGGTCCCTATTGGTTTTGGTGGAGGTCAGAGGTCATCTGGGGTCACCAGGGGTCAAAGGCTGATAATCTTATTAACAAGATATCTCAAGATAGGAAACTTAGATAGATTTCATGTTTAGTATGTGGGAAGTCTTACAGTTTAAAGATGGTCCCTATGTTTTTGTGGAGGACAAAGGTCATCTGGGGTCACCAGAGGTCAAAGTCTGAAACTATTGTCAACACCATATCTCAAGATTGAAAACTTGGATCGATTTCATATTTGGTATGTGGATGGATTATGGTCAAAATGTGGTCCCTATTGTTTTTTGTGGAGGTCAAAAGTCATCTGAGAAAAAAAAAATTATTTTTGGAACATGATATTATACTGTAACTTTTGAGTGAAGAAGATATGGTACATGATGTCCTTATTTGAAATGGAACATTTATGTATCATAAAACCTCAATGCATTTTTGCATTCTGGTTCCATTCTTGACTTAATGTCAGTCAACTCTCTCCCTAAACTTCCATTTTTAGTCCACTAAAATTCTCAGTTGGCACAGCTCTTTGACTGACAGCAAGTTAAAAAAAACCAGAGTACTTGTAGCTCATATTACTGCAATGAAAGTGTTTTGATTGCACATCACAGTCTTGTATAATCACCCTGAAACTATCAACTGATATAGTGTCTGGATAAAGATGAGTTTTTGATAGTTGTGGGGGCCTGGGAGGGGTTTGAAAAAGTAGTTTAGGAGAATTGAAACTGTTTGAGGTGAGACGATTGGGCCTTTAATACCTGAAGTATTAAGGTCCTTGTAGTACAGTGCAGTACTGGAGAGCATTGCATTGCATATAGTATGAAATTGGTTCCACAGTATTCTTACCTTCACATACCACCTTTCATCGGTACTTTGTCCTCACATTTTCCCATTTAGTATACCATGTAATGCATGCTAGATGTAGGGAACTAGTAGTTTTGGTGCAATCCATTGGTAGTTTGGTTACTGTAAGTCTGGGCTCAAAGAGTTGGAAACTAATAGTGTTTTAATTACACAGGTGCTCAATATGCATAACTTTTATATGCCTGGTCATTGGACTTCTGTATATACCATCTAATATACCCAGTTGCCCTCTGCCCACAAGTAGTGGAATAAAGGAAACCACTCTAGTGCCATACAACCTAAACTCTAACAAGCCAAAGCAAACAACCGTGCTCATACATACAGCTGCCCCTAAAGTTAGGGCTGTGGCCCATTTCCTCATGGTTACGTTGTGAATGGGTACCAGGTACGTGTGAAATAGTCCCCTGTATCTACCACAGGACATGGCTGTCTGGCCCTTTCTGATGGCAGTGATGCTCCTCATATGTACATTTAAATAACATAGACTGACGACCATTTGGCTCATTCTAGCAATGGCCTTTTTGATTCCTTGCCAAAGGCAGGCAAGGAATCTATGCAATGGTGATGTCGTGTGTGTGTATATGTGTGTGTGTGTGTGTGCGTATGTGACGGCCGCTTGTAAACACGATATCTCAAAAAGGGTATTTGCGAGGGATCTCAAACTTGGTACGTAGATTGCCCTTATTCAGTAGATGATCCCTAATGTTTTTGGTGGAGGTCAAAGTTCATTTGAGGTCACCAGGGGTCAAATGGTAAATACCTTGGAAATAGCTTGTCAACACGATATCTCCAGAAGGAAAAATGTGAGTGATCTCATACTTACCATGTGGATTGCCCATATTGAGTAGATGATCCCTATTGTTTTTGGTGGAGGTCAAAGGTCATTTGGAGTCACCAGAGGTAAAAAGGTCAAAACCTTGTAAACACTGTATCTCAAGAAGGGTAACTGTGAGGGCTCTTATACATAGCATGTGAATTGTCCATACTAAGTAGGTGATCCCTATTGTTTTTGGTGGAGGTCAAAGGTCATCTGGGGTCACCAGAGGTCAAAACATCAAAACTTTGTAAACAGTATATCTCAAGAAGGGTAACTGTGAGGGATCTCATACTTAGCATGTGGATTGTCCATATTGAGTAGATGATCCCTATTGTTTTTACTGGAGGTCAAAGGTCATTTAGGGTCATCAGAGGTTAAACCTTGCACATACTATATCTCAAAAAGGGTAACTGTTAAGGTTAATATTCATTGGTGCATAGGGTTAAGAGTTTTGAATGGCATGGGTAATGTAAGATGCATAGGTAAGATTTTGAAATCCACTTCATTATGTAAATGATCAAGTTGGGTTATTTCAAAATATGTACTGAAGCAATCTCACTGTATTAAGAATGTCTAAAGTGCATAAAAGTGCATTTGATACAGTGTTTATGTTGATTTTAGTTTGAAGTTTTGTCTTATAACATTTTAGTGCCAGCATTAATATGCATAAGAGTAAGTGGGTAGAACAAAATCTGAAAAAGTTAAAAAGGAAAAAAACTGTTCATCAGACCGACATGGACGTTAATTTATCTTTGTCATAGGTATGCTGATTTTGCCATAAGTATCTCGGCCTGTAGATTTTCATGAAATATATTTCCTACTCTTAGGTGGAAGTTTCTGGCAGTGTCTGGAATATGTGAGTTAAACAAAGGCTGTATGAGGGTTATTTGAGTACATAGTCTGAACATATTAGAGAAAGCTTCCATGCCCACAAAGCAGAGGAATTGTTCAGTGGGGAACTTCATAAGTGTTAACTTTGAACAGATCAAGTGCTCTGTATGATGCCCAAAATTTCTTTTAGAGCATACAGACATTGTTTCTTCCATAACTCTAAAGAAAAAATGAAGATAACATTAAATTTAGTATCAAAGATTGTTAAAAGTTACAGACAAACCTTGTGCCACTGTCCTCATAAGGACATGTAAGTGGGAACTAGATAATTAAATATACCACGGGTAATTAGTTTTATAAAAAGAACTAAATAACTGATCATTTGGATCAAATACCCTTGAGCATGCTTGAACTGAGATTGCCTAATTGAATATATCAAATTGTAACAGACCCACCAGAGTCTGTGAAAATTGCTGGTCACTGTTATCTTTCTTAATTTATCACATTTGACTGCCACAGTGTCCTTGGGTGTTTTCTCATTGAATCATACAGCTCAATGGATTTAACCATTTTCTACCTGTCTGACACTTATTTAGCCCTCTCAGTAAGGCTTGTTTTTCAGAAAGTACTGTAGTTCATGTCATCAAAAGAAGCATAATAGTATCTACTGTGTATCAAACAAGGGACACTTGACTTGTACTCTGTTATGTGGTGTTCCTACAAGCAGACAATTTAAGGCAAATACAAATCTTGTTAATTTCTGGATTAATAGGGTTCCCATTTTTTGTTAATTTTCAAGGACATCATTGCCATTGGGAAGGGCATTATACCAAAAAAACAAATACAAAAGGATCACCACTAATAGCCAAGGTTACACTGTTGAGATGTCTCTACTGTATGTTCCAATTTATAGATGAATATTAGGATTAGGGCTTGTTCTAATACTAACCCCAATGCAGTCAACTTTTTGGATCATAGAGACATCATTATAGAGAGCCATCCTCAGTACCCGAAATTTTGATTTAAAGGAGCATGTTTCAAAAATATCTCTTTATCAAGTTAATAGACAACATAGTTTACCAGCATCATAACTGCGTGGGAGATTTTTCTTGTTTGTGGAGGTCAAAGGTTGAGGTCACAAAAGGGCAAAACCTGGTAGACATGACATTTTTATGTAGTTGTTGAACTGTGGAGGGATCTCATACTCAGTTTGTGAATTGCTCATATTTAGCATGTTAATGGTCTTTTTAGGTAGTTGCTCCCTATTGTTTAAGTGAGGGTGAAAGGTCATTTTGGGTCACATGATCTCAAAAGGTTTTGACCTTACTAGTATACCTCAGTATTTGTGAGGGATCTCATGCTTGTCATGTGGGCATCCATGTTCATTATTACAGTATATCATATGGCAAGGAGTCACTAAGCCTTTTGGCTTTCTAGTTCAAGCTTTTTTCCAGCCCCGATATCCTGTCCAGTGGAAGCACAGTTGGAAGGGTCTGGCACGTTTTAGTTTTGCAGCAGCTGTTAACCAGCTGGCCACTTTGGTTCAAGACTTAAGATACACACCATAAAGATATGCCCCATCAGGCAACCTTTGACATACCAGTCAAATCTTAATCTTCCATAATTATCTTTCTTTGGTTGTGGTACTTTATGCCCCTGTTTGTGCCTGTACATCTCACATAAGTTTGCATGTAAATTTCGAACCTTTCTTTATCCAAGTCACTTGTTTTGCCCTGCCTTCCTGATCATTAAAAACAAGGTCAACCTTGAGGTGAAAACAGGTCAAGGGACATATGGCAGTCCAGCAATGAAGTGTCATGAATTATGGGGCCAAAATGCATTGTGATGTAATTTGGATGTCTAAACAAATGCACTATATAACTGTTTAAGATTGATTCACTGTTTTAACCAATCACTCATTTCTCTCATGGGGATATTACTTGGTCAATCTTAGTAATGCCCAAAGGATTCTGTGGTATCTTTATAGGGTTGCCAGTCCACTAATATCTTGAGAAAGTAAAATTTTAAATGATGTCGGACTTCACACAATAGAAAAGGAATGCATTTTACTCCCCAAAAAGAAGCATTTCTTGTGGAAGGAAAAAAAGTTCAGGAAGTTAGTTACATGAAGGTTTTACAGCTCAGATTAAGACCAGTTGGTTTAAGTCAGGACTCACAGCCTTTTTTTCCAGTTGTGATCCCCTTGCTTGCTTTTCTTTATACTCCACTGCTGATGCTTAGCACCAAGCACAATGCCAGAAGGTTCCATATTTAAAGGGTTTGGTATGACCCATCCAGGAGTCGGAACTCCAGAAGTTCAGGGATGGGTGTTCTTACATGTATTGTGAGTGAGGCCCCTTTTTAAAGCTTATATAAACAATCAAAATAATTTTTTAGAACATTTTCTATTCTTTCCACTCACACAATTTATTTTTCAAACACATATATATGGTATGTTCTACTGATTGTCCAATGACTTTTGAAAAGGATACCATTCGTTGGAAGGAAAACCCTGTATTGGGATGATACCTTACAAATGTAACATGCCACAGAAATCAAAGGGCACAATTTAAAGTTACTTTTTTGAAAATGTTGTGTTCAATTTGTGGTGTTGCCGCATTGGGTAGTTCTACTCTCGGGCGTGTTTGGTCTAATGGTAGAGTATCCGCCTCTCACGCGGAAGGCTAGGGTTTGGTTCCCAGACTGAGTCGTATAAAAAAAACTAAAAGTGGAACCCACTGCTCCACATGAGCAATGGAGAAGGGAAAACAAGTCAGTAAGCCACAATTGGAAAAAAAGGCCATGGTCGGCTTGACTTAACCAATAGGTTGGAAACTGGGCCATAAAACTACATCTACTGTAACTTACTAACTCTCACTCCAGGAATAGTGATCTTTTGCACAGTGTGATGGTGGACTTTCTGTTACCATTTCTGTAATTTATAGGCAGTCAATTATCATCTCAAACTACAATTTTTGTAGTAGTCTACAGATATTCTTAATTGGCAATCTTTTTGATTGACAGTTAATTAAAACTTTTACACAGTGTGTACTGTATATAGAGAGTTCTGATTACACATTAAAGTATTGTATAGTCACCATGAAGCAATAAACTGAGAATCTGAGAACCTGTTTGCATGAGGATAAGGTTGTTAAAGTCAGTTGCTATGAGGGGTGATGAAGTATAGGTCTGGAGAATTGCAACTGTTTGGGGTAAGAAGATTTGGCCTTTACTAATTGATCCATTTTTCATAAAGTTGAAAATCTTTTGTATTCTTTATGGATGCAGACTGATAGGTTATTTAACAAAACATGGTTTGGTAGCTTTTTTTTTTTCAAGAAAAAGGTGTCTCTCAGATCGCCAAAGGATAATTTGTTCGCCCAACTTTCAAAATCTCAAATAAGACAACTTCCATTACACTTCTAGTTCATAACATTCTGAGGAGACAAAGCTATTGCTGTTTATTGTTGAAACTGAATGATTTTGTGATAACTACAGCTCTTCTTTTTGTATGCTGTGCTGAAAAATTTAGAGTGCAACATTTCCCATAAATTTTTTTCTATTTCTTTTATCATAGTATGATATGTGGACGGATGGGATCAACATCTTACAAGCCAAAGAGCCAGCCAGTAAGCAGGCTAGCACTGACCTTGACACCATTTTGGGCATGGAGATGAAGATTCGATTACTAGACACTGCCAATATACCCATCCCAGCAGAACCTCCAGAAATCCCACCTCCTCCACCAGACTACAATTTCTATTATGACACATAGATGGTTAAAAAGTCACACAGAAACCCCACTTCTGCTACCATGGTACAAATCATTGTTTTATGTTAATTGCCATAGTTCATTACAGGAATTGCAAAGACTATTCACTACGTGAATTAAGATTTAAGGCTTTTAATAATTAAATAGAAGAAACCACACCTTGCAAGATAAAAAGAGTCTTAGTTTCCTTAAATGGTGTCTGAAGACTGAAACAAAGACAACATTGCATAATGTTTGTCAATCATTACTTTGTTTGGCTCAGGTCAGTCATACATTTGGTTGAAGAACCTTTGCCTTGGTCTTTTGTAGCATACAATAGAGTAGTACTGCATTCATTTTGCTCCATTTTTTTGTTGCAAAATTTTTTATAAATTTTAGAAATTAGTCGCATATGACCCTGAATATTTCAACATATTCACTTGCAATTTGCAACAGTAATGTCCTTTTATGCAAAGAAAATCTATGTCCAATGTTATTACAAAAGGTTCTTTGTTCAATGAAAATTTCAAAAGTTATTGTGCAAAAGTTTTTTTGTCAAGAAATCTTGTCTCCTTTTTGTCTCATCTGTCATAGGGATTCAGCGTTGCTTGATTTTCAGTACTAGAATGTGCAAAACTTCAGACAGCAAATAACAATATATTGTGGGATGGATAAATTTGTTATTAGGGTGTTATGGTCAAGAAGGGGAGGGGTCTTGCATAATAGACCAAAGACAGCACATTTCAAGGTTTACGGTCCGTCATGAAATAAACAAAGACAGATTAAATTGCAGAGTGACTACAAATAGTACTATCAATGCAATGAAAAAGTTTTGAGAAAAGAAAAACTACCAAAACAAAAAGTCTGGTTTTTAAAGACTTATTAAAATGCACTTTGGGCCCACTGGGTTGAATAATCTTTTGAAATTGACGTTCAAATAGAATATAAAAATATGAAATATGGATTCCATAAACACTTTAAAATTCTTGTCTGTCAGAATGAACAGGTGTAATGATGATATTATCTGGATATACATGTTATTGATCTTCCTGGATATTTTTTATCGATGTGCATCACAGCTATTTATAGACAGTTTTCGTATGGATTGGTGTCATTAAATACATTTTGGTACAAGGTGCTTTTTTTGTTAAAAAGATACTGCAATGATGAATTTTTAGATGTTTGCCAAGTTTTTGTTGAAAAACATGTGTGAAAACTGGTTAAAAATAAGAAATTGTGATCACACTGCACTCTTTCCTCATTCTCTGAAAAGATTTTTTTTTTTTAAGTGCAGTATCAGAAAGGAGGTTTTTAAGTATATTTCATTTTATTAAATAAGCAAACATAGTGTAAATGTATAGAAATGTTGGTCAGGTAGATAGTAATGTATTTTTCAGTCCTGTTGTTGAAACTATGTGGGTGCTTTGTATGTTGTTGTTGAATATATCAGATTTCAATGATTGTATAGCTCTTTGGATTATAAGGTGGGTAAGCTGCATGGGTGTGGATTTGGAAATACAGCTATTGATAGATAATTGTTTTTATCGGAAATGGCCATGTCTCCCTCTCCACACTTTTAATTGACACCTATGGTGGAAGTTATTTGACCTTGGTTTAGCTCATTTCTACAGAAAATATACTGGAAGCCATTATTTGAAGCTATGGAAAATACACTGAATTCAATTAGAAAAAAAAGAAAAAGTTTGGAAGTCCCTCCCCCACCCCCCACCCAACAATAAAAAAAATGTAGTGATTGGTAGTTTTTGTAGCAATGTCCCATGGCATTTTGGACTGCTCTCAACAAGGAGGACTTAGCATTTTGTCAGAAAGTGTGGTACAAAAGTTCTCACAAGTTTGCCAACAAATAGCATATACGATGAGAAAAGGCAGGGAGGAGGCTTCACTGCCTTCAACCAGAAACCTTACAGTAATAATGTCATCAGACAGGTGAGGGAAGCTGGGGGTGGGAGTGGGGTTAATGCCTGTGAGCTTCATCTTGACTGTGTACAACAATGTTCATGATTTCAGGCCCTCAGAGGAATTTTCTCTGGTTTAGGTAGTCATTGACTGTTAGTTCTTTCACTGATTTCACAAGCTCCACCCCTTTTGATGGGCAAACTAGAGTAGTACGAAAGCTAGTGAAGGTAGCTGATAACAAAGTTGCCAACCATTCTGTTTTTGCCAGAATAATTCTGTTTTTGGGAGAAAAATGTGGTATTCTGTTTTTTTCTTTCAAATTCTGAGTTATAGGCTCATTTACCATACATAGTGATATGCATTGATAAGTTTGCAGTTTCTACTTCTAAGCTCTGCATAATAAGGCATATATGTCCTGCACATATGATATGTGTACTTCACTGCAGATGCCAGATATCGCCCACAGTACTTCATTCCTGTACAAGTGGAGTGAACTCAGTTCCCCCAGACGCCATTATTGTGACCTTGGCACAGATTGCACAACTTGTCAAAAAATAGTATGCTGTGCAGTTATTGTACAAGGTTGTAAATTTCATTTGTAAGATCCTGTTCAATAAGCAGGTGACAGTCCACATCAGACTGTTGCATTAAAACTCTGTTGATATTTGCCTGACAGTGGCTTACCAGTTGGAATGTCAGGAAAGCATGTAATATTCGTAAAGCACCCTAACATTTAACTAATGTTTTGCTCATTATAAAGCCCTGTCCACTCTATACAACTTGACTTATTGCAACAAGACTGTCTTGTTGTGGTGAGTGACTGATGCCTAACTAGTGTTAAGAGCATAGTGTCCACATTATGCAACAAGTCGCACGTCCATTAAAAATTCATGCAAAGTTCTAAAGTTTAACATACTCTTCATTTGAGACAAGAATGTGTTCTGTCCATTTCCGTGAACTTTGCGGACTTCGTTCCAGGAGTCTGTCATTGTTGTCAGTTGCAAGTTTCGTGTGACTGAACATGTCCAGTCACAGGGAACTGGGTTGTGCGTCTGCTTGCGACTAGTTGCAAAGCTTTCCACACTTTACAATGCCTCTTAACAATCTTTATATTTTCTTTCTTTTTTTCCTTGTCTTGTCTGTACCTGGAAATTCAGTCTTCAATTTTTATTCTTTTATAAATAACTCAGAATGTTAAACACTGCCAATATGCCACATGTATTAGTTTCATGTAAGTATAATACAGAAATTAAAGCCTCATCCATCTGTAATGGTATATTTATACTTAGAGTACATCCTGTAATACAGTTACTTGTATCATAGTATTATTTAATCTTCTGTTAGTATTGGGATAGTGCAGAAAATGATAAACCAGCACAATGATTGGGCATACTCCTTTAATATTGAAATGGTCCTGTTGTGTAAAATGTCACCAAGTCAAATGAAGTTTACTAATCTTTTGAAATTAAAGACAACCATTTTTATAGTCATTTTCGTGTGAAACATTTGTCATTTCTTCGCATTCAATTTGCCAATACTTTTTACATTCAATTAGCAAGTTTTGTAATTTGTCATCACATGGATTTGTTGGGACCCACAGAAGGATATAAAAACGGAGCTTACAGGCTTACAGCAGTAGAATATAGCTGTCAGCATTACCTTGTTTTTGTACAGTTCGTGCATGCAACACTGAGCTAAATCTAAGAATCTAGCCAACCCAAATGAAAATAGGGGTATCAGCCCTACTAAATGACAATTTAAATGCAACTTCAATTTTTTCGCCAAAAAAAGGCAATTTAGACCCAGTCCCTTGCACAATACTACGCCTAACATTTCTCCCCATGTTATGGATTTAGAAAAAAAAAAATTTCAACAAATTTTCATGTAAACCCAAATTTGGGTACATCATGTGTCATCGGTGCAGGCTTGCTTTGTTTACCTGATGACTTAGAAGCTGTGTGCATGTGCATAGCTCCCAAAATGTGTCAGTTGTTGGCAAGATGCTTCCTCATTGTGAGCAATGTAAACATCTTCTTAGTCATTTGGTAATTTTATCTAATGGATAGATGTAGAAGACATGTGTGCCAGTTTTGTGTAAATCGATGAAGATTCTTCCCAATTCTGAAACTTTAAAATAAGAAAAATAATATGGTACAAGCTTAAGTTTCCATCCAATTCTTCCATTTTTTTTTTTTTTTTGGCAGAGGGGGGGGGGGGGGGGGGGGAGGGGAGGGCTGGAAGGATAGTTGGAGGCTATATTTCAACCTCAATAAAATGGACTGGTGCAGACTGTTTGACAAGAAATTCCATGTCTAGACTACCAATGTAACTTATCCCTAACCTAAAAAAGAATGCAAGTGTTGTATTACATTGAATGACAACAACAAATCAAGAAATTCCATTCTTTAACAGTGAGCATCAGGTAGAATAAAACAGCATTAACTTTTCAAACATTGAAAATAAAACTCCAAACTATGATCTCATGGAAACTGTTTTTGATGAAAGGCAATCTTTCATACAAATGTTGCCATGGATACCAAACCCTGTAGGCCGGGAGTTGTAGAATATGCCCACATTTCCCGCTAGGTTGTATAAGGCGACTGTATAGGGAAGGAATTGCACCATATTTAAACTGTGTTTGAGGCCGAACTTAAAGGGGAAGTTTAAGCAGAAAATTTATTTTCACATGGGAAGAAGAACTAAATCTACTCAGTGTGGTGAAATTTACATTTAAATTGGTCATTTTGTTCTTGAGATATCGCCATATGTGTTCCAAAGTGAGATTGAGGGCAGCAGAGATTACATCACTTCCTCACATTGAGAAGGAATGCTTTGTTTCCCCCCTTCTTATTCAGACTGTTGTGTTGACCTTGAAGTAAATAGAATAGAACCTCCCCGTGGGGACTGCAAAGGTTGAAAAGTTTCCATGCCACTTATGCAATCTCATTTTGATTACAGGAGACTATTAGGGAGAAAATAGGCTGTAAAGTTAAAAGAAAAACAAAACACTGTCCCTTAATGGGGGGATATGATGTTATATGTGCTTGCTTTAAGGTCACTTTTTGTTGAAAATCTGACAACTTTACTTACTCGTGTCTTGAGAACCACACATCGGATTTCAATGCAAATTTCTCCAAAATGCCCCCCTCTAATATATCAAAACTTGATATGACCTTAACTTTCTTTTAAACTTAACCTATATTTGAAACCGTATTTACACCTTGCTGCTGTATCTAATTGACACTTTCCAAAAAACTGTGTTAGTGTGTGTAGTTAAATCTCATCTAACTAACAGCCATCATAGAGGTCATATGAAAGGAGAAACAACGAACAAAACTGTAGATAACAATGTGTAGGCTACTTGGAAGTGGTTTAATTTTTTCAGGCATCAGAAGTTTAGTGCCAATTTTAGTTCTCATAATTGGCCGTCTTTTGAGACTGCCTTTGTAACAATGGTAGTTCCCCTTTTCTGTTCCAATAAATCTCAAGAGAAAGGCATTCTAAATGTTAATATGCTTCAATCTGAGGTTTGTTTCTGCCATTGGTCAACCTTTGATCAAGAATTTTTAGTAAACCAACTACCAAGGAACTTTTTAGTGTTTTTTTTTTGTGCTCACGTCATTACTTTAATATTCTATCTGCTTGAAACATTTTACAAGTCTGTTTACAATGCTTCACAATTGTGGCAATTTTTTTCATCCGTAAGAAACATACTAAAATGACCTGTCGTCACATGAAAATGCGACAAAACCTATGCTATTCTGGATGAAGTTACAACATTCCAAACTTGCCTTAAAGTGTACCTCAAGTAAAAAAAAAATCAAAGATATATACTGAATAGCATGAAATGAACGCTAACAGTCCAATTCCCATCTTCTTAGTACACTCTTGAGCCGAGACAGAATACTGCGCCAAGCTCGCGGAACAATTTGCATTTTTGAAACAAGTAATTACAAGAATGGACTTTTAATGAAAAAAATCATGAAATTCGTGAATTTCATGAAAGAAGAGTTGGCCTGGAAAATTACATAGTTGTTGACTGGTGTGGTGTCACAAATGGCGAATTTTCGATTTTTTCAGACAACAGTATGAAGTGGGGCCGAGGAAAATTTTTTTCACAAGCGACACGAATATGAAGCAAATCTTTGTCATCATTTTTTATTTTCAAGAAAATTCTACTCGTTCTATTTTTCGAACATAAGGTTTGAGGGTATTAAAATAATCGGCCTATTTGGGAATTATGTTGCACAAGATTTGAAAACAAAAACAGGCTAAAGAATAATTGTTTCTCTTTACCGACAGGCTTCCCAAACGTGGCGCGATTTTCTTATCTCTTTGATTTTTCGTAAATGTGTGATCCTGGCTAAAATTCTTTCCTATTTTTCAAGCAAATGCTTGAAAGAATTTGGGTATCTGGCCACTTCAGTCATTGTTGTGGGCAGCAATTTTTTGAAGACGAGTTTTGAAGCTCAAGTGGCCGTCCATTTTCCCCCCAAATCCCGCCTGAGTTTAGATCCAGCATTTTTTTTTGGGGGGGGGGGGGCTTCCCCTGCCTCCCCGCCTAGTATGTCTATGTGTGAAATACTATCTAAGCGGAGCGCCACAATGAGTCAGCGCGGAGAGTTCAGAAAATTTGAAAATCGCAACCCCTCAGACAGTCAGAAATTACATTTCTCAGTACCTGTATGCAGATTATAAGCAGTCGTTATTTTGAGCTTTGTTTTTTCGATGAAATCTTTAAATCAATAAAAAGGATAACAAACTGCCAAATGATCAGCAATTGGCATAACAAACTTCACGGGTTATTAAATGTAAGGATTGGGGAAGAGTCGAGGGATGTAAGGGGAGGGGTGTCATTAAGAGAGTATGACACATCACATTATTAGGCTGATTTTAGTTGGGAAAGGGCCTTTGTTTTGTTTATGAAGTAAAAATAAAAGTTTCAACCTCCTTTGGAAGGGGACCCTAAATCCGCCCCTGACGTAAGTGAACGGACAACCTTTGATTTGCGTAGAAAATTTTTAAAGCATATCAGTTCAGGGCCGGATTCAGTGTGCCCGTATTCTTTGCAGAGCAATTTTTTGCTATGGAACCAAAGAGAATGACTGCAAATGATGCTAAATGATGCAACAGATTGCATCTGAGGGTACTTAAATATTCAAAAATTTGAACGCTCAGGTATCCATTTGTTTAATGTGAAGACGAATTTCAAAGGATAAACAATTTGATGGTCAGCTCATAGAGAGGGCGCTACAACTATTCAGGTTGACTATGGTTGTTCCATTTCACATTGAAGTTGTAAATGTTTTATGTTGTTTGGGTAGCTCCTTCCACATGGTGCTATTTTCCTTTCAGGCTGTCACTGTTTTCTTAGGCAGGACTGTGTTTTTGTTTCGGAAACTTATTTGCACTGTAACCTTTTTATTAACGGCAGAACGGGGCATCGTCATCTTCTCGCGAGGGCTATGCAATACAAAAATAACGGGCGTAGTATCTGTTCCTTCAGGTAGCCGAGAATGGAGCCATGAATGACAGACCTATGAGGTAGAGGTTTCGAGGGCGGGGTGGTCAGCTGAGTTCGCTGTTCTTTCAGGAACGTGTCTTCGTTGGGAGAGCAAATCCGTCACACATAAGGTTTGATTTCGTCCTCCGGATCTTAGACAAAGAGTCGACTTTGAACAAATCACGACAACGTTATATCTTGGTCTACTGAACATCTAGCCGGGGTTGGGTGGGTCTCCTGTCTTCATCCCTTTCCTTTTTGTCGCTTCAACAATAACGACATGCTGTATTTAGCATAATGTCAAACCGAGTAGAATTGTGGGACTTTTATTCCTCCTATCCTTTTCGAAATGTCTGGATCCGCGTATCGCTAAATATTACATTGTTCGCAGAGGTGACAAGAGTGACAGGAAACAACCAGTATATTTCACTGAATATTGCCCGAAGATGTCTGCAGCCTCGGGCTACGTCAAATGAATTTGGAAAAACCGAAACTTCCTAATTAACCATTGATTTCACAAGAGTGGCGTCAGGGGAAGGGAGACGTGACCCTGTCGGGGGAGAAGATCCAGTATCGTCGGGGCCTTCATCCATACGAAAAAAGATGCATGCCCCATAAACTTCAGCCCCCCGGCCGGTGATCTTCTTGATATTACATACGAAAAGACCATATTCTTCAAGGAAACTCTCAAAATCTTAATTTTCCTCACTAAGATGATTTTTTTTCAGTGTAAGCTTACAAATCTAAATATTATGAAAAAAGTAAAAGCAATTTCACTTTACAACCTACAGCAAAATATGAAACCTCATTCAACTCCAGTCTTGATTTTTTCATATGCCATAAAATCCCTTCACTATATTAGCTCTACATGTCCAAATATATCTAAACAGGAATCCAAAAATTTTCGGGGAATTTTGGAATGCCATCCGTGAAGGTCTTAATCAGCATAATGATACTCAACCTCAAGTTACTACAAATGCCCCGGCGACCTACTTTTTCTCAGGTCAGATTCTTCAATAAAACCCCCCAAACCTGAAATGAAATTACAATTTCCTTTCCAATGTAAGCTTCAGATTTCCAAATATTTGTCAGAAATGGCAAAGGATTGCCGGAAAATCTTCCATCTTCGATGGATACCGACAGCGCACAATAAAAACCCAAGCCGATTTCAATCACTCCAACATTTTACATAATTTTGCTGTTGAAATTCACCTCACTGAATAAAAACCCCAGATTCTTTAATTCCCCCGGAAAGAGATCTTTCATTAACTTTGGGCAGAATGCAGATTTCTAAATTCTTTTAATGGCTCTTACAAAAATCATATTTCTTCCTTGTTTTCGAATATTTCTTAAAAAGAAAGCCAACTTATTTCGCTCGCCTCAAATCCCGCCAGTCAAGTACTACTGAGAACTCATCGCCTTTTCGGTGTTCCGAAATGCAGTGTGCCTTGAGTGGAAACTCCAACGCTATGGGCATGTTATTTCTGAACACTGCACTGCCGGTAGAGATTGTTTTTTCAACAGTTTGAAGCTTTTATTCAGTTACTCTACGGAAATTACACGTGGTGGAGGTGGGGGGGGGGTACTTAACCGCTGAACATTTTGGTATACGCTCTTTAAAAATGCTGGTTTAAATTTTAAGACATAAACAGACAACATCTTTGTAGTAGCGACCACTTAATCATGGCAGCTCAGGAGTGTACAAGTCGGGCTGTCTCACGTTGTCCTTTTCACCAAATAGGCATATCTCACGTGAGTCAGTAAGTACATGGTCAGCGTTCACGAAACTCTTTAAAAGTGTTTAGCGCCATCTATTCGAGTACATTCCTACTGTCCTAGACATTCTCCCTTAAGTTAGCTAGTTTGTTAGATAGACTTTTACCCACCAGTTTCCAACCTATTGGTTCAAGTCGAGCCGGTCACTGTCTTTTTTTCCAGTTGTGACTCATTGCCTTGTTTTCCCTACTCCCCTTTGCTGAATATACGCACAACGGCAGTATAGGTTCCAATTGTCTTTGGTATTACCAGACCTGGGGATCGAACCCGCGTAAGAAGCGGATGCTCTACCGTTAGACCAAACACGCGGTCATTCTCCCCTAAGAATCTTCATAGCAATAGGAATGTAGGGTGTAATAACTGGATACTCTGTTGGCTTTACATAGATCCTAGAACTAATGCAATTAAAGGGCAAGAGCAATCGGCCCCATCAAGTATTGAAATAGTAGCTAAACCTCACAATATACTTCTTATTTCTCCTCCAAGTATCTTTCATGACTTGAACATTAAATATTCAAGGAAAAACATGCAGTAACTCCCTGGTAAATTTCATAATTGAGGAGAAAATATATCAGTCACACAATTTTCAATAGTCATCTGCTCATGATCAAGGATAGTCTACTAGTTCAGTTCAAGTTGGTTTGACTGAATTTTTCCTGTAAGTCCCGCTAATATAGACGAATCGGGACAGCACAGGATGGTCTGATTTCAGTCGGCCATAACTGGGGTGTATTACCTTTTGATCTTTTAGTTTCCTCGCTTACCTGTTCCATGGATGGTTGTACACTAATTGTTTCTTGATTCCTGAATTTCACTGAATACGAGGGTTTGAAATTCATGTAGACAATAAATGAAGACGATTTAAGGCTAACGGACCCCACCAATGGATGCCTACATTCACTAAACACACGCGCGCTGATCGGATTCCTGATCATCTATACATCGGTCTAGACATCGTCTATACAAAGGTTTATATCAGATGCGGAACACAAAGTGTGTTCTTTCATGAAATGCTTTCTGTATAATGTTGTTTATGCTCTTCCTTTGTCCTATATTATATGGTGAGGACTGTCAACAACTGCCGCTGGCTCTCTCGAGGGGGTGTATCCAACCCGTTCACAGAAAAATAATCATTTTCTAACTTTTGTAAACTTTGTCATTGTTATTATTTTTTTCTTTTGCTGAGAGCTCTTTTTCAAGCTCTATGGCGCTTTTCTGAGTTTCCAATAGAGTTTCTCTTTAGTTTTGATTCGTTGTATTATTTTCTGAATTGTGTTACATGTAAATCCAGAGAATGACTCAAATAAATGTTGTTGAAACGAAAGGAAATGTTTTTGTTTCTTAACGGTATAGGCCTAACATATACGGTATAGGGCTTTTCCTGACGTCATTAGCTCCTCCCATTTCTTGGCTGTCTGGCAAAACTGGTTTGTAGCGTGTAGCCAACTGGGAGCAGCTGACTACCGAAGTGTCAGACCAACTCCCTGGTCAGAAAGAACTCTTGACTTATGAAACCATGATGTCGCGGGAAATTCACCAGTTCACGTGAGGTCACAATTGGTTAGTCAATTAGATGGGTTCGGTTAGCTTAGATGGAGTTTAGTTAATTAGATGGGATTTTACGACACACCAACACGAATTGTGTTTTATAGTATCTCCTAGAAAAGGAAATGGACAATTGTCGGGGTAAATTACCTAAAAAGAGTAACAGAGGGTCGATCTTTATCAAAATGTCTGGACAAATGTAGGAGTCGTGCGTCACAATTGGTAAGCCACGCCTACCTCTGGCGAAAATCAACAGTGTTTCGTGCAACAGTCACACGTAGGTCGTCAGCTGCTTCTCAGCTATAACAAGTGCACTAAACGATTTTTCACGTCTAAAGGGGCGAACCTTATTACGTCACTGAAAGCATTCTACCAGACATGTGTGTGACTCAGCATCGACGATATATCAATTTAGTAAATAACCATTACGAAACATTTCCGCTAACAGATGTTATTCTGACATAGCTAGTAGAAGCAATCGGTCATGATTAAGTCACTTGTCAGCTTGTATAGTGACTTCTCCGGCCGGCCAGCTCTGTCGGAACCGTTAGTTGACCGGCCGGCTTTTGGAGCAAACTACAACCGGACGGCACTGCAGAAGTAATTGAAATATTCATTTGAAAGCTTCCCATTACATAAAATGACAAGTTATCTTTTATGTAATATTTGAGCATGCGCAGACTTAATTTGATTTTCGCCTCTACTTATGACCTAGTTTAATCTAGCAGAGATTCCCTTAGCAGTAAGAATAGTACGGCATCTCATATTCCGTACTGATTCTCTCCCCAACTAATATCCTCATTCTCAGCTTTCAAATGGGTTAGTGTAATGTTGACGAAATAGATCCAATGACCCAAAGTAGTCAATCCTTTGCTTCCTCAGGCAAGTTGCAGCACCTTATGTTACACCTATTACAACAGCAGAAATCATAGCTGTCGATGTTATTTGTGTAGTAACAAAGCCTGCATGACTGAGGCAGTTGCAGCCTACAGTTGTGACATTGTGCCTTAGCAAGATGAAGGTTTTCATCATAAGTAGACGAAAAGTTGAATTTTAAGTTATCATCAGTTTCATATAACCCGTTTTTATTAGGAGTTGCTTATTAGAAACAGGCTACTGACGTACGTGATTTCTCTATTAGAGCTTAAAAGAATGGGGTGGGGGTCTTGAAGGGGAAGTTTGGGCCAAATATTACTTTCCATATGGAAAGGAGAACAAAATCTACACAATTTAGTGAAACTTCCATTCAAACTGGGCATGTATTTCTCGAAATAGCAGTAGGTAAACTCATGTACAAGATTTGTTTTCCAATGTGAACTTAAGGACAGCAGGGGTGGTATCACAACTCCCTGCTCAAATAGACAAGGAATGCTTGATATCAGTTTTTGAAGACTTTTGTGTTGACCTTAGAGTTACTAGGGATAGGAACGCAGTGTGGAGAAAATTGGTAAAGTTCTCATGCCACTTGTGAAATCACATTTTGATCATGAAAGTACTACCTCCGTGAAAGTACTTCCCATGTTCTAATAACACGGGATCGTTGATTAAAAAAATGATTGAAAACTTAAAGGTTAAACAAAACTCCTCATTGTTGTTAGGATATGATGCCATATGTGCTTGCTTCAAGTTCATTTTTTGTTGTAGATGTGAAAAGTTTACCTGCTCATGTTTTGAGAACAACCCATTGGATTTTCAGGCAAATTACACTGCAATCTTTAGAATAAGTACCCATCTAACATATCAAAACTTAATTTCACGAACAACCCTTCTTTTAAAAGCTTTAAGGAGTGGGGTGGAGGGAAGGGAAGGTTCTCTTAACTATATCTGTAGGAGAGGAAGGGGTTGTAATAAGAGAACTGCATACCCTACGTCACTTTACGATACAATAGATCAAGGGTGGGTAACCTTTTTCATTGAACAGCTAGATATTATGAATGCCAAATTCACCGGGCCACACGACTTTTTGATGCTTTCAAAGCTGCATTCTGAAGACCTTAAGCAATATATATAAATCTTTACTCACAAATACATAACATCAGTATCTTAACAATAGGGAAAACAGGCGAAAATGTAGATATTTCGAAAAAGAGGGTGAACTTAGATAATGAAGGATGTGGGCGGGTTAGATGCAATTTCTTGCCCCAAAATGTGTAGTTCTGTCCGTAAGACTATCCAACGAAGCGCCATCATCAGATGAACAGTTGATGTGTAGCATGCGCAAAACGTTAAAAAATCGCGACCTTTCAAACAGCCGAAATGTCATTTCCCAGACGTGTTATTATAATCTAATTAGTTGATATTTTGAGCTGCTTTTGCAATAAGGATGAGCTTGAAAAAACCTCCCTAAATATTCCCGAATTTCTCGTAGATTAGTAACATTATCGTTTATTTTCGCGTTTTTTATTGTTGATGTGGAGAAAAAGTGAAGTAAGGGATGACGTCAGAACACCACCGATTCCGCACCTGTTACCTGAGAGCCTTCGACAAAATGTCTGGGACTGAAGGTTTGCTACTGATTTCTCTCTGTGTGGTGCTAAGTGTGTGATTGCCGATTTCTTTCCCTTGAAACATCTCGCGGACCGCAACGAAAAAAATTAATAAATAAAAAATAAATAAATAAAAAAATCGCTTCTGCGAGCCGAAAGTAGCCCTCCTCTCCTATAAATTTCTATGGATTTCTGCAGGAACCTCTATCATTGACAGCATGAACTCATTCCACGGGCGTAACCAGTGCAGTTGCAAGGGGGTAGTTGCCCCCCTCGAATGTCCCAAAACGGAGAGGGGCAAAACATCGGGAAGGGAAGAAGGGCAGGACAGAATGGAAAGAAGGGGAAGTTCGTATAAAATCGGGATACCTCTTGAGTCTTTCCCCCTCCCCCCGGACGACCAGGACTGGTTACGCCCGTGATTTAGCCGTAGTTTATAAAAATGTACGTACTAAAAATTAAAAAAATTATGGGGCTGTTTGTGTGTACGGGCTACACAATATAGGCTAGATATAATTGGAGGAAAGGCTTATTTTTTGCCAGTTTAGGACATTTTCAAAAACAAATGTTTCAATATTAAGACTTATACTAAAATAATGCAAAAAACCACAAACATGCATTTATTCTTGTTGTTTAATTCTTGTATTTGATACACACTTTTATCCCATATAATATAACGCGTCTTATTGTCATGGCCAAATAATAAGTTGCTTCAGGTAAGGCACTTTAGGCGACCGAAAGGAAACTAAATGATCAAAATTCAGCTAAAATATTTGCAAACAAGAAAAATCAAAAAAATATGAAATTTTGCAAGGCAGAAACATGTATGGAAAAGTTGGTTGAAAGGGTCTCTCTTTCTTCATGTGTGAAAATCTCCTACATGACTTTAGATATAGAATAACTCTGTTAAACATAACAATCAAAAACACGAAAGGCAAATAGTGTGATACCCTCTTATTAACATGATATTCACCTAGTCAGCAGAAGTCGATTGGAACTACAAAA
Source organism: Holothuria scabra (assembly GCA_037179385.1). Taxonomy (NCBI): domain Eukaryota; kingdom Metazoa; phylum Echinodermata; class Holothuroidea; order Aspidochirotida; family Holothuriidae; genus Holothuria; species Holothuria scabra. The sequence goes on along the minus strand of CM074182.1, from coordinate 27,012,041 downwards.
CACGTTTCCTCCCATAACACAAAGTTGTCATCTATAAATTGCCCCATATTGTATCCAAACATCCACCAATCTGGAGTTTTGTAGGAAATTTGTAATGGAGGGAAAAAATAACCAGAAATCTGCCTAACTGTATGCTTACACGTGTAGATGATTCCTTCTGCCCCTATAAACATGTAGGTTCTCAAACAACGGCCACAAAAGTCATCCTGATCAAGAGGGTGTCAGATCTAAGCTTATCCCTTCAGTTCTTGTGAGTTTTCTTCCTTATCTCAACAAGGGGGCAAGATCGGTCTTTCCCCAGCCACCCCCCCTCCCCCCATGCACCGTTTGGTTACATCCGACAGAAAGGCGTTAGATTATTCAAGCATTTAAACCAACGTCCCCACGCAGTGAAACTAAAAGGTTTGTCATCGCATGCTGTGCCACAGGATGGAGGATGAAGGTTTTATGTATTCACACCCACATCACTATCCCCTTCTCACACAGTGTTGCTCTGTGATCACGGAAGTGTGGCGCTATGCAACTTTTCCTCTGTATGTGTAGTTGGCACTGAGTGTGACCACTGACGACAATTAAAGAAAACATGTTCAAAATAGAGTTCAATGAATGCAGTTAGTAACTTGAAGAACCCAGGAATGTGGCAATTGCAGCATATGATATAATATATTAAAGTTAGGAATACACAATGAGTACGTACAAAATAAAATTTTCATCTCAGACATAATTAAAATAGCTTTCGAAAAGTTGGAATGACTCTCGGATTTTGTGTGAGGTTGGAGTCATTTGACATAAAATGCATTGAATGTAGATATATAATTAATGCATAGGCCTATATAAATATATGTATCACAAAAACGACTGGAGAAAGTAACCTACATACTTGATAATGACATGCTGTTGGAAGCATTGGTATTCTTTTGGTTTTCTCAGCTGCCTAGCCGAGCTGGAAGTCATGTGTTTAAATCTTTTACAAGCTTTACACAACCCGAAGTGACGAACAACGACATAAAGAGGGCAGCCTTCCCGAATAAACAAAGTAGGCTCAGTCTGTACTAAGGGCAAATTGTTGTGGTATTTAAAATCAAAAATTGTCTTTGCCGTCATCCATTTTTTCCTTTTGTTTTGCCTGTAGAAATATTTAAAAATAAATAGTACACGTAGCTGAGATTGACTCCGCGGGGTCAAAGCTATTTACAAACAAATAAAATAATATCCTCTCTTACTGTCACGTGAAATATATAGATAAATGCCTACTCCCAGACAAGCTGCGTTCTTGCCAAGCATTCCTTGGGAAAAATTACTAACAAAGTGTGACTGTTCCCCTCTTATGAAATTAATTTCAAATTTTGGTTGGCATTGAAATACATATGTCTGGCAAAAACCTCCACAACATTATTGGCCTAATGTCATCATCGCTTCTACTTGTCAGATATATAGATTTGATAGTAGCGTCAGTGAAATATATAGTAGTCATTGCAACATTGGCGACCAGAGTTTTACGGTGTTGCCAGTGTGATGTCACTTGCACCAGAGAGTTTTCATAGACTTTCTGCTTGCACTTAATGCATGGTTGATATAACATAGCCCGTCATAAATAAGACGCTTACACGATAAAATTCGTACATTTTTCCGACATATTTCGAGGAATAATGACAAAAATAATGGTTATACTTATTAGACAAATAACGAGCAGTAGTTTGGGTTTTGCTGTCCATGAAGATGGAACAATATCATAAGCAGACATAACTAGGTGTTACTAAAGGAGTGCTTTTAATGACGTCACAGCTAGGCGTAGCTAGATGAGAAGCAGATAACGCTCCGTGTGTGATAGTTTAATGATATAATATGTACATATACACACATACACGCCAACCAATATAGGGTCCTTCTGCTAACGCAAAGAACCAAACATCTACTTCTGATGTGACGTCATGACCTTACCAGCAAGTTATGTCTTTTACCTAGATGGAGTCTTACGGTCCAGTTTAAGACTCCATCGAGCCACCAAGTCGTGCAGACCACGGCCCCTTCCCAGTTGTGGGTAACTAGCTTGTTTCTCCTATTCCACTGTATATGCTGAGCACCAAGCACAATGGCAGGAGGTACCATTTTCAAAAACTTCGGTATGACACTCAAATTAGCTAAAAGCACTGAAAATAAAATCTTCCATGAGACCAAATAAGTATTCATTGCGATTGGACCGTTTTTTATTTGACAATTAAAGATAAAATTACAACATAAACGGCAAACATATGACGTGTGTATATGCACGAACTGCAGAAGTTTATTTAATTTTATGTTTTTTTTCTACTTTTCCTTTGCAACGGCAGTAGTAAAGCGCAACAGCAAATAGTACACTCACATATTTAAATAAAACATGTTCGCAAGAATAGAACTGAATCTAGCTCACGGAGAATCATATAGCGCTTATTTACACGATGCGACTTTTCCTTACCTTGAGGATCCGAAGGCATAGCCCCACAATGCAGTGTGTGAAGGCCACTGTGCTTTGAAGAGCAGACCATGAAGTACATTGCACGCGTTACTAAGCATGATAGGCTTCAGATAACCACTTTTCACTATTCAGCGGTTTGCATTTCTTGGTAAGTGGCGTCTTGCCCATTGAAACCCGGGGGGCAGCCCCCATTTTGTCAAGGGTTTCATAATTTTTTTTCTGAAACTGCGTTTGAAAACTCTTACGATAAAGCATTGGTTTCAGTTACGCATATTTGTCTCAGTATGGAAAAAATCCATTCATTACGTAAAACGGACAATTTTTCACTAGCTTTCTTTCCGCCTCGATGCAGTATGGCGGCGCAGAATAGAAAAGGGAAGAAATTCGTTTGAAAAGCCAAATAGCCAGATGAATACAAAAGGAGGATAGGACCACATACTGTAGTATCACTTATGTTCTCTAAGTTGTCTCATGCATGGATTACAACTGCCTGCTTCGCAGGTCACATAAAATCACATGATAGATGAAAGCACGTGAAAATCTCATATGGAGTGCACCAGGAGTGTTCACTGCAAATTAAAATGGCAAAGTTAGCCTTGCCCTCCCACAATGCCAAGCTCTTGTCTTGACAGAACCTGAGAATCTTTCAACTCAGGTGGAAAATTAATAAAAATAATAGAATAATAATAAGAAAATTTAATATACAACCCTAACGAGTGTACATTCTTCCACTGGAAATAATCCTGTCAAACCATGTTCTGTCTAAGCCTGGAAATCTCAATCGGAATGTCATTCTGACACTCTTCTTGAAACAATGGAACTGCCTTCAAAGGGCATTTTTGTAGTTGCTGTTCCGCTGCAATGCTCTATTAAAAAACTGCGAGCTTACACTAAAGGTGTAAACAAAAGCCCAAAAGCGACCCCTTCATGGAGTAACCTCACCGAAAGGACACACTACTCAATGTGATTGCCGAAAACAGCCTCTAGACAGCCCTGCGTGATGAATATTTTATCATTTAATAACACTTGCAAATTAATTCTGTAATAAATATCTTCTACTGTCCTCCGTTTTAAATAAAAAAGTTAAACGAAAAACGAACACTTTGAAAGAAGAACTGTTACTGTTTTTCTTGAAGTATAGGGCTACGGTGACATAGCCCAGTTGAATGGGTGAGAGACTGGACGGCTTGTTTGTCCCTACAGTTTGACTAATTCATAGTAATTATGCATCCGCAAAGTTTAGTCAAGACTCCAAAGAAACTTACAAATTAATACTAAGTCTTAAAAGAACTCGGTATGTGTGCAGCATTTTGATTGGTCAGTTTCACTGAGAGATAAGTTATGTGAGGTTTGTCAAAAATGAAGTGAATGTACGAACAGCACATCGAGCGAGACGAAACACTAAAGCGTTTAAGTACTTAAACGGCACATCTAGAGTAGTATAGCAGACTTATCCTAATTTATGCATATCATTGAAAAAATTATGCATGAAAATAGCAATCACATGTCCTCATATGAAAAGATTGACAAGTTGACCAATGTTTGATCTTAATTACCATAACAAAACAGGAAGCACATCCACTTCAACAAATTACATTTCAAGAAATTGAAGAGCAAGAACTGAAAAACACGTGGTTATATTCAACGAAACCAGCACAAATGTGATTATGACTAGGAACCAAAATGGTAAAATTATTATTTACTTTTAAAAGAGCTAATCTGAATTGCAAACAAAATTGTTGCGCATTTAAAACACCATTTGTCAGTTTGCAGACGATGAAAATGGGATGTGTGGTGATACATTTAGGCACTGGCGTATCGGCAAAATTTTGTTTGACAGTGACCAACCTGCTAACGGCCTGGTGAACGGCCTGGAAAGGCTTAAGAGCCCGGAGGATCGGTCCAGCCCCTAGCCCTTGGGAGAGAAATGTAAAATGTTACGCTGGAATCTATTTTTAAACGTGCGGTTCTTGGGTTGGTGTTACGAAAATCATTTTCATAAGCTATGGAATTCTACTTTTTTCTCAATAACTTTTGGATCATATACACTGCTTCGTGAAAACGTTCAAATGGTAAACCTGAAAAAAAGATCATACATTATCCCAGTAACCACACACTTTCTTCGCTGCACGTCCAGTTTTTGGAACGTTGAAAAGACGAGTTCGAAGTTTCTTCAAGGAGCAGTATTGCGCAATAGGTCAAAGGTCAACATATAACACTTTAATGTGTGTTTACAGCTGATGACGGGGTGCAAACACACGTAAAAACAGCATGCTATGCGCGGCGGGCGCAGCGATCATATGCTTTGTTACCAGTTCACTTGAACAGAAAGGTGACGCACCAAACTAAACGCACCCGACTGATATGGAGGTGGAGATCAATTCAAAGGGAATTGCTCTCGTGTAAAGTCCCCCGACTGGGTTGTTTCCCCCCGACTACATACAGAGGTGGGGAGGGGAGGGGCATGGCCCCTGTCCCCACCATTGCGCGCGCCGCTGTTACGCACATAGGTGTAAATATAAATTTCAAACTCGCCTATAGTACTTGAAAGTTAATCAACGCTGGACCCGCTGGACCGTGCATTAATCAATCGATAATGCATGCAAGCGATACACGAAGACGTATAGTGCATTTAGCGATAGCATTGACTCTTGTGAGTATAGTACTCATTCAAATAAAAAGTGAATCATGGACATACTACTGTTGGGTTCGTTACCATAGAAACGTTATGCCTCTAATAGGTCTTTTGGGAATTAATTACTGTCTACTGTTTCATCCGTAACTTTTTCTAAACTACTTTCGTATTTTGACTATGAGATGGCCTCTTGAAAAAAACAATTGGTCCGGTCGATATTTCTGTCTAAGAATATTTACTGGATATTCAAAGATTACTGTTCGGGACGACGCCCTAATTATTTGGCATAAACACTTCATTTACAAAATAAAAAACTCGAATTCAATATTTTTCAAAGATTGACTATCTAAGAATTTTAGTGTTCCTTTAAAGCATAATACATGCCATAAAAAGTGACTTACAGTTACCATACAATATACAACTGATGTTTAGATATTAAAAATGATAAACCAAACACTTAACGCTTATCAAAATTCCAATTTCTGAGACTGCGTCTTCCCTTTTATTTTCCCGTTCCGGTAAGCCCTCTTCGGTGCCTTGTTTGGCTTCGGGCCAACCTTCCGACCGGCCCACATTAATTTCTGTTCATCGCTTGGGCGCTTCGTTTACCACCGTACGTTACTTGCCTAACCCCTCATGAAAAATCTTAAAAGGTCTAAAAAGTCGTTGAGTGGCAGTATCAAAAGGAATACCTGTTAAAAGAGGAAGTAGAAATTCCCTTGGGGGGACAGCCCCCATTTGGAAATACGCCCATTGACCTTAGATTTTTACACTTAATTTTTGACCGAAGAAGCCGTGCCATCCACAACAAAGATTGGTACTACTGGCAAAGTGGCAATGCCTTAAATAAAGGTCATAATCTCTTCTGTTTTTGTTAGACTTATTGCCAGTTCTTGTTGCAAAATCTGCATACAGATAGCGAGGATTACAACCAAATTGACTTTAAATTGAATTTGAAAGCAAGATTTGTACTTTATGCTAAAGTTACAGTAAGTAAAGGCTAGCAATCTACTGAAACCACCGAATAATAAAAACTTCTGCATTGACCTATTAATACAGATCATTCATAGTCAGTGGCATTATTTAGTCACATGACCAATTTCAACTTGCAGTTTTTTCTACAAATAAATTAAAAGTGCGTTTCTCCTTTTGACATGCTTAAAGTTGAAGACTGGCGGTCTGTAAAAACTTAAGCCTGTCTATATTGTATACAACAATGAAAGACTTAAAAGACATAAAAGTTTAGAAATGCTGCCCTACATCAGTTTCCCACACATTTGACGAAAACGCCGTTACCTCATGTAGTCTAGCTGTATAGGATATCACCAAGCGATGGGCACATATTGCAAAACAGAAAATGAAGAGTTTGTGCTTCTTTTTTTTCAGATTTATATCCACATGTCACACAGGGAGCGTTCAATACTGAAACCATTTGGTCCCTTACAAGGCATTCAATGTAGAAACATTTTGAAAACTTCCCCAATATGCAGACCGCGAAATAAGCACCCGGATTTGGACTACCTTCATTTTGATCGGCGCCGTAACGATTAGTTTGGAACTCGGGCTTCTGGTCCCAATGTGTCCCTTATCAGGTAGGTCCTATCATATCCAAGGCCCAAAGTTTATCAGTAACAAATTTTGAACGCCAGTTTGTTTCCCCAACCATTAAAATAGTAGGTTAAGACATTTCTTCACAAATTTCTGCGGATAAGTGTAGCGGGCCCCACTACTGTTCGAGGGCATTCGAGTTACGCCACTGTGGTTTTGATAACAGCTTACGTCCTCTTATCGTGTAGGCCTAATCCTCTCTCCCACGCAGGTCCAATTCTCCCAACCTTCTTTTCAGGGTAACTACACAAGATCCCAATGTGGAATCAAAACATTCTCAGTACAGTACATAATGTGTAATATGAGCTTCGGTGTTCTGCATTGTTTGAACTTGCTGTCAATCAAAAAGCTAGGCCAATTGAAAATTTCTGCAGACTACTACAAAAATTATGGTTTGGGTGAGAGGATTCGCCCTTCAAATGCTTGCAGGGGTAAAGCAAGTTTTCTTGTACTGTGTTAAAAAGTTGAAACTAAAGATTCATCAGGCTTGGAAGGTGAGTATCAGAATAATCATGTTTCATTCCAACGCTTTTTTATTGAGATCGGTATAAGGGTACCCGATCACCTTTAAGTTCCTATCATCCATGCAAGACTGTACTCACAAACCATTGATTTTTTCACTTTAACAATACATAATTTTCACACACATTATAAAGTCAAGAGATATATCAAAGGGCATCACTTTACCAAAAATATTCGACTTATTGAAATTGGAACTGTTACATTCCCGAAATCGACAGAAGATGGCAAAATACTCATTTTAAGCAAAGTATTGCATTTTGTGCGACAAGTAACTAATTTAGGGATGTCTCTGAATCTTTCCGCCATTTTGTCACTTCGAAGAAATGAGGCAGGAATCATTGTCGTCCCTCCAGGTTCCACTGGGTTTGATGTTCCTCTCCGGCAGGCAAGAAAACCTGGTCTTTGTGCAAAATGGCCCACCAGTAGGAGTCCGCTGCCTTGTTCGTCACTCGTCTGATATCGCACTCGGCTTGTGTTATTTATGCATAGTAGTACTCGATGATATAACACGAAGCAAATGTTGCTGCCTGTGAAAAAACAAGAGTGAAACATTGATGTCACGTGACTACCCGTTTGGATGACAAAGTGTGAAAGAATTTTCAGTTCTGTTTAAAATAAATGAACCACTTCCAGTGAGGATTCAAACGTTTTCCTGTTTGATGTAAACTTCATGATTCTCTCGTCCAAATCAGTCAGCAGTTTGAAGTGTCGTGCAGCTAAAGAGGAAACGCGTGGAACTTCCTCTGATTTTTTTTCGGAATGGTTCGCTAAGATATAACGATTGAAATTGTGTAGGCCTATCATTTTTGGGTTTTTTTTTGGAAAACAATAAAATGGAAAACGTTTTAAGACGTCAATGCTACAATGCCACATTTTTGCTCCCCGAAAAAATATTTCGAGTCTTTACTGCAACTATAAATTTTAGAGTAAGGTCTTTCGACTGTTCTCGAAAACTGGCAGTTGTACTGATCACAGTTACACCACTCTCTTCTTTGTTGGGCTTAAAAAACTTTTGGGCCGAGGTATACCACACCCTAGACGTGAACGTGTACCCCCTACCCCTACCCAATGCTTTTTTTCTTGGTGCTCAACATAAGCAATGGAGTGGAAAAAGCAAGCCGGAGTGAGCCACAACTGGAAAAATGGCGTGACCGGCCCTACTTAAACCGATTGGTTAAACTGATCCGTAAAACCTCATCTAACTAACAAACTAATCGTTAGAATTTTTTTTCGCCGTATTGCCGCACTGTATGTATTAGCTCTCCAAAACATGTAGTTCGCAGTAAACAAGACTGACTTTGGAAGACACGAACATTTAATTTCCTTCTGATGAAGTTTATGAGACGTAACTTCCGAAATCCTTTACGTGAGAGTTCAAGTGCCAAGCAGAAACAGATGGTTTAAGTACAACGCCCTCTAATGGTATTTCGGTGTTTCCATTTATTTGGTATGCCTGAACCACGGACTTCCTATATACATGGACAGAGCATGTAACGTGTACGTCGTGTCCCTAGATTGTCGCCATCGACTGGGACAAAATAGACGAACCAAGATGGCCGCCGTGAAGCTATAATTTGTATGATTTGACGACGACCCTGTAATATTTTAAACAAAGGTTAAACTTGAATGGCTAACAATATCATAATCCTGCAACACGTGAAGTAATTTTGACCATGCCTTGTGTTATTTCGAAAATATTCCAACTTTCTTCCAAAATCTATCCACTTTACTTGAGTAAGTCCAAACTTTTACACAAAGTGACTAAACCATAGCAGACAGCCATCTTGGTGCGCTTTTTCTCACACCTACGGTAGCGACAATCTACCGAGCGGTATGCTCTGTCCACGTACATACTCCTTACATGACACAATGACACCACTCCGGTCACTTATGAGTAGTTCTTTGTTTGTCAACATTTTAGCATGGGTTTGTGAATGTGGGAGGGGAGGGGGAGGGGGGGGGGTAACGAACATACACCCCCTTCACCCTTCGCCAACACTGGCTTAGTTATTCCTCTTGAAAAAAGTATTTCTTTAAATATTTCCGTGTATCATTATCTACTCTCCCATCTCCATGAAAAAGTATTATAATTCCAGATTAAACCGTTGTATGTCAACCGTGTCCGTTGCTAAATAAGTTTCTCTCATTATCCCTGGTGTTGTAGAATTTGATATTAGTGAACTTTAGACTTCACGACGCTGACGTCAGCTGCAACGTAATGACGTCACTACCTGTGTTTCCCCTGTCATTTAACAACTACTGGCTGTAACGAAATTTCGCGTTGCGTTCGAAATGGCATAGGTACAAATGACGAAATTTCGTGGTAGATGAGGTCCGTGCCGTGAAATTTAAAGCTCCCTATTTTAACCAGTGGCCGCCTCAAGGTTCCTTTTACTTTAGATTCTAAAAGTTGGGTAATTTAGTAACAAAAAATTTACTTCAAAAGGTAATGTATGTGGCATCAGATTGCATACAGGGACACCCAATTTCTCAAAAATTTTCAGGGGGCAGGGATTATCTCCCTAAGGTCCCCTCACAGATGCCAATATTTTTTTTCCGAAAATTAAACACATTTTGTGACACTACAAATTTTACTCAAAAGGTAGCTAACATAGCACTATATTGCATGTAGGAACATCCAATTTAAAAAAAAAAATACCCCTCCCCTTAGACCCCCGGCCAGCGATCCTGCGAATGCTACTGATATTAACTTTCATAACCCGGAACACTAGTTATGCAATTATTTCTGTTAATATATTGACCTTTCCTGTCCCATTTCCGTTTTCAAAATTTTGGACATAACAACTTATTCTAAACAGGTTGTTTAAGTGCAATATTGGTATGGACGATAGTGACATTCAGTTTTAAAAGGTGATCTAGCTTTTTCGTGAACTATACTGTAAAATTAAAACAAAGGTATCCTTAAAAGACCAGATGCAGTACGTGAGAAATGAACGTCAGACATATTTAGATCATACGGAGTGGAAACTTTGAAGCCAACTTCCACACAAGTGTAAAGGGGTTTTTTAAGTAATACGGACATTGTCACAGTTTATGTCCAGTTTTAAATTTAACGAGATTGAAATGTGTAGCGACTGAACGTAGAGGTGTTTCTACGGGCAGACGGGGTTCTTTTATGAGTTTCGAAACTGCGTAGGCGAAAACATCCTCTTCGATGTTGTGACCACCCTCCCACAGGAAAACGAAAAAAAGAAAGAAGAAGAAGAAAAAAAACCACACACACACACAAAGAGATGGCGAATAACCCAAACTTACGCATGTGTCAGACACCACAATTTTCTCTGTAAGTTTCGAATCTATAGATCAAGTAAATGTGAGCAAACACTCTCGGTTCCGCAGGGTTCTACGGCACAGTTTATCTCGTTTAAGACGTTTTGATTTCGAAGGATCATAAGACATTCATTTGAAAATTTTGACCAAATTCAGAGAGGACAAAACTCATCAGCTTGACCCAGCGGCATAGAAAGACCGTCGGGGCCCATGGACAAGAGAGAGGGTCCCTTTACCAACTTTGCTAAGATTTTCAATGGTAAAAGTGAAACTTTGCACCCACATGCTCCGAATTCGTTGAGGACCCCATTGAATCATCTGTGTCCGTAGATATTGCTCACCTCGAACACCCTTCCCTTCAGCTAAAATCATCAATTTTTTGAAAACGATAGGAACATAAGACAAAGAAACTATTTTTACTAGTCGAAGTGTTTATACTAAACGTGTTTATACCGTTTGTACTAAACGTATCACGACAAGCATCCAGCATCGGTAACAACACGAGTTTCATTCAATCGTGAAGACGGCAGGAAGTTTCTTCGATAGTCTACATAACCGTTTTGCCAACAGTCGCTACAATGGGCAATTGTTCACGGACGAACTTAATCTACACCGATGATGGCACAGGAAATTTTAAGAAAATCAATTAAACAGTAAAACGACATCTGCGGGTTTGTGGTAACTAATTTACGGGTTCATTGTTCCTCAACAGGTGATCTAGTAGTTTTAATCACACGTACAAGCTCTACATGGCCTACACTCAACGCAAAGTGAAACTTACAATTTCTTCCACTTTATTTACACACGGATCCGAACAGTCAAATGGTGGTCTTATAAAGTCGGACATAACTTGGGTCCATCGACTTAAATCGTTAAAATTCTTTGCTCAGCGGAATCGTGGATGGTAATACACTAAAATACTTCTTGATCCCATCAATTTCACTTAATGTGGGCGTTTAGAATTCCAAGTAGGCAATTTAAGCTTAACCTAAGACTACTTAAGCCTGATGGACCCACTGATCAGCTGATGGCCGACTTAGCTGCTCGGGTTTCTGTGTGCGGATATATACATTGTATTTTCTAGATTAAAGGGCAAGAGCAGTCTCCTTACCTTAAAGTAGTGTAGTAGACAATTCCGTTTCATGACTGGCTTTTGACAGTCATGCGACAACGGTTTTTCTCTTCAAATCTAAAATTTACTAGATATTACTGCTTGATTCACCTTGAATATGCAATATTGAAGTTTATAAAATATGGTGAAAGATACTTTGAAGAGAAATGAAAAGGAAATTGTGAGACTAAGCTGTTGCTTCAAAATAAGATTGGGGACCTTTAAGTGCTCTTCAAATCTCTTCATGACATGTAATATATCGAGATCTAGATCTTAAAAATGGAATTTATCGTGGCCAATGAACTTATCGTCTAAAATAAACAATAATATTACATAAAAAAATTCGTTAAATAAGAACGTGATTGTCGGCTTCGTCAGGTAGAATCAACACCGATCCTCCACGACTCCACGACGTGCCTATTATCCCTGATTTCTTTTCTATTCCCATATGATACAACAATGTTTTGGTTGTCAAAAGTAGTACGTGTCTCCCGACCATCAGGATATGACTATATGAATCTTTAAATGTATCGAGTATTATTTGAGGATTCCTTGGCCACCGGGGCAGAAGGATAAATTTAGGTTTTTACATATAAACATTGAGATATTCAAGATGAGGTATCACAAAAATGTTTTATTTCCTACGCATCTGTTCCTACGTCTTGATCCAATCATCAGTGTGCGTATGAATTTTTAACTACATAGGCGACAATTTTTTCCCAAGTGTTAGACAGTGTAATACTAATATTGGCCACGATGTCAAGGGAAGTTTTTTTTATACCACACTTGTGGTGTGGGACGGGGACGCCGCCAGAATCTAATGATACAGGAGCACATATCGGCGTGTGCCTCTGATAGGACATATACTGTCTCGCCGGCCTGGGAGGGGTTAAAGGAGGGTGTCCCTCCCTTTTGAGAAATTTTTTATCATTAATTTTTAAGTACCCACAAGTGCAATGTGGTACAACATTCAACATCATTTGAAGTCAATTCTGTACTTTTTAGGTGTGTATAGAACAGCTATCCCCTATGTGTCGGCCCTCAACGTGCACTAAAACGGCCTGCTCAAGATTCTATTGGGCCTGAAAGGAGAAACAACCTGTTTCATGCAATCTCAGTTATGCAAAAGAAAAAGTTGAATTCCAAAGCCATTGGCCTGAAACATTTGAAAACTCTGACTCTATACGTGTCGGAAAAACAGAAACGCAAGTACATAGAACTAACCAGCCAACACTTGTTTTGTACACCAGTACATTTTACAGGATGCGAATAGAGGTAAGAGTAACTAAATTGTGTTTGTCTACAGTCATTTCCTTTGTCATTTCTGTGTTCACATGTTCAAAGGGTAGATTTCACACACAGACACACAAAAATCAAAGGGGGTTGACTTCGTGTCGACAAAGTTCGAGCCACGACAGTGAGGGAACCTCACTGGTAGAGGAGGGAGTGGTGAGGGGTCTTTGGAAAAGAAAGCATTGTTGAATACTCTGAAAAGGTATTTGCTAGTATGTACTCAAAACTGTGCAGTGCAGTTTCGGAACCACCTCAAAATATGACGCTAAAGTCTTTGGGAGGGTACTAGAGGCTGGGGTTGACTTCCTCTCTGAATCCGCGCCTGTTTTATGATATGTTTTTAATTAGCATTTCTTTAAATCATAACACCCTCATTAAACGAACTCAGCCTAAGACCATGGGACAGATAGTCTAGATGGGATTCACACAACTATCTTTTATGCGGCCTTTTGACAACTGTCCGCACCTGTTCCTATCATAATATTACGTATTATGTAGCGGAAAATAATAATTTAACGTCATAAAAGGCATATGCGGCCAGAACACTCATATGTAAGATTTGATTGAGTGAACAGGTGTCCACTCAGGTCAACGGACAAGACCAAAGGTAATGGCCCACACGTGGCGTTATAAGACTAACGTCTCTCCCTTGACCTACAACTGCGATGGCTACAGTATCATCAGTTTCAAACTTTGAATACAAAATTGGACAACACATAACTGTCATGTCTCAACCATGGCCGTCACGAGGTTAAGCGCGTCGCGGGATTGTGGACGGGTTTTTCCGGGGAGGGATTTGGGAGAGATCTACATAGGCCTACAAGAAGCGGCGTTGATGCGGTTTGTGGATTAGGGGGACAAAACTTTCCACTAGTCGGAACCTCAGATCGTGTCCCTGACCGGATTCGTCTTTAAGCGACACAAGCGCACACCTTTACAGGCACAACAAGCAAACACACGCACATTCACATTGACACGTGTCAATTTGAGTGTCTATATGTAGATGGCACATTCTAAATCCAACATTACTTATTTGAAATAGGCTCAAATTTGACGTTTTCTCAAATCCCTAAAATCATCTGTGTACTACAAGAGTATATTTTTATTCTGCCTGTTGTTTTTAATCTGCCTGCATTATTGGGGGAGGGAAGCAAAACGATATGTTTTCCCCAAATATTTTCATTAGTTGTGTCATTAACCTCAACAGCATCGACGCCCCTGTAAGGAGCGCGTCTGCTAACCTCTGGCGGATTTTTTTTTTTTCGCTCTCTAGGTGCAGAGTTTTGCAATATGTGCGACTCAGACGAGTTCACAGTGACCCACTCTTTTTTGCGAGTTTTCTTATATTGGGTTTTCAAGCTTGGACCTTAGTGAGGGTTTCAATCCCTGGAATCTGGCCCGGCTACTACATTGCCCCGTGTTCACACAATAACAAACCTTGTGTCTGAATCACGGACTTATATACATGGACAGAGCATGTAACGTGTACGTCCTATCCGTAGATAGTCGCCACCGACTGGGACAAAAAAGGCGCACCAAGATGACAGCCGTGAACCTATAAATCGTCTTAAAGGGGAAGTTTAAGCAAAAATTTTAATTTCATACGTGAAAGAGGAACCAAATCTACACAAAGTTGTGAAAGTTCCATTCATATTGAACATGTATTTTCTCGAGATATCAGTAAATGAAGTCAGTAGATTTGTTTTCCAAAGTGAGTTTCAGGGCAGCAGAGCTTATATCACCTCCTCGAATGGAAAGCAATTTTTCGTTTCCATTTGTTTTATTAGACTGTTGTGTTGACCTTGACAGGAGTAGGACCTCCTTGTGGGGATGCAAAGTTTGTGAAGTTCTCATGCCACTTAGGCGATTACATTTTAATAATATGGGATTGTTAAGGAAAAAATCACCTCAAAAGTTTAAAGAAAAACAAAAGACTGCACATGAATATGAGGATATGAATTCATATGTTCTTGCTTCAAGTTCACTTTTTGTTGAAAATGTGAAAAATTTGCGTGCTCATATCTTGAGAACCTTACATCGGATTTCAATGCAAATTTCACCAAAATGCTTAGAATAAGCACCCCGGTAATATACCAAATCCTGCTGTGACATTAAACCCTTCTTTTAAGCCTACTCGTCATATGCTATTCCGACACCTTTAGGCTACAGTGCTCTGGGTTGATTTGCGTTGGTTAGTATATCGGTACATCCATGCATCAAGATCTCCTGTCTCCCCTTCGTCGTGTATCTTTTAGTCTGCTTGAAACACTTGGTTTCGGTCACATTAATTTAAGTGTCGGTGGAAAGGAATACAAATATTTAGGCTTAAATGATCCCTCCTCACATCTACCGACTTAACATGATTTCCGCTTTAAAATTTTTGTCTCGTCGCTTCAAAAGAACATAGACCTTTTACTTAGCGATCATGATCATAATCACTATAAAGTATGCACGAGCCGTTTAGATAATATCACTCATAACTGTAGGACCAACATGGTGGTACAACGATTACAAAAACAAACGTTTCCTGTTTTTATCTTTGCAAATTACATTTTTCTATGGACGAATCAGGACAGCAAATGATGGTCCGATTTCAGTTGGCCATAACTGGAGTCTATCACCTTTTAATCTTCCATTTTCCTTGCTGATCTGTATCATCGATGAATGTACACGAAATTGTGTATACTTACTTCAATTTTACTGTGTGTGAGGGTTTGTAATTCATGTAGACAATAAATGAACACGATTTAAGGTTGATGGACCCCGCTAGTGGCTGCCTACAGTAACTAAACACAAACGCTGATCGGATTTGGATAGAGCCACTGGCGTCACAAGCCCCGCCCCTTTTGACGAGCAAAATCCAGTGTTTTACTCATTTACTGTTTATAGCTAGAGGAGACGCTGCTGACGGTCCACGAGTGACTTTTGTACTAAAACTGTTGATTTTTTTTTTGGCCGATAGTGGGCGTGGCTTACCGATTGTGTCGTCACAACAGAACATTTAGGACATTTGCGATGGGTTCTTCACATCTGACTCCGTGTGTTCTCCTGTTCTTGAAGAACTATACACCTACAGTCGTAAAGATGACGACACGTTTACGTCAAAATTACATATAAATTTTGTTTTGAGTTAGCTTCGCGTCAATCCGTTTTGATCTCATTTCTTTCGAATCTTTTCACGATTATGTATCATTTCGAACTTGAAGAGGTACCGCCTTGGTATGATAAAACGGCCTTCGAGATAATAAAGATAGTTTTGAAAATATCGTGTCCTGAATGGAACAGTCTAAATGTATACACCATAAAAACTGATTCCCTAATAATCTCCCTTAGTGAGAAAGGATTGCCTCATTTCTACACAGGCATTTATGCAATCCGCAAGTGAAATCTGTCCTTCCATTTGGAAAAAAAAAATGGTTGGGAATTGAAAAAAAATAAATTAAAGTCATTCACAAATTTCCCCTTTAGTCTTGGTAGTGTGGTCATAGCTATACTATGATATTTGTGTTAAAGATGGCATATTGCGGTGCATATCGAATATCACTTTAAACAAGCCGCCGGGGAGAAACATGTGAACAAGTGAACTTAATCTGCTTAAAGTTACAATCATTTTTGAAGGGGATCGTCTTTGAGTTCGACCTTTTCACTTCGAGGGGATTAGTCTGGTGTCCGTGAACCTCGGCCATGGGAGTAAAAATAAACACGAAGATTTTCCTTTCTTTAGAGCAAATTTTATACACATTTCATCTGATTTGTCGCCACTTATATGAAAAGGGGATTGGTTCGTCGACTTGGATTTGGAGATTTGGAGTGATTTGGAGATTTTTCATACTTTAGGTTTCATAATCAGATAATGGGTGAAAATATGTTTAAAATAGTCCCTGGTAAATCATAGCGGCGGTTTTCACAATCTGCAGTGTCAGTATATGGTTGCTGATAAGGCCTTTTTTCTTTTTAAATTGGGCCTGTTGCTGTGTTTAGTCGCTCATACGGTCTACCATAAGAACGTCAAATAAAATTGCTATCAATGAAGAAACGCTTTAACTTCAAAAAGAGCTGCACAGTTCTTATGTCTAGGGTGGTTTAATCAAAAGACATCCTTCAAATGTTTTTCAACCAGATGAGGGAGGGAACTTTCAAAGTAAAAATTTAGCTTCAAAAGCTTCATTTAAGAGGACAAAAACAGAAACTTTTGAGGAGCTGGGAAGTTAGGAAACCTATTCAAGACCCCCGCTCAGTCCCTTTGCTCATTCTCTCATTCGAATGGGTCACTTCTCTCCCCGACCACAACTGGGTCAAGGCTCAGGGCACTTCCTCAAGCTGGTGATTGATATCTTTTAATTTCAATCATCATGGTATGTTGTTCATTTCGAAACATGACACACTCTCAAATCAAAAGGGTGACCTAGTCACTCTTTGATCGAGTGAAAAGTGTGAATTTACTCATTGGAGTGATAATTCACTCCAAGAAGAGTGAAAATTACTCCAAAAAGAGTGACAATTACTCCAAAAAGAGTGAAATTGTCTCTAAACGAGCGAAGTTTCCCTCTTGATGGAGTGCCTACATCGATCACCTTTAAAAAGAGAGTGATCATTGCAGGCACTCGTAGAAGAGTGAATCTCACTCTTCTTGGGGTGAATTATCACTCTGATGGAGTAAATTCACATTTTTAAATCTATCAAAGGGTGACTTAGTTCACTCTTTCGACTTTAGAGCGTAAATCCCATGAAGGACAGACCAGAGTAATAAATGACATGACCTTACGTCATTCCTCTTAAACCTAGATGCGTAGAGAGGCCCCAGTTTACCCAAAACACAAAAATACATTGATGGAACAAATTATGTAGGAATGTTCCCACATAGAGCTTGGGGTGCAAGAGAGGACGCTCTCCATTAAAGTCGAGGATCCTTTATGTCAACTTTTATCGAAATTTTTCAAGACCTCAACCGACCCTTTCCAACTCTATACAGAAGATGAATATTTCTCCTTCCAAATAAGTTAGCAGCACTTTCGTAATTGTTCTGTTACTTTCTAAAAACAGAAACAAATTCAAACTTGGGATGGATTTGACGGCTTCGAATGAAATTAAATCTCCTTTTTTTCAATAGTCCTTTTAACGCGTTTGATTGCATGGCTGGGTTGATCGGCTGTAGGCGGAAGAGGGAGGGGGGTATCAACATGGATATGTGATTTGTTATGTAGCAGTTTTTTTTACCATACCCCAGACCCACCTAGATGAGGGGCACCGATGTCAATATATAAGCCAGTATTATCAATAATTCAAATCTAATTATTTCAACACCCTTCATGCAATTTTTAAGACAATTTATAAAATGATTCAAAGAGGATTTGAAAGAAACCGGAAGTCAATTAATTTTTTTAATGGAAACAAGGTCTTCACAAATCATGTCATGGCATTGTCAAACCATACAAAAATGTATCTGGCCAACTAGAATTACCATCTTTGACTGGCAGACGTGATCGAATGGTGGTGTCACCGACTATGTACCCACTGCGGGAGTATATAAGACGCGACCACGACATCCCGCCGAGAGGCAGTATACTTTCGTATCACATATTTTGTACGCTGTGGTTTCAGCCAGACATTCAGTGACGTACAGACACCCACGGGAGCTTCCCATTACTCATGTAACTCGAAAGTGTCATAACACATATCACAGTTTGTTGGTACAAGTTCAGATTTATACAAGACATTGACTCTCTCGACGAAGTGTTTTCTAATGCGAATGACGGTCGTATGTTGTTCCCTGTGGTACTCACGAGTGCCTTTATTTTAAACACATACCCATTGCCAAGGCAAAAATGGGGGCGGGGCATCAATGTGTAACTTTGGCCGACCGGGAAAGAGCTTAAACTTTTGGACAGTTTTCTAGGCAGCTGTAGCTACAATATGATGCAAGATCTTCGACCTTGTCAGGATTTTACTTATGGTAGTTTATTGGTTTAATATTTTCATTCTTCAGGGCAAGACCCTTGTGGTCACGAACCTGGTTACACCTCTTTGTTTCAAAAAAAAAAAAAAAAAAAATACAGACATCAACTCTTCCACAAGCGAACATTAACCAATTTAATGTATCCACTCTAACATACATGCCTTACGCAAACTGCAACAACTGGCAACCACAGGGAACTCAAGAGAAAGCAGGAGTGGGGGGGGGGGGGGGGAGTTGCACTGCTATTATTGTGGATGTGGCAAAAAGGGAGGGCCGGGGGCGTAAAAGCACCCCCCCCCCTTGGACACGCGTCTGAAAATGATACAAAAATTAACCGTTTCAAACATTTTAACTTGGTTTCTTCGAAGTTAAAAGTAAATATGTTCATAGTAATTGCTTAACGATTTCTAAAAGCTTACGATGTTACAACTGTTTTGAAAAAGAGTGAACGCATCGGGGAAGCAGCGGGGCTTCATAGCCCAATTGCCTACACAGAAAAATACCACACGCATGGTGTTAACATTCTAAAACAGTCAATCTTAAAGTTGGTCTGTTTGTGTGGTGACCGGGTAGGATATCTGTTTCATATTTGTCGTGGTTGCGGTTGATATTTTTCTATTTGTCCTGCATATACTTGATGTACAATACTGCCACGCGGGACCAGGTTTGTGAAACCTACATACATACGAAATTTCAGTAAGGTAACTCTTAGGCCTTTGCTCTTGAGCTTTCTTCTTTGTAATACAACTTAACACGCTGAGCAGTTGGGGGACATTCCTATGATCCGGCATCTCTATGTTCCGATGTTCCGACAATAATGCACCAGTACTTTGGTACCGACAAAATATACTTTAGCGCCGACAAAAAAGAACTTTGGCTCCGATATCAATGTACTTTGGCGCCAATCAAAATGTACTTTGTCACCTCTGGTCACCGAAAAAGTGTACTGTCCCTTGGCGCCATTTTGCCGGAACATAGAGATGTCGAAACATAGAGAGGTAATCGTAACCGTGCAAATGGCGGGCAGAGGAGGAACGAGGAGAGGGGAATTTCTTCCGCGAGTGAGAGTGTGAGGGTTGGGCAAATGGAGGGCAATAGAAAATGAAGGGATGGTCAAGGGTAGGGGACAAAACAAATAAACCCTCAGATGAAAAATGAAATCTCAGGGTAGAAAAATTTTGGTATTGTCCAATGTAAAGACTCCACGTGGTTTCAATGTATTGCTATTCATCTAAGTTGATAGCATGGAAACTTGAAAGGACGGAGACAATTTTAGATTGAGAGGTGAGTGTGTGGAAACTAAGGCAAAAATCCGGACTAGACGTATGCATCTATGTCACCTGGTACCGCCACTGTCCAACGTAATACCTCTTTCTCAACCTTTCGCAAGCAAACATTGGCCACAACATTACTCGCAGTATCACTCAATGCTGAGGGTATAAATGATTACAAGAGAGCACATACTGTATAAGAGCCGCAACTGGAAAAAAGGTCGCGGCCGTTTCGACTTGAACCAATTGATTGGAAACTGGGCCGTGAAACTTCATCTAACCTAACGGGACTTTATATGATGCCATATGTACATGCTTTTAGACCAGATTATATTGCGCCACTTACACAGGATGAACATGTTCACTCTCCACAAAGGTGTCATCGCTCGTGATTTAAACTTGGTCCTAAATGTCTAAATATGTTTTGGGAAAGATTGGGGCCCTTTAATTACCCGTGGTTCACCATTTTCCTCGAACTTTTAGAACAAAAACTTATTCAAAAATATTCAAGCTTTCGCAAGATTGTAATTAAAGGTGGCTATTTCATCAATGAAATTTTCAAAAGACAAAATGAAAGAGCCAAACGTCTAGTTGTCAACATTACAAGAACGTAGAACAACTTCTACGCTTTACCACAATTGATGGTCAAACTTGGGTCTTTTTGAAAGCTCTCCCCGATAAATTCACACTTATTTCTCTTTGTTTTCATACTGATAAAGCTTTCACCGTACTCTTTTACGATGGGCTACCCATTGGTCAAAGCGATGGGTCTGGACGTAGATCATCAACTGGTGCGACCACTGACCCTTCAACCCGTGGGAACGTTAATCCGATGGATATTATTGCCAACGACATTTCTTGACAGCTAAAACGTTCCTTATAGATTCGTCGTCGAAACTAAAAACAAATGAATATTTCGAAAACTTTACAACGATGTGTACACACCCGAGCTGGATGATTTTGATGGTAAGTATTCAAGACATTTTTCAAAGTCAAAACGAGAGGTGTAACCCGCTGAGAATCGGTGGCTAATGCCTCCGGTGGCCAACGTATCATACCAGCTTCGGGGCATAAGACAAAATTTAAACTTCTGACTGATCTTTTAACTGGTTCTCTCTTTGTTTTTCACTCTCAATGCCCTTGAAGAAATTCGACTCATTGAATTGTCAGTGGTAGCGTTACACAGCTGAAATACTTCTCTGGTCAAAACAAATCATGGAATTTATTGAATCAATCCACCAAAAATTATATCAAATACACCCATGCACGACGTATGTAAAATTCGAGAGCAACGTATCTGACTGTCTGAATATAGGGCCACGTAGTGTCAGAAAATGGCAGGAGAGTACTAGGCGAGACCGCTTTAGGTATTTAGGAACAGTGACTAGGCCAATGCGGTAGACTAAACATTGGCTGGAAATGAAGACAAACTTTCATATATATATTTTCGTAGTTAAGCTCAAGAAGTTGGTTCATTTTTTAATTAAGATTTCTAAAACTTGCATTGAAGGCATTTTAGTGGTTTTTCACTAGGGTCTTATACGAAAGAACAGAACATTCCAGATCATGCCCTCCAAACCCTTAATGGGCCAAACCTCTCAACCCAAACTACAAATTTGGTACCGTGTACCCGAAATTCTCCATTGGCTCAGCTCTTTGATTGGCAGCTAATTCAAACAATGCAGAGTACCAAAGCTTATATAACACAGCATGAACGGTACTGGGAGTGTTTTGATTATATAAATTGAGTTTTCCTATACTCACCTTGAAGAAATAAACTGAGATTGCATCTGGATGAGGAAGAATTTCATACAATTGTGGGAGGGGCTTGAGTAAGAAGGTTAAGAGAACTGGTACTATTTGGGGTGAGAGAACTGACCCATAATGCTATACCATTTTAGTAACTCGAGATATCTCACTTTAAAGGCCCATTTCTCCCACTCTTTAAGGGTCAATCCTTGCACCCCTGACTACCATTCTTGTTGGCGTTTACTAAAATTATTTATTGGCTGAACTCTTTGATTGGCAGATTATTCAAACAATGCAGAGTACCAAAGCTTATATAACACAGCATGAACGGTACTGGGAGTGTTTTGATTATATAAATTGAGTTTTCCTATACTCACCTTGAAGAAATAAACTGAGATTGCATCTGGATGAGGAAGAATTTCATACAATTGTGGGAGGGGCTTGAGTAAGAAGGTTAAGAGAACTGGTACTATTTGGGGTGAGAGAACTGACCCATAATGCTATACCATTTAAGTAACTCGAGATATCTCACTTTAAAGGCCCATTTCTCCCACTCCCGCCCTTTAAGGGCCGATCCTTGCACCCCTAACTACCATTCTTGTTGGCGTTTACTAAAATTATTTATTGGCTGAACTCTTTGACTGGCAGATTATTCAAACAATGCAGAGTACCAAAGCTTGTAAAACACAGCATGAACTGTACTGATAGTGTTTCGATTATACACATTAAGCTTTTCTATACTCAGGGTTAGGAGAAATGGTCTTGAGAAGAGAAAATTGGGCCTCTAAAGGGGGGAGGGTAGGACATCCCCCAAACCATGGGGTTTGTTGCAACTATCTGTCCAAATATATCTGAACATAGCCGTAGAGTTCTATAGGCTCATTCACGGTTACTTCATTGGTTGGAATAGAGCATGCGCAAGAAGATATGCGTGCATATTGGGTTTTGCTCGGGTGGCGATCTCGCAATTGCTTTTAGATTGTAGACGAATTAGGAGCTACATTTCATTGTGACGAAAATGTAAGCGCAACTCATTAACTCTGTTGTAAAGCATCCGTGACGTCATTCATTTGTAAACCAGTGATATAGCTAACTGTTGTTAACATGAATGGCTCTGTGTAGTTCATAATTCCACTAATTGGTATTACATACGCGCTCCAGTTGGTCAAAGTAGGCTTGAACAGTCGGTTAAAGGGGAATTGCAGACTTGCACTCACCCCACTTTGGAGAAGCATAGTAGACTGTCTCCTTACGTGATTGGCTCTTGAGAGTCATGTGACAATACGTTTCCTACTCAAATATGAAATTTGCTGGTAGTAACTATTTTGTTTACCTTGAATATGCAATACTGAAGTTCGAAAATTTTATGAAAGATACTTTGAAGAGAAATACGACGGAAACATTGTGGTGTGTAGTTGTTGCTTTCAAAATGAGTTTGGGCCTACTGGTCTTGAGTTTTGACCTGAGTCATCGCATCGCATCGCATGCTCTTATTGCTTCTTGGATGTGTTCTCATCGAAGGACGCTCTTAAAATTTTACAAAAAGACTTGTTAGGGCTCTAGGTTAGATAAACCTTCGTTTGGGTTCCTCTAGAACACATCCATATAATTTTGGCATTTAACTACGGACCCAATTTAAAAAAAAGCAGTTATATATAAAAGGAAGGTCGTTGAACTTGTTGTTTAAATTTGAAATTATCTTTTGTCATGCATGGGTCAGTTGCCTACTGCATGGAAAACACTAAGCCCATATACTCTAATTTTCCGTTCAGTTGATCCCTTGCTCTTCACTCGTCCTATAACTTTATGGAATTTAACTTCTGTTGAGAAGAGTTACCATTCTGACCTCACAAAATTGAACTCGTTGACCGGATGTTGAACAAGCAATTTGTTCCGAATGACCTCACGCAGACCAACGGCCACTACAGAAAGTCTCCAAATTCGATTAACAGAAGGCCTACTATACAGTGCTAATATGGATTCTTAGACTCCAAGTCCAGCTCGCCCCAAGAGGCAATAACAAATTCGATTTCAACATAAAATACGTTTTACGTCATGGCCGTACGGGACAGGGGAGGGGGCTGCAGTCCCGCCCATTTGCCAAAACCTTGCTGAATCGAACAAAACTCGGTGCCTCAGTCGGGTAAAGGTTATGCTCTTGTAAGAATCTGGAGTCGGGCAAAAAGTCACCGTTCCTGAGAATAAGGGTCTCGTATGGCCATGGTTAACGTGCCATTAAATTGATGATTATGCAAAACCCTTTGTCAATGTCAAGGAAATTTTGTTTCCCCAAAATTAAACACTTTAAGCTTTGCAGCATTGCACTTTCAACACGGCGCACATGCTGCACGTTATAAGTTTGACCATGGAAGTACTACCTCGGAGTAGTACTTCCATTGTTTGACGTCCAATATGGACGACAGTACCATCTGTAACGTCAGTAAAGAGAGTACTTATACAGACACACGGTCATCACCCTTTCATTCAAAGTGTACCTCAAGTCAAAAAATTCAAAAATATATTTTTAAGAGCATGAAAAATGAATTCTAACAGTTCAACTCCCATCTTCATAGGACATTCCTGAGATGAGATATAAAATGTTGAAGTTTATTCAATTAAAATAAATTGGTCCGTTGCGCAATAATTTGTGACCCTCTTGTCGTACAACTCAGAGAACGTGCTTTGTTTTCCTTTAAAAATTCAATTGTTTTTACGACCTTGAACACTTCTTGTTTTCCTTGCACATCTGTTGCACAGAGAGGGCTTAATTAATTACATCACCCCATTAGACTAAGAGTGCTATCAAATTTTGTTACAAGGTGCAGTAACTTTTAGAAAAACAAAGAAATACAAAGATTGTAATTTGAGTTGTACAAGAATGACAACACAAATTTTTGAGCAATATACCATTGTAAGTTGAGTGAATAAACTTCAACATTTTATATATCAGCTCAGGAATGTCCTATGAAGATGGGAGGTGGACTGTTAGAATTCATTTTTCATGCTCTTTAATATATGTTTTTGAATTTTTTGACTTGAGGTACACTTTAAACCGATCCCGCCTTATACCTTAGTCACTAGTGGCCACTACCAGTCACAAAGAAAATAAATATGTAGTCCTACTAGGTTTGTAGACAGACAATTACTGTCATAGGGAAAGTATTAGCTTTCAGAGAGGAAAAAATAGTTTGGGCGTGGGGTGTAGAGATGAATATTGCTTTTATACATCTGTGCAACCTATGTTCAACTTTTCCTATGACAGCATTTATCTATCTTCTAGGGGGGAATTTTTTCTGGGAAATGCGTCAGCCATAACCCCTTCGAATTACGGGCTTCTCATGCACCCTAGAGACTTGTAAATCAAAAAATTGTTTCATCATCACTATAGCCTACACGCAAAGTAAACAAGATGTCTCCCTTATAGGAAAGTGAAATGCATTTTTCTTAGCATGAATGCTGCTCCGGGTGGGAGTTGTGCTGACTGGCTTTGGGCAATATCAATGTATCATGTAGCGATTAGATTAGCATTCTTAGAAGCCACACATGTACCCACTCCCCGTTCGGCATAACAAGTGAAGTCTACAGAAGATTAACGGCAATTATCTTTTCATAACATAATTAGTCATAATGAGTTCTTCGAAACCTGACATTTCGCACTCGTTTAGTCGATTTATTAAGGTGAATTAAATTCCAGCATCAAACCACTTGTTGTCAAATCATTGTGCTTACATCTGTTGCAACCTGACATGCGAAACAGCATTACAACGAATGAAGGGAACCTAAAATTTTTAGTTTCACCTGCATGGACGTCAATCTGTCCTCAAAAGGAGGGGGCATTTCCCCCGTCCCCCAAATCGACTCCCTTACTCACTGGGGTGCCGCCACTACCCTGGTCTCAGAATGACGGTTACCTTAGCAACGAAACATCTAGCTCTATGAAATTTAGCTTTAGCCAGTCCCCATTAAGTTCAGAGGTGCTATACTCAGCATGGACGTTGTTTCTAATAAATATTCTAGAAATTCCTAGTACGACTGCTGGGGCAGTTCCCTAACAATTAATAAATCTCAGGGGAATTCCCCCTGCCCCTCCCAAGCTATGACCGGATGAAGGGAGGGGGTCAAATACGAGAGTGATACACTTTTCACTTAGCATCCATTGTACTCAACAATTTTGTGATACTTTGCCTGGTGGGCAATGAAATGAAAATCGTCTTCTACGGGGAATGCCGAAGTAGTACTTCGCACTGATATCAACAAGGCGTATCTAAAGGTATGTTCTCTCTCTCTCTCTCTCTTGGACAAATAAACGCGGATACCTGCTAGCGTTCAAATGACCCTTGGCTTTTTATCACCAGAACAAAATGTTAATAAGCCATCGTTTGAATTCGTCGCGATATATCTTTCTCTACTCACGTCGAGGATTTTTGTCTTTTAAGTTATAAACACAAACAGAGCTTAAACGAAAGGAAAGATTATTTTCACAGGTGTCCAGTTCACAACCCTTGTTTGCAATATTTCTTACACTAACCTGTACTACGAAAGAGCAGTACTTTTCTTCCTAAAACACCAAATAACCTAAAGCCTTAAACTAGACATGCAGTCATCCCACCTTGAAGTAGCAGACTGCCCTCTTTCACTTGTTTCTTGAGGGTCATGTGGCAATATTTGTTCTATTCAAATGTAAAACTTACTTGGAGTAACTGCTTGTTAAATCTTGAACATACAATCAATGTTGAAGTCCTAAAATAATATCGAAGACATACTTTGAAGAGAATACGCTAGGAGGAAAACTGAGATTTAGTTGTTGCTTGAAAAAAGGTCTGCTACGACCGCGCTCTTGACCTTCAAACAGTCAAGAGATTGATTTCATTGCTTGTAACAATGACACAGATACGCAAAACAATATGTCTTTGAAAGTTGTATTCATTCAGGAGTTTTCAGATGGTTGTTATTAACAGAATCATCTTAAAGAGTACAATAGGACAAGTATCGTTGCGCGACCTTGTTGCCCGAACAACAACGTTGTCGTTACTGCATCGTATAATAACGATGTCCTAGGGAAATAAACTTGCAACCGATCTTGGCGAACTCTTCGACACTTCGCCGACGATACAACCGTGAATGCCAATTATCGTTAATAGTTTCCTGACACACGCCACCGAGTTGCAGGTTTACCAAGGCTATGTAACCCTCGTCAACTTTTATCTTGTAAAGAGACCGTATAACCGCGGAAACACTTTGAGTTCAATGGAAACACCTTGCACAATCGAATGTTTGCTTCAACAGATCACGAACATCTAGGAAAGGTCAAGACCGACCAGCTTATCAGAGGAACCGAACTGTTGTCATGCTCTGTTTGTTTTATGTCATTTTTTAATATGACATTAAAGATAAAATTTTTCAAATATATGATTTCCCCATAGCAACTGAATTGCAACAAATCGTAAAAGAATGAACATAGAACGTATCTTTGACATCTTGCATTTGTGGTAACTGAAAGAATCATTTTACACCGATGTCAAAGAACCCCAACTACACTGTAAAAAATGTCTGTAATGTTACAAAATTTTTGTACAATTACAGAAGAAAAAATAAAGAAATACAAAAAGAATACATAAAAGTGCTGTCAATGAGTTGACAGCACTTTTTATGTAATCTTTTGTTTTTCTTTATTTTATTTTCTGTAAATGTACAAACATTTTTTACAGTGTAACCTGTACAAAAGAAGCATTAGATGATGTCGACCTATTCTGGTTATCGATCGTCTTTAAAACAGATATGTTTAGGAAATTGATCTAAGTCAACACCCCAACCTAAACTGGAAAATGTCTCCTACTTCATAAACCCTACATCGTTTGGAGTAGGGAAAATAAGCCACTGAGCCACACTGTGCTAGATAAAACCCGTTGCGGTGGCCGACCCGACTTAAACCAATTGGTTAGAAACTGATCCGTAAAATCCATCCGACCAAACTAACTAAATGCATCGTTTGATTGTCTTTTCCACATTCGTTTCGCACTCCTGCACCTTTACTAATTACCATTCCAAATCTTAACCTGTCCGATGTCTGAAAGACGACAAAAATATACTTTTCAATTTGCATCTTCAGCAGTTGTGTTTATGTGTAATTTATGTGAGCAACTTAAACATTTCTAATACCAAAAAGGAGTCTTCATGAAAATAATCTTTTAGACGCATCATTAAACGCGGTCGATGTGATGAATACAAGATTCCGAACTAAGCCTTATTTACTTATACTGAAACGGCCAAAATTGTTTTTGTATTTAGTCTGCTGTCATGAATGAATTTGGTGCATTCCGATCAGAGCACCCAATGGACCAATGTGCGATTTCCTCTCGGAAGTAGTCTGAACTTGGTTTTGAAAGTCACGTTGAGGATCACCACGGTCACTCTACACTCTAATTGTTTCCAGTCGGTATAGATGGGGCGACAGGTTCGTTATATCTTGTCCGCAATTAATCCCACCCGGTAAAGTTTGACAGCATTTAATGAATTAAAGACCCTGTTCCTTTGCAAAACGTACACCTGCGGCAGTCCGCTGAGGACGTTATGCGACAAAGTAGACGATAGTATATTCCCCTGTAACCCCACAAGGGTTGATGGTTGAAAAACTTTACCGCCTGCATAGCGGATGTGTATTACAACTGCACAGCCAACTGCATACGTAATACAAAAGAAGTATGGTTACATGTTCACACCTGATACGAAGGTCAACCGTCTGGTGTATTCGCATCTTATGATCATCCGCTGTGCCGAAGAACTTTTTTTGATCTTAGGTCACCTTGATCACCCCAAATGTTCGCACGTGCATCCTATTTTCGTCCTGAAAGACGGCGTGCTCTCTGGCATCCTCACCGCCAATAGGTAATAAGTCAAAGTCACTAAAAAATATGAGGGTTTTCTCCAACTATGCAACCGTACTAGAAGGAGCGAGGAGCGACCCGTTGGAATGTGGCATTAGAAGACAATGAATGAAATTGCGTGTAAATTAGGGCTGGGATTTGGAGGGTTTCGATTAGCACAGTTCGAGATTTCATGACAGGAAAAGATTACTAAATGGGTCAATCTGGTTAAAGCTGGAATGCGGTTGTAAAATGTCCATTTAACGAGGATTCACCCCTTACCTCTGCGTTGTTCCAGTTATGATTGACAGAGTAGAGGAAAATATTTTCTTCTCTCTACGTGACGAAATGTATCTCAACCCCGTCGAGCATGCATATTCGTTACTGAAAATCCAACGGAATGGATCCATAGGGTGTTGATTTCTTAGATATGATAAATGTCTTCTAGTCATTCCGTAGAAGATGTTTACAACTGAACAGTCGTAATTTAAATCGGAATTATCTTCCAGAAATTGACTTCAAAGGTTGGTCCTGTGGATGTACTTTATAAACTACGCATAAGTCCTTACGGAATAAAAGCAACATGTCATAAACGTCTCAAGTAGCTGTCAGGCTTGTCGGTTAGAGAACGCAAGGAAGACAGCCCGAAGGGTATGATACCGACGATCTTATCTTGGATGTAATGAAGTTGTCGTAAGAAACATTAGCAAGAGAAAACTGTAAAATTACGACATACACCTAGACTAACTCCATTTCGAAGAAATCTCTACCTTTATATTTTCAACTTTACTTATAGACTCATCCGCCGTTACATCAATTGTTGGCATTAGATCATATATAGAGGAAGATATGCGTGCATATAGGTTTTGCGTGTTGTAGAATACAGACGAATAAAAATCTACATTTCATTGTAACGAAAACGATAGCGTACATTATTAACTCTTTTAAGCACCATTTGTTTGTAAACATGGAAAAGTCAAGTCTATTGAGTGCTTTCACTGACGTAACAAGTTCGGACTAGTGTAGCTAGCTGAGAAGCGGCTGACGATCCACGTGTTACTGTTGCACTTAA
Source organism: Holothuria scabra (assembly GCA_037179385.1). Lineage (NCBI taxonomy): Eukaryota > Metazoa > Echinodermata > Holothuroidea > Aspidochirotida > Holothuriidae > Holothuria > Holothuria scabra. Next base: position 26,982,215 of record CM074182.1, on the reverse strand, counting down.
CACTTGATTTTTTAGCCCGGAAGTGATCATGGCTTACCAATTGTGACGTCATGTAGACCTTGTGCATATGGTGTCACAGGCCAAAGTACGCCCTCCTTTGGGGGCAAAACAAACCAATACAGACAAATATAGACAGCTGATTTGTCAACCTGTCGAATACGCGCATTGTCTGCTACACGTACCGGGCGATTTCTTATGCGTGATCCATTGTTTTGCCCCATACGGATGACGTCAGTTTGTCATCAATGGTCAAGGTCTATACAGAGCGCCTTAATTTGCCGCGCCACGCCCACTGCGGCGAGTAAAAATCAACAGTGTTTAAGTGCAACTTCTAACTGACTTAAACCCCTCCCACAACTGTCTTAAACTCAGCGTCCAGACACAATTTCAGTTTATTGCAACAGGGTGAATATATGCAAGATCCTAATGTATATCAAAACACTCTCATTACATGCTGCGTAGAATGAGGTTAGGGACTCTGCATTTTTTAACTTGCTATCAATCAAAGAGCTGTGCAATTGAGAATGTGTGTATATAACTAACTGAGAAATTCGGGACTATTGGATTAAATTTCCGCCTTAAATTTGTAGTCCGGTATACTAAATCGTTTAATCCTTGAAATTATTCATGCAAGGGGATTACAGTACTGAGGACTTATGCATAGCTGTCCACGAGACCGAATATGGCATTGAAATCCTAAAGTGCATTAAGTCAAATTGAAGAATGCAGTTTTATGAGTAAACTTGATTAGAAGAAATAGTAATAGTCACATAAATCACAGAGACGGGGACAAGTCATTCCTTGCAAGTCTAATTAAAGTTTCAAGTCATGCAACTGAACTCAAATCAAGTCAAGTCTTTGAGTAGCAAACCAAGATCGAGTCAAGTCACTTTGATTTACTGCCAAGTCAAGTCGCAAATCAATTTAGCAAGTTCTAGTAAAGTTGCGAGTCATTTTTGGCATGTCTTAAGTCACAAACGCTACGATTCGAGTCCGACCGAACCCGAGTCCCAAGACTTGAGTCCATATCTCTGAGAAATGAAAATTGGATTTTCAGAAGACTTCAGGGTAACTTCTATGTTGGTATCAAGACATTCCTTGGATAAGTAAGGTGTTAAAGTGTACCTCAAGTCCAAAAATTCGAAGGTATATATTAAACAGCAGGAAAAATAAATCGTTACAGTTCAACGTTCATCTTTATAGGGCATTCCTGACCTGAGATACAAAATGTTGAAGTTTATTCACTCAAATGAAAATAAGGCATTGCGCAATAATTTCTGATATCATTGTTGCACTACTCAAATTACAATCTTGGTATTTCTTTGTTTTTCTGAAAGTTACTGCACCTTGCTTCACAACGGGAATAGCACTGTTACTCTTATGGTGTAATGTGGTTAAGCCTTCTCCGCGCAACATGTTATAGAAGCAAACAGGAAGGGACAAAAAGCAGGTAATGTGAGTTGTACTTCAAGAAAGTCAAAAAATTGTTGCGCAATGGACTAATTTGTTTTATGGTGTATACATTTCAAAATTTTACATCTCGGCTCAGAAATGTCCTATGAAGATGAGAGGGGACCTGTTAGAATTCATTTTTCATGCTGTTCATTATATATTTTTGAATTTTTTTACATGAGGTACACTTGAAAATATTTGCCTGCTTGAACATTTGCACTACGTCTTTTTATTTTCCAATTTCTGTGAGCGAGGTGAAACTATTCCGATCGACCCAGAGCCCTTGCAGACACAACCTTTACACCAGTTTGTAAACAGAGTCTGCTTTTCATTTTTGGTACGAGTCGGTCAATGTACTTATTTGATAATGTCACGAGGAGGTCAGCTGGTGGGAAATACAAATGTTTTGGATTAAGTGTAAAGACGAGGAAGTACACATATCTTTCATCAGTTGTACCAACACCCGAGTCAGAAAGTAGTGTAGTCGAAACTTTAAACGGAGACGTCTGAGAGCATGGGAGATGCTGAGAGGGGACCCGAAATATTCTACAAATGGTGCGGATCACCACCTCGCCACCACCAGTTGGCGAGGAGCGTATACAGAAAATTTGGAAAAATCGCAGACACCTTTGACAAAACCGCAAAGTAACAGTCATCGCGGTTTCTTCACACTTTATCCCCACAAACCAGCTAGTCGTTACTTTGAGCAAATTTGCAGTACAAATATACTTGAATAAAAATGAGAAAATTGCATAGTGATCAGAAAACTGTCAAATAAAATGTAGGAGTATCACTATAGTATTGGATGAAATGGAACATAAATGTGAAAAATGCAAGTCATTGAAAATAAGCTTTCATGCACATTCTACAATCTAGTTTGTAGATTGGTCGAACGGTAAGAGCATCCGCCTCTCACGCGGAAGGCCCAGGTTCTATTCCCAGGTCGAGTCATACCAAAGACTCTAAAAATGGAACCTACTGCCGTTGTGCGTGATGCTCCCCATAGGCAATGGAGTAAGGAAAACAAGCCGGTGAGCCACAACTGAAAAATGGCCGTGGCCGGCTCAACTTTGTTGACTTGAACCAGTAGGTTAGAAAGTGGGCCGTAAAACTCCCTCTAACTCTACGAACAATTGCAATATGAGACTATCATGAACACAAATTTTGCGGGCAACTTCAATTACGGGCGAGTAATTTTCCCTTCAAGGGAGGATGGCAATGAGGGAATGGATGCTTTTCATATGGTTATCTTTTCAAGTTAGTTCATCAAACGTACAGTACTTCCCATACCATTTCACGTGATTAGTGAGCTCGCTTATCTCAGACTCACAATAGTCAAGTTTATCCAAGTGGGAAATTGCCTGAGACTAATTGTCTCTTTAAACACTACTAGCCTAACTAAAAGACGAAGACGAGGGAACGGGAAAACCCTTTTGACATTCATCTGGAAAGAATGAATAAGAGTCGTGTATTTGGTGTCTTTGTTAGTAAGAACAGGAAAGCTGAGACTGAAATAGCCCCTTTTAAACCTACTAGATTATATTTTGCTAATTTTTGCTTATGTATAAGCTTTCGATGTGGCAAAAAGTGGGGGCAACATTGAGCCAAGACGATTGTGGCTTGAAGCTACTTTGACTGATAAGCTAATAATAAATTTTCTTTTCTTACATGAAAATATTGTAGCGGCTTCTCAACTGATGCCAGGAATAGATTGTTTTTATGTGACGTCACAGGAGCTTTTCGCGTGGAGTATCAGCCATGTTTGAGGACAACCTCGGTAAGAATGCATATATAGGCTTGCCCTCATACATGACGGTTGCTAACCCCCTAGTTGTGACGCCATTGAGAACGATCTATATTTTCCAGCGTGGACCAAAAACGGCTTGAAAATTGTATTAAGTAAAATAAATACCCCAGTTGATGTACAAGAGAAGTGAAGGGCTGGATATGTTTAAATATTTTCAAATGTATAATAAAAACATTCTCAATACGGTGCAATCACGGACTTGCTGTACGTGGACAGAGCATACTGCACGGTTGATTGTCGGCACCATACGTATGAGCATGGCTGGAAAAAACTAGCAATTTGGGAAGTTCATTGCAGGGAAATTTTGGTATTTGGAGGGAAATTTGACTACTTTTGTATGTAAACATGTGAAGTCTTTGGTGAAATTTTGATTTGCTGGCTAGGAAATTTGATTTGCTTGCAGGGAAATTTACATTTTTTCCAGACCTGCGTATGAGTATAGGTGTAGCATTTGGCTGTTTGCTATGGTTTTTTGTGTGTGAGAGTTTGGACTTGCTCGAGTACGGAAGGTCAAATCAACAGATTTTGCAAGAAACTTGAAATATTTTCGTAATAATGCAAGGTAAGGTCAAAATCACTGCACATTTTGCAGGAATATAACATTGCTTCCCATTCAAGTTTAACTTTTGTTTAAAATATCACTGAGTCGTCAAATCATAAAAATTAAAGCTTCACGGCAGTCATCTTGGTGCGCCGTTTTTGTCCCATTCGGTGACGACAATCTATGGGTAGGACGTACGCTTTACGGTACATGCTATGTCCATGCATGTATACAGAAGTCCGTGGGTAAAACACATGTTGTGAAGTTAGTAAGTTAGCCTATTAGCGGCCCAGTTTCCAAATTCCAACCTATTGGTTCAAGTCGTGCCGGCGGCGGCCTTTTTCACGTTTTGGCTCACTGACTAGCGACATTCTGCATCTTTTGAACTTTTTGTCAATCAAAGAGCTGTGCAAGCTGAGAATACCTCTGGACTACTACAAAAATGTAATTTGGGTTGATAGTCGACTGTCTCTACAGCTTTAGCATTTAGCGTGGTCATTTCGAAATCGTTAGTATTGTAAATACTTAAATGGCGTTATACGCAGTAGCCTATACACAAAAGGGCGAAGGAAAAGTTCATTCATGGCTGATATGATCAAACAAACCCAGTTCATCTTGTTATCACATTGAAGACACCGCATCAATTCATTTCCCACACATCCGCCAACATTTATTGATATTTCAAGGTTTTCCTCAAAAGCCATAATCCTTTGGACCGACAAATAAGTTTCATTATGGGTTGTAAGAGATGTACCGGTACATAAAGTCAGCCAAGCTTGGCAGTAAATGTCCATTGTTTTGTTGCAGATAAGAAGTTTTGACCTTCTGAAGTACAAGCTGAGAATTGCTTCCTATATCCTTCTCAACAATATCATGAAAGTACTACCTCGGAATATTTCTATGATCAGATTGCCTGGGTTTGCTGTCCCATGATGACCCATGAAAGACTGACCTCTGATTTCTATTATTCCGTTTGCCTTCATGTTCTTAAAAGGATGTGTTCTTGATATTTGATTGATTCATTTCCCTTTTAAAAGTGAATTCGGTAATTCGTTGATGCATAGTATTTATTGTGCGGCGTTTTCTTTTTTCTTGCAGTACGTGCATACAACACCAAGAATAAATCTTGCCAACCCGAACGAAAATAGGGGTCTCAGCCCTACTCTACGGCAGATTAAAATGCAACTTTTACACCAAGAAGACAATTAAGACACAGTACACTGCATAAAGCCACGCTTGCGGTTCAGGAATTTTCATGTAAACTCAAATTCTGGAACACGTGTTGTTAGGTGCAGGATTGGTTTGTTTTTCCCGACGAGTTGAAAGACGTGTGTGTAGGTGTGCATAGCCCCCGCCCCCCCCCCCCCCCCAAATGGAGTTACCAAACTCGTTAATTTTTCGTCATTCTTTAATGAAAGCTTTAGTCAATAAAGAGGTCGGATTATTACAAAAGTGAACTGGGACATGAATGGCGTCAACGCCACTTACTTAATTTTCATTTCTTTAGGGTTAGATGTTACAACTGGTATATTTTAAGAATAATTTGCGAATCAAAGTCTTCAGTCCGTTAGGCATGGCGAAACTCAATGGAACGTGAGATAAATCGAAAGGGACTAAGTCTCACATAATGCCGGTCATAAGAACCTGTGACATACGTCTTATAAAAGTCACAATTACCTGTGTGCTAAATTCCCTGTGACATTTGAACTGCCGCCGATTATACGACGAAAGATGCCGTTTGGGGTCAATTTACGACCGAATTCGGAAAAGATGACAGATTTGCTCGCTTTCTGACTAAACGCGTTCTCGGAAGAGAAATAATGATGTCATTATTTGGAATCTGTTTGTTGTACAATTTTTCAATGAAATCCAGGCTTCAAAATGACGATATGAGACGCATAGTGGACAGATCTGCAATATTCAGTGCACGACCGAAATAAAACAAACTCGTTTTTTGTAATTCTTTGACTTTGTTCTGGCAGGGGGAAACTGCGCCACAAATGAAAATATTTGTAGCAACATTTCGCTTCGTCCCCCAATCATTCAGGCAGATTAAAACACAACGGGCAGAGTAAACAAAATATTTTTTCTAAAGTCCTCCCGACTCTCTGGCAATGAGCCGTTCTTCAAAGCCAAACTTTAAACTGCTTCGATGTTTTCTGTTGAAAATCGTCAAAGTGAGCGTGTTGGGTTATATGTCTTCGTGCGCTCGCATTCAAAAGGGTCAATTGTTTATAAAATGAGTCTGGGACACGATCTAGGGTTCCAGCTGTTAGAAAGGTCCCTCCCCCTCCCCGGTACACAAGCCAGATCGACGGGCCTGCGTCTTTGCAGTGACGTGCATATATGAGGTCGATAAAAAACTTAACTTTCTAATCAGGGCGGTACAAGAGGATAAAATTCATTCATGCATCTGCGGAGAAATAAGGTGTGAGCACCCGCAACTTTCAAGAGACCTAAATCTACTGCATTCTTCTTCCGGTTTGTAGGTAGTACGCCCTCTTCTAATTTTCTTTTAGTAAATATTTTGGTATGGAAGTTTGATGACCTTATGTCCTCGATTCTCAAACAGTGGGCGTGACCCAATTTGGTCACGGGACAAAAGTCCATAAGCCACGAGCCCTTTTGGGGTCCGCATGTTCGCAGTTCTTCAAATTGGGTTTGTAAAAAGGGGAAAAATATATACCCAGTGTTTTTTGTGGTTTTTGTCTCACTTTAAAGTGGGCTGCTGTTTGTGGTTTTTTAATCCCTGCAGAGATTTCTACACACGCCATTTGGATGGGTTGCTGGGGAGTGACGAATCATGAATTTTGGGTCGCTTGAAAATGTGGTGGGAATCACTGCTTCAGATGTAAACATATTTGATTCGCTTTTAGTTTTGAATGTGGAAACGTCTGTTACTGGTACGAAAACAAAACGGTGTAAAAAAACAAAACGGTGTAAGGGAGAGGTTCCTATTTTCTTTGATTATAGAAAGTTAAGACCATAAATCACTTTAAAGTCCTACAATCGATTAACTTGTTAATTACAAATGATATAGATAATGCGAGTTGACAATGTCTTCAGAAATATTCTGATCACTGCACAAGTTAAACACATGTTACTATATGTGTCCCGTCACAATACCGGTAATCGTTAGATGGCACTATCAGATCAGTCTCGACCATTTGAGCTAATTTATGATCATGTCGTCAGGAAATTGTTTAATAATTACATTAACCAATCATCAACGTGAAAATCTTGTAAAATGAATACACGTAATATCCTGTGTGATATATATACAGTCAGAGCGTGCGAAATCGGCAAGTTCCAGCAACTGCAAAATGTCTTTCGATACTTGTGAACGTTAAATATGACAGAGAGTCGTAGAATCAGCTTTATATTTGAAAAAGGTCGCGACCTTTCGTTTGCACTATAATCATATCCAAATAGCTTGGATGTTATTGTTTGTGTAACAGTGTTGCCGTAAAAGCAGTGACTCTTTCTTACGGTAGGTCATGCTATTCCAACAATTATTTCCTTCGTTACATTTATGCCCTTACTTTCCAGATTCAAACTGCAAATAGGCTTTCGAGACCTATTAGCATTTGACCGATTACAGCGAAGTCTTTATTAAGTCCAGTAGAGGGCGTCCATACGGTCGGGCTCCCGAGGTGCCAAAATTGTCTGTCGGCATCCTTGTTATGTTTTTATCAGCCTCCTTTAACACCCCCATTCCCTCCCCTATCCTTTTGATCAAAATCCAAAGCTCCGTCACTGAGCAAGTCTATCCGGGATGTAAGGGGTTAAGGATGTAATACATTCTTGTACTCGCTATATTACACCTGGAGGCAAAGTAACACTGGTTTACCTCACTCAATGTGTTCATTTTAAAAGAAACTGTTGTGGAAGGAACTTTTCAATAAAGACTGTATCAAGGCAACGAATGTTTAAAATAAAGAATTTTGTGGAATACGAGGAAGTTTTATTATGACAGTGACATAACATAAAAGGGGGGGGGGGGTCATGACAGAAGACGCCCCTCTCCACCTCACAAGAAAAAATTGGTGCTCAATGAAAGTAAAACTGGCATTTGCCTAGGTACATATTACCGTTCTTTATGACACCCTGCTATAACCAGAATGCAAAAATGCATTGAGGTTTCGATGATACATACATGCTCTTTTCAATGAAATGCTACATTTCTTGTAAGAACTGGTGACCCGAAGTGACCTTTGACTCCACATGTTAGTAACTGGTTTTTTTCTTTTAACCCAAACAATTCTACAAATTTCATACTGTGCCTTAAGATATTTTGCAAACAATCAGCTTACATCATACACATCAACATATCAAGTTTGAAATGAATCCCAAGTTTCATACCTTAAGATATTGTGTTAAAGAGTTTTTCAGGATTTGTCCCCTTCTGCCCCCAAATGACCTTTGACCTCTACCAAAATAAAAAGGATTCTTCTTTACATCATAATACATCTACATATCAAGTCTGAAATGAATCCAACTTTCCTATCATGATGTATCATGTAAACAAGGATTTCAGTGTTTGAACCCCATGTGACCCCAAATGACCTATGACCTCCACCAAAATTCTTGGGTTTTTCCTTACATCATTACGCATCAACATATCAAGTTTGAAATTGATCAAAGTTTCCTACCTTGAGGTATAGTGTAAACCAGGATTTCCCGGGTTTGACCCCATGTGACCCAAAATGACCTTTGACCTCCACCAAAATATATCCAGTTCTTTCTCACATTATAACGCATCAACATATCAAGTTTGAAATGAATCCAAGTTTTCTATCTTGAGATATTGTGTAAACAAAGATTTTGGTCTTTGACCTTTGACCTCCACCAAAATATATCCTGTTCTTTCCTACACCATTACGCATCAACATATCAAGTTTGAAATGGATCAAAGTTTCCTACCTTGAGGTATAGTGTAAACCAGGATTTCCGGGGTTTGACACCACGTGACCCGAAATGACCTTTGACCTCCACCAAAATATATCCAGTTCTTCCTCACATTATAACGCATCAACATATCAAGTTTGAAATGAATCCAAGTTTTCTATCTTGAGATATTGTGTAAACAAGGATTTTGGGGTTTGACCTTTGACCTCCACCCAAAATATATCCCGTTCTTTCCTACATCTTAACGCATCAACATATCAAGTTTGAAATTAATCCAAGTTTCCTACCATGAGATATCGTGTAAATAAGGATTTCGGGGTTTGACCCCACATGACCCCAAATGACCTTTGACCTCCACCAAAATCAATAGGGTTCTTCCTTACATCATAACGCATCTACATATCAAGTTTGAAATTAATCCAAGTTTTCTATCTTGAGATATTGCGTAAACAAAGATTTTGGTTTTTGACCCCCTGTGACCCCAAATGACCTTTGACCTCCACCAAAATATATCCCGTTCTTTCCTACATCTTAACGCATCAACATATCAAGTTTGAAATAAATCCAAGTTTCCTACCATGAGATATCATGTAAATAAGGATTTCGGGGTTTGACCCCATGTGACCCCAAATGACCTTTGACCTCCACCAAAATCAATAGGGTTCTTCCTAACATCATAACGCATCAACATATCAAGTTTGAAATTGATCCAAGTTTTCTACCATGAGATATCGTGTAAACAAGGATTTTGGGGTTTGACCCCACGTGACCCCAAATGACCTTTGACCTCCACCAAAATCAATAGGGTTCTTCCTTACATCATAACGCATCTACATATCAAGTTTGAAATTGATCCAAGTTTTCTACCATGAGATATCGTGTAAACAAGGATTTTGGGGTTTGACCCCACGTGACCCCAAATGACCTTTGACCTCCACCAAAATCAATAGGGTTCTTCCTAACATCATAACGCATCAACATATCAAGTTTGAAATTAATCCAAGTTTTCTATCTTGAGATATTGTGTAAACAAAGATTTTGGTTATTGACCCCCTGTGACCCCAAATGACCTTTGACCTCCACCAAAATCAATAGGGTTCTTCCTAACATCATAACGCATCAACAAATCAAGTTTGAAATTGATCCAAGTTTTCTACCATGAGATATCGTGTAAACAAGGATTTTGGGGTTTGACCCCACGTGACCCCAAATGACCTTTGACCTCCACCAAAATCAATAGGGTTCTTCCTTACATCATAACGCATCTACATATCAAGTTTGAAATTAATCCAAGTTTTCTACCTTGAGATATTGTGTAAACAAAGATTTTGGTTTTTGACCCCCTGTGACCCCAAATGACCTTTGACCTCCACCAAAATCAATAGGGTTTTTCCTTACATCATAACGCATCTACATATCAAGTTTGAAATTAATCCAAGTTTTCTACCATGAGATATCGTGTAAACAAGGATTTTGGGGTTTGACCCCACGTGACCCCAAATGACCTTTGACCTCCACCAAAATCAATAGGGTTCTTCCTAACATCATAACGCATCTACATATCAAGTTTGAAATTAATCGAAGTTTTCTATCTTGAGATATTGTGTAAACAAAGATTTTGGTTTTTGACCCCCTGTGACCCCAAATGACCTTTGACCTCCACCAAAATCAATAGGGTTCTTCCTCTCAGTAAGGGGTATCTGTGTACCAAGTTTGAGAACTGTCGGACTTTCCCTTCTCAAGATATCGTGTAAACAAGCAAAGTGTCACAAACACACACACACACACACACACACATACACACCTACACACATACACACATACACACATACATACACACGCACATACACACATACATACACACACACGCCATCATGAATGCATAGGTTTCTCTTTTCATCGAAACCAAAAACTAGTTCACCCTTTACGGGAAACTACAACCATCTTACTGCCCCTTTCCTTGCCACTGTGAGCCTGCTATTGTGATCCACCACCGATAGTCGGCGTCGACCTGTCTATTTGAAATTTTAACAGTGTTTAAAGACAGCACGGCCGCACCCAATTCAATTGAGAAAAATTTGTAGTTGGTAGTTGGTAGCTCGTGGCTTATGGACTTTTGTCCCGTGACCAAATTGGGTCACGCCCACTGTTTGAGAATCGAGGACATAAGGTCATCAAACCGGAAGAAGAATGAAGGAAACATTAGGCAATCAAACTTCCCAAATTTTTGTACATTATATTGTTATGGGGGAAGGGTTTGTTGAAAAAGAGGTAATCTACGACAGTTCAATGGTTTAGTGGTGGGATGCTCCACAGACAGTTCAGCAGACATGTGGCGAGGCACACAAATAAAACAAAAATAATTTAAACATTCTACCAGGAATGTTGTCGGGCATGTTTAGGTTTATGCGTATCAAAACAAAAGGGACGTTAGGTAAAATAGCATTACAAAAGGGTTTTATGAATGGTATATAGATGACACGAAACATCGTAAATTTCAGGATTCTAACAATCGACTCGATATTACCTGGAAGTTTTGATAAACTTACGCTTTGACCACATAGACTGATGTAAGAGAGACATTTTACTCAACACCTAGACGAATAAGGTGGTAATTTCCCCATAAACATATTGTGACGGTAATCAATCACGATGTTTACCATCTTTTGTATGGGTTTATATATATATATATACCAGAATGCTGATAATGACTCTATCTTTTAGATTGACGGGTGTCGTTTTAAAACGTCGCCGTCGTCCGAAAATACTCTTAAAATATCGGAATGAAAACAATTATCGCTAAAAAGGAAAATGAGAATAGATCCAGAACTACATCAGGGAAAAGAGAAGAGAGGCCTGCGCGAACTGTTTAAAGGGCCAAACCTCTCACCCCAAACTACAATTTTGGTACCCGGGTACCGAAATTCTCAATTAGCTCAGCTCTTTGATTGACAGCTAATTCAAACAATGCAGAGTACCAAAGCTTATTTTACTTAGCATGAACACTACTGGGAGTGTTTTGATTACATAAATTGAGTTTTTCTATACCCACCCTGAAGCAATAAACTGAGATTGTGTCTGGATGAGGATGAATATCAGACAATTGTGGGAGCGGCTTCAGTAACAAGGTTAGGAGAATTGGTACTGTTTGGGGTGAGAGAACTGGGCCTTTAAGGTAGATTTCGACTGCCTGCCATCACGTGTTTTATAGTTTTTCCCCAAATGACGTCTGAGCTAAGTCAATGCGTACAATCAGTAAACTTCTTGTAAGTCTAATTAAAATTTAATGGCGAGTGAAAATATTTAACTTCCCGAATTTTTCGAAATATTAAGCATTCATACCGTACTTTTGTAAGACATAAATTTGCCTTTTTGCTCGGCTTAACTGTAATAAGCACTCCCGCCCTGCTATTACCCCTCAGACAATTCTTAAGGGTCTGGTGACCTTTAGCATTGGAAATCTAGCAACAAAAAAGCAACATTTTCCATTCAAAATCCGTGAAAAAGTGACCACTAAACAGGGTAATTTCTTATTTGCACATTATCATGCATAAAATGAGCTAGGTATGCAAATGTTGTAATGTCAAGAGATGGAAAGTCAAACATGTTACTCTTTATTTTTACAACTTCCATTTCACGGACAGCTGTGACAATTAGTTTTTCCAGAGGGTTTTACTTTGGAAGTTTAAATTGTGTCCTTGTAGCCCATTAGTATAATTTACAAAACTGTAAACTATCTGATGAGTATAAGTTTAAGAGATAATTTGTGAGGAGTTAACAAACTAAAGGTCAACACTGTGCAGTACTCCGCAACATTATTTTTCATAGGCAACTAGTTATCCAGACGCAATCGAAATTTAAAGGACCAGTTCTCTCACCCCAAACAGTACCAGTTCTCCTTACCTTCTTACTGAAGCCCCTCCCACAATTGTCTGAAATTCATCCTCATCCAGACACAATCTCAGTTTATTGCTTCAGGGTGACTATAGAAAAACTCAATTTATATAATCAAAACACTTTAAGTAAAGTTAATGTTGTGTAATATAAGCTTTGACACTCTGCATTGTTTGAATTAGCTGTCAATCAAAGAGCTGAGCTAATTAAGAATTTCGGTATCCTGGTACCAAAGTTGTTGTTTGGGGTGGAAGGTTTGGCTCTTTAAACAGATATATCTTGAGAAAGGTAAAAGATAATGGCAAATATTTCAACGGATCTTTCCTCGTTAATGATTACTTGTTATAACTGTTACTTGAAGTCAGTGTTTTAAGCTGGCTTGTCAACCTGCCTTTAAGGCAATGTGTGTGCTAATTCAAACAAAGGTTAGAAGACGGTTGCCTAATCCCCCTTTTGGCCCCACTCACTATATACCGAAATAGGCTGTTTGTGTGACCAGCACGTCTTTCAAAACGATGACACGTGTGAAAATTTCCCTTTAAAAAAGACCAACATTACGCTCTATCTGTAATAATTTTAGCACTGATTTGGATAGTAGAAGCGTTTTAAATGTCATGTGCGTAAAGTCGGGGTCACACAACAACAAACTAGTGTAAATATATTATTTGCATCTGATGTTTATGAAAATCATAAAATGCCAACTTATTTTTTCGTGACGTCGCACCGACATACACTTTTTATCAGACAGTCCAATAAAATTTTTCTATCGATGTGACATCACGAAATAATTAGCATAAATTTTCTTTTCATGGACCTGCGGTACAACTCATATATTCACACAGATTGGCAAATTTTTGGCTCTTTCCCATCAGAGATGTGGGGGGGGGGGAGGGGGGAGGGGGGGGGGAGACTTAAACAAAAACCCGCAAAAATCGGATCGGAGTCCCATCCGAATTCGTTGGAGTGCGACCGTGTTAAAAGCAGTTTTTCTAAGAAATAAGGCACACCGTTTTAACTTAACTTCCTCTCAGTTTCGTTTGTCAGGTGTCCAAGAGGGTAAAGACGTGGCCTAAAATAATATGCCAAAGTCCGAAGAACCTAAAACTTTAAGGATAGTTCTCTAGCAATTAATCAATTATTGGTTATTACAAATTTTTATGAATTTCAAGAAAGTTTAGCCCAGTGTTTGAGACTGGTTGCCATCGTGTGTCAATCACAGACACGAGAAATTTTAGCCTCGAGTCGGCGACCCGGCCTTGTTAACATGTAAAAGAGTAAGACTATTTATCTTTTAAGCATCACCGACACAGACAAAAAGAATGTTCTGAAAATAATAAACCTGATTTCCGAACACCGACTAATACACGTCTGGGTGAGTTATTGAAAAATACCAAAAGTTCACACTTTAGTACTATTGGATGGGTCGTGATGTTGACAGATTAAATGATCCTATCTAGATATCTATGGCACGCCAAAAGGCTCACCAGATATGATGATGTTCTAAAAATACACGTTCATGTACTAAAATTACACGTTCATGTACTAAAATTACACGTTCATGTACTAAAATTACACGTTCATGTACCAAAAATATACGATGATGTACTAACTTCATATGATCATGATGTAAATTTACACCATCCTGTACTAAAACCATAAGTTCATCATGTTAAATGTTACGTTGTACATGTAAAATCACACGTTGTACATGTAAAAACGTAAGATCATCATGTTATATTTGTTTCTTCCGCACGCCATACAGAGTGAGCCTTTCGGCGTACCAGAAGTCCGCCAAAAGGCTCACCGAATTTGATGTAGTAAAAGTACACGTTCATGTACTAACTGCTTACGATCATGTACTGATTTCATACGTTTTCATACGTTCATGTACTGATTTCATACGTACATGTACTGATTTCATACGATCATGTACTAAATGTCAGTACATGATCGTAAGAAATCAGTACATGATCGTATGAAATCAGTACATGAACGTAAGCAAACAGTACATGAACGTATGAAATCAGTACATGATCGTTAGCAGTTAGTACATGAACGTGTACTTTTACTACATCAAATTCGGTGAGCCTTTTGGCGGACTTCTGGTACGCCGAAAGGCTCACTCTGTATGGCGTGCGGAAGAAACAAATATAACATGATGATCTTACGTTTTTACATGTACAACGTGTGATTTTACATGTACAACGTAACATTTAACATGATGAACTTATGGTTTTAGTACATGATGGTGTAAATTTACATCATGATCATATGAAGTTAGTACATCATCGTATATTTTTGGTACATGAACGTGTAATTTTAGTACATGAACGTGTATTTTTAGAACATCATCATATTTGGTGAGCCTTTTGGCGTGCCATAGATATCTGTTCATCGTTTATACATTATCTTACATAGTTCGCATAATGTGCGTACTTATTACCATAGATTTTTTCACTGATGTCACAAGCCCTGCCACCAGTGAAGCATATAGTTCACTGCCCGTCACTTTCTTGACCGTCCGGCAAAGGCTGTTGTGAAATAGGAGGTGCGTTTAATTTAGCGGCTCGAGCAGGCTCAACTGGCTCAACCAGTTTCTTGACTGGTTGATATCTGACGTAAAATACGTCACACGACTCAACTAGACCACCTCGGAGGGCTGGTCGTTTTGGCCGGCTCAAGTTGTGACGTTTTGATGACGTTAAGATCACTTTTCCGAAAGATCGATCGCTGGCTGAGCGAGTTGAGCTGGCTCGAGTCGCTTATTCGAACGCACCTAGTAATAGATCTTGCGCATTGACGCCAAATTGACATCATCATTTGTGGCAAAACAATGGAACACGTGGCCGCACGCATAAGAATTTGCCCTGCACTTATAGAAGACTATGCGCGTATACCACCGGTTGACAAATAAGCTGTCTACATTTGTGTTGCTTTGTCTTTCCCTAAAGGAGGGCGTACTTTCCGCTCTGTGACAGCTTATGCACAAGGTCTATACGTAGATAACTGGCTGCAAAGCAGCTGACGACGACCGACATGAAGACTATTGCCCTTTGTTGGGCAGACGGCATTCCTAACCAGTTTATGATGTCACGTGAAACACTCTTTGCATGTCGGGTGTCAGCCGCTACGCATAGTCCACGAAATCAGGTGATATAATAAACTCAGGCCAACTCAACCGACTCCGTTGCCTAAAAGAGATCATTGTATACTGATAAAAGATTTTGGCCTAATATGAAATCGGTGGTAACGCCCGCCACAGTTTTTTTTTCTTTTTTGTTATTTCGACTATTAGCAATGAATGACTTCCTATCATGGTGTTAATAAACACAAATGACAGTAACAAAAGGAAATAACATTATATAGTTCTTCCTCTCGTTTTGAACCTAGCTACAACTTGTTGGCAGCTCAGATAACAGGCGACAGGTCTACAGACTATGACAGAGGAAGCGTTGAACTTTATCTTCTGCTCAAATTTTCATGACATTACGGGATCTTAACATGGATTTAACGAAAAACAAATTTCAAATGCGAACGAATTTGAAAAGTAACCGCCAAGCTGGCAACAGGAGCCCAATGGTTCCTCACTGGACCCTGTGTTGTTCCTTGTTGAACGGATCGACTAAGCCAATACTACCTATCACACAGACAAAATTTAACTGATCATGTTAAGAAAAAACGACTGTAATGAATAACCTATATATCTTGAATTATATATATTTATATTCCTGCCGCACTCATGAAGAAATTCTTTCATATATTATTTCACTGCAAAACAATCATATAGCCTATTCACGGACTCATTTCCATTGCCATAAGCAGTCGTCTAAACTTATTTTGAAATAACTAAATCTCATACTTTTCCAATTTCTCTTTCAAATATCTTTCAAGATATTTCAAGATTTCAATACTGCATGTTCAAGGCAAACAAGCGAGGAACTCCATGATTCAGTGAGAAGATATTATCATGTGATTCTCAAAAGCCATTAATGAAATAGGGCCGACTACTTCATACATTGTATTGACGGCATCTTCCCTTCAAAATCCATGAAATCACCCCCTTGCTCCAAGTTCACATTCTATACAATATGTGTCTA
This sequence comes from Holothuria scabra, assembly GCA_037179385.1. Lineage (NCBI taxonomy): Eukaryota > Metazoa > Echinodermata > Holothuroidea > Aspidochirotida > Holothuriidae > Holothuria > Holothuria scabra. Next base: position 26,965,516 of record CM074182.1, on the reverse strand, counting down.
CTTCAATCGCTAATATCTCGAGAACCGACCAATGGAAATGAATAAAACTTCCACCAGAGTCCCAGAATATGTTCATCTTTAACATATCAATCATAAATTTGGTTATGGGCTATTTTTATTCCATAATACGGTGAGAAAAATATTGGTTCTCAATGGCTTAGGAGATTACTTCATATATATTGGAATGACCTCATTTTCCATTCAAATGGTGGTAGATTGCAATTTGTTGGTATTAACGAGAAAGGGGGGGGGGTGAACCTTTAACAAGATCATTACGTCAGTTGTGGTTAGTTACTAAGATGGAATTTTACGACCCAGTTTCCAACCTTTTGGTTCAAGTCGAGTCGGCCACGGTCTTTTTCCGCTTGTGAATCACTGGCTACTTTTCCCTACTCCATATGCGGAGAAGAAAACGTCAGTACGTTCCATTTTTTTTTTTTTTCATTTGGGGGTCTTTGGTATGACTCGACCTGGGAATCGAAGTCCGGGCCTTCCGCGTGAAAGGAAGATGCAGTCCTCGGATTAAAGAAATGTTATCTGCCGATTACGAACGACAAAATTATTAGCCCCAGTGAGACGACAGCGGGTCTGACTCAAGCTGTCAAGAGATAGCCAACAGAACAACATGTAAGATTTCTTTGTTGTAAACAGTAAACCGAAAGGTTGTAATTAAGCAATTGGAGAGCATGATATCTCGAGGAAGAAAACGATTGCTTGCATGAATGTGATTCGCTGGAGTGTTGGAGACCTATGCTGTCCTTACACACCAGCTGCCGAGGTCGATGGCTGAGTATAGTTCCGTTTTGGGGATTGTTCGTTTTCCTATTTTGGGTATTTTCCCACAGAAGTAACAACATTTTGCTCCACATGATAGATATATCTTCGGGATTTAACGATGCACTTTCAAAAGTCGACGAACAGAATGGCAAATTTTGATGACTGCTTCTTCGGAGAGTAATCCAAATCTTTATTTAGAACTGTTTGATCCAATTTGTTGATGTTTGTACTTTTGAAAGTGAAAAGGTAGTAGTTTCTGCAAGATGTTGGGTTTTTTCTTTAAATGTAGGGTGGTTTTTTTTATAGATGTGGGAAGTCCTTTCACAGGTATGACATTACTACGGATGAACATTTAAAGACAGTTATTTGTCACCCCAAACCAAAGTTCTGCGAGTAGTCAATATAAATTCACAAAATTGGCACAGCTTTGTGACGACATCAAATTCAGTAAAAAATGCAGAGAAGCTCACATCACACAGGATGATACCGAGAGTGTTCCGATTTCATATTAGGGCCTTGTACAGTATTCTTATCAGGATATAAACACTGAATGACTGTAATAAACTAATAATGTTTATGGATGAGTTTGAGTTTTAGAAAGTTGTGGGGGGGGGGGGGTGTAGAGAACAGTAAGCTGTGAGAATTGGAACTATCTGGGGTGGTGCATGACTGCCTTTAAAACAATTTGGTTTCTTACAATACACACGCTGAGTGTCATCCGATTTACTGTTACAATAGTAGCGTGCAATGCGTACAACTGTGCCTACAACGTTAAACTGAACATGTGAGCCAGTATGAAATAAATAAATACCCAATGTCGAGGAACGTGGTCCACAGGGCTACCAGACGTTCGGATTTACCCGGACACGTCTCCCTTTTACTGGTTCGCAGTGACGTCCGGACAGATTTTTATCTTTGGCCTGAATGCCCTGATGTCATGTATATCTCACATGATTTTGCAGGTTTTTCCCCCTGATTTTGATTTAAATACTAGACCATTTTGCATCTAGACACCCCTGTAAAACTAGACGTCAGATGTGTAAAGCCGTGTTCAGTCACCCTATCCACGAATTCGTACAGGAATGATGTTCGAATTTTGTGAGCTTTTGTTAAAATCTTCCCCATTTCTGGTCGGAAAGAACCACAAATTTGCAAACCACTGTAAATATATGATTTGCATCAGGCGCCACCAGATAGCTTTCATCGGACACGCTAAGTCTGATTAAAGTTGTCTGCCGATGCGGCGTCCCAAACAAAACTCCTGGATCCGCTCCAGATTACAGATGTCATTTTTTCAGGTTTAGCATGTAATTTTACAGAGAGAAAGCTGCATATTACGCGGCTGTATATAAGGAGGCGTTTGCAAGGTTAGAAGTACGCCTATAGTAGGATAATACTGAATCGACCACGTAGGAAACCAAAAGTTACTCCTACATAATGTCATTGACTTGGCGACTTTCCTTACTGTCTAACCTACAGTTCTACGCAATTGTATCTTTGTCTGCTGTGCAGAGGGGAGGCTTAGGTCAAAGCTGAAGATGCACCTGATTAATGTATTAATATTAGGACACTGTATCAGGCCTGCAGCCAGACAAGATTAAGAGAGGGGTTGGTGGGATGGCTCCCAGATGGGCGAAAAATCCTGAGTTCTTAATGGTGAATAATGCATCAATCAATCGTAACTTCAAGCAATCTAAGGAATTAAACGTATTCTGGAGGGGTTTCGCCCTGCTTGCACTCTGGGTACAGACCTGCGCTCAAGACAACGGAGATTACTTCTCTTCAAACACTGGTGTAAGTTGGACTAGAAATATAAGTGGAGACACCAGCAGTATCCAATACACTATTGGACAGGTTGGACGTAATAAGTCTATCACCAGTGAAACAATTTTAATTATTAAAGGCAGTTTGAGGATGAAGAAGCACGTATGCAAATTAATTCTGCTCAAACATGGAACAGAACAGCTCCATGGCTAAACACATAGCTTATCAGATGCGCAGCACAAAATGGACTACTTTTGAAATTCAACACTTCCGGCTGGTTCACATGGTCAAATGTACCTGTAAGCTTTTACGCATACGTACATGTATATCTGTCTATCCAGAGAACGTCAATCCCTCTGCTCCGTACATTGTCTTAATTAAAATTTTACTGGACTCAAAAATGCTACGTAGATGAAATTACACTTCATACAATTGCTCAATTGGTCTGTCATTATTAGGTGACTTCACTCGACTGAAAAGGACGCATAGCGTCAAGTAAGTGTCGACATTTACATGCGCACGGCGAGTTCTCAGATTACAGAAACCTCACCAATGTACATTCGGTATTAAAGGGTGTGTCGATGTACCTGGGTTGTAGCCAATTTGAATTTTCCAGCAGCCATCCAGTTAAGGCCAGTGAAACCAGTCGCACAACTGAAAAAGCCTGGTGTGCGCATCGAGGTGCTGTTCGGAAGGTGCAGATTCGCTTAGTCATCCCTACCCGTCCCTAATTACTTAAAAAAATGTCAAGAATGAAACTTTCTACATAGACAATGGTTCATAATTACAAAAGCCGTGAATGGTGCGATAATAGTTCAGATAACACGATCTATATATAGTTGGCTTTAGTTAGCCGGCCACAGCCCGGGGACTACTATCTATACAGTGACCAAAGTCTCTCTGGTATAAGGGTATAAAAATTAGTTATGCTTGGAATATGGATAAAAATTTGCAATCTTGCACGACCTTCGTTGGTTCTCGTGGCAACTGATCAAAACTTCATCAACATAAACGGCCCGCATAGCCACGCCATGCTATCACGTCGGCATTTTTACCGATTCTACGGGTGTATGTATGGTCTAGTAGTAGAACCATCCTATACGAAATTCTCTACATATTCGATGCTTGATCCGAAGGAATATTAAATGTTCATAGCTGACGCATATTTTCGAGAGTTTACAAAATGAAAAAAAACAAAAAAAACAAAAACACGAGCAAAACCGCGTCACCTGTTTGTTCCCTGCTGCGAGGACTAAATTTGTCTTTGATATTAACACTCCTACCACGAGTTCCCGCACCTAAGGTTTAGGCTTCATGTGGGGAAGTTGCCTGCTTAGCGGGCGTGTATTTCTCCTACACCTTCTGGTTGCCTTCATTAGAGAATGTCGGCCAAACGAGAAGTATATAATCGGCACCTGCTATGAAGGTAAGAGGGGAAACAGCGTCTAGGTAGTGAATTAAATATACACAGTAACATTTCAAGGACTTACGGGATTAGAGGGTCAAGAATTCTAGGTAGGCAACAAGCAAATGCTTCAGACACGTTTTTATTGTAGGTAACATCTCTCCCTATACGAGATTGAAACGTTTAGTTTTTAAACCATTGACACTGTGTGGACTTACCTTGACCATGGAACTACCAACCATGGACGAGGTGGTAGCTACATGCCTTGACTGCCTGAAATAACGGCGCGCTGGTGGTCCATGCCCACCCTCCCATTATTAGTAAATGCCGAGTTGCTGTTCCACAATTGTTGCTGTTTAAAAGGGGAATCAGAGTTTGGCAGAGAATAATAACCTTTTTGTCCCGGCACCTCATTTTCCCTTCTGAAGTAATTGTTTAGCAGAATACAGAAACATTGGAGAGATCTCTCAGGTAAGAAGAGACGTTAATTTTGTGATAATTACTGTTGAATGATAATTTCTGAATATTTTCCGGGTAAAAAACCCCCCACACATTCAAGACTAGATATCCTCCACTACACTCTAACCAATCAGGAAGACGTTAGACCGTGAATCACTTATCATGTTTTGTTAGTTTTAAAGTCAATGTGCAAATGTGGTGGAGAATGAAATAATGAAAAAAATTGTGAAAATAAACTGCGATTGCCCCGTTAGCCAATTAAATTGCTATGTGGTGTGTACGTTACCGTTTAGACCTAAGAACTCTCTGCACATGCCAAACAATACACCTTGAAATGGTACTGTATACAAACCGTATTTTTACGATAATGGGAAAACATACAGGCTACGAGGTTGCGCCAACATGATCATAACATGCTCCCGCTTTTTAAATATGTGTTATATATTTTGAGGTCATTGATTGGGAGGTCAAATCAAGGACTTGCCAGACAACGAAACTACATTTGACTTCATGCTTGCAACAGATTTGCCACATGCTCTCTGTAAAATACGTGCTGGTATTTGAAACATTAAACGATGCCGAGCTCAAGGCCTCGAGACTTCATGAAATATTGGTGTGCGTGCCTAGCTTTCTATGTTGGTTCTTTTACAAAACCATTCGTTGAATCTCTCCAGGTGATGGTTCGTTTAAGAATGTTTACGAGAGATCATGAATGGGCTATTGTATACGTTTTGCAAAATTCATGTGGCACTAAGTTGCGAATCAAAGTTTGGAAATACAGTCGCGATGAAGCGTGGATAGCACTTCGGTTGAGAATTAAGAGCAGGATGCACCATGGGGGTCATGGTGGGGAAGGGGAGGGGGAATGGGGGTAAGACGCGTAGGCAAGCTTTTACACCTCTCAACGCCAAGAAAATAGTCAGTTGTCTCAGGGAGGTGTTAACACCTCCCTGGTTGTCCAAAGTGTTTCTCAAAAACCAGTTAAATGTTACAAATTTTTCATCACGTTTTTAATTAATATGTTGAATATGAAAGGGAACCAATGACGTAATCTGCTTGAGTTTTTCAAAATAGGTGGCAACAATTTGTTACGTGAAGAGAAGGAATCATTCTTAAATTCACCCCAAAATATCAATTCCAATTGTGAAGACTTAATGTTCCCTTATAGATTTCTTGCAACGACACTGAAAATCTTTTTGTGTAGTTATAGTCCTATGAGGCAATGATAAACCCCGTGTGAAAGTGAAATAGACCTGTTTATGAGCACATGGACTTTTTCAAACAATAAGCAGACCTGGTGTCGAGCCGAGCGAGTACATAGGGTTCTCTATTACGGCACACCAGGGCGCTGTAATAGCTCCCTGGGCACACATAAGGGCTCCTTGGTGGGGTCCATGTTTGAAAAAAAAAAAAAGCATTTTGGGTCTTAAAAGGCGAAATAAATTACATCAGAGGGGCCACCTTACTCTTTGAAACACGACTGTGGCGTGGAGAGTCCGAGGCATGAGTCCGGCAATTTTTAACATTCAAGGACTCGAGTCCGACTCAGATTCGAGTCCCTGTACTTTCTCCATGGGGAAAAATCAACCATGCTGGACGAGTCCTTCAAATACAGCAACCACGATTCCGCGTCCGGACTCGACTATACAGCCCTGTCCATAAGATCCTAATACGGATAATAAGAGCGCAAAAATCGGTTAATTAGATTTTATTTCGTTCGATGACAATTAGCACAACGGCACAACAGCTCGATTACACACCGACAAGTAAAGTGAACTCTATTTGAACATAAATTAGTTTTTTCCGATTTACTAATTGAGAAACGAACTCCATCGTCATACGTGTACATAAGAGAGTAAGAGAGTGATTTAACACACTCTTGATTTTTTTTTTATCATGTTACATTCCATTTTACTGGAAAGGGGATTTAACGCACTACTGGTATTTCTACGGCTACCCTCCGTTGCAGATGGAATTTTGGGGGAACACTCATCGATTGCACCTGTAAACTTTAACGGTGAGCCAGTTTTAATGTTCTCATACAGGAAGACTTATACGCAGGCGCACTGAATCGTTTCCAAAACTGCTGGGAGGCAGATACTCAACACAATACACATCAGTTTTACGGGTCATCCGATCTTTTGCCTAAGGTTACGATTACGTGAACCTCAGATATTTAGCCTGTTCTTTCATGAGTATGGTGTCAGAATCCTCCTCCCACAGATCGAACAGATCGCAACAGATCGAAAAGCCGTCATATTTTTGATTTACTGGTGTGGCCTCTTTGTAAGAGGCAGATTCGTTTATACGCCAAATTAACCCTGAATCGCTCTGGGTCTGGGAAAACAATTCCTGGTCACATTCAAGATAGAACCAATGAGAGGCACATTGAAATGTGACATACACCTGCGTACAGAAAATGGACCGATCATATTTTGTTCTAGATGAACTTTCATGGCTTTTGCATAGGAGTGAATCCGGACCTAAATAGACCTCTACACCCACCATCATTAGAGTCTATATTAGAAAACTTGACACTCCAAATTTCAAGGCATGCATTTGTACCTTATGTGTCTATCACGAGTAGTTAGCCAACACGAAACCTATAAGAAATAGCATTTCTATAACACAGGCTTGCCATTTGTCCCTTCGAATCTGCGTTTTCGATTCTGTGTCTCCTTTCCACGAAACACCGGCATTAGGACTATTTGTGGCCATATAAAGCGCACCTTAGGCCACATAGGCAAACATGCTACTGCTGTTGCAATGTAATCCTGTCATCTTCTACATTAAAAAACTTTGCTGTAGGGTCTAGACTGCTTCTACTAGATGAAGAAACCTGTTCAAAGCGTAAAAAGAAACCGGCAATAACCGGCTTCGTGACGCCGGTTATTGAAACAGACTTAAAGAATCTCCTATCGACGACGAAAACCTTCACTTGCTAAGAAGTTTAGGGCCAACGAATCCAAAGTTTTGAGTCTTTCTTTACGTTTCCTCAATCTGTGCTATTTTTTCTTTGATCTTAAATACCTTGAATGAGCTTAACCCCCACTGCCTTAGGATGGAGGAATGCCCCTTACCAATATAAACGGAGCTTCCGTCTATTCTCATTGCATTTGCATTATTTCTGTTATTTTGAACCGGCATATGCAATATTTTCTTCTTGGCTTATGAATCTCTACAGTTGTGTGTGGGTAAAGTGATATAATAAAGTAAACAGGAAGATATCGTCCACTGATATGTTTACACATTTGGCATTAAAACCGTTTTCGTTTACGTTATGTCCTTCTAAAGAAGTCTACTATATGGTGTGCACCACATACATAATACAAGTATACAAGTACGTAGCTGGATACACCTGTTGCTATACCCCATACACACACTGAAGAATAGAAAGTTACCTGCGGTTGTTGTCAGTGAGGCGTATATTTTCTTGGTGTAAATCGGGGACATGAGCGGTTCTTTCCTCCATGAAAGTGTGGACACACTTATAGGTGGGGATATTCTCAATGCAAAACTGGCCATGAATTTGAATTTTTCACCTTTCATACTAAGGTAATAAGTTTGAAGCCATTTTGAGTTTTCCGAGTTTTCCTAGTTTTCCATTCAGTAAACCCATCATTAGGTACCACAACATGACAGGTGCATGGGGCTGTGCGTATGCGTCTAGTAAGGGTAAATCGAGGACATAAGCGTTCTTTGTCCTAGTCAAGTGTGGGGATACGCCCAAACTAGGGGTATCCACATTTCAACTGTGAAAAACGTGCGTCTCCGATTGAGGCCAAAAACGTATACGTGTGTATGTTCTTTTTCGCCAGCTAACATCACTGCTGATGAGAGGTGTGACAGTCGAAGGTGGTGAGCTGTCGAAGTTTCTGTCCGTTTGGAGACGTATCTCCAAATTGGACCCCTGATGTGGAGGCATGCTCATTAGCAACGAGTTCAGTCTTAAAAGCAAGTTATACGTTCACTAATAAAATGGACCTATCAATTGCCACTTCCGTGTACAGTGGCGGCTCCAGTATGTCAAAACTAGGAGGCAATGCAAGGGCAAAAGAAAATGTCGCAGAGCACCTTTTCGGGCTCAGCACTAAATCGAGCCCAAAGCGCCTGCTCCTGCTGGTGTGGGTCCAGGAGGCGAAGTTCCCGGACGCTCTTTGGATGAAAAGTAAGTCTCAGGAGGGGTATATTGTTCATATTTTCTGTTAATCTAGTCCCCAACTGACCTAACTTGGGGTGTGGGGCATTGAGGGCAAGGAAAAATTTCTGAGGGGGAGAATGCCCCTTTCACCCTTTCTTAGTGCCGCCAATGTCCATGCAATGTAACGAGTACGAGGAACCAATGAAGAAAGTGGTATCTGAGGACAGGTAGGAGAACTCAGTCCTTGTTTACGTCCTCCAGATTCCCAATACCTTATGGGCTGTTAGGGAAAGAAACACATACTTCACTCTCGTCTCCTGCTTCGATCTATACAGTTCTCTTTGAACGAACGTAACAGAATTCCCTCTCTCTAACACAGTCCTGTCCCCTAAAAAAGGTTATGCTGAGTATGGAGCACTTCTCTTTGGCCGTGGACTGTGAAAAACCACATCATATAACCGAAATTATTAAGGATCGGACTTTTGTTTTGATGTAAACGTAACTGCTACAAGCAGTATAACACGTCTGCCATACTACTTAGCTTTGAGTTATAGAAGGGAAGCGTTGAAAATACAAACTTTGGCAAGATTTACGATAGGTCGGGTGGGGATTCTAGCACGAAGATAGCATTTCTTTCATCTCTTGACATATTTCTTTTATCAATGGGCAGAGATGATTTGTAATTGTCAATCTCATATTGCATCAAAACTAAGAGCCATGATAACAGAATTTGAACCCATAATTACACCCGTACATTGACCTAACATATACCAACTCTTGGTTTATTGCTGAAAGGTCAAATTTGCGGCCTTAAAACAGGGAGTTGCAACAGATGGAGTTCTGACTTCCTTTTTTTATTGCTTACATCACTCAAACACTACTTAACCCCCCATCAACTGCTTTTCTTAAGTCTTTACATTCCTCAGTCACCACACAGCCCCCCTGGGACCTGAAACTTCACTTTGGAGTGTAACTAGTAGCCGCCAACAAAGGTTTTAACCATTACGTAATACTTAGACTAGCAGAAGTGATATCTGTGGTGCTGAATCTGTCTCTATCAGAATACACATGCGCAAAAGGTAGGGGATGCATATGCATAGAATAAACACATGTGCAGTAATTGCTAACGATTTCCTCTAATTCATGCAAAAAACCGCATTTTAATCGGATTTTCCATTAAAATTCTATTGCAGACCGAAGAAGATATGTTTATACTCAATAAAGGTTCACAATTCGAAATTTTTTGCTCCCGAAAAGAGGGATTTTCGTGACATTGCGCATCAAATCGCATAACTAGACCATGTTCAAACGATAGCTTACACACTACTGAACAGTACTGGCGTATTCGCGATCGCGAACACTGGCGACCAAAGTTTCAAAAATAGCTATCAAAATGTAACTTTTTTCGAGCTTTTCAGAGTTGTTACCATGGATACGCCATTTTACACTTTGATCGGGAGCCATCTGATGCTCTATTGGAGTTATAATCGGTCATTTTTGTTCGTTAGATATTCGGCAAAATACCTCATTCAGTGTATAGATGAAAAAAGGAGCTTTGTACTTACATTTTTCAAGCTAGCAAACATTTTCACTCTTAAAAATTCCTTTTTTCCCAGACTTTCTTAGATGTATCCAAACGGTAACAAAAATGAGTTAACAGTCAATAAAGCTGAGAAAGTTCGCATCGGTTTGCACCTGGTTTGCATGACCCGACTTTATCATGTCCGACTCCAAATTTCTTCCTAGCTCTTTGGGAAGAAATCAGTCTCTTTAAAAAAAATTTTTGATTATTGTAGCTTAGAGTGAATAATATTTCCTAAGGTATTCCTGTAAGACACGGATCAAAACATAACACATGGAGTTTTAGTTGTACGGATGCAAATGCCTGCTTAAAATTTATATCGTCGCTACACAAAAACTGTCAACAAACTACACAGTCAGGTGCACATAATATACAGATACCATGGTACTAAGTAAGCTGCCATTGACTGCTGTACTGATTTATACAGTACTATATACCACTACACAAAGACCCACGTACAGAACAGTGTTACTCCCTGGCAAGAATAACACTATTACGTAATACTCAGGGCGGGCAGGAGTGAGAGCGATGACACATTGATATGCTAACGGACCCTCGGGCAGTAGGTTTATTACGTAGTTTACCGTCAATCTAACTAGTTGGATTCAAGGAAGAATTGAAAGTCAGAACTCCATCTGTTGCAACTCCCTGCTTAAAATAAGCCTCCTTCATATCAGCCAACCCGATTTTGATCAGTGTAGAAGTCTGTTGTGTTTCATGATTGGCTCTTGTTTGTCACGTGACAAATATCTTTCTCCCTAAATAATGAATACACGAAAGTAATACTTTGGTTTGCCTTCAGTATGTCTAAGTCCTCAAATACCTTGAAAGATAATTGGGAAGTGACATTAGCAGAAATGTGTAGAATTTAGAACTGTTTCATAATTTGGGACGACTGCTTTAGTTCTTCAATTTTCAAGTGACCAGGTTGAGGCAGTAGGCTGCAAGTGATGTAAGTTGGTTCCAACTGACAAATCAATTTAGGTAGATTAAATGTGTGTAAAATGTGAAAAAAACCAAGGGAAAATTTAGCAAGAAAGATGGCATTTGTAAGATTAACTCATGTGTCCTAATGATTGAGAATTTTTGCAGCCTAAACATAGGCCCTAAATAAATGTGTTTATCCCGCACTCACAAGTGAAATGCATGTTAAGCTAAGCTTATGCAAATACACCCTCAGACATATCAACATAGATTTACTGAGATTAAATTAATTCCTGCAGTATGTACTTTATTTACCACAAAACGGTTTCGCAAGTCATTTCATGTACCTTTGAAAACATGCAATCTACCATGGCATAAGGCAGCCCCCCTCCAAAGGGCTACAACACATATACATTTCATAAAATGTGAACAATTCATTGATGTCATAGGTGTGGAGTGGGGGTGGTTGTGGGCGTGGTACAGTATACTTTTCAGGGATAAGGTCGCCATTTTCCCCTGAGAAGATTGTTAAATTTGACATTCACTCATGATAGATCCGTAGAAATACTCGTATTCATTCAAAAATGCACTATGCGTTCAACCTGCCGCTCTTAAAAGGGACATAAAAAGTTTGATATCAATCAATATTTTAACGAAAGTATCGTAGGGCACTACCACAAGATAAATAGTCAATTTAAGTTAAAGGCATATTTTCATCATCCCAGACAGTTCTAATTCTCCCAACCTACTTATTTCTAGCCCCTCCCACATTTATCTAAAACTCATCTTTATCCACACACAATCCTAGTTTATTGCTTCATGGCTTGTCCCAGTGGCCATACAAGTCCATAATGGGTAATCAAGACACTCTCAGTGCCCATGCTGTGTAATTTAGCTATGATGCATTGTTTGAATGTGATGCCAATCAAAGAGCTGTACCAATTGAGAGTTTTCATATATGTATACTGAAACTGTAGTTTGGGGTGACGAATGACTGCCTTTAAGTTACACATTCCGAAGTTTACACAAAAAGTACAATTTTGAAGTTTTTCGTACCCCGGTTTGTGACGGTTGAGTGTATAATGTGAACAATTATTGACGGTCACAAAATAGGAAAACCGAGTTGAATCATCAATTTCTCAAGCATGGAATGATCTGTATGGACAGGACAATTGGATTGTCTTGTTTGACCATTTGTCGTTAATATGTTGAGGACACTTTGGAAAAAACGTAAGGAACGAACTCAATGTGCCATTGTAACCCTCAGCATCATTATAAACGTAGTCTATGTTATTACATATTTTTAGATGATCAAACACCAAACGCATTACTTCACGGACTATATTCACTACATCACACCGAAAAGAGACCAAACTTTCAGCGTTTTCTTTTCACATGGACGCAAGGAGAAATTTCTTTCCCCTGTTTACTTGAACAGGGATTCTTCTCATATATTTGAGTAGAGTTAGGCGGGGTTATGTTTGTCGGAATTTTTCGGGTTCTATAACACTGAAAATGAGATAATATGAATGAAGATGCGTATTATCGGAACTTATCATTTTGAGACGCCGTTGAAAACAGGGAGGTGTGAGTACACCTCCCTGTTGTAAGCAAGTCAACTAAGCAAATACGGGTATACAAATTGAACAATATTCTTTTCAACCCATCGAAAGAACAAAACTGCACTTAGAAGATACACAGAGGCCTGTAGGACTCTGTGTGACATTGTACTCGAAAGAATGTAAGTCAAATGAGCATGGACAGGAAGAGCATCTTTCTGAAATTTAGCTCCTGTGGCTTGCGAGTAATAAAACTCTGCAAAAATGTTTTATCATCTATGAAAGTGATTAATGGCTTCGACCTAGCCACCTGCCAGAGCTCGGGTCGTGTTCGATTGGAAACACATTACATGAGTAGTCAATATATGGTGCACTGTTATAGAACTAGAAGTTGTAGAGCCTGTCCTCATTGTAGAGTTTTATCAAATAAGTGTGTGACGATTTCTTACCTGATCAATAATACAGTGGCAGCAGTCATTCTGGGGTGCCCGGGTTCCCCGGGACGAGACGCTGAACTTTTTTCCGAAGATCACCAAGTTCACGTTTGTAGTGGTCACGCTCCTGTCGAGCTAATTCTAATTCACCTCGAAGTCGGGCGACCTCAGCTCGAAGAAATATCTGTTCGTTTTCCAGGTCAAGTCTTTGCTGCAAGCGCTTTGTGCGACAACTCTGCGCATAACCCCGGTTTTTTAATGTTCTGCGTCGTTGTTTCAAACGCAAAATGTCCTCTTTATTACAACCACGGAGTCTCTTATTTAGATCTCGTACTGAAATAAATACCAACTCTTCGTCAGTGAAAATGTCAAAAACCCCATTCCCTCCTATGCTTGAATTTGAACAGTCGTTATCGAGCGATGTAGGTGTAGTCGGACCGAATGAAGGGGAGCTACTGACACTGGAAGCTGATGAAGGGCTGGGTGGATGAAAGTGTTGGTGTTCTGAGATGTCTAGTTCAAGCCTCAGCCTGTTTCGACGTGCACCGATACAAATTTGATCAGTGTTTTCAGTATCTTGAGAGTTGACTTCCTTCTTAATATCAACATTCTCGACAAGCTGGGCTGTGCCACATTTGGTCACGTTTTCGGCCAAACTAACATTAGCAGTAGCTGAAGGTTTATTATTACTGCTCGTAGATGGAAAAACTGTTCTTAAATCTATCACCTCCGTTTGCTCCTGTTGTGATAAAGTTTGAGATAAAATACTGTTTTCTTTCGCAACTGCAAGAGGTGCCGACAACGGAACGTGAGACTGCAGCCATCTGAAATCGTTACTCGACTGTTTGTCCTCATCCGGACTGGATGGGACACCTTGAGATGCGGAATTGCTCAATTGACAAGGAGATGGCGGTACACTGGAGGTGAAAGAGGAACATGGGGATTCAAGGGGTGGCGTTAAAAGCCCAGCAGAATCTAACACAGTTAGTGCTTGGGACGTATTAACAAAATGAACCCTTTGAGTCGTTTCGCTCAAATTATTTTCAATTTGTTTGCTACTATCTGGCTTAGAGCCAGACAAATCTAGTGCATCCATAGTTGGCTCATTTCCAGAGTCACTTGTGTTTCCGAGGGTTTTCTGTGCCTGCAAAGGTCGGTTGTCTGTACCTTGTCTGGCATCAGCTGCCAAACCGGTGGATTCTGTAGATGGAGATACATCTAGCGGAGATACTATCGCCGAAGTCTCCCAATCCAACAAGTCCTTTTGATCTGAACTCAGCTGCCATAACGAAAGATCAAAATCCTGTATGTATTCCATACCGACCACACTTTCGATTTAACCCCCGACTGCCACAAAATGGTGCCCGAGGTATCTCACTGTCACATTAGACTTTGTTGCATCCAGCGGAGAGATAAATCATTCCCGTTCAAAAAGTAGTGAGGATCCCGAACACGAAGCACTAACGCAGCAAAAATGAAATCTTTATTCCTTTAAGAAGAAAAATAAATATACCAAAATGTCACAATTTATAGTTGCCTTTCTGGATTCAATTAAGAACAATACAAATTAAAACATTATTAGAACTCACAACTTATGTCACGATTCTGAAAACATTATCATGACAGTGCCTTCTTGTCACTGTACATTCGGCTTGTTTTAATCCAAAAGTGTTTCTTGTCCTGCGACGGGTTTGAATCCAATCAACTCCATATCATTACTCACACATGTGAAGTAAGTTAACTTTACAGCAGCGGAACCAGTTCCTGAGACTTCGTCCGGCACACACACTGATAGAGATTCTAATTATACCCGCGCAAGTAGACTGGGAGTTGACGAAATGAGGATTTGGATTGGACGAGCCAGGGAGTACGTAGGTGTGGTTTAATTTCTATAATTCACGCGAAGCAGGTACACTTGGAAGGTGACTAGAAGTTCAATACAGGCCGAGGCAACGGAAAAGGACGACACAGGTGAATTTGTCGGATAGACTGAAACTTCTCAACCAGACAGGGTAATCCGATAAGCAAGGGCTGAAAGTTACATCAAGTTTAATTCAATGCAACACTTTCTATAAACCTAAGGCTTGTTTTGCCATTAGGTATAACATACGTATATATGATATTTAAAAAAGCAAAACATTTCTGTTAAATCTTAGACCTACTCTTTAAATTTGAGTGGCTGGAAAATGTAGAGTGACACTTGTCAAGTACCACGAGATAGCATCGAGGATAAATTGTTACCAGGGAGTTGCAACAGATGCTTAGGTTTCCGTGAGGAGCTTAACGCAAAAAGTTTGGTTTTAACGAGGACTTCAGACGCAACTAATGCTTCTGCGTGTTATTGCTAACCACAAAAACACTCATACTCCTCCACGGATGATCTAATAGCTCTTGAAGTAAAGTCCTACTACCTCCACCTTACCATTTGGATCCTATAAAAAGTTGGAGGCATTAGAAAAAAGACAATTTTGGCAAATACTATTTGTATATAATCTAAAGACAGGCAAATTATTTCGGTACTAAAAATGGATCAATGTACAGGTTCGCGATACGAAGGGCCTGTGACGGGGTTACTTCGAAGCAAGGACTAATAAAACCATTTTATGAGATGGGCAAACTTGCCCCATTTTAAGCAGGATCTTCTTTTTAGCAACTGATTATAACTTTTGTAGTTATAACGATTCTGTAAAGATTATTGTTTTGTGTAATTTTTCCAAGACGTCCGATTTACAGACATTTATGTAGAAATTTTTCTGCAAAGAAACTTTGAATGTCTTAAAGAATTATATCAAATATGTAAGAAAAGGGCACAGAAATGCAATATTCCAAATTGGTTTGTATAAATCCTTCAGAGTGGACATTTTCTGTACTGTTGGACTAACATTGGTGTATTAAATGCAATACGTTATGGAAAATGACAATACGTCTTAGGAAGAAATTGCATTGAATCTGTAGTGGAGAACATTTAAAGGAATCAAGTACATTTGTTTAATGTGACTTATTCCTTTTCTACCACCGAATTCTTTGTTGGGTCTACTTTCCCTTAACACCGTGCCTTATTTTTCAGTCTTGTAGGCTTAATTCGTGTATTGCTCATACTGTCATACCGTCATATGGCGTCTCATAAACCTAGTAAATAAAGGACGCTCGTATCTGAGTGTTTATGATTTGCGTGTAAAACGAACGCAAGATTTAGCTGTTTTCTTGCGCCTGTAAGCATGCTAGGCATGTCTTTGTTATTTATGTATTATGTGATGCACGTCGACGCCCATGCATCCCTAACAAAGTGAAGTCCACAAATAAAACCGATCAAAATACGCGTGTGTTTGGGCGCACAAAATTGCACCAGCGCGTTTGACGTCATAACATGCATTGTTCGCAAAAATACACACACCCGCACGCGATTGCTGCACATTTTTTAATTGCCGGTGTGTCACAAAACAATCGGTCAGTGTTTAACCAATCAGAATGGAGGATGTAAGGGAACAAAGGTGAATCAGGGACGGCAATATGTCCGATTTGAATGGAAATTTTACCACACTGAGTAGATTTAGTTCTTCTCTCAAATGTGAAAATTAGTTTTTTTTGCCTAAACTTCCCCTTTCAATACCAAAGGTCTGAATATGCAATAATTGTTGCGTTCGTGATTATATTACGGATATATGTTTATACAACGAATGCTGCTTATTTAAGAAAGGCTTATGTATTGCGTATGGTACGTACATGACAATTTCCACGTACCAGTGTTCGAATAACTGAACCATTCTGGATTACGCCAAAAGAAACTGAACAAAAAATATTCTTTTTAGCAATTTTTCATTTTGGTTAAGGCTACAAATTTTTGACTCGTTGGGTGCATTTCTACTTCATTCTATTCCACTTTTTCAATTCGTAAAGGACAGTGCACCCAAGCTTACGCAATATGTATTTTGAGAAGAACATCGCAAGTCAGTACAAGAATTAGTTTTGCATTTTGTGATAATACCTGCTATTTCGAACTCAATCTTAGGAAATATAGGTCGTGATTCCAAATCATTACACGTTCCAACAAACAAATTAATCTTTCCTCCTGACACTGTTTTTACCTAGAGCTTTTTCCGTTCTTTTTTATTACATAATCTTTTTGTGGGCCTATTTTTTTTTTTATTCTGGCTGAAGGAAGTCCCGGGGGGGGGGGACCGAAAATTTAGAAATATATTCGATATCTATCATTTTCATAAAATCAACCAGTTATGCTCTTTATTTCATATTTTCTGCATTATTTAAATACATATATATGCTTCTTCCCGGACGGTTCTACCATCAGGGTTCCGATAGCCCAGTTGGAAGAGCGTACTGCACGTTGAGCAGTAGTTGGTTCAAACCCAGCTCAGACCTTAGTTTTTCATCATTTGGTGACATCGTCTTTCTTGCTAAAGCAAAGGTTGCCAATGTTAGGCGAATATTAAAAAAATATATGCGGTTGTGTACACCATTTCTTCAGTTTCTACATTTAGAAGTCGCAACGTTCCATCTACACTTCCGTATATGTATAAATGTAAACGTTACAGGCATCACACCAGGACACAAAATATAAATAAAACAAGAAGTCCAGTGCAGTAGAACACTTACAGTTCAAATTTTCGGACGCAAGGTTTTCTTCTTCAGGTGACATACTGAGCTACAATGAGTTAAAAAACCTACACAAGCAATTTAAACGGATGAAACCAACCCAAAAAGTAAAAGGCCGAGAGAATTAAAAGCTAAAAGCTAAACTAAAAACCCCAAGAAAGCAGACAAAAAAAAAACTAAAAACCAAATAAGGGACCCAGATAGAACTTAAATCCCAAGAAAACAAATAAAAAAAAAAAGACACAATAAAACCCAAACACCCCACCTTAAAAACCAAAAAGAAACGACCAAAATTTTAAAGGAGTTCCCTAAAATGCTTATTTTGACAATGAAAGCCATCATCCATGTTAAGTCTTTTTGGGGTGACTGTGTTGAATTTCCAAATCCATTGCCTCTCCTTGGTAATGAGTAATTTATCTGAGGCTTCTCTAGTCAAATCAGGTTTAAAAATGTGGTCAATAATTTGAACGTTAAAAAATCACAATTATGTAAAATAAGATGATCATAAAGAACCTTAGAGTCAGGTTTTTTAGAAGAGCCAGTTTTAAGAAGCCTAAAATCACTCTTATGAACATTATTTCTAAAAGCAAATTATTAGACCTCCCGGCGTATTGGAAACTGCAAACAGGGCAAGAAATAACGTATATAACCCTGAGAGAGCCACAGGAAGTAGAGAAGTTTTCACAATTAAACCGTTTTCATTTCATTTCATTTCATTTATTTCATTTATTTGTTTTTTCACTACAATGTACAACATTACATAATACAACAGTTACATAGTTACAATATAGAAAAGACAGAGTAGTGAAAGGAAGTGAGCTACAAAACCCTTGGGGGCTTAACATTAAAGGCAGAACACTCCCTTAAAAGAAAAAGTTGAAGTACTAACGATAAAATCAGAGCAAACCAGTAAACCACAAATTTGACACCTCTTCTTACCACATGGCCGACACGGATCCAGGATCATGTTGGGGTGTTTGTTCTAACGGTAAGAGCATGCGCCCTTTACGCGGAAGGCCTGGGTTCTATACCCACGTCGAGTCATACCAAAGACTCTAAAAAAGGAACCAACTACCGTTGTGCGTGATGATCCGCATAAGCAATGGAGTGGGGAAAACAAACCAGTGAGCCACAACTGGGAAAAGCCGTGGCCGGCTCGACTTGAGCCAATAGGTTTGAAGTTGGGCCTTAAAACTCTAACTAATCTTTCAGGAAGCAAAATAAGCAAAAGTGTTAAAGGCAAACTTTAAACTCTTTAGTAGACAACAAATTGAAAATTGAAGCCAATTACACGATTTCCCCTCTGGCGACTTCAGATCTCAGATTACATTTTACCTTAACCAAAAAACTACGGATTTTTTTCTAAAAATGGCAAAACAATATGCCAAATGTAAAAAGTGACGGTCATTACTGTAGTGAGATATCGTGTTTGCAAGCCATTTTTGAGATTTTTACAGTTTTAAAGCCGGTCACCTCAAATGAATTTTGACCTCCGACTTAAGCAATTGACCTTTATGCTTTTACGACGCACAAACTTTAGCCTTGGGGTAAAACAATGGAGCACGGGGCCGCACTTATAAGATTTGTCCTGCACGTGTAGCAGACTATGCGCCTATTCTACTGGTTGACAAATCAACTGTCTGCATTTATAGGTGTAAGTTTGCTTTGCCCCCGAAGGAGGGAGTATTTTTTGCGCTGTGACATCACATGCATTAGGCCTATGGGGTTCTTCATCTCAACATGACAACTCACTATATTGAATATGAGAAGTTTCGGTCATTGCTCTCTTGAGATGTCTTATTTGCAAGCCATTTTCAAGGTTTTTGCAGTTTTAGCGTCGGTGACCGCAAATGACCTTTGACCCTAACTAAAACAACAAGGGTTTCGTCACAACATAACAAATCCATGTACTAAAAAAGAAGGTGTAGGTCATTCAAATTTTTGACATTTGGTGACTTCAAATGACCTTTGACAATACGCATAAGCTTTCTCCCCTTACCACGACAAATCTATGTACTAAATATGATAAATGTCGGTCATTGCTATCTTGAAATACCGTATTTATCAGCAAAAGTGTCACAAATACTATACACACACAGGTGTGTGTGCACGCACGCATGCACGCACGCACACACACTCACGCAGATATCGTGTTTGCAAGCCATTTTTGAGATTTTTACAGTTTTAAAGCCGGTCACCTCAAATGAATTTTGACCTCCGACTTAAGCAATTGACCTTTATGCTTTTACGACGCACAAACTTTAGCCTTGGGGTAAAACAATGGAGCACGGGGCCGCACTTATAAGATTTGTCCTGCACGTGTAGCAGACTATGCGCCTATTCTACTGGTTGACAAATCAACTGTCTGCATTTATAGGTGTAAGTTTGCTTTGCCCCCGAAGGAGGGAGTATTTTTTGCGCTGTGACATCACATGCATTAGGCCTATGGGGTTCTTCATCTCAACATGACAACTCACTATATTGAATATGAGAAGTTTCGGTCATTGCTCTCTTGAGATGTCTTATTTGCAAGCCATTTTCAAGGTTTTTGCAGTTTTAGCGTCGGTGACCGCAAATGACCTTTGACCCTAACTAAAACAACAAGGGTTTCGTCACAACATAACAAATCCATGTACTAAAAAAGAAGGTGTAGGTCATTCAAATTTTTGACATTTGGTGACTTCAAATGACCTTTGACAATACGCATAAGCTTTCTCCCCTTACCACGACAAATCTATGTACTAAATATGATAAATGTCGGTCATTGCTATCTTGAAATACCGTATTTATCAGCAAAAGTGTCACAAATACTATACACACACAGGTGTGTGTGCACGCACGCATGCACGCACGCACACACACTCTCGCACGACTTCACCATCACATAGATTCCTTGCCTGCATTAGGCAAGGAATCAATAATCATAAAATACCCTGTTGGATGGACGCGTCTTTTAAAGACCACAAAGGAATAAAGTCATCTAACCACAAGACTGTACGGTGGCAAAAATAGATGAAACCGGGGATTATATCATCTCATTTAATCTGGCAGCATTCAGAAAGTTCCGACTTTCAAGGTCGATTAACAGCAGCGAAGGCAGAGGAAGTTTTCAAAAAAGCTATCGATCTTCGATTCTTTCATAGTTCTATGGTAGGCTGTGCGTAACATTCTTATTTCTATACCGTGAAATGGATGTAGTTGTCAGTTCCACCCGGCTCCAAACTACGGATCCAAACGTTGTACAGAATGTTTGTCGTTATATGGATTCAAATTATTGTAAAATCATTGTTATAAGCTATTACAGGAATACGCTCAAGAAAGGTCTTCGAATATTAAATTCTGATTTTTTCCATATATTAGGAGTTTACCAAATTAAAAAATCATAAAAATAAAATTATGCTAATAACCCGCCGTAATTCCATGCAAGTCCACTTACATACGATTCAAATGTGACCAAACTTGTCACCTTCTTCCCATTAGTCGTAATGAGAGGGATGGGAGGCGGTAAGGAGTATACACCATTCCATTTATTTCAGTCATGGGGTAGTATGGAAAATGTGGACATTTTATAAGGACCAAGCACGCCGCTTCTCCGTAAAATCATTTTTCCAACACTGTCTGCAGTTTCATACGAAGGGTTTCTAAGTAACCGCCGGGTCATTTATATCATTTAGACAAATACAGAAGTAGTTTCTAGGGAAGGCAGTAAAATGGTTTACAAGACGACCTGAACAAACCGTCTGGTTGTTGCTAACAAAGACATTCGTATCACGTTACTGAAATCATAAATGGACACCTGTTAGGGTAGTTGTCAGGTTTAGAATTATTCGGATTATCTTTATGGCTTTCGAATACTTGTTTGTACTCGTAGTCGTATAGTGCCTGGGACAGCAACGCATTGTAAAAAGGACCTTTGACATACGTAATAATATAATCCCACCGACTGAAAGTAGAAATAACCCTCCCATATGGCCTGCAGCGGGCTTGCATTCTGTTGGAAACTTGGAGGACGAATTTGTTTTCCGTTATAGCTGATACAATAAAACCATTTTCTTTCCTTTGCAAAACAACTTTTAGATTTTGAAGATTAGCTGCTTATGTGGGGGTCGTCAGTTTCCTGAAATGAAACAGGTTAGTGGCTTCTCCTGTCACACACTCGGCAAACAAGCAGTCATGATCACCTTAAAGTAAAATTTTAACGGAGTCTTCAGAAATTCTCAACTGGCACAGCTCTTTGACTGACATCAAATTAGAAAAGCAGAGTAGCTCATGTTATGCAGCATGCAGTGAGTGTTATACTCACTCAGTGGGGTCATGTTCTTCTACACTCACCAGAATTTGTCCCAAAGCAATAAATTGGGGTTGTGTCTGCATGAGGATGGGTTTTAGATGGCAAAGGGCTAACAGTGTGTAGTTTAATGTGAAGAACTACCTTCAATCTATATGCGGAGTCGGCGTCATGGTTTTTGATGGAGGGGGGGGGGGGGGTGCATGAACTGAGGGCTTCATTTCCTTGTTTTTGCTTCTTTTCCCTCTCTTTTTACATTTTCTTGCGAATTCAGAGGGCGTCGCCCCCGTGCCACCCCCTGAAACCGCCCCTCAGTCTATGGTACCTTTACACGGGACTGAAGTGTTCTACGTCATTCTATGGACGAATCCGGACAGTCAAGTGATGGTCTGATTTTAGTCGGACGTAACTGGGATCCATTACCTTAAGTCTCCCAATTTCCTTGCTTACCTGTATCATGGATGGTTTTACGCTAAATATATCTTGATTACGTCAACTCGGCACTGAATATGAGGATGTGAAATTCATTTTGACAATAAATGAAGACGATTTAAGGCTGATGGACTCACTAATGGCTGTCTAAAGTCACTAAAAACAAGCGCTGATCGGGTTCGTCTATAGGGGCGCCCTTATTTGAATTAAAAAAATATTTGGTCCTGGAGGAGTCATATTTTTGTCAACTGGCCAACTGGCATTTTCCTTCTGTTCCGCCAGAAAGGCCTGTACTTCTCTCTTGAAACGATTGAAGAAAAATACACTACTTAGTTTTGATAAACTCGTCTGGATTCACAGTGGATGGATTTTTTATCTGTTTAAAAATTCTTGTTCTATACTCTAACTCCCCAAAGCCCACTTTTTAACATTAGCAGAGTAGCGTCAACAGTTGAAAGGACTCTTCTGACCTCAATCTACCAATCACTTTGCCTAGATGACGTCACTAATATCCAATCATTCGCTGAATTTATTAAAATTAACCATGCTGAATTGAAACCATTAAAATGGAAATTTCCAAACTCCATTGCCTTGTTGTCCGAGTGGGGTGTATCAAGTAAACCGTCCCGTCGACTTCACCCTTTAAGAACAATGCCTAATGGAAATTTTCAGGATCTCTCTGCTAACAAAGTGTATTAACAAATGGTTTTCTACTGGGATCAGTTTCTTCGGAGAGTGATCCATCTTTGTCCCTGATTATTGCTGGGATGTACCCATGCAGAGTCTATAGCGTGCCCGAAATGTGTCATCTTCCACAAGTGTAATCAAGCAAGGTACAACTGTCTTTTTAAATTTTTTGTACACTAGAATCATCCTGCCTCTCTAAAGAACTCGGTATTTTCTAAATGCACCTTGCTTTCCAGTTGGGAGAATTTTTGCGGACTGAGACCACTAGCATAGACATAATTGTTTGGGGTGGCTAACTGATGGGTATAATCGCTGACCTGGGGTAGGAGTCCGTACGAAAGGGTATCCCCTCACTTTGTGGAAGCGTTGAAGATAGAAGTAACCTCTGATGCAACGTTTAGTGTCATTTGAAGTCACGTTTTTGCTACATTTCAAATATTTTTTTCAGAATGAGGGGTGGTGGTGGGGCAAGTGGCCTCTGCGGCGGAAGTGCCCCTTACGATCCCTTTTATGGGTACGTCAATGGCGGAAACACCTAACCGCTATACTAGAATCACCAAAAGCCCATTGCAGAAGACATAGCTTGGTAGTTTGGATTTGGAAATAGTCAAGAGATTTGGGTTATATATTACCGTCTAGAAGAATCGAAGAAACACTCTAATATAAGTACAATGGTTAGAAACTGGACCTTAAAACTCAACTAATTGCACTTAAAACGGCACGTGTTTAGCAATGAAACACTTATTTTGTCGTACTCTGTAGACACGGTTGAATTCTAAACATGCTTAGCCATTAAACACTAAATGTGTAGCCATTTAGTGTTTAAAAGATATTTAGGAGTTAAACATGTACCAAACGTGTTTACAAAGTGGGGTTGGTTGGAAAAACGCTCAATTCCTAAATACCTCTTGGGAGTGTATGTATAAGGGTTTATTTAATGCCATTCTTTTTTCAAGGAATGAATTACTATCTTACTGATCCCTAAAGTCCACAAAACATCAACCATACCGACTAAAATAAACATGTTTATTTCTTTTGCAAAAACAAAATTCACCTTTTTTGTGCGAACGATCGACGAAGCTGACTTCGTCCTTTAGGTTAAATCAATCAGGAAGTAACAAAGGGAGATCTCTCTGCATGGTTATGTCTAATGTAGATCAATGATTGGTCGTCTAAAGAAGCATTTGCATCAACGTGACCCACGAAACGCTGTTGGGTATTCATCGAACATGATTTATTTTAAGTCCTTTTAAATGTTTCATAAAAATACTTCATGCAAGTTTTCCAGACATTCCAAGGGACCATTTAAAAGGAAAGTTCACCAAGAGTACATTGGAAACAGTATTTCTAATTATGAGACGGAAATAACAACCAGACAGAGAGTCTTCTTTATAACTGCAACTGCTGCCTGTTAATACTGGGATCTGCATGGGGATCCCTGGTTAAATAAACTTTTGTCTTTGTATAACTTTAATGTAGCGAATCAATGCAATGTCTGCAGTCGCTCCTCTGCCTTTTAGCTAAGATCATGTGTAGTATCTGTTCTTTTCGTCCAGTAGTCTAGAATGGAGCCATACATGACAGACCAATGATGTAAATGGTCTGGGGGCCGTGAGGTTGGTCAAGTGCTGTCCTTCAGTGGACGCAGAGCTTTTTTTGGAAAGCAGTTTAAAGTTTGGTTTTGCCGAACGGCTCTTTGCCAGAGGGTCGGAAGGACTTAAGGAAAATGTCTCCATGTCTGCAACACTGCAAAGCTGTTGTCTTCAAAAGCTTATTGCGTGCCTCCTTGTATTATATACATTTTCACAAGGGGAGTAATTTTTATCATAAGGTTGAATATAAATCAAACAATCAAATAGTTTGAAGGACAAATACAGTAATCCCAATGACGTTCTCCTAATAGAGCCTTCTTGGTTATTCCAATTGAAATAAGTATGGCTGGGTATCCTAATCAGTCTATGGTCATTTCGAATTTCATCACTTAAAGGCCCAATTCACTAACCACAAAAATCCTAACCTTCTTACTTAAGTCCCTCCCACAATTGTCTGAAAGTCACCCTCATTCAGGCACAAATCAGTTTATATTGCTTTCGGGTGAGCATGCATCGAGAAGCTCAATGTGTATTTAATCAAAAACACCCTCAGTACAGTTCATGATGTGTAATATGAGCTCTGGTACCCTGCATTGTTTGAACTAACAGTCAATCAAAAAGCTAAACCAATTGAGAGTTTCTGTTACCCTATACAAGAAGTGTAGTTTGGGGTGCGAGGATTGGCCCTTAAAGTCACTTCAATTTCTCTACATTAAAAGGCATTTGTATAATCTGAAAGAGTGCTTAGGAGTTAAACGTTTTTCTTAACACTATTTTCCCCCCACTTTGTAAACATGTTTAGATGCTAAACAGTACACACGTCTTATTCCTAAAAATTTGCGTTCTATAACACGTTTAAATGCTTAAGGTGTTTAGACCTCAAACGTTTTTGAAGGCGAAATATGTGTTTAATTTCTAAACACGTTCCTTAGAGTGTATTTATCTCCGCAGGCAGTTCCAATTCTGCAAGCCTACTTTTTTCAGCCCTCTACAACTTTCTTAAGCTCATTTTCATCGACATAATCCCGTTTTTTCTGCAGCGCATACCATGTTGTATGAGTAAACAACAGTGGCGTAGCCAGGATTGTGTCATGGGGGGGGGGGGTTGTTTGGCATGGGTGGGTTGGGGCACAACATGAGGGAAAAGTTAAAGGATAGAGAGAAAAAACCGCTGTTTTTAGTTTTTTTTGTATTGCAAGGTTGGGGCATGGGGGGGGGGTTCTAACCCCCAGACAAACCCGTGGCTACGCCACTGGTTGCATACAATGCAAAAACCCGTCAGTACATGATGTACAATAATACTACTCTGAAATTTTTGAATTTGATGTCAATCAAAACTAGAAAATTGTAGTTTGGGTGAGAGTTGACTGCCTTTAAGACTCGACTTGACCTGAGACTTTGTACACATTCCCCCACCAACTGACTCAACCAATTACAAACCGGAGACACGAGGTGACTTGACTGAAGAATTTAGGTGACTCAGACAGTCAGACTGACTCAAACAAAATGAGGTATTCTGGCTCCAGGTAACTCGAGACTGGTCGCAGAATGAGTTCATAATTTGACATTATGGATGTTCTTAAAATTTGAATAGCA
The DNA here is from genome assembly GCA_037179385.1 of Holothuria scabra. NCBI lineage: Eukaryota > Metazoa > Echinodermata > Holothuroidea > Aspidochirotida > Holothuriidae > Holothuria > Holothuria scabra. The sequence continues at coordinate 26,939,265 of CM074182.1, read as the reverse complement.
ACATTATTTGAAATTCCCTCATAGCCATAAACAGATTCACAGGTCATTCAACGCATATGACAGCTGTGCTCTTAAAATGTTTTGAAAAACAAATACCAAGTGGCGATTGAAGAGGTTTGAACACGGTAAATATCAAGAGAAAATGTAACATGTCATGGCAAGATGCTTACCGAAAGTTATTCGTGGTTTTCTTGCCTTTAGCGTAAGCCTTGTAAATTACTGGATTTTATGGGAAACACATCTCACGCCCCGTACTTTAAAATTCCCTGAATGTTGTCATGTAAGGGAGGTACTCCGTAGATCATTGTTATTTCGCCCCCTCTCCCTGAAAAACGAAACAAATACAAAATATAAAACGTGCTTTGGATCAGACGCCGATGGAAAAAAATCCACGTGAAACCAAAACTGACGTTGAGCACAAGGACAGAGGCTATTGACACTGGCAATTTACAAACAATTATACAGGAACAGTGACCCCCGCCCCAGTTTTAGGAGGTCTGGGAGACACTCGAACTAGCTCCTACTCCGTGATCACAGAAAGTCCAGCGCCAGGTAACTCCCAACGGGCCTTCTGTTGCTTAAAATTCTTTACTTGTTGTGGCATGCTCAAAATGTCGATTTCACAGCACGTGGATGTACAATCTGTGGGTAGTTTCTGTGCGTGCAGATGGCCAAGGCGCGACCGAGCAATCCAAACACATGAGCGTATATCGGAAAGACATGGAATGCAGTCTCGCTATAAAAACGGTCAATAAGGAAGTCTACGGGAGATAAGGTAACATGCAGGAGGCATACTGAACTTTGATCTGCTTACAGTCTCCTTCTATACTGAACATTATTACGCTAAAGGAGAATTAAAATCCGGAATGGAAAAAATGAAGCGCACTTAGTCTATTAATTATACAGAAACAGCGATCTGGTTTGTGGATGGGGGAGGGGAGGGGCAAAAATATTCCAACAGCCGAAACCCAGGATCGTCTCCCAGACCGGACTCATCTATGAGCAATTCACACACACATGAACCGTCAAACACACACGTATCCATACAAAACAAACATGCATACACACACATTGACACGCACATACACAAAGATAGGTGATGCATTACAAATAGAGCATTAACCTTTTATTACTATTATTTTAACACGCTAAAATTGACAGGCTCAAAAACTCAAGCCCTAAAAACATATTTATCCCACAATGTTAAATTTTGTTCAATGCGGCCTGTTTTTTTTTTTAATTTGCCTGAATTATTGAAGTGGGAAAAATATGTTTTGCCCATTAATAACATTTGAAGCAATAGTCCTCCTGCCTCCAGCATCTACGCCCATCAGGCTGCATTTTTACTCATAGTATCCGGTCTGTCACAAATAATCTACAGCATCGTTTCCCAAAAACTTATCGCCTACTGATGAAGTAACAACGAAATTGATTCAAAATAGTCAGATAAAACAAGAGCTAGGTAAAAAAGAAGAGAGGAAAACTCACTCTAAAAACATCTTGTTAAATGGGGCACGAACCGGAATTTTGAAATATCTGGAAAAGATTCATTTAAAATTGACTAGAAATGCTTCAAAATGAAAATTTCTCTTCATTCATGAGTTGAATCTAGTCAAAAAATTGACAAGGTTCCGGTCCGTGTCTCAATTGATTAGGCTCTATTTAAATTTGGCTAGAATTTTTTAGAGTGAAGTCCCAACCAACGGAACCAAACATTTGCGCAAACTTAAAAACTTCATCCCAAATTCATTGAGACCTTAATACACGCCGGTGCAGCAAGCACGAGCAATACTCCTTACATAGAGGAAACATTAAGAACCAATAAAATGTGTAAGGATATTGTCTACCTTAATTATGTTTAAAGAACGTTATTGCGTATAAAACATGATATTGACATTTCTGAGAATGAATAAACGACATTCTACGAATCGTAGGCAAATAAAATTTGAAAGGAAATATTCAATGTGCAGGGGAAGTTTTGTTCTGGCTCAAGCTCAGAGACAGACCACATCCGAGTGCGATTTGTAGTATACTTCCTTAACGAATACTTAATGTCAATAATGCCAATAGTGCGACGTTAATATTTTCCATGCCGAATTGGTTTTGTAGTAGACTGAACGACTGTGTAACACAGTCTACGTAACTTAGATAATCCAGTGTCTCATAAATATATACACTGCATTATAGATAGCGAACTTGCGATATATTCCTCTTGCCAGTTTGTTTTGAAGATGTGAAAATAAACTAAGCTTACGTAACCGAAGTGTTAGCGTGCTTATCAATGTGGAAACACGACAGGCTTTAGTGAGGCAATTCAAGTACATACGGAAAACCGAACGTTCTAACACCGGTTTGCATGCGGGTGTCTGGAAACATAAGACTTATGTTTCCAGACACCCGTTTGTATGCCACTCTCGGACTTGAAAATTTTACAGCTTGAGGCATTTCTCTAAGCATTAGATTTAGAACAGAATGATTTCGAATGTCTTTCTGCGCGCACAGCACATGCGTAATAACATTGATTACTAGGGTATCATGCCTGATTGCTCATTTGTTTATATTTAATATTCATCAGTCAACGAAGAAACATGGGAGAAATTACTCTCCCTACTGAACATGTGAATTCATTTCCCCGACATGGCATTCTTGTTTTCTTATGGAAAATTATTCATTGTGGTGGCCATGTAAAGGCTGAACGAACTTTAATCTCTAGCTCAGATTTCGAAGTATACTGCCAGCCATATGAAGGCATGATTATGCCCAACGCGAAATGCTATTTGGGTAGGAGTTCACAAAATAGTGTTTTGCAGCTGAGTTTGGACAGAGCTAGTTGATGGAGTTTTACGGCTCAGTTTCTAACCAATTGGTTAAAATTGGGTCGGCCAAGAGCTTTTTTCTAGGTGGTTCACTGGCTTGTTTTCCCTATTCCATGCTTATGCCGAGCATCAAGCACAATGACAGTAGGTTCTTTTTAAAGGGAAAGAGTAGTCATCCCAAACTGAAGAAGTGTAGTAGACTGTCCAGTTTCATGATTGGCTGTTGGGAGTCATGTGACAACATTTTTTCTATTCAAATGTGAAATTTACTAGAAACAACTACTTGTTTTACGTTGAATATGCAATGGTACAGTCATAAATTGTCATGAACGACACTTTGAAGAGAAATATGAGGGAAAATTGTGTTATCTAGCTTTTTTCAAAATAAGTTTTGGGGGACTTCTCTTTACCCTTAAAGTCTTGGAAAAATATGACCAAAATGGAAGTACGCTTTATTCTTTTATCATGTATGAAATGACAACAAATATCATCCCAACACGGTACTTTAGCTACATCGATGACACAATACATGTTTTGTGGAGAGTGTCTCCAAGAGTACGCTCCCGCTTCTCAGCTCAACAATAAAGAGCATGCAACTGTGTTCTCCTTACTCTGTAACAGGTTTAAAACGCGGCGATCTCTTGCTATCCTGGCTTGGGAACAACGACGTCTAGTGAGCTCCCTCGAGCATTCGCTCCTCAACTATAATCAGCTAGGAGACACTCTCGAGTAGCAAGGAACTGTTGATAACCGGCTAAAAAGTACCTGTTCCCAATTAAATGCTTGTAAACATGTTAAAGGGGCTCATTGAGTTGATATCGATAACTTAATGAGAGTGTTAATTGGGTCATAACAACATGACAATGCTTATAGATAGCATAATAAGTCAAGTTCCATATTTAATATTTACGGGAAAAGCTGAAATTTTGATTTTTTTAATGTCATAACTTGTAACGGTTTGTGCACAATTTGAAAAAGTGTCTGGTCACGAATTTTTAAAAACCGAACTGAACCGTTAAGTACTCACTCATAAAACAGTTATTTGTATGTAGGATATGGGGATTGTCTAAGATTGACCATTTGTCATCGATATGTGGAGAAAACTGAAAGTTTGGAAAAATTTGTGGAATTTCATGAACCAACTCAACTCAATGAGCCGCTTTAAGTTAGTTCTCTTTAAAGGCGCGTTTTTTGTGAGAAACAGGCTATACAGTCTTTTCACATACATAGCTTAACCATTATTGGTCATAGTTGTACCCAAAAAGCTATAAGTGAAGCCCCTCTTCTTTACCGCCGGCAATATACAGCTATATCTGCACTGTCCGTATAACCAGCGCGCTCATCGCATGGGCTCTATACGTTCGTTAGTGTTGCCTGTAGGTTGCTTCATATATTTAAAGTTTTCCTTAAATTCCATAATTCCATAATTGACATGCAGTGCTAATCAACCGAAAATCTTGGATTATCGATCGATAATCTTGGATTATCAACCGAAAATCTTGGATTTTCTATTTATTGAACATTCGGCTTGCCATATACATCAAGTAATGGACAATCCAAGATTGTCGGCCGATATACCAAATTAATTTGATAATCTTGCATCATCGGTCGATAATCTTGGATTATCGGTCGATAATCTTGGATTATCAGTCGATAGTCCAAGTTATTTTGACAATCTTGGATTATCTCGTGATAAGCCTGGTTTATCGTTGATAATCCAAGATTATCGACAGATAATCCAAGATTATCGACAGATAATCCAAGATTTTCGGTCGATAATCCAAGATTATCAACCGAAAATCTTGAATTTTCTATTTATTGAACATTCGGCTTGCCATAAACAAGTCATAAGCTACGTTTGGTATAACAGTAGAGAATCCGCCTCTCACGTGGAAGGCCCGGGTTCGCTTCCCAGGTCGAGTCATACCATTTGAGACTAAAAAAGGAACCTACTGCCGTTGTGCGGAATGCTCCTCATGCATAAGCAATGGAGTAGGGAAAACAAGCCAGTGAGCCACAACTGGAAAAAGGCCGTGGCCGGCTCGACTTGAATCAGTATAGGTTAGAAACTGGGCCGCAAAACTCCATCTGACCGGGGAGGTGTGATCACACCTCCCTGATCTAACCAACTAACTAACATAGGCTACGTTTGACACAAATGTCTTCATGAAAGGACAACCTCTCTTGAACTTTGAATGTATTGAACTTGTCACTTCAAGGGTGGTGAGGGGTGGATAGGACAAACTGTCAACCCTTTTTTATTAGACGCAAATCTTGCAGCGGTCTAGGCTAGCTAGGCTTGGTATATATACATGGATCATTCTCTGTTTTGATTATACTGCAGGATGAACAAATTAACACATGCACACGGAAAAGTTGCTGCATCTGCTCACCTATCAAATATCGATCAAAATCAGACAGAAAGTTGGGTACCATTGGTACAGTTTCCCCCTTACCCAGAAACTACTTGGATAATTTGGTCCTGATTAGGGCCCGCATCGGTCACACTTACATTGCCCATGCCTATTTGTCACAAGGTTCTTTGAAAGGCAGGTGAACCAGTTTCTGTTCGAGACCACAGATCCCACCGGAAACAACAACAAGACTACGGGACTCACAAATTTAGTTTAGTCGGCATCTGTTATTATTTACAAATTATATTTACAAACGTTTGGCAAGCGCATGGATCCATCTAAAGCCGTACCACCTTAACTTACTTACCTAAAGTACCCTAATTAAACCTAACTACTTACAATAGCTACCTTAAAAATGACGCTGGGTCAGGAACGGCTTCCACTCTTGTCAGGCGGCTCTTTTAGCTTTGGTAGTGGGAATGGCTTCGCTTATTATCAGTGTGTTTAATTCGCGGGCGTAAACGGTCCTTCCGGTGAACGGTAGGTATCACCTCCTTAAACTAGCGATCCAATACAGTTGCGGCAAAAAGTCATAGAGTCTGGACGAGCTTAAAAGGGGGGTGGTAGCGGTAACCCCAGTCGAACTCCAGTTAAGGCAATAGCGACATATCTAAATCTTTATCGGCAGGATAAAAGGTGGGGTATATCGGCACACTGTCTCCTCACTGTACATGTGTAGGCCTAGGTGAAATTATCGGCACCCTCAACTGACTTCAAATAGCCTAAGTTCTCGGCACCCTGGCTTCGGGTGAACACGGTGACCATAACTGTGTGAGCATATCAATATTTCGGTCTAATTTAGTGACGATGACATCTTAAAAATCTGAAGTTCTCACGCCACCACTGAATTAGAAAATAAATAAAGACTTTCTCACCAGGAAGACTCGTAAACGGCAAGTCATCAGTCAGTTAATAGTCCACATGACGGCTACATTAGCGATAGTACGCAGACCATAGTTCACGTAAATGAGTATATATTCCACCGACTCACACAATAAGCCACATTATTGCCAGAACTTTGAGAAATAGGAATTGTCCACACTATCAGATTCAACGTTGGCTACATGTTTTTTCCTCAGCAAAATCAGTCCAAGAAATTTTCACATTTGTGCTCTCCTCTGCAGCACTCACTGTACCAACCACTTTTCCCACCAGAGTCTCTCTGTCCCAGTTTCAAATCTCCCCCGCGTCACACCTATCTTTCCTCTTCCAGACCCATAACTCCCCAGCCAAACCCTTTGTCACCCTTTACATAGGTAAATCAAATCTTAATTCTTCTAAACATAGGCAAATTAAATTTTCCCGCCGTACGATCACTGGTGTGACGTCGCAACTCCTGCAGACTTGCATGCCTTGAAAAGCTCAGTCAAGCGTGCAATGCACACGGTAGGACAAGCTTTTGTCTACTACAAACAAATAAACAACAGACCTGATTGTGAGGGCGGTATATACGGTGCGGTAACTTTGTGCCAAGAATATTCCTAAATTTGGTACCTGTGACACTATTTACTTAACGAAGATGAAAGACCATACTGTATACCCTTTTTTCTGTCACCGTCAGTCACATTCTCGTTGACTGTTATGAATACTCCCATGTTCGACCGAAATACTACACCTTGCCCAACCTGAAAACCTTGTTTGAACAAACAAATCCTGCCCTTATTGTTGGCTTTCTCAAGGAAAGTAAACTTTATAGAAATTTCTGACATGACTCCTGATATGTTACCCTTTTTAATAGAAATTGTCCTTGTTTTACCTTTTAAGGTAGTTTTACTTGAACAATGTAACTTCTTCTATCTTCTAACACCAGGGAGACACTATATAAAAAATTAGTGCTGGTGTGTCGTGGAATCCCATCTAACAGACCGACCGACCGACCGACCGACCGACCGACCGACCGACCGACCGACTAACTCAGAAACTACTTAATCTGGTATTTAATTAACCAACTTGGCGTTTGATTCATAGAAGTAATACATGGTTAAACAAAACAAGTTCTTTCCATTGATACAGGTTTCAACTCAACCTTCATGAAGATATCGCACGTTAAACCCACAGGTCGCCCTAGCGTTATATAGTATATACAGTATATATATATAAAAAGGAAAAGGTAAGTCACACCGCCTAACACCAACACAGTGCTTCGCACAAAACTGTTCATGATTTCTCACCTTATACTACATTAACCTCTTCAGATCTCTCCAGAACCCTCCCATCACCTTCTTCTAAAGAAACACAACAAACTTGACGTTGTCTTAAACAAAAAACCTCACATCAAATGCAAAAAATCTTCTCCTCCGATTCAATCTTAACAACGGACTAGATCACTCTTCTCCAATTCATGACGTCACATTACGTAGTGGGGGTTACCCTTTACGAATACGGTTCTCTCATTGGATAGTTTGAACTGCTTTCGAATCTGTCAACGCCCAGACTGTAATTTTTTTTCTGCTCGGGGAACGTGAACAAGAAATGGAAAACACGAGCATACAATTCCCCAAGCTGTGCTACGAAAAAAAACTTGTGTGTGGCCTACGTGCGGTCTTTACGTACAGCATTTATACAACAGGCGTTCTCGGCATTTAAACATGCACTGGGTTAACAGGGAGTACCGGATTCGTACAGGGCAATTCCCATTACGTAATGTGACGTCAGGAATTGGAGAAGAGTGATCTAGAGTGTGGTTAACGAAGAATCAGATGAGAAGATTTCTTGCATTAGATGTCAGTTTTTTTCTCAACGTTTGTTTTGTGTTATCAGAGAAAGATGAAGGATAGTTTTCGAGAGATTTGAAGGGGTAAAATCTAGTGGAAGGTGAGGAATCATGAATAGTTTTGTGCGAAGCACTGCATTGGTGTTAGGCGATGTGACCAACCTTTTCCTTTTTATATATATATACTATATAACGCTAGGACGACCTGTGGTTAAACCCTGGTTTTCGAAGATAATCACATTTTTCAATGTTAGTAAGTTTTTTGCCTCAGTTCCTTACCAAACGATTTAAGTCAGAAGGGGGGGGGGGCACGGTCATTTTCCTAGTTATGGCTCATTGGCTTGTTTTCCCTGCACCTGATTACTGTTATGCTTAGCATCCCGCACTATTTGCGATAGGTTCCTTTTTTTTAGTCTTTGGTATGACTAGGCCAGGAGTCGAACTCCAGACCTGCCGACTACAAGTCGGGTGATCTAGCCACTTGACCAAGTAGTTGGTGCTCTCAAACTGTGAAACCTGAAGCACAGACCGTTTTGTTCTCTCTACCAGGCCAGAAAGATTGTTATTAGTGGAGAGGACATCTCATAAAATGCAATCCAATCAGGGACATTTTCATGAATTTTGTGCCCTCTTAATTAAGTATCGATACCAGTGGCGAATTGCGTGTTACGTAATAGGTTAGTGATCTGTGCGTGCACATCGGCGATAAGGACTTTTCTTGCAAAGATCAAATGGAACGTTTTTCATAATATATCCACTGAACGGTCTCCCCTTTTTCTTAAGTCCTCCCGACCCTCTGTCAAAGGGCCGGTGGGCGAAACCAAAACTTTCACTGCTTCCCGAAGAAGCTGTTACGTCCACTGAAGGACTGAAGGACCATACTGACTTTTTTCAAAAGTCCCCGACTCTCTGGCAAAGAGCCAGGGGCGAAAACCAAACAATACTCCCGAAGGAGTTCTGCTTTCAAAAGCATCTACGTCCCCAAGAGACAACTCAACTCAACATGACCAACTGAACGACCTGACGCGTGGAGTCTCATTCTAGACTGGCTGAACAGAACGGCCTCCTTTACTCTGGCAAAGGGCATCCTTTACCCAAACGATACTCCCTTTACATTTTCGTGAGAGCTGTGCCCCGGACTCCCCATTACGTAACTTGATCAGATGTTGAGGCTGTTTGTGTAGGTTGGATTTGCGGGTGAGTTTCATAAAACCACATAAGATTTAAAATGTAGTCAGGAAAAAATGAGTCTGTCCATCACAATGATGGAACAATATATGTTTCGAATTATATTTAATGAAAATCGTGTCGATTTTTAGTAAGCTGAAATGATTAACAACATCATACTGTCATATTCGCATTAAGAGTCCATTTTGCCCTTAAAGAGAAACTGCAGTTTGTATTAACGTAGAACTCTGTTTTGTCTCATCATTGGCTCTTGAAAGTCATGTGACATATTTTCCACTAAATCGTATTTAAAATTTAAGGAAGTAACTCATTAATTTACCTTGAATATGCAATGTAAAAGTCCTGAAATATTAGGAAAGATGCTTGTAACTGAAGCAAGAAGGCATTTGTGGGATGTGGCTGTTGTTTCAAAATAAACTGTCTTTAAAGGGCCAAACCTCTCACCCCAAACTACAATTTTGGTACACGGGTACCGAAATTCTCAGTTGGCTCAGCTCTTTGATTGACAGCTAATTCAAATAATGCAGAGTGCCAAAGCTTATATTACACAGCATGAACGATACTGAGAGTGTTTTGATTATATAAACTGAGTTTTTCTATACTCACCCCGAAGCAATAAACTGAGATTGTGTCTGGATGAGGATAAATTTCAGACAATTGTGGAAGGGGCTTCAGTAAGAAGGTTAAGAGAATTGGTACTGTTTGGGTTGATATAATAGGGTCTTTAAAGTGAAATATTGTGTTTAAAATGTTCTAACATAGCATTCAAAGTAAGCAGCTCTAGTCATTATTAAAACATTCCATCTCAATAATAAACTATATCCCAGCTAACAGCGAACGTCCAGAAAACGTTTTGGTTTGGTTCTCAGTTTGTCCGTTTCGTCTTCGTCCAAAGTAACGTTTTTAGAACGTGTTCAAAACGTCCCGCATTTCCCACAAACTAAAGGGGACTATCTGAAAACGTTTTTACTACGTAAAAAATAACGTTTGTAAAACGTTATAACTAGACGATTTTTAAACGTTTTTATGACGTTTTCTGGACGTTCATAATATATGAGCATTCACGAGGACTTTCCAAAGACGTTTAAGTACGTTAGAGGAAACGATGCTAGACCGTTATGGTTAAAACGTGTTCAAAACGTTTTCAAGACGTTTTCTAAACGTCATACTAGCTATAGAGTACATTCCAGATAAGTCTTAATATTAGCTTTAAATTGTTCAAAAATGCCCAATGGAGGCAGCCGGGTTCTCTCTACTGAGATTTTATTGGACTAGTTCCCCACTGACGGGGTTGGGGTCCGTTTAACCATTTTGTTCTTCTTTTTTATTTAAAGTAAGTGAAATAAAAATACTGTATCAATAAGGGGACAGGGACGTGCGATGAAATTCCTTCTTCTATGTACTAAAATGTACAAAAATCATGCTCAAATATGAAAATCAACGTGAGCAACTTGAGCAAGTACTGTAATTTAAAGCTGTGCCAAAGATGCAACCTACATTTTAACACTGCCACATGATTGCTGCAGCGATGTCACACAGATAAAATTTCATAAAATGGAATAGCCTAGGGTAATCCCCTTGCTTTTCATGCTACCCCCCCCCTCCTCACGGTCCCCTCGAAAGAGCAAAACGTACGAATTTCCTTACGTGCACTCTGTGATATTTTGCAAATGCAACTCAGGTACAATGGGTACAGCGGTATAGGCACAAATTGGCATCCCTACGAAAATATATGGAGAAAGCGATGGGGGTGGGGGTGGTGGGGTGGAGGGGCGTATTTTTATTCGGGAACCATGATGAACCATAGCAAAATTGATGTCAGATGCTTTCTAGGGAAAGCGACCCCCCCCCCTCCTTGGCTATGTGAGCGAGGACCGCAGCAATACTGTTTTATGTCTTGGCTTTGCAGTTTAAAATGTTAGGAACTTTGAGGAATTTCCTACCCTTTAAACGTCCTACAGTACAACCACAGGGCTGCACCTCCTGCATGGGGTGAAAAATAAAATCAGGATCCACCCCGGTGCCAGTCAAATTCGATCCTCCTGCTCTCATTGGCATTGCATCCATAATTTCGGTTAGCGAGGGAGGCAAAGTTCGTCAGTGAATCGGCTAGACAACAACACTTTATGCAACGATCTTCTACTTGTGAACATTACCTTCCCTTTCTGTTAATGACTCTATTGGCGTTCCATAGATTGTAACAAAAGCAACTACTGAATGTGCAGTAGGTATGTTTTTTATCCACTTTTGCAAAATATTTTTTTATATTATGTCTTTTCCTAGGAGCCCCCTGAATGACAACATTCAGGGTGGTACATCACCTTAGAACCAACTTCCTACAGTATGATCGATTGATCATTTGAATTTGTGTGCTACTGAACTGTAGAAGAGAGAAGAGAGGTCTGATGGCAAGCACCATTTTCAAGATCATTTTGAGTAAGTTCCTTCATTTCCTAAACTCCATTTTGAGATTAAAGTGAGGATTTGAGAGCAGCTTATTTAGTAAAATCAAGCCAAAAGGTGAAGTTCCTACTAACCAATTTCCTGCCCTTTGCCAAGTCTACACAATGCTTTGTTTATTTCCCTGTTTTACAAACTCTGATTTGAATCTGTTGGCAAGTGTTTACAATGTACTCAGAGGTCACATGGTGTCCCATGGTGTCGTAATACATTATAAATTAGTTAAGTGTTAGGAACAGAAATTGGGTGTAAATTGTAAAGAAATGGTAAACATCCTGATGATCAATATGAATTAACACTAAAATGTTTCTACCTTATTGATTATATCTGGTGTCTTGAGAAAATTTTATACTGTATGTAGGAACTGAAGGAAAGTTTCTCTTTAAAGTGTATCTCAAGTAAAAAAAAATTGAAAGTTTATATAAAATCGCATGAAATATGAAGGTTAACAGTCCAACTCCAATCTTTCTTGGATATTCCTTATCTGAGATATGAAATGTTCTCCCTCAAATTAAAATGACACATTGTGCAATAATTTGTGATGTACAGTACAGTAATTGTTATACTACGCGAATTACAGTCTTTTGTATTTTTTTTTCTGAAAGTTACTGCACCTTATGCCAAGGTGTGCTGGTACTCTTACTCCTATGGGTTAATGTACAGTATTATTAATTAAGCCCTCTCCGTGCAACATGCTGTGCAAGCGAACAGGAAATGTTCAAGGTCATAAAACATTTTTTAATATTTAAGGGAAACAAAGAAGGTAATGTGAGTGGTACAACAAGAAAGTTGCACATTATTGCACAATGGACTACAGTTATTTGCTTTTATAAGTTTACAAATTACTTTCTACATTTTACATCTCGGTTCAAGAATGTCCTGTTGTATGAAGATAGGAGTTGAACTGTTAGAATTTTTTCATGCTGTTTAATACATATATTTTTGAATTTCTTTTTAGGTACACTTTAATGCCCTGGTGCCCAACCAGGGATACTAGTACCCCCTAGCCTAGTAACCCTAGGGGGTATCAATAAACACCACTGGTTGTACATGGGATGCTTCTCAGACAATTTTTAAAAAGCATTGCTGAATAAAAAGAAGTATTATTAAACCTCATTATACCACCGTAAAGAAACTTACTAATTTTGTCATTTTTAAAATCGCTCACAATTTATTTCTAGACTCCATGAAAATTTTCAAGGGGAGGAGGCACCCTCCCTGTTGGAACATTTGCTTTTGTATTTCCAGAGATGCGCCTTAAGAACCAAGCTAAATTTCAGTGCACATTGTACTTTATTTAAGGTCATTTTCTGTGATAAAAAATATTGTGTCTATACTTCTTTAATTGAGAAATACATGTAATGTAATTATATTGTTGTTTTTGCAGATATTTATGAACCAGGACTCTGAACTAAATTATTTTCGAGTGACTATGGTATCATGTCTTATCTGAGACGCATCATCAGACCAACAGACTTTTCAGTTGCTACTGATAATTGATTTATGATGGAATGGTAATATTGTCACCATAGGTCTAGCCTGCGTAGCCGCTCTGGGGCAGCTGCCCCCTCAGACCCTGCCGCTGATAGTAAAAAATCCTTTCAATGAGCCCAACTTAGTAGGTGTTGCTAAATGACTCGTAATCTTTGCAATGCAAAGTTGACCACAAAGTTGTTCAAACCAGAAACAAAACGGTAGGCTTATTATGTCTGCTAAGACGATTCTATTGCAGATGGAAGTCTTGATCATGGGCAGCATGCTACTCTCATTTTAACCAAAAGTCTTTGGTTAAAAAATATCGAACTGTCTTTCCTCATGGCTGTGTGCTACAGTTAGTTGTTCGTATCAAGTGGCTGTACTGTGTGTGTATGTTTACATGATGGTACCATGGATACAATACCAGTGTCAAGTTACATTGACTCCTGTGACTGTGTACTGTACTGTTGTAGAATGATAGCAATGTATCCCATATGAATAAACATTTAATAACCTTGCTAAAACCAATCCAGTTAGAGAAATGATGTTTGCATTGGATTTCTATGCACAATATACCAGAATTAAGTTACATAGAATTGGTAGTACACTATAAATAAAAAAAAAGCATTGGCCAACAAAGTGAAACCATGACACCAAGTCTGCTTGCTTCAAGTTCCCCCTTCTACAGTATGCAGAAACCTTGCCACATTCAACTACTATCATCTCCAGAACCAAATTTGTAAAACAAACAAAAACATCACAGAAATGCTAAGGACACGTTCCCCTTTAACATATGTAAAATTAATGTCTCTGGACATTTCTTTAGTGTTGAAGTTCTGAGGAATTCTTCCGGACTGCGGAATTATGCTTTTTTGAGAGATTGTGACAGGACCTTCGATTTTTTATGAAGGTTTTTCATCCTTGATATTGCCTTTGGCAACTGTCTGTCTTTCAAACCTCCAACATTCTGTTAAAATTATAACATCATGATTGCTAAGATTATTGGTGGTACTTGCCAGGTGTATTTATACATCAAAATCTCAAGAATAGATGGGATTTCCTAGCAAGCTCCTTATGGGTCAATTCAATTGACCCTTATTTGGAAAATAGTACATTGTTTGGTCTCTATTCAGTGTGATTTGTATATAAGTGTGTGAGTTGGCCATCTCTTCAATACTTTTAAGTTGTTGCAAATCATGATTCTTTTTGTACACCAGTCTTGCTTGAGAGTGATATTAATGAATCTGTAACAATCTATTCAACGTTGTAAGTCGTAAATCTTGATTTTTTGTTTGCACCAGTCTTACTTGAAAGTGTTGTAAATGAATCATTACCAATCTATCCAATACTGTAAGAAGTTGTTAACCTTGATTCTTTGTTTACACCAGTCTTGCTTCGGAGTTTTAACCGGCCGTTGTTTGGGTCCTTTCAGACCCATGGGGAGAGCTGGGCTGTCACCCATCTTTACTGTTTCGCGCAGAGCCTGAAACTGCGAGTAGCTACCCGAAAATGCGGCCACAACAGCGAGAGAGACAATAGTTTGAGGTCACAGGGTCAATGGCCTACAGGAGCCGATGTGGGGCGGGCTACGTCCGCTTTTCCGCCCAGTCCCGAGGCACGCAAATATGCCTTGATCGGAGCACGACGGTAAAGGGTTATATAAATCTTTGCGAGTTTATGTGTTCGATAAACTGTGATCTGTGCATATTATGTAAAAAAGAAAGTAACAAACTTGACAAAATTCACTTTTACCTTATGTTAAACAAGGATTTTTATGTCCCAATGAATTCCCTGCCAATTACAGTATATAACATTTGACCATGCAGGTCTTTGTTCAAGAGGAGCAGTTTTTAAGCGTTCACTTCATTGTTGTGATTTGATATCAGTTCCAAAGCATGTTAATTTGAGCTGTTCTTCCCAGTAAAGCCCTTTGGCTGAAACTCAATTGGTGGTGTAAATGATTGATCTAAGAAACAACTGTCAACATTTCAACTTGCCATTAAAATAAAGCTGCCATTATGAGTACAGTATACTGTAGTACCCCCCGCTTTCATTTTGATATTGAAGTATCAAATGATATTTTGGTTCCTGTTGTATACCACCTTATATTTCACTATACATGAGTATGGTTCAAGTTTTTCTCAGATTTTTTCTCAAGATTTTCCAAGCGATGTTTACTACAAACCATGCACATCTATGAAGTTTACTTAATGTTTTTCATCCCAAAGTTTCTAATGCTTACATTACTGCCTTTTCATCGGCTTTCCTGTTGCATGCAGTTGCAAAACTAAGCTGTAATACTTTTGTATTAAAAATCGCTGCTGATCTGTGCTCAGCAGTTAACAGCCTCAGGCTTAAAATTTGTAGTTTTTGTCTGCAATGCTTTATATAATATCTATATTGCTTTCATTTTTGAAATTCCTCTAAACCATTCTGTTTACAGTAATAATTTATACGTACAAAAGTAGGTCTAACACTCTAACTGTAGCACGAAACGACCATTTCTACAAATTAAGTATTATGCAATTTAGATTTCTCAAATTTCAGCTTCGATAGGAATTTTATTGCTCTATAAGCATTAACTGTTATTAGCTTGGTTTTCTTTGTTGTCGCCCAGGCTCTATTTCTCTGTCATGCAGAGTGATGTACAGTATGTGTATACTGGATGTAAAATTCAACTGTACCATATATCATTTAGTGGTACCTTGTGCAAACATTAATCACAGCAATGATGCTTTCAGTGTGTATATGTGCAGATTTAGAGCTGTATGATCCTTTGACATACTTCCTTGCCAGCACTAAGAAGTTAAGAATAGTCTTTTTGTGATTACTTTATTAAAGATAGTATGATTACAGTTACATACAGTAGTTCAAGAAAATGAAAAACCATTTATATCTTTTTTTCTTTCATTAGCCTTATGTTTGTCTTTAAAGTTAAGTGAAATTTCCCTTCCTCTCCCAGCAAATTTCATTTGTTAGTACTTATGGTCCTAATCAGATGACCATAACACAGCCCAACTTCGCAATGGTCTATCTCATGGAGAGGTTGAGGGATACATAAGCAATATTCACCTTTCATTTATTTTGGTTTAGGTACGTAAATTTATATCCGTAAGCACCTGAGATATTTTGACGTCATCGAAGTTTCCCTGACATTTTTTCCTAGATTCGATACATTTTATTCGCCTCTGAAACGTTCTTTTGACTTCCTGTATAATTTTCGTACTTCCCTAAATTTTTTCTGAAGATAGAAGACACTTTCCGTACAGCCCTATAAAGCGTTTTCGAGACGTCAGAGACGCTTTATGTACGTCTCTAGTACGTTCTCTGGATGTCCTAGGTGATTTTTGTACGTCCCTTAAACGTTCCCTGAACGTCCTGTACCTTTTACTTACGTCCCAGACGTTTTCCGTACGGACCAGCAAAGGTTTTATAAACGTTTTCTACGTCTGAATAACGTTTTGAGAACGTCTCTAAAAAACGTTTTGAAAACGTATGAAAAGTCCACAAAAACACGCCTTTAAAACGTAGTTCTAGACGGTTGCGAAACGAAAGTGGTTACGTTTGAAGAACGTTCAGGAAACGTTTTGTTGTTAGCTGGGATCTTCATTTCCTCAAAATATTGTGCACAAGAAGAGTTATGGGAAGTTGCATCTTTTGAAATGTTGAAAGTTTGGGTGAACATATTATTCTTGAGTAAAAAAAAACTCAATTTCTATCCCAGGGAAACTTATTTCTTGAAAAGAAGGCTACCATACTGCCTTACTTTTAACTATTTATCACCCTTTGCCAATAAATATTCGTTTTAAAGGGATGAAATTTCCTTGTAAAATAAACGCAATAATTCCCTTTAACTTTCAGCGAATGTTTTGTATTCTGTTTCTGTCTCCGTATTGTAAGAGGAATGTAGATTCTAACCAGAATAGCGAAATTTTGGCGCGCTTCGTGCGCATGTGAACATGTACAGACGTCAAAGGTTAAGCCAAACCTGAGGTACATTTGAGATTGTGCTTCCCACAACTGGTTATCAAATGACGTGACCACTGTCAGATTGACTATAAACGTAACACTGGCTACGGGTCTTTTGGGGTGAATGGAGGGAGTGGGGGTTTCGGCTGCATGTACGGATGTCAGAGTGCTTTGTGTTTTTATTTCATTATGCCAACTGTCGGTATATTGACTATCTGCTGCCTGTACATTAACCTTATTTTATCCTCGTCCCCTCACTTTTGACATCCCAGTTACGTTATTTATTATATTGCTTTTATATATATAATTTGCTTAAATTTTATTTTCCGTTCCCTTTATCATCCCCTTGATTTATTTTAACGAGGAAAGGCCATATATACTTTTTCTTAAGTCCTCCCGATTCTATGGCAAACTGGTCGTTCGGCAAAAACAAACTTTAAACTGCTTTCCAAAAAGGCTCTGTATGCGTCCATTGAAGGACAACACTTGACCAGCCTCACGGCCCCAGACCATTTACATCATTGGTCTGTCATGCATGGCTCCATTCTAGACTGGATAAAGAGAACATACACTACATATGATCTTAGCTAATAGGCTGAGAAGCGATATATACTGTCTCCAGTCCCGTGCATAAATGTATACATAGTGCAACAACAGTTTTTCGAAAGATTGTCCCGAATAAGTGCGTGACTTATCCCAAAACCCTTTCCGAATAGCGCGGACTTTAATGATAAGACTGACACTTGCTTCCTGAAAAGCTGCAATATTCTCTGCGATAGTTTAAAGGTCGAGCGGACCAAGAGGGTATTGACATAAGAATGCCATTGCACAAGGTCGAATCCTTCAATGTCGGTGTACACTATTGAAAGGAAACATACGGTTTTCGCAACGCCCACTCAGCCCTAGTGACGTTTACTTACGATAGGCCCTCGAAACCGATTTTGTAGGTTCTATATACTGATATATACCACAAGCACAGTGTCTATCAAGGCTATGCACCCGCTTCATTGCATTGCTCGTATCTTCATTTTGCCATCCAGACCTCCATAGACATTATGCATTGAGGACACACTGACGTAATCCTTGGGGCAAAACAATGGAACAAGTTGCCGCACTCATAAAGACTATGCGACTCGATGCGACGCATTGCAACGATATAGTTCATACGCGTTGCAAAATGTGGAATGCTTTGCAACTAGTTGCAAGCAGACTCACGGCCCAGTTTCATGCAACCGAACGTGTTCGATCGCATGAAACTGAAACCTGCTACTGACTACAATGGCGGACTTCCGGAATAAAGCCCGCGAAGTTCAGTTGATCGAGATAGGACAGAGCACATTTCTGTCTCTTCAACGTATCAAACAAATAGTATGTTAAACGCTAGAATTTTGCGTGAATCGCTTCATGGACCTGCGACTTGCTAAATAATGTGGACACTATGCTCTTAACACAAGTTAGTTATCAGTCACTCATCCTGACAAGACATTCTTGTTGCAATAAGTCGCGTCGCATAGAGTGGACGGGGCTTAAGAATTCACCCAACAAGTGTAGCGGACTATTCGACTTTTCTTTTTAAAACGTACATAGAAACAGGCACACTGAAACAAACAGGCAACTCAAACCGGCCGGACAAAAACAAACGCTAACCGTCAACCATCCACACCCAAAATATGAAATATAAAGGTTTGTGACAAATGGAAAAGACGCACCAACTCTACCCCAACACCCAAACAACCCGCCAACTCACCCGCAACCACCCACAACACCAACCACCACCCAAAGACAACAAAAACCAAGAACACCCCACCCCGCGCCCCACGGTCACTCCCACACCCGAAGGCAACACCACTCTAGAGGGCAACACCACGCCGAAGGCAACAACGCGTAAAAAGCACTGGGCAAATATTCAGAAACACCTTGCCCAAGGGTGCCCCGGAGGCAGTTGTGGCAAAGGGTAACCTCATTATTCCCACGTTTAAACAATCCCACAACCGGATGCAGTTTAACGCCCTACCAAGTCTAGTCGACTGGTTGACAAATCAGCTGTCCGCATTTGTCGGAGTTGGTGTATTTTGCCGTCAAACAGGGCGGTCTTCATTGCTCTGTGACATCATATGCATAAGGTCCATTCAAAAGCGCAGGTAAGATTTGAGGGTGTATGAACTTAAAATTGTTACCATACAACGACATTTCCGCGGCACGTGACCCTTGAGAGTTGTCCATTTTTTCATTATGGGACGCTCCTTCCAGCTTAAGCGTTAGGATTTCTCTGATAAGGTCTATTGTGCAAATTTGTTTTTATGGTGCTGCCGTTCGCCCCTAGTATCGATAAGACATCTACTGCGCATGATCAGCTCCATCCAGTGTTTTGTAATGAACTAAAGAATATCAGTCAAAACTTAGCCAAGTAGGCTTAATATTATTTTGGTAGAAGCTAATTAAACTGGGTCAAACAGTAGTCAATATTGTTGATAACGTGCCATTGGTCAATTCAGACACTGTTTGACTAGTTTGTGTTTACAGTGTTATAACCTAAAAACTTTCATCACTGTCAAAAAAGAACAAGAATTTTAATCAGTTATATGAGCACAAAAATATTTTCCTCAAGAATAACTAAAATCACCTGACAAAAATAATTCAGGTTTTTTTCAAACAATTTTTAACCTTTCCATGATATACCTGTTCAAACTTTAATCCACAATTTTCTTACTTCATTTACAAATTTTGTGATGCAGGGTGTTTTAAACTCATTTGTCTGCATTTATTTTGTTAAGATTTTACTAAGTGTTAAAACAATACCTCCGGATCAAATTAATGTGTTATGTAATGCAGTAAAACATATTTTAAACGAATAATCCTGTTACCTTCCAAACCGTTCCGGTCGTCTCACTCTGAACTGTCCAAAACTAATACTCATTCACAGATATAGTGACATTTTATTGCTTCAGTGTGCGTGTATGAAACCCCAGTGTGCAATCGAAATTCTTTCAGTGCAGTGACGGCCTACATGCTGTGTAACATGAGCTTCAGTAGGCATACTCTGCATTTTTGAACTTGCTGTCAATCAAAGAGCTGTGTCAATTGAGAATTTCTGTAGACTACAACAAGAATTGTAGTCTGTGGTGAGAGATGACTGCCTTTAAGCATTTTGGTGACATTTTCACTCATTTCCCATATTTTGTTTTCAATATATGAGCAATGAAAATGGACACAATTTCTACAAAAAGTGTTTCAATCAGATAGGTGTGATATTATGGTTTCACAATGTTTGGTCGCTCTTTATTTTTCTTCGTATTGTTTTGACCTTGGATTGATTAGGAATGCTATCTTGCTCCTAAAGCATATTCAGTTTAAATGTAATAAGGCCTACTAAGAATCAGTGCAATTAACTTAAGATATCAATATATCAGTTTTGCGGTATAAAATTGATGATAAATGTTTAACGATAACAAATGATTGGCAGTCAGTGGAAATCCATGACATCACACCTGCTTGCTTAATGCTCATTTTTTTTTTACAAAAAGTGCCAATTTCAATTGCTACACATTCTAAAAATAAAAAGAGTGAAGTTTCACTCGTCAGGAGAGTGAAATTCATAACGTTCACTCCAAAAGGGCGAATATTCGCTCTTGGTAACGTGTCTACAGGGACAGCTGCAGGCATTTTTTAAAAGGTAAATTTTCCCTCTTCTTGGAGTGACCTTAACTATTCTTGGAGTCAATTAACACTCTAATTGAATGAATTCACACCTTTGGCACTCCATTTAAGAGTGACTACGTCTACGCTGTTGTTTTAGAGTGTAATATCTCGAGATTCAAACATAGGGAAATGAATGAAGGCTAAGCAAAAGAAAACGAGCCTACGAATATCTGCTCGATCGCACTCTGAAAACAAAAAAGGTTAAATTAACTCTAAAAGGAGCCTGCTTAGGAACCACTCCTATTACGAGTTGAGTTTCTCCCGGAATGAATTGAAGAAATCACTTTCAAACGGAGCGATCCATGTGCGTGAAGTATCGCTCGTTTTAGAGTAAGATTCATTTCATTCCGAGTGAAGTTCACTCGCTCTATTCCGAGTAAAATCCACTCTTAATAGAAGTGCTTCCTCGGCACACTCTTTTTTTCGAGTGAATGTCACGTTTTTTTAGAGTGTACGTCTTTGCCAGGGACGACGCTACGAGGGGGCAAGAGGGGCGTTTCCTCCTCCCCCAGATTTGGCACTTGCCCCCCTCCCACTTGCCGCCCAAGTTAACCGAAAAATAAATAATATACCTCTCCAGAGACTCCACTTTTTCATTCAGAGATATGCTTAAACCTCGGAGTTTGGGGGGGGGGGGGGGCTTTGCCGCCCATTCCAGGAACGAGCTCTTTTCGCTCGGTTTTGAGCTGCGTCCAAAAGTTTTTGCTACCAACGTTATCCTTTGCATCCAGTTTGCCCTTCCCCAATTTTGACATTTTGGCGCCGCAATGGTCTTTTCTCGCCACAATTTTGCACATGCAGCTGTATGCTTGCTTAGTCTTATTCTTGTGTAAAATTCGGTAATTTTTCTTTTTAACTGGTCAATATCTGACGGTGATTTGGACTATTTTTACCTTTTAAATGTTTTTTTTTTTTTTATCAAATGGGTGGGTTGACGTTTAAAGAACGTTCACATACGTACAATTGAAGGTCATGTGACTTTGCCAAATAGTAGGCTGATGTAGCATGTTTGGCTATTTTAGGGAGAACAATATCACGAGGACCTCATATGCACTCTAAAAACATCCTGGTCAAATTTCAACCAGGATTGTGGTCACAAATTTTCCCTACATATCCTGGTAAAAATGACCAAGAAGTCCTTGCCATTTTAACCAGGAAATGTTTGACAACCGATTACTCTATACACATCCTGGTTAAATGACCAGGAAACCATTGTCCTTTTACCACGAAATGTATGAAAAATTGGTAATCACAATCCTGGTTAAATTTGACCAGGATGTTTTAGAGTGTAGAATGTAAGGTTGAATCTAAAACATGCTTCTTTGTTCTACCTGTATAAAATCACAGTCGCGGCTTCCAGTTGACCGATTTCATGAATGTCGTCGGCTGGTGCATTATTTAATGACATAATTCGGTCATCGAACCTATGTTAATTCTATTACCTAGCCTACATACGGATGAATGTTTAAGCTCTAGAAGAAATCATCAATCATTTCTTCTATCACTATATACGATGTCACTTCAAATATCTACTTAGCTTCCATAACAACTGTAATGACAAATAGTTCATCCACTTCGGGGTTCAAAGAACCATAGAGAACTAATAACCCAGGATCCACTTTCACCACCTATCCCGCAGGACGAGTATA
Source organism: Holothuria scabra (assembly GCA_037179385.1). NCBI lineage: Eukaryota > Metazoa > Echinodermata > Holothuroidea > Aspidochirotida > Holothuriidae > Holothuria > Holothuria scabra. The sequence goes on along the minus strand of CM074182.1, from coordinate 26,916,881 downwards.
AAGAAAACCGTTCCCAGTGGACCCTTTCTTGTGTCGACAGGTGAGACTTCAAGCATGTTGTCTTTCATCGGTGGGTACCAAAAGTCGAACATGCAAGAGTCATAAAAGGAACATGGGGGCCAAACCCATGTCTAGCTCTTTTTGAACTACATCTTGTTTGTATGTCAATTATTCTTCATGTGGTATCACCCGATACAATATCCAGACTACCTCATAGTCTGATATGTTGCAAAACAAAACCTCGACAATGCTGCTCGTGTTTTGACGGATTACTTTTCGGGAAAAAGAAAAACAGAAAAAAGAATAACACAAAGCCTGCGGACACGCAGTCTATGAATTGGTATGAATAATAAGGCAAAAGTTGCCATGATTGCTGGAGATTTACAATTTTTACAAACACAAATTTGTATTATGTTTCTTCCTTCACAAGAGTCGGGACTTCCAGATGTCGTCGAGTGTATGTGCGCCTGATGGTCTATACGCGTAAATGGATCTTTAAGAAACAGAAAGGATGAATTATTAGATGACTAATTAAAGCCCTAAATTTAATGAGGGTACCAAATCTCTCTTTTGGCTGCTTTAGGATTTAGAATAAAGAACGTTCACAGACCAAATGGGGTTTACAACAAGGATTGACATCACTTAGGATAAAGACCCAGCAACGGTCAATCCAATAAGTAACACCTTCTATACATTGGCGTAGCCACGGGAGGGTTCGGGGGTTTAGATCCCCCTCCATGACTCAACCTTGCAATGCGAAAACACCTAAAATAACGGTTTTTTTTCTCTCTATCCTTAGACTTTTCATGATATGGCACCAAAACCCTCCACATGATACAATCCTGGCTACACGCCTGCTTCTATAGCAGGGAATTGATAAGTCACCTACCTATGATCCCCTGCCTGTTACCACCCTCTCTCACAACCAGGCCAAATACAAAGTTAGGCATTAGTGGGGTGCATTCACGGGCTTCCTATACATGGACAGAGCATACAACACGGTACATTGTCGCTACATGGAGAAAAGGCGTAGCAAGATTGCTGTCTGCTATGGTTTTGTGTGAAAGTTTGGACTTGCTCAAGTCATTTAACAGACTTTGCAAGAAAGTTGAAATGTTTTTTTGAACAAAATACAAGTTAAGGTCAAAATCACTACAAGTGATGCAAGAATATGATATTGTACCCCATTCAAATTTAACTTTCGTTTAAAATATTACAGAGTCGTCGTCAAATCATCCAAATTATAGCTTCACGGCGGCCATCTTGGTGCGCCTTTTTTGTCCTAGTCGGTGGCTACAACCTACGGATATGACGTACGCGTTACATGCTCTCTCCATGTTTGTAGGAAGTCCGTGGTTCCATCAGACGTTAGTCTGCTTAATTTTATTGTCTACATCAATATTAAATCCAACATAGTTAATGGTTGAAGTCTGATTTTCAGTGTTCTGTCATTCATGATGATGAAAGTAAACATGCCTAGTCCCCCCACCCCATTAGAGGTAGGCAGTTTAAAAAACCCGAAAAATGTCTGCCATGGCGGCTTTCCACTTGATTAGTTCACTAAAACAGTTCACTTTCTCTCACATCGCAACATTAACTTGTAGTACCTCCTTGTTTGTCTATTATGTGACTAACCATTTACACTTGTCTCATGTTGCACTCAGTCTTTGCTCATGGTTTTCGCAAAGGAGATAACAGAGATAAAGTACGGTAACAGTTATATGGGGACTAAAAGCGGACAAATTTGCTACCTAAATCTAATGGTTAAAGGCCCCTCATGGATTTCTAAAGATTAAGACTGATGGCCCTCAGCTAAGGCAGACTAAATCAAACCATTACTTGACTGTTAGGATTCGTCTAGCCGGGAGGACACACATGAATCAGGTGATGTATAATTGGTGAGCTGTCATAAAATCTTGGTGGTCATCTGCATACCACAGATTCAATATAACTTGATCGATACTTCTGTATTTGCCTTTCTCTTCCACTAAAGTGAAATAAAAGTCGAGGCAAGTTCATTAGTAAAAATGGGCGTGGGATTCATGTGAGAGAGCTTAATCTTCAGACACTAAATATTCACTGAACTGGTACCAGTTAATTGATCTCCGAGTTGTTTTCAGCCAAGTACAAGAGGACAAGAACGATATAGAGCGGTTAATCCCTTGCAATCCCCTTTTTACACAAAGGAAAGCAGATACTGTTTCATGCATTCGTTTCCTGGGCGCGCATATTCCAATCACTCACGCCAGAAGCATGTACACGTATTTTGGGGTTTTGTGTTAGAGGGCGCTGCAAGTTAATGGCCGGGTAGGGATACCATAAGTGGAGCAAAATGTGCGTGCTTGAGAAAGATGGAACGGGTGAGGTCCAAGGTTCTTAAATATGTGACCGTTCCCTCGCCAGCCAGATCATAGTTATCATCGATGGCCCAGTTTTGACAGAAAGGGAAACCACGCCCGACCAAGCAACAGTGGCACCGCCACGAAGCAGGGGGGGGGGGAATAGGGGCATGTGACACCGAAATCATACTTAAATAATTTAACTTGAAAAAAAAAAAAAACACGCATTTAAGCGAAATTTACACGAAGGGGATGGGCAGAGGTGTAAATAAACAGAAAAATCAATTCAAACGGGTTCGTCGGAAATGCGCTGATTTTCATTGATCTCGGAGGTGTTTTTGGAAACAAAATTCTGGTTCTCTCCGCGCCAGCTTTTTTTTTACTTTTAGTATTTGACTTGGAGAAACTTTAGCGATCATTACATCCGGGTGACGACTCTGCAAAAAGAAAAGAGGTATTTTCCAAACACGGTAAAACTACCAGGCGCAGTGGAACGGAAAATCTTGGGGTGAGGGTTGACGGAAGAAGACTTCATAAGGGGAGCGCCAACATCAGTTGGAGGGGGGGGGGGGCGCACAAGAAATTTTTTGACTTTTCAAACCCTCCAGATGGCCGGAAAAGGTACTTTCCGAGTATTCTAAGCTGCACGTACCCAGATTAATGTATGGATTTCATGACTGCAATTTCTCAATTAATGGAAAAATCAGTCATAGAAAATAGAAATACATAGCAGATGAGTTGAAATGATAAAAAATAATAATGTATTATACATCCTCTTTCATTTAGTTTTAATGCATTGCTTTAATAACCATCTACTATACCTTTGTTACATTTGCTCAGCACCCCATCCATTCATTTCCACTACCGATTAAATATTCTCGAGGCCATACCGTTTCCCGACAATGTTCCTCCACTCTGGTCCCCATGTAATCACAAAGCTATTGTTCCATCTACCTGTCTAAATCTCTGTTACATTTTTCCATGCATGTTCACTACCCAAATCTCGAAAACTAGTAACGATCCCACAGGAGGAAAGACCAATGTATCCAATGTATAAACAAGTTTCGTAGACCACCGTCTGATGGTAAGCGGGGAGAGGATTATAAAGGGCTTCCTTTCTGCTCATGTGGAGAGCAAGGGCACCCTCTCTCTCTATTATTCAGCCGGGTAAGTTACCGTAAATGGGGATTATATACGTGGAAATGAGGAAAGAATCGGGGCTCTTAATAAATACATCTCCGAAATCGATAACATTCCCCCTGGATTGCCTTTCACTCACCCCAAGCCACACACCCAATACCATAAAAGAGGCTGAGGTATTATATACGCCCCTATATTTTGAAAGGTGAGCTGAGTCTCCAATTAAGACCCCACGTTTCCTCATGGTAAACATTTTAAACCTTCCTTTATTTTCCCGACAGTCCGGATTCCTTAATCTAAAAGTTATAGTCGTATTCCGACTTGATCCAGGGAGGTAGAACTTGATCTACAGAGGTAGATCAAACTCTAATGGGAAATGCAGATCAACTCACTCAAGATCAAGATCCATCGATTTTGATCGACGCACCGGGGTAGCTCAGATCGACTTCTCTGGATCAAAGTTTGTAATGGGACGGAACACAACAGGTAGATCAAGTGACCTCGGATCTCCGGTTAATTTATTTTTTTATTATTATTACGTAATACAACGTAATACGAGTTTTAAACATTGGTGACCTTTTCGCACTTCCGCATTGCGTTCATATCGCAAGTTGATCCACCTTGCTCACTCAAATGGGAACGCAACTCTGGATCAAGGTAATTAATGTTGATCTACCTCGGTTGATCAAAGTCCATTTCCCTAGATCAAGTGGGGAACAGGCCGCTGCTTTCCCGAAAAACTGATGTAGGCCTTTTGCCTGTTATTACATGGAAAACCTGCCTTTATTTGTGATAACCTTTTGAACGGAAAAGAATTTTTTCTCTACAAACATAAAAGTTTCCAGACACAATTCAAACCATCAAAAGCATTATCCGATAGAATTTCATTTTACATTCCGAAGGCAAGATCATATCCAATTGAAAATTCCCGACATTTTCTACATGTTTACCAAACAGATTATTCTTTGTATTTTTCTGACGACGTAAATTCTGAGAGTGGATTTTTTCCCGACAGGCCGTAAAATGTTCCCAACAAACGTCGCTTTGAAGATTTCTGGGGCCACGATTTGGTAGCGAAGCCCCTGGTTGGAATTCAGCAAAGAAAGACAACCCCAGGAAAGAAACCGATGCTTTCGTACATTGAGGAATCCGGGCAGCAAGTTATGGTCTGATTTTAGTCGGCCATAACTGGGGTCTATCACCTTTTTATCTCTCAATTTCCTCGCTTACCTGTATCCTAGATGGTTGTACACTAAATTGTATTTTGATTTCTTCAATTTCACTGATCATTAGGGTTTGAAATTCATGTAAACAATAAATGAAGACGATTTGAGGCTGATGGACCCGACTACAGTCACTAAACACAAGCGCTGATTAGATTCGTCTATAGTCAGGAGTGTAAATACCTATTACGATACTACAATAGACCTATTTGGGGAAATGTGTGAAGCGCACATCAGTCAGTTGCAAGTTCAATGGACTTTCACTGAAGAAAATGCAAAGCAATGGGATGAACGTTCGCTGGGCAGTTATATGTCTACGCATGCGTTAACAGCGTACAGGTACATTTGACCTTTTGACATAGCCGGGAGTACCACATTTCCCAACTTTTCTATTGTGAGCGTGCATAAGACAGGTGCAAGACTCTACAGAAGTGGTTTGTTGGGAGTCAACACTTGTTGCGTGCTTATTTAGCTTACGTGAATTATTTTTCACTTGGGCTTTCACAGCTGACACTTATCGAGGGCTCGTACCATCTACCAAGGGACATTTTTCTCTGACCCCCTGAAATACGAGTCATTATTGACAGTGTCTGACTTTATTATGATGATGCATATCGTTGATATAATATAGAAATATATTGTGCTCACGTGACATCATAATTGGTTAGCCACGCCCACTGTCGGGCAAAAATCAACAGCCACCACGCACGTCGGAAGCCGGTCGTCGAGTGCTTCTTTTTAACTATACGTAACTATACTAGTGTTGGTCCTGCAATAGGAGCAGGGCTTGTGACGTCAGTGCAAACACTCTATAGCCTACTAACTCGGGGCAAACACCAGCACCCTAATCAGATAGTATTTCCCTCATACAATCATCAGAGCGGTTGCAATATTATCAATAATTCATGCCCACGTATCGTGTTCCATCAATAGCGGCAGTTAGAAGTTTCAAGAAATAGGCTTAATTTTAATTGTTCAAGTAAAAATTCTTCAGGAAAACTCGCGTTTCCATCGGATTTGGAACCACCGACCCCGCCTCACTTTGCAGACCTATCCGAGTAGCTAGTAATGGCGGCTAATAGTGGGGGCCTTCAACGTTAAATCGTCTTAATTTTACTATTGCCGTCATACAATTCTAAACCCTCATATTCAGTGAAATTGAGGGAATCAGGGATTATTTTCGTCTACAATCTGATAGTCAAGTAAAGAATTTGAAAGATGTAAGCGGATGGACCCCAGTTATGTCCAAAAAATCAGTCTATCACTTGATTATTTGGATTTGTCTATAGACACTTTTCCAAATAGCTATTACAAAGGATTGTGGGATAGAATGTCGGCATGCATTATTTTTTCCTACAGTAAAGTGTCATTGACAAAAATTATGCAGACCTAAAACCTATCCCACAATCCTTTGTAATTACTATTTGGATAAGGGTCAATTGGCTGTTTAGATGGTATTTCTTAATAAGGGAAAATGCAGTTTTGGGACAGACAAATTTTGTAAGTTTGCGGTCGCGCGTTTGTATGCAATGTTACGTTGTTATTCTGTTATAGCTTTATCACCTATTATAACAAACTGTTTATGGAAGGGGCATCATATACCTGAAGGTTGAAAGTCCCATTCCCCCATCACTTCACTGCTTTGACCCTTGGGAGAGGATGGTGTGATAGTACTAATCGGTCAGGGTTGAAGCCCGAAAAACCCTTTGGACCCGCCGGAGCTGGCAATGACGCTTTCCAGGAAGGAGTGAGTTGGAGGATGGAGAATCTTTGCTTTGAAATTTCCAACTGACAAACAATATAACATAACATTGATTTGGTCCTTCTAAACCGTGTTTTCTATCCTGCTTTCGGTATATCGGTGTTTTTTTTTTTTTTTATCAGGGGGAGGGGGGTTAAATACCTGTCGCCAGAAAAGACACAGAAGGGGACCAAAATCTTTCCGGGGGCGGGATTTTTTAAACGGGAGCCATGTGTACAGATGTACCGGTATTAAGTAAATAGCAAACTTCAAAGTCTTTTTGGAGAGCAATTTTTTTCAGTGGCTAATGGCTAATGGTTTCCTTGGCTACGGGCCTAATGGTTTCCTTGGCTACGGGCCTGGAAGGGGTCCATGGGGGTCAAAAACCCTCCAGTATGCTGTTGCGCTTGTATTTTATTACACTGCTTGCATTGCGCTACGCAGCGGAAAAGGAGTGCATCAGATGACCAATCCAACCAAAAGTTTGCATTTTCATGGAACGAGTACTGTAAGTAAGACGCTCGTGAATGATAATTGAACAACTAATTACTCCAATGAACCAGTGAGTTGTAACCCTGCATTGACGTATAAGTCGAGACAGAATTCAAAATTCGAAAAACCACTGACGAACTACCTCAACTCCAACCTCGCAAACCGTGACCAGACCAAAGGGTGGGGAAATAGAAACATTTTGCCCCTCTACAATAATTCACAGCTACCATTGCCTTAATTAATGGTTCAGTATATCTACCCTAAAGTTCTTTAACACTCTAGAAGTAAAATGAGAGAAATTTCACTCGTTAGAAGAGTGATGTTATAAAACTCCCCAAAAGAGTGAAAATTCACTCCAAGAAGAGTGAAATTCACTGCAAAAGAGCAAAGTTTCACTCTTCTTGTATGGAGTGCCTCCAAGGACCACTCTTAAAAGAGTGTGGTCCCTGAAGGCACGCGATAAAGAGTGAATTCTTGCTCTTTTAGAAGTGAATTTCACCCTTCTTGAAGTGAAATTCACTCTTTGTGGAGTGAATTAACACTCCAATGGAGTGGATTCACACTTTTCACACTTTGCGAGAGTGACTAAGTTCATTCTTTTGTTTTTAGAATGAAAACATTGTCTACCTTACGCTCGTGATTAGACGGAAGATACCCCCAAAATTTATCTTTGAGACAAAAGTCCATTTCCTACACACAATTAGTCTTACTCGAACTTTATAATGGAGTAGAAAAATTAACTTGGGACTACCAAAATGCTGTTCCGGGAGACTTCATCTACAGCTCGCCCTTCAGCATACAGGTTACCGTATCTAGAACATCGAGCTGTATGTGCATATCACATGATCAAATCAGTTAACAAATGTATTAGATGGCGCAACATTCATTCATGGGAATTTAACCCCAGTCAAACATGTGATCGCGCAAATTTATATGTGAGAAAAGCTCATTTTTTTTTATAACATTTAACATATGCGTTATGGTATAGCCTATCATAACAACCTGGATGTCAGAATGTCCCGTTCGAGATTCTTAACAAAGTACATCCATTCGTTGTACGAAACGCGTTGGGTTAGTTAGAGGGTTAGATGTGGTTAACGGCCACGGACTTCCTCTATACATGGAGAGAGCATGCAGCGTGTACGTCCTATCCGTATATTGTCGCCACCGACTGGGTCAAAAAAGGCGCACCAAGATGGCCGCGAAGCTATAAATCGTCTGATTTGACGACGACTCTGTTATATTTTAAACAAAAGTAAAACTTGAATGGAACATATTGCTGCAATACGTGAAGTGATTTTGACCTCACCTTGCCATATTTCAAAAATATGTCAACTTTCTTGCAAAATCTGGAAATTGAATTGAGCAAGTCCAAACTTTTACAAAAAATCATAGCAGAAAGCCATCTTGGTGTGCTTTTTCTTACACGTAAGGTAGCGACAACCTACCGTGCAGTGTGCCCTGTCCATGTATAGGAAGACGGTGTTAACGGCTCATTTTCTGGCCAACTGGTTTAAGTCGGGTCGGCCACGGTCTTTTCCCAGTTGTGGCTCAATGTCTTGTTTTTCCTACTCCATTGCTTGTGCTGAACGCCGAGTAGGCATACAATGGAAACACGTTCGATTTCGGTTTCAGTTTTCAGCTATTTCCAAATAGCAATTACAAAGGATTGTGGGATAGAGTTTTGGTGTTTGTCATTTTTGTCAATGGCATTTTACTGTGGTGAAAATTGACGCACACCCAAAACTGTATCCCACAATTCATTGTAATTGCTATTTGGAAGTAGGTCTATGCCCCGGTCAAACCATTTGACCTCTCAGGCAGTTACAGATTTCTGAGGGTGGACGGGAACAAGGGATCATTCATGGGTCCGCTTTGAAATGCCTTCGAAATTTCCATGAGTGGGATTTCGCTACTAGCTTCTACATTCAACTGCCACGTTCTGAGAAGGAGAAAATATGTAGCAAATACAGGATGGTGTTATTCAAAATACGAAAATGGCTGATGCTAGCTGGCTTGTGTAGAGTCATTCATGTTTACAAACAAATAGCGTCACGACTGCTTGACAATAGGGTTGATAAAGTGCACTTACAATTTTTCGTCACAATGAAATGTAGATTCTAATTCGCCCATAGGTTAGTATTCTCTGTGTGCAATCAGGGAGATCTCTGCAAGTGCGAAAACTTCATAGCACAAATTCATTTCCACTATTTGCTACGTGTAAGTACACATTTTGATGAATAAAAGCGCAAAACACAACCAGAATGCAAAAATGCATTGAGGTTTCGATGAAACATAAATGTTCTCTTTCAAATGATGCCATCATGTACCATTATCATTTCAGTCAAATGTTAAACTAGCATGCTGGAAAAAAAAGATGACCTTTGACCTCCACCAACAAAAATAAGGACCAGCTTCTCACCAAAATGTGCATCCGCATACCACATGTGAAATCTATTTAAGTTTCCTACCTTAGGAGGTTTACATTCACATTTTGACCTCCAGTGACCCCACATGGACTTTAAATCCACCAAAAACAATAAGGGATCATCTGACCATAATGCATCTACATAGCAAATATGAAATCTATTCAAGTGTCCTATCCTGAGGTCTCACATTAAGATTTTCAGACTGTGACCTCTGGTGACCCCATAAGACCTTTGACCTGTACAAAAAACAAAAGAGTCCTTCTCTATATGGTCTAACCAGACACCAAGTTTGAACTTGTAAAATATTTCCCTTTTTGAGATATTGTGTGCAAAAAGTTTCCAGTTTCTGACCTCTGGTGACCTCAAATGACCTTTGACCTCTACCAATAACAAAAGGGTTCTTCTTCTCTGTATGGGCTACCCACACACCAAGTTTGAGCTTCAAAGGGGTTTTCCTTCTTGAGATATCGTGTGCACAAAGTTTTCTGTGTTTGACCTCTGGTGACCTCAAATGACCTTTGACCTCTAACAAAAACAACAGGGTTCTTGCACTTTATATTGGCTACCCACACACCAAAGTTAAGCTTCAAACAAGTTTCCCTTCTTGAGATATTGCATGCACAATATTTTCACTTTTTGACCTCCGGTGACCTCAAATGACCTTTGACCTCTACCAATAACAATAGGATTCTTTTTCTCTGTATGGGCTACCCACACACCAAGTTTGAGCTTCAAAGAGGTTTCCCTTCTTGAGATATCGCGTGCACAAAGTTTTCAGTGTTTGACCTCCGGTGACCTCAAATGACCTTTGACCTCTACCAATAACAATAGGGTTCTTCCTCTTTGTATGGGCTACCCATACACCAAGTTTGAGCTTCAAAAAATTTCCCTTCTTGAGATATCGCGTGCACAAAGTTTTCAGTGTTTGACCTTTGGCGACCTCAAATGACCTTTGGCCTCTACCAAAAACAATAGGGTTCTTCCTCTCTATATGGGCTACCCACACACGAAGTTTGAGCTTCAAAGAAGTTTCCTGTTTGAGATATCGTGTTCACAAAGTTTTCAGTGTTTGATCTCCGGTGACCTCAAATGACCTTTGACCTTTACCAAAAACAATAGGGTTCTTCCTCTCTATATGGGCTACCCACACACCAAGTTTGAGCTTGATAGAAATTTTCGTCTTGAGATATCGTGTACACAAAGTTTTCAGTTTTTAACCTCCGGTGACCTCAAATGACCTTTGACCTCTACCAAAAACAATAGGGTTCTTTCTCTCTATATGGGCTACCCACACACCATGTTTGAGCTTGATGGAAGTTTCCCTTTTTGTGATATCGCGTGCACAAGCTAAGCGTCACAAACACACACACACACATGCACACACACCAACACACCCACACACACACCCATACACTCAGGCACGACCGCATAGGTTTCTCTTTCATCGAAACCAACAAGATTTAAGTTGCTACTAAATTTCAACATTTCGGCTTCTATAGTCCCATCTCTCTCGTATTTACAGAGCCTTACCCGAAACAGAATAAGGAATATGATGGGAGGGGTAACAACTTTTTATTCAAGTGTTGGAAGTACTAGAATGTATCAGGACAATCATGGTATCGACAATTTCCTATAGGGGTTATGAGGGTATATCTCCCTGATCCCCTCGCTATGGGCACGGGGCAAGTTGCAATAACCAAAATGAATTGAGGTTTCAATGATACATAAATGTTCGGTTTCAAATAATGCATGCACCATTATTTTCTCATTCAAATGTTATACTAGCATGTTCAACAAAGTTTTTGTCATCCCAGATGACCTTCTGAACTCCATAAAAGTCATACATAGATAGATAGACAGGCAAACATGCAAATAGATAGACAAACAGCTATCTTGAAAGATCAGATTTTAGAAGGTTTCCAGATTTTGATCCCTGGAGACCCCAAATGACCTTTCACCAAAAACAATGGGACCATCTTCTGACCATAAAGCATCTGTATACCAAATATGAAATCCGTCCAATTTCCTATCTTGAAATATCGTGTTAACGAGATTTCAGACTTTGACCCCAGTGACCCCAGATGACATTTGACCTCTGCCAAAACCAATATGGACCATATCTCCTGACCATAGCGCATCCACATACCGAGTATGAAATCTATCCAGTTTTCCTATCCTAAAATATCGTGTTAACGAGATTTTCAGACTTTGACCCCAGTGACCCCAGATGACCTTTGACCTCTGCTAAGACCAATATGGACAATTTCCTGACCATAACGCATCCACATACCAAGTATGAAATCTATCCAGTTTTCCTATCTTAAAATATCGTGTTAACGAGATTTTCAGACTTTGACCCCAGTGACCCCAGATGACCTTTGACCTCTACTAAAACCAATATGGACAATTTCCTGACCATAACGCATCCACATACCAAGTATGAAATCTATCCAGTTTTCCTATCTTAAAATATCGTGTTAACGAGATTTTCAGACTTTGACCCCAGTGACCCCAGATGACCTTTGACCTCTACTAAAACCAATATGGACAATTTCCTGACCATAACGCATCCACATACCAAGTATAAAATCTATTCAAGTTTCCTATCTTGAGATATCACGTTAACAAGGTTTTCAGACTTTGACCCCAGTGATCCCAGATGACTATTGACCTCCACCCCAAAAACAATGGTGACCATCTCCTGACCATAACCCTACCACATACCAAATATGAAATCTATCCAAGTTTCCTATCTTGAAATATCGCATTAACAAGATTGTCCGACTTTGACCCCCGGTGACCCCAGATGACCTTTGACCTCCGCTAAAATATAGGAACCATTTCTTGACCATTACACATCTACATACTGAATATGAAATCCATCGAAGTTTCTTATTTTCAGATATCGTGTTAACGAGATTTTCAGATTTTGACCACCGGGGACCCCAGATGACCTTTGACCTCCGCTAAAACAATAGGGACCATCTTCTGACTATAATGCATCCACATACCAAACAGATATCTATCGAAGTTTCCTATCTTGAAATATGACGTTAACAATGTTTTCAGACTTTGACCCCCAGTGGCCCAGATGACGTTTGACCTCCACCAAAAACAATATGGACCAGTTACTGACCATAACCCATCCACAAATCAAATATGTAATCTATTCAAGTTTTCTACGATATCACATTAACAATATTTTCAGATTTTGACCCCGGTGATCCAAGATGACCTTTGACTACCGCCAAAAACAATAGAAACCATCCCCTGACCACAACGCATCCACATACTAAATATGAAATCTATCCAAGCTTCCTATCTTGAAATAGCATGTTAACGAAATTTTCAGACTTTTGCAAGCATGTTGAACAGAGAGGGCTTGATTAATTACATAACCCCATAAGAGTAGGAGTGCTATCACACCTTGGTACAAGGTGCAGTAACTTTCAGTAAACAAAGATATACAAAAATTGTAATCTGAGTAGTAGAACAATGACTTCACAAATTATTGTGCAATGTACCTTTTTAATTTGAGTGAACAAATTTCAACATTTTTATATATCAGTCCAAGAATGTCCAATGAAGATGGAAGTTCAACTTTTAGAATTCAATTTTCATGCTAATCGATATATTTTTTGCTTTTTTTTTCTTGAGGTACACTTTAACAACACGGCTACTTCTCATTCGCCAATCGGATGAAAAAAGTAAAGGTATCTACTTTTGGGTGCGGGATTTAACGTGTCGTGCAGTGAGTAAACAAGGGAACTGTTATCTGAGCAAAACACACTAAAACATTTGCTATGACTATAGGCAGTACAACGTTACAGCATACAGGTTTATAAAGTGAACTGGTACTGCTGGTTGCTGCTATCAGTTTACAAAGGGTTCACTTCGGATAAAAGCACCAGCGGTTCATTTTCTGAAAGATAAATAATCATTAACAATAAATATTTCAATGTAAACTACTGGTGTACATTAAAGTGAGGCATAATACGGTGACTGCTGGAATATTCGAAATAAAGTCGAAAACAAAATTCCGCTGAAGGCTAAGACTTGAATTCATCACTTAAAGGTATTAAGTTCCCACAGATAAAGCATGGTTTCAAACACGACCTTTTCAAATATCACAGAGAAAAGTTGATCGCGGCTATAAAACAACAATGCAAGGGAAATCAACCGTAACACTTTACTGCATCAGTTTATAACTCATGAAAAGGACGATAATGTTTTTACCACTCATGAACAAATCAGTGTTACATGAAAACCATACTTATGTAACGGCCCGGTCGTAAATAACTGATTTATACAAGACAGTAAATCGAAAATTTATGTTCACGTAAACTTCAGCCTAATCTTTTTCTTCTGACAGAACGTATAGAACTTAAGGAACGTCCGAGTCGGAAGTATAGATCAAAAAAAAAAAAAAAAAAAAAAAGCTCGCTACTGACAGCATTCCTTTCATAACCTGATGCAACTTTGAACGTGCTACAGAACTATCATCTTAGAAGCCTTTAAGGTTTATAAACTGACATTACGATTTGTACGATGAATTGGACATAGAAAAAAATATACATCATCAAGCCGCCCAAACTAAGTGCTTTAAATTGTGACGGGAATATTTAGAAAACACTGTGATATTTAACCACAATGAGAAAATGGGTTCAGATTTGATTAATTTTGATTAAAGATCGATGACATGTTAACATAGTCATGGATAAACCTCTTTCACCGTTAATTTTCAATGTTCACATTTGACAACATTCATGCAACATACATGTAACATACTTGTGAGCGACGTCAGAGTGCGATCTGTGACAGTAAATCAAAGTTAAGGTAAATAGGGCGCGGATATTCACTTACTTTTAACAAATGATTTTTTGTAGCTAAAGATGGGGGAAGGGGTCAAAGTTCACAATGTTGTATGCCAAAGGCCAAATCTGCCATCTTCCTGCGAAAAGTGTGTCACGAACCCCTCCCACACAAAAATCAAGTTACACATGTTGTAGATAAGACTTGGAAGTGCTTTATTTCTTACTTTTTGTTCTTTGATCCGTTTTTTGTATTTTGTTGTATTACTTCTATTTGTTATATTTTTGATGTATATTGTAAGTCTTTCACACCTCTTCGATGTGAAAAAAATAAATGAAACTGAAACCACTTCCATTATAAGATATCTTACCATTAAATTTTGCGCGTTCATAATTCATGACGTCGAAAGTCAAAGGTCATATAAGCTACAAGTTGCTTTTATCAATTTATCATGAACAAGAAAAAAATAATACCAGCGTGTGTCACTTTAACCAGTGTTTTGTACAAAGATACATATTGCACGCAATTAAGTGAATGTTCAATGTGATTCGCTTTACAGTAGCTGCATATATTTCTGACGTCGGTGAAAAACAATGGCGGCTCCAGAATGTCAAAATGGGGGGAGTACACTAGGGCAAATGATAATGTGGGGGAAAAAGTGGGAAACAAGTGGAGGCGGGAAGGGGGGGGGGGAGACCAAAATCTGCAAAGTTTGGTATCTATGCTTACAACACATTTAACCGAAACAGACTTTAGCCCAACAGAGTAGGAGCCCTAGGACCGGACATTTGGCATCTAAACAAGACACAATAATCAGTCAGCGTCTGTCCCATGTGCTGAGCCTGTATGGTGAAAATAAGCGTGTAATAAAGATTCACTTGGGACCCCTTACCTATTACAACCCTCGTGACCCAAACCTATTCACGGTTTAATGGGTCCCTGCTTACGGTAAAAATTGCTTTAACCAACCGCTTGTGCATGGTTCTGTGTAAAGGTGTATATCTAGGAGTTGGTAGTATTTTAACGGGTTTGAACAAGTGTTGAGGGAATGATTCAGTATTTCATGAGGAAATGATGGTCTTTCATTTCCCATTCCATCCATACAATTACAACAAGGTACCGTAAAAACAAGAACAGGACCATGACTAGTACCGTCAAATACGTGTCTAACAAAACTAGTATAATTACCAGAAAAAACAATAGCTTATTCTTTTCAAGAAAGGGAAGACGACAGATAGAGGGGAGCTAAGGGGAAAGGGAAAAGAGAGAGAGAGAGAGGGGGGGGGAGAAAGAATAACTCTAACGAAGGACTCTTAGAACAGCAGGCTAAATTAGGTTGCAAACCATATTTATTTGTTACGACAATTTACAAAAAACTTCCAGCTGGTAAACACATTATCTCTGAATACCAGTACGACTCACTCAGTATCCTGTCATCTTACCCTTACCATAGAAATTTAGCAAATGTGACAAAAAAATGGAAATTATTAATAATAGTGTTAATATTGTAAAAAAAAAACACGCAACAGCAAAGTGAAGCATTACAGCCCATTTGCTCATTTACATACCGGTATAGCATTTAACAGTATTTCCAAAGCCACCATCTCTTGGTTCTGAAACAAGAAACGATTGTATTTTAACCCTTTGTACTGTATCACTTAGTATATAAACATCAAATAATTGTTCTATTTTATCTCTATCAGGGGAACCGTGGGTGTAATAATTAGGTGGTAGGGAGACTGCGGTGTGATAAGCAAACAAAATAAGTCACACGTCCTTTAGACAATGCAAGATTATTTGAAAGTTTTCTCTATACAAAGCACGGAAGGGATCTAACTTTTCTCCTATACACATGGTCAGGTCTTTTCTGCTGTGGCGGATCCAGGAGGGTAGGGAAGGTACTATTTTTCCTACGCACATGGTCGGATCCTATATGCTGTGGTGGATCCAAGTAGGTGACGTGGGTCAACTCCTTTCTCCCAAAATTTTCAAAAACTAAACTTTCACGTACTCAATACTGTAAGCACATGACAATTTTTTTTTTATCCAAGTCCTTCAAACGTACGACACACCAAAACTTAGCGGGTGTAGTACACTCCACAAACCCCCAAAACATCCTGGATCTGTCCCGAGATATGATAACCATCTAAATTTAAGATATATGTACGTCTTTTAATGATAGGTTTCCGTCAATATATAAAGGTTTTCACCATAATATGAACTTAAGTATAATAGTAACCAATACATTAACATGGACTTCAATTTACGTCTGATTTTTTGGTTGATGTTCAAAACTCCTACTCTGGCAGCCGGCTATTTCTTACAACAATTTGTTTCAACAGAAGTTTTTGTTTTCTAAATATTTATCCGCACTATCGTCAGTTTGTAGTTCCTTCTTGAGCCTTCATGACTTACGGTCCAGTATCACACTTCTAATCATCGCTTTCACTTCATCTTGTTGGTTGCATTTCGTTCTGATTGTCTGAAGCTGCACGTTTAAATGTTGAAACCATTCCTAGCAAAAATGAAAAACACGAAGATGCATTAAGGAACGGTAAGGAAAGGCGATACACCGCGGTATCAATTTATTACTCTTACAATGGCAAAAAAGAGTAACGAACATTTGTTTTGAGTTGGCACAAATAAATAAACGATTTAAGAGTACAAAACCATAATTCTTTCATCTTTACAGAAGTTTGAGTTACTAAACAGTTCGGTACCTCCGAAAACAACAACTTCAGACTTTTTTTTTTTTATAACTCCTTTTATTGGATCTCTGTCTTTTTGAATAAAAAAATAACAGTGCTATTTGGCACAAATCAAACAGTATGTATATATGTACATTACAACATAAACATTATATACAAAATTCTTTAAGGTGGTGTTACAATCACACAAATTGAGATCACTTTAATTTAATACAGTATACAAAAACAAAATACGAAATTGCAAAATACAAATTTAATGCTAGGGTACAAGGCTCAATGGTTCAAAAATTTATTCTGTAAACAAATTAAGACACGACGCAAAAGC
Source organism: Holothuria scabra (assembly GCA_037179385.1). Lineage (NCBI taxonomy): Eukaryota > Metazoa > Echinodermata > Holothuroidea > Aspidochirotida > Holothuriidae > Holothuria > Holothuria scabra. The sequence continues at coordinate 26,899,672 of CM074182.1, read as the reverse complement.
CTCTCTTAAGGCCCTAATTCTCACATTACCTTTCTTTACATTTTTCCTACGCTGTTCTACTTTAAGAACAAATTTAAATTTGTAATAAAATTCATGAACATCTGGTCGTTTCTTTTGACGTTTGCAATCGAAAATGAACTGTTTCATATAGAGAGCTAAATAGTTGTATGGGTGATTTACATTTCTATAACTAAAGAAGAAGTCACGCTTAGAAAATACAAACTGATTACAAAGGATCAACCTTTCCACCTCTAAAATAAACTCAGAAGTAAAACTACAAGCCCAAAATAAATGTTCAATTCTCTCTTCTTCCACTCCACAAAACGTACATGAAGAAGATTCAATTTTTCCCATTAAAGAAAGAAGTCTATTGGTCGGCAATATCCTATGTATAAATCTAAACTGAAAATAAATTACTCTGACTTCTGTAACCGAACACCATGGGCTACGGTAGTAATTGTGCCAGTCCTGTTCAGTTATATCGTCAAAATTATCTGCCCATTTCTTAATGGCTGTAGGGGTTTCAGCAATTCCCATAACATATTTACCATAAATATATTGTGAAGACTTAGGTGCACTTAAAAAGTCTTCTAATAAACGCTGATTGCTAGTTGGGTCATGGTTATCGTTTCTGAGGTCCCTCCTCCAGCTAGTTGGAACACTGTGGATCAATCCCCAATAAAAAGTAAAATGAAGGTTCTCGACATTAAACTTCTCCTTAAAACACTCAAATGATAAAGGTTTACCGTCTCGATCAAAAAGGTTTTTACCATACAAAACATTTTTAGTGAAGAGATCACTGCGAAATACTACCTCCCCATTAATTCGAATATTCGAATTATTCCAAAGAATTTGTGAACCGTAATTATCTTCAGGGTACGAATACGAAATATTACACCAAGCTTGAGCTACCTGTTTAATAAAAACGTTATCCATCTTCTCCATATCCTCTGGTTTGCAGTTACAGTTAAAGAAGAAGCTACATCCAACTGTATTCAAACTTAAATTAAAAAACGATTTCCAAGGTCCACAGGATTCACTAAGATAACGTTTGATCCAGGTACATTTTAGACTATTTACAAAGCTAGATATATCTGTAACATTTATGCCACCCAAACTAGTGGGGTTAACCATAACAGATCTTTTAACTTTATCGGGGTTACCACCCCAAATAAAATCGAAGACTGTTGCTTCCATCTCCTTTATGTAAGCTTTGGGTGGATTGGGTAAAACAAGAAACAGAAAAACCAACTGGGAGAGACCAAAAGATTTGACAATTACATTTCGACCTATAGGGGTCAAATCACGGCTAGCCCAAATACGGAGGCTGTTTTTCAGGCGAGAAAGCTTGGGCTGATAATTTAAAAGAAAAAGGTCATCTCCGTTATGTGTAAATACAATACCAAGCATATTAACGGGTCCCGATGTCGCCTTTACGTCAAAATATCTTAAATAGGAAGGTCTATTTTTAACAAATGGACCTAAGGGGAAAAGATAAGATTTCGATAAATTAATCTTTAGCACAGAAGAGGATTCAAAATTATTCAAAAGAGAAAGTACATTGCGTAAAGTATTTCTACTACCATCAAGAATAAAAGTTGTGTCATCAGCGTACTGAAGAATACGAGTTTCTGATCCATCAACCAAAATACCACGAATGCAGTTAGACTTTGTAACTTTGTAACTTTGAGCGCTAGTACCTCAACACAAAGGATGAAAAGATACGGGCTCAAAGGACATCCCTGCCTTACACCTCTGTTTGTCTTAAAGAATCCAGTTGAATAACCATTGTTGCATACACATGTCTGAGTATTATTGTAAAAGGTGTCAATCCACCTTTTAAAACTGTTGCCAAAATTGAAAAAAGAGAGTGTAGCCTGTATAAAATTCCATTCTAATTGACAGATTGATCAAAGGCTTTTTCAAAGTCGATTAGAAAAACAAAACCTGGAATATTAGAATCATTTATATAATTGATTAGATCTAAAATATATCTAATGTTTTCTCCAATATATCTTCCCTTTAGGAAACCAGTTTGCTGTGGACCAATTTGAGACTGAATAACCGAATTAAGTCTTGTAGCAATAGCCTTTGCACCTAATTTATAATCTGTATTTAGTAAAGTAATGGGACGGTAATTTTGAATCTCTGAGGGGTTTTTCCCTTGCTTCAAAATCAAAGTGATTATACCTCGGGTCTGCTCTGGGGAGAGGGAACCGTTCCTATAGCCAAAATTAATCGAATCCGTCACGATAGGTCCAATCAGGTGCCAAAAATGTTTATAGAAATTAGTAGTTAAACCATCCGTCCCGGGGGCTTTATCGTTATGTAACATATTAAGAGCATTAGAGCATTCATGTAAGCTAAGTTCACCATCGCACAGACTAGAATCATTTTGACATAATCCTATATGATCCAAACCGCTGAAAAAAGATCCCACATGAGTATTATTAGAAGCATACAAGGAACTATAGAAGCGATGAATTTCACCCAAAATATCTTCCCCGTCACTCAAAATACGGCCCTCTGAACATGAGAGCTTACGGATATGGTTCTTTTGCTCTTTTTTCTAAATTTAAAAAGTACTTAGTATTTTTCTCCCCTTCTTCCACCCATCTTACCCTTGACCTTATGATAGTGCCTTGAAGCTTGTAATCGTAATAAGAGAGTAAACTTGTCTGAGCGGCCTTTAATTGGGATCGAATCTGTGCAGATTCAATAGAATAAAGTTGATGTTCTAAACTTGCAATCTGGAGCAAGAGTGCGTTTTCTTTGCGTCGTCTTTCTCAGGCTTTTTCTTTCGAGTAATTTATAGATGCTTTTCGAAATTCATACTTTAAAGTCTCCCAACGAGTGATGGGATTGGTTGCGATAGGGTTTGTCGCATCTGCCCGGATAATTTCATTTATAATTTGCACAAAAGTATCATCCTTTTATAAGGAGTTATTAAATTTCCAATAGCCTGGACCTCGCCTTACAGGAGAACATACAACAGATAATGAGATGAAAGAATGGTCTGACTGGATTCCAGACTTTTTAAGTAAAACTGCTTCCTTAAGAGACCATCTCGACCGATTTACGTGTATTTTTACTTTAATGCGCAATTGTTATGTGTTATTTACAGTATTTTGTATTTAAATTTGCAATGAAAGGTTTTTGCGCAGTTACTTTATTTGGAATTTTGGAGCGTATAATTTCTGTGAGTGTACCAGAAAAAATACATGGACCTAAGATAGTGACTTATGTGATTTACTAACTTTTATCGTGCAGAGCATAATAGCATTGTAGCAACTCGACCCGTACAGAACATTAATACCCATGAAAGGCAGACCACCGATTTAAATATAGAACTGAACTAAAACTAAGCGTTTAAAACCAATGGGACCATATCCCTTTACGGTGAGGGTCAAATGGGAACGCCCAGAAGAATACTTGTCAATGAAACAAATATACGCCATAACAGCTGAAACGATCCAGCGAACATTTGAGGTCCTCGAAGGGCTGAGGTTTTTGAAGATTTCCACTCAGACTCAGACTCAGAAGATTTTATAAATTTTACGACATCTACGATTGATAACATGTTTAAAGGGGCATTCACTCTAAAAAACCGCTAGTCAATTTGGGGATACGAACCGGAATCTAGTCAAATATTTGACACAAGATTACAGCAAATTTTGTGTTATATGAGATATTTATATTAAATTTGACTAGAAATGGTTTAAAAAATGAAAAAATGAAAAAAAAAATAGTTTCATACATGAGCCAAACCTGGTCAAAGTTTTTGCAAGAATCCGGTTCGTGCCTCTATTGATTAAATTCCATTCAAATTTCACTAGGATATTATAGAGACCAAGCACGACGTTGATTATGTGACGATGCCGCAGAAAAGTCTAAGTTATCAGTCCGGGAGATCACTCCTTTCGGAGGGAATCGAAGAAACATAGATGCAACCAAGTAAAACAAAAGAACCACCCACCACCTTTTCAGATTATCTTCAAGTAAAATACATTTTTTCAAATTACTTCTGTAAAAGAAAAATCTTCTTTTTTCAATTTTTTAATACAACCCCCCCCAAAAAATTCATTTTGGCGAACCGCCTTCTTTGTAGGGGCTACATGTTACCCCTCGTTCGGGAACTTTCCCCCACCCCCTCCTTGACTGTTGGACAAGTCTTAACAGCACCCCAGTTTTAAGGTCTTTGCAACGATAAAGCTAGTTTTCGATAAACTCCAGTGAACTGAAGTCGACCGTACCGAACAGATATTTTCAACGAATGCAAACAAGAATATCACCTTCTATCGTCTGCCCTTAGGAACCCCTAAATTATTCTCACTTGCACACCTGTTATTTTTCGCCTCCATCGGGCCGCTAAATGAGCGATTTTGTTTTAATTAAAAATTGAAAACTTCCACGCCCGGGTGCCATAAAGCACACGTCACGCGACACGTTCAACATTCTCATTACAACACTGCCACCATCATGAAGAATCAAATTTGAACTATGTTCTTAATCTATTTGTAAGCTACTTGTAAGCTTAATGTTAGAGTTTATTTAGGGAAAAACAGAGAGGAAATCGAAGAAGGGTTTAAGGTAAAAACAGGATTTAGTCAAGTTAGTATGTTAGAGGGATACACATTCTTAGCATTTTGGTGAAAGTTGCATTGAAATCCGATGTGTGGTTCTCAAGAAAAGTGAACTTGAAGCAAGCACATAACATTTCCACATTAGTACAGAGTCTTTTGTTTTTCTTTAAACAAGAGTCGATTTTCTCCTAAACAACCCCATACTATTAAAATAAGATTGCATAAGGCGCATTAGAACTTCTCTCATGAGAACTTCATCCCCCACAAGGTCTTATTCCTGTAAACTTCAAGGTCGATACTGTGAAGATTTGGTTCGCCTTTCACGTATGAAAATTCCCCTTTAATTACCAAGCGAAAAAGATTTTACTTTCTGTACAGCACTCTACGCAATCCAAAGTAACAAAGACCCTCTACTGGGACAATTTTCTCCTGTCTTCTGAATGATTCTTTCGCGTCACAGAAGCAAACAAGGAGAACTGTGCGACATAGAAAAGTCACCCTTCAATTTGTCTAATGATATGTTTGTTAAGTGAAATTCATACCAATAGATAATTTATATTAGTTAATGCCACACCGCTTATTCTATACACGAATCCGATCAGCGCTTGTTTAGTGATTGTACGCAGCCATTAGTGGGGTCCAGCAACCGTAAATCGTCTTCATTTACTGTCTACATGAATTTCAGACCCTCATTATTTAGTGAAATTGAAGAAACAATACACAATTTAGTGTACAATCATCTATCCATGATACAGGTTAGCAAGAAAGTTGAAAGGTTAAAAGGTGATAGACTCCAGTTATGACCGACTTAATCAGGCCATCACTTGCTGTTCGGATTTATCTATAATCGTTATATGACAAAAACAGGCAGAGCTTTAAATGTATAAAAGATAAAGTTCCCTGGCTCTCTTTCAAATCTTTGTTATTGTTCTCTGCCATTTCTCCTTTGCAAGCATCGTGGAATTTATTGGTACTGCGTTGAGGCTTAATTTCCACTTATTTTATGACTGTTCGAGACAAACTTAACTAGAAAAACCTATAAATGTCTGTGCATTTGTCTGTTTATTTTAAACAGATTCTTTTTCAAGATTCAAAGCAAAACATAGAATAGTCCTACTCTAAGCGTTCGAAATGAGTCGAGTTGATAGTGAAACAATTCTATTTAGTTTAGTTCGTTATTAGGTTGCTTTACTTCTGTATAAATCTAACTACGTTTGGCTCCGCAAATTTGTCTGTTTTTTTTTTTGCCTTAGAATTTCTGAAATTTGCCCACAATTTTTAAACGAATTAAAGAAAAACATGTGCATATAAGCCACATAAAGTGAACAATGGCGTCAGGACGATCTGAGGTAGAAGCGGCAGGATAATCTTCGACTATGACGGCAGGTTGATGACTTTCTAAGATTCTAAAACTTCCCTTCATTCATTTTAAAACATGAAGTTATAACATGTGCACGAGCGCCACATCCTAGCCTCAATTGGGATAAAGTGCACAATGAAGCCAAGACGACCTGCGGCAATGACGATCCTCGGCAATGACTTTCTAAGATTTCTAAAATTTATATTCAATATTTATTAAAAAAAACATGTGCATGTTCGCCACATTCTGATCCCGTTTGGCATCCAGTGGGCAATGACGTCAGTAAGATCTGCGTCAATGTCGGCAGAACGATCTGCGACTACGACTGGATGATCTGCGAAATGACGGCATAATGATCCGCGACAGTGAAGATAGGATGATCTGCAACAACGAATGGCAGAATGATCTGCGACAATGTCGGGTGGATGATCTGTGACAATTTCGATCGGATGATCCGAAACAATGTGCGCAGGATGGTCCGCCACAATGTAGCGCTAACATTCACCACAATGTCCGTCCTATGACTCGAGACGATTTCAACAGCATTGTCGACGACAATGTTTGTATCACGATTCGCGACAATTTCGACTAAGTGACTGTCGAAAATTTTGGGAAGGTTATCTGGTTATCCGCGAGAGTGCCGGCAAGATGATACGCGAGAATGCAGGCAAGATGATTCGCAAGAATGTCGGCAGAGTAATAGGGCAGATCTAAACTTAGCAAAAGATTCAACGAATCTTTTGAACAAGATATTCTTAGCAATTATCAACAAGTGACAGTCTGATGGTAAAAACATTCGGAGGGTTCACCAAGTTGCTACTCTCTCGGGTATAATCAAATTCGTGACACATTTACACGAAATTGAAAGTTATCACAAATTTAATGACGCATTTAATAATAAGACGTCTAACACACTCACATTTTTCAGTCTCAAAGACGTTAAAAGCTTCTCTCTTCTCCCCTTATTAAGTGCCAAATTTTGTAAAAGTAAAAGCAAAAGTAGAACCTAAGATCCAGATAAACAAATTTTACATGTTCACATGTATTTACCATACAAGCAATACTTTTGAATAAATGTGTATTCATACGATACATAAAACAGTTCAGTAGGACTGCTCCAGAACGTGCAAAGAAAGAGGACCCCCGTAACGTTGTCTTGGAAATGAAAAAAAAAATCAGTTTGAGATATTTCCATGTTCTCGAAGAGTCGCAGAGACGACAACCAAACAAGATGATTTCCAGACTAACATCAAACATACTAGATGGAGCTGTGGACTCGGTACATCACCGGAGCGATGTTAACCACTTTGGATGAACATTAATTAAAAGGAGATAAATGGGGATAGGACGTGTAATTCTGTAAAGTGGTCAATATTAGACAGATTCTGTGGGAAACTGCGACTTTATCCTGGTGTGGTACTGCCTCCTTTTTAATCTAACATCCAAACAATAAAACTTTAAACAAGGGCTACTGGGCGTGGCAAGTTTCAAAATTCCTTTCTACAGGCGGTAACATACTTCGAACCAAATAGGCTATGTATATGTAGCCAAATAGGCTATGTATAGGCGTTCAACTGTAAAATCATTACCAAAGAATCCCATCGGCAAGATGGCGGGAATTTAAAGTGAAATTAATCTCCATCTTGAAATATTCAATTAATTTGCACACAATATGACCATTTGGATAAGGGTATGAGCAACATCTGCTTATCCTTATCCATTCGCATACCTCTTGCTTTTGCACCCCAGACCCTACCTTACCCCTAAGAAAGATATCTCGAAGGGAAGACTGACAAAAGACTGTTCAAATAAAAATAAAGTTTTATAGACAGGAAGTAAGTAAAGGAATATGAAACGAGCCATTAGCACGCGACATTTAAACTTTTGGTTACATTGATGTGAAATTTAACAACATGAAATCCGAGTTGGTAGACGAATGAGTCTCTCTAGAGGGTGGGGATAACAGGTGGGGCCCAGGGGACATATGCAAAGCAAACTTGCACTTTCAACTAGGAGTTGAATTATTTGAAATAAAAAATAACAAAAAAGGAGGCGAAATCAATGGGGCCATTTACATAATTCACAATTATGAACAGACAGATGAACATCATCTGGGTAACATTTATTATGACCCTAACTTAAGTGATGCTGAAACGGACAACACCTTCCTAAAATTCCTTCCTCAAAATCAGTGAGAACCTACAGCAGACCACTACTGACCTTGTTAGAATTGAGAAATGCTAGACGTTCTGCGCAAAAAAGGCAATCCAGATTGGTTGCAGATAATGTGCTACTTTGCTACTTATATACACAAACTTCAACGTACTACATGAGATTTATGCACGTTTTTCACTATATTGCGCGTCTCAACATTAGGCCTAATAGGACATTTTGACAATCAAGCGTTCATTGCATTCCAAATGAACGATTGGGCAATAGAATTTGGTTGTACCAACAGATAAAGTCTAAAAGGGGTCAGGACAACCAAAAACGAAAACAGTGACTAGGCCTAATTTTTCCAAGCCGTATTTGAAAGTTACATTATTCAACTTTTTCATTAAAAATTGCAAATTTAACTTCTCAAAGAGTATTTTCTTCTGTAAAGAGTCTTACTCATTCGCCTTTATGTCGGAAGAATCTGGATTTTTATCTTTAAGGGCAAGAGCAGTCATCCCAAATTGATGGAGTGTAGCAGACCGTCCAGTTTCATGACTGGCTGTTGGGAGTCATGTGACAATGTTTTTTCTCTTCAAATGTGAAATTTACCAGGCTTGGTTTACCTTGAATATGCAATAGTAAAGTAATAAAATGTCATGAAAGATACTTTGAAGAGAAATAAGATGAAAATTGTGTTATTTAGCTTTTTTTCAAAATAAGTTTAGGGGACTGCTCTTAACCTTTAAAATTGTACTATGAATTTCAAATCAGTTATCTTGTATGTGCTGTCTCTGTTGTGGTACATTTCCTTCCTAGCATGCATTGTAAACCAAATGTTCTCCAACTTTTTTCACGGTCGGTGTTATGTGCGTGTCGGCATGCGTGCTTACAAATTTTTAGCAGGAGTTGCAACCAGGGACGTAGATTTCTTTGGGAACCTTGGGGGTTGGCCAGGGTGAATCACGTCAAATCCCAAAAGCGTGAAACCGTTAACATGTGAGGTCTTGAAGTATGTCTAAGTAAGCCATGGTTGGTTCCAGTGGCGAAGCTTCTGCGTTTTAGAAGCATTGGCGGCGGTACGGGGAAGGGGAGAGAGGGGCATTTCTCCCCATGTTTTGCACTTGCCCCCACTTGCCCTCCCCAACTTAGGTTAGTTAGGAGTTGGGATAACCGAAAGATAAGTAATATATCTCTCCAGAGACGTAATTTTTCATCCAGATATATGCTAAAACCCCAAGGCTCTCAGGGGTGGGAGGCTTTTCCCTGGACCACGATCCCGCTTTGAGTGCGGTTTTGCACTGCGTCCGAAAATTTTTGCCCCCCAACATGATCCTTTGCCCCTAGTGTTCCCCTCCCCCATTTTGACATTCTGGCGCCGCCACTGCTGCCAAGACTGTTAGGGGGTAAATTTCAAACTTCATTTCAAGGTAAAACTAATTCCATTGGGTTGCATTCTTTAATGATGTGCTTCCTCATGACGAAACCCATTAATCGACCCTTGTGAAAAATAATATCTGTTTATATTATTTTTTTTTATTTATACTATTTATTTTTTTATTTAGTTTATTGAATGCAAGGACTGGAAATATTTTGGGATTAACAAGACCGTATCAACTAATAAGAATATCAAGCATGAAGGTTTACTTTTGTCTAAGTCACAATGTGTCAAAATTGAAGGATCAGAGGTGGAACACACTACTAAAACCAAATATTTAGAAGTATGTATTGAAGAAAGGCCGACTTTTTGCGATCATATTTCCGGTATTTTAAGTAAAATGTATTGTATTATGTCAAGATTAGCATATATTGTTTTTCTATAATAAGGAGGCAAAGGAATGTGTTTTTAAAATATGTCATACTTCCATATTTAATTTATGATGTGCCAGTTTGGTATCATATTATTTTGCGAAAGGACAATTACAGAATAGTATAAGGTTTTTTAAGTATTCTGCAAAGGTTCTACACCTAGATTTTAATTGCCTCAAATTTAATGTGAAAGCCTCTGCAAAAATGAGTTTAAAAGAACGGCCCAAAAAATTAATGATGATCATAATCACCTATTACATAATTATCTCAGAAGACTCAATGTACAATCACAGAAAAACCTAAGAAATCCATTCATTTTTACCAAAGTACAGAATAAATTTATTTAAAGGCATATTTTCATCATCCCAAACAGTTCCAATTCTCCCAACCTACTTACTTCTAGCCCCTCCCACATTTATCTAATACTCATCTTTATCCACACACAATCCTAGTTAATTGCTTCATGACTTGTCTCAGTGGGCATACAAGTCCATAACGTGTAATCAAGACACTCCCAGTGCCCATGTTGTGTAATTTAGCTATGATGCATTGTTTGAATTTGATGCCAATCAAAGAGCTGAATCAATTGAGAGTTTTGATGTATGCATACTGAAACTGTAGTTTGGGGTGATGAATGACTGCCTCTAAGATTTCCTTCGACTACAGAGCAGTCCTTTTCGATCAATCTCAAACTGTAGACTTTTCGATCAATCTCAAACTGTAGACTTTTAGAACTTAAATGTTTTAATGTGAACTAACTTTCTGTATATATATTGTCGTATTATTTGATTTGTAATTGTATTTTATTACTCCTTTTTATAAATATTTTAGATATTAATACTGGAGTAAATAAATTGAATTATAGTGCATGGACACAAGAAAAGCTGAAGTCGTCGTCACATTACAACGAATTGGGATTGGATTCTGATCCCATTTTTGTAAGTTTTTATAAAAATCTTCTCTATCTCTTGTCAAAAACAACCAAGAAATTGCCAGTCTGTGTAAACATATGATTTGTATAGCAGACAACAAAAATTAAATTTATAACCACCTTTTCATGAATTTACATCAACATACAGCTTCTATTGGACTTTGCGAGTACGATAAAAGCTGCGTGTCTGTGTGACGTCAGGAAAAAGTCACATGTTATTTTTTAAGATCTCAGATGCAAATCTTACAATGTTGGTTCTTCAGGACCTTAGATCGTGAGGATTTTAATATAATTCCACAGAAATTGGATCAAAATGTGACCAGAATTCCTTGTAGTATGACCCTGGCTTAACTGAGCCCTTTTTAATAGTGCTCAGAAGGTACCATGCAAAGGAAGGGGTTCACAAACTACTCCTGATTCTGCAACATGCAATTACAGTAAATCGCAGGGATGGGGGCAAACCCATAAGTCTTAGCCACTGCCCCAAACTTGGCTGGAAGGGTTGAAGGTTCCTTGATTTACTAGATTGTTATACCATGGAAAGCAGATGACCTCCTGAAGGGGTTGACTTCCAGAGGTGGACAAAACCAGACACCATTTTTGATAAAATCATGTATTTTCAAATTTCACACCTCTGTAAATGGGTATGTCAAATAGGTAACAGTTACCGCTACAGTTACCGCAACATTTCTAGGTAATTTTTACATTTGAGAGGGGACCTCTTGAATGCAAATGAGCCCACTAGCTCCAAAGGTTTAAAATAATACACCGACAAGGTAACTTAGCATATTTCAGGTACGCATACTAGGGGAGGGAGGGGGGTTCTCCCAGCACCCCTCCCCAGTTCCCATTTCAACATATTTTCGCTTTTGAAACTTTGCAATGTTTAAATACAAAGTTTATGTGTACCAATTTTGTTTGTAAGTAGAACATATGGTTCAACAGTGTCTTTTCTTACACAGTCCCCATCCTCAGTCACTCATAGCTTTTAACTTGCTTCCAACTTAATAAGCCATCTTTGTAAAAGCCAAGATACATTCTGCCATTAATTGGGTTATATTTATTATAAAATGTGGTACTCTTATTCACTAGCATAAAGTATGGTGGGGGAGGCAGTCACCCCCTCCCCCCCTTGGACAAAAAGGCTGTGGATGGCTCAACTGGAACCAATTGGTTGGAAGCTAGGCCACCAAACACCAACTGACTGAGCAATCCACCAACTGACTGACCAACCAATCAACAGACCAACCAACTAGCTCACTTTTAACACCCAGTTACAGTACACTACCATTCTCATTGCTATGCTGTTCACCATGGAGTTAGGTTTCTACTTCAACACTGAACTTAATTCCAGTCAGAACATACTATAATTTTTTTAACAACAAATTCCCTACTTTGTCCTGCTCAATATCTCTAGCTGGCATCTACTTATTCCTTTCCATTTGTTCACTGTTTTCATAACTTGTATTCCAGTTTAAAGAATCCCCACAAACAATTTGTTACAGGCTGTATATCCTGAAATTGTTTTAAATGATTACACATTGATTGGCATATACAGACTGGTGAAATGTCACACAAAATGTAAAATAGCCTCTGTTTTGTTCCTCCACCTTTAAGAAAAATGAAATTTCCCGAATTTTCATGACTGTTTCATGACCTTAACATGACCATTTCAAGACCAACTTCAAACCAACATTTGCTAATAAAAACTTTAATGGTGCAATGAGTGTGACAAATAAATGAGTAACAACTTTTCAAGGCCTGGCTAATGAAAATAAAATTTCATGACTTTTCCAGGTCCTGGGAACCCTGCCTCTGGTACACACGGTGGTGTGCTCAGCAGCATATGGCGTTGAGGTATTTTAGTACATGTTGGCTGAGTCCTTCATCCTGTCTGCACCAAAGACTTACCTTTTTATATGGGAGGAGGAGGAGAAGTTAAAAGTACAATGACCAGGGAGAATACATTTACCATCTCATATGAGGAAATTTGGCATACAGTAAATGAAGATAAAAGGTTCATAAATCGTACAAATGTGAACTTAATAGGCGGCATTTCTAGAACAATAAAATTCATGGGAATGCTGCTAGTCAAGAATGCTTTTATTTGCATAAATGAGTAAAGGCCATTAAACCTGGCAGAATTCAAGAAGAAATTAGTTTCCCAACTAATCTGTATGTCCCTGCCAGGATATAGGAGGGGCGATGGGCACTGTTTAACAAGAAATTTACTAACTGGCTAATGATAGCCCTAATTCCTAACCTAATCCCTAAACCGAACAAAGAATACAATCGATACAATACAATGGCAACAGCTAATCAAGAAACATCTTGTTAAACATTGTGCATCTACCCATATGGGAAACTCTCACATCCGAATGGTTTTCTGATTTGAACTGAACCTGAAATGACTCCAGAATTGTTCTAACTGGGTGGTCACATAGCAAACTAAAGTGAATCATTAGCCTTAAAGGCTTCCATCGTAATTGAAAGGCAGTCATTAATCACCGCAAATTACAATTTTATCCATAGTCTACATAAATTTTCAACTGGGGCAGCTTTTAATCTGACATCAAATTAAAAAAATGCAGGGTAGCTAATATATTATGTAGTATGTACTGAGAATGTTCTGATAACATTGTCTTTGGTCTAACGGTAGAGCATCCACCTCTCATGGGGAAGGCCCGGGATTGATTCCCAGGTTGGGTAACACCAACGTCTCTAAAAATGGAGCCTACTGCCGTTGTGCGTAATGCTCCGCATAAGCAATAGAGTAGGGAAAACAAGATAGTGAGCTACAACTGGAAAAAAGGCCATGGCCGGCTCAACTTGAACCAACTGATTGGAAACTGGGCTGTAAAACTCCATCTAACTGATAACACACAAGGAGGATGAGTTCTAGACAGTTGGGGGAGGGGCTAGAAGTAGGTAGGTTGGAGGAAGAACTGTTTGGAGTCATGAATCACTGTCTGGAGTCATGTATCACTGTCTGGAGTCACAAATCACTGTATATATTTGATCTCCTTGGCAATGAAAAGTTAAGTACCCTTAAAATCTAAATTCACTGAAAATAAAGTACTGCAGTTCTTAGGTTAGCATCTTAAGCAGTGATTCAAAGTCTGTTGTCCTGAGTTGGGACCATTATGAACAGGCTATTTTGGTGGGGATTGCTAAAGGGTGGGGTCATCTCAAAATACATGCACAGGAAAGAGCTGTGTTTGCTGAAGCAAGACAACTGGTCATGCAAAGTGCTTGTACAGTTAGAAAGATGCAAATATTTAACAAGGGAAAGTTGAAAACAGTAGAAAAATTCTCCGTAAAAACATGAACTATCTATTGATATCAACTGGTGAATTTCAACTAGGGAAGTATTTTGATAAATCAAAACATTCTTTTTCCTTTAACCTTATGCTATACCAATGGGGTTAAAGATAGAATAAAATCATAGTGACCATGTAATTTCTTGTAAAAGGGTAGCACAAGTGGGGGCACCCCAGTAATTCTTCCAGTTTCATCAGGATGAAGAAGAATTATGTAACACTGTGCAATTCCCTCTGACATTCTTTTGGAAACCAATCACCTAAAGGGATACAGGATGCTTCCCTCACTCTCATTAGGCATAGGCTACCTACATGCAGTCTGGTCACTGTTTGTTTACACAATTCATCATGCTTCAGTGCCAGCACAACCAGCCTGCATGTGTCCAAAGAGATTGTCCTGGTCTGCTGAGGCAGCTCTGGTTGCAAACTTGGCTTGCACTGAATAAACAGTCTCTGCCTTCATAAATGAGGTTTTCAGTGGGACTCTTTGTTCACATAGTGCTGGACATGGCAGCTACTATTGACAGAAAGTTGATGATAGGAAGTCCGGTTGACCTTGCTGTAACATCACCTTTTCAACAAAAAGTGGGGTGTCGGGTATAAATTCTATAGAGGCAACCTTATGCCTAATGCCCTCCATCCAGCAAACCCTGGAGCCTGCCCTGCAATTAGATAATACACCCGTACATTCTGACACCAAATTCTTTTAACATCCTCCTGTTCCCATATACCTCAATATTCTGACATTTCTATATTCTGACAAATTTATTACGTTCCAACACATTCCTCTATGTTCCAACACTTCTATATTACAAAAGTTATGTTCCGACAACTCAAAGATGAATACATAGGTGTTGGAACATAGGATTGTGGGAACATGGGGATGTTGGGATACACAGGCCGACACCTGTAATGAGGTTGCGTTTTTCATATGTGATGAGGATATTGTTTTCTCAAATAAGGTGGCAGCACGATCTTTCAGTACACTGCCAGTTATGCAGTACATACTTACACCAGACTTTCCCTGCATATGCAAGCTGCATATTCTCTACATGAAGAAAATAGGTTACTATAGACAGTATGGATAGTGTCATATGGAACAACATACAAACATTTGACACAAAGGCTTGAAGTCGGTAAAATGCTTATTTATATAGTCAGAGTAGCACCCTCAAGCAGCATAGGAAAGTCATATTCTTCAAGTTTGTAACATAATGAGTTAATCCTTGGGGAGCTCCCAATTGTCATCTTTTAAGGTGCTTCCAACCATGGAATTCTAATTGCAACTCTCTGTCTCAATTTAAGTTACTTACAACGGGTGTAACCCAATAAAACAAGGCAAAATGTCAAAAGAAAAACTACCACCGAGAACCGCTCAGTGAGCAAGTCTAGACAGAATTTGAGTACAAAATATTATAAAAGCTTTGCAGTCCCTTTCAACTGTTTTGAAGGGATGCATCTGCATTCAATATATTTACAACTGAGTCCTTAAATCAAACCACACAAGGGATTCTTTTGTTTAATTTACTTTACTTATGAGAACATATTATCCATGCCCTTTCACACTTCTCTGAAAATAGATATGAGGAACAAATCTCCTACAACATACCATTATTCCTGAGAAAATGGTGCCATGAAAGGAGATTATGAGCCATAAATTAGTCAGAAATTACATTATAAACTTCCATGTGTACGTGTATTTTATATCTTATTCGATAATTTCCTGGAGCCAGAGAACTTCCACCTCATTGTTCAGAGTTTTGGAAACTGGGCCTGATGTCGCACTTTGAATTAACAATCATTTAACAGCCTGTATCAGTGTTCTTCATACTTACTTTCACAAGATAAAATCAAATTTCACATCTTCTAAGGGTCGATGACAGTTTGAAAGACAGGTCTTATCTGTAAAGGTTGTGTTATCTTGTCTGAAAGAAAATAAAATGAAAGACAATGAAAACCAGGGGGATGTGAGCCTTTTTGAATATAAACATCGGTAGTTTCTTGTGAAAGGAAATGGCAGCTGGAGGATTGGAAAAGGGGAAAGAGAATGGGAGAGGGGAAGGGGAGTTATCATGAGGGTTGATCTTCTTTATGTCAAACCAATCACCAAAACAAAAAAATCCATTCTACTAACAAGTGAAAAACAAAATTGACATTTACAAAGGTCTGGAACTTTAAATGTAAATTGACTTCCAAAACTAATAGTTTATTTAATTTTACATGTGATATCTTACAGTTTGGACATCTGGATTTTGAATCCTTGCCTGGCTGCTCGCAGACTTTAAAATTCCTACTGAAATGTTGCTTGATGCCAAGCGTAGACAATAGAGTAGGGAAAACAGGTCAGTGAGCCAAAACTGGAAAAAAGACTGTGTCCAGCCCAATTTAAACGAATTTGTTAGGAACTCAGCCATGAAAGCTCATCTTTGTATGTGATACCCATGTACAAAGTATCACACACATACATGCAGCCCAAGTTTACCATCACAAATACACATCAATAATGAGGGCCGGAGATTCTTTATTTGGTCCTCTCTCTAAACACAACTTGAAACATATGTGCATCTTATTTTCTGGAAAAACCCTGAGAGGTATCAATGACACTAGTCAAGACTATTGCATATAGAGTTTCCTAAAAGTTCATCATTCATAAATAAATGGGTCTACAATCACTGGTGTCCATTGCCAAAACCACAAATTACAAACCCACAAAGTATTCCTAGCATGTTTGCTGATGTAAGCTACACAGCAAAACTATTAAATTGATCTTCACTTCGACAAATTGCCCCTACAAACTTCTGCAGATGTGAGAGCATCCTGAGGTCAGTTCAAGATAAAGGTTAAATATCACAATGACATTTGTGTACCAATTTGTATTTTTGAAACAATCCCCAAATAACAGCAACCGTGAGTCACATTAAACAAAAACCAACTGTGAGTCACCGAATGGGTTAAATATAGATTAGCCTTGAACACTTTGGCTTGAAACAATAAATGAAGACAAGCATAAAACAGATATGAGGTCCTTCTTAAGACAATCACAACACTGTGGCTGGATTTTAAAATAACCTTCAAAATCCTGAGTTTTTGGATAAAACACTCATGAAAAGAAATTTGTACTTTATAGCTTAAAGTTTGCTTTACAAACTATTGTTTTTTTTAAAAATGTATGGTCTATAATTGAGTGAGAGAAATAAACACATCTTTTACTTTTCTTTCCTTTTTCTTTAGGACAAGCACAAACTTGAACGTTGAAGTATTCCTGCATGCTACAGGAGACAGTCTTCTACAGCATGTTTCCAGCATTTCACATTAAGAAAAATAGACCATGGGCAATGCTTTATTGAACCAACTTGAAGGTTTTAAGTTGATGCATCATGAAACCTTATCTAGCAAGCACATTTTAGATATGCATCAAGAAGTATATTGTTTGCCTGTCCATATATTCATGTAAGTTTGAACTCTTTCAATCCACCTAGTGCCTTCCAACTTGGTTAGTTACTCAGTAAGCAAAGTGTCCATTCAGTATCCTTTCTCCATAGTGACCTTTTTAAAGATGTAGCTTCCTTTGGATTCCGAGGATTTGGTTTTGAATTTTTGTCAGACATTCAAGGAGACTTGGGACAAAACATTGCCTTCCAATTTTCTTTTACAGTTAGTACAGTAATTTTATCATTGATCCATGACATCTTGGGGCAACAATCAACAGTGTTACATATCATATACCTTTCACCTGACAACTGCCCTTCTGGATACTTTATTTGCAATTGAAATATTCTCCATTTATAGTCCTACTGCACATTGACAAATCCCTCAGCTGTGGGTACCTCAGTCAGCTTTCACTTGACAACCATAAGATTGACCTGGATCAAGTTTTTCTGGAAAAAAGGGTCTTTCAGGGAAATGCCCAGTGGTCAGGAGGGGTATTGTCATAACTTCATCACAGTAGAGGTTGGCAAGGCTAAGCAATAGCTGTGAAAGACAGCTTTTTAAGGACAACATACTTCAATGCTTGAATATCCAGGCTTTTTAATAGTAGGAAGTTAAACATTTTTAAGGATATGGATGCTACAGAAATTTTCAGTTAAATACATCCAAAGATTTTCCTGATGCATGCCAACATTTCTAAGCAAGCTTATTTCTTCTTACAGATATTTACACAGCTACAAAAACGCAATTGGTTTAAATTTAAAATACTGTTCAAGGTTTCAGCCTTCCTGCACACAAGATTGTGCAAGGAATTGTGGGATGCAAGGAAGATGTACAACAAACCTGACTCAGTATACATTGTATGGAAAATGCTGATAACTTGAGATGATTTTAAGAGGAAAAAGATGATAAGTCTGCTGTACAAACAGCCTGTCGGATTTCACGGAAACCATCGTTCCCAGTCGCGTGTTGCTCCCAAGACAATGAAATCACGGAACCGAAAAATCGGTGACCACATAAAAATCCCAACTCCAAACATTTCATCTTGAAATGTTTGAATTGGGAAATTACCTGACATGTGTATCTTTTCAACTTTTATGAGTTTTTACACAACTAAGATTTTTCAAAAATGAAGATGGAGGCCTAGGTCAATCCTGATAAAGTTTTTTGTTGTGCGATACCAAGCACCACACAAGGCCTAAACTTTGTAACAAAGATACAAAAATACCAAAAGTATCTGTCGGCATTTTTCCCTTTGCTTAAAAAAACTGCACAATTTTAACATTTACAAAAAATAGATTCAGTTTCATATAAGACAAGTGTTGTAGAAACGGCAGTGTCCTTCTGAATTTTCCAAGACCCAATCTGTGCATGAGAGTCAAGATTGTTAAAAGGCTTATCATCTTTGCACCAATTTTTTTGTATTGAAGTCAATGCATATGGCTAGACAATGCACTTTTATTCTCAGAAATATGCATATGAGGTCCATACAGAGCATTTTGACTTCTGACTATTGAAAGCAGTGTTCGCGCTAAGCTGCGCGATTGCGGGATTCCCGCAACAGAATCAATAATCCCGCAAGAAAAATATTTGTCTGCGGGAAATTCCCGCATTGTTTTTCTTGCATAAGCGGTAGGGTTATAATCAAAGCACAACTTATTTACTTGTCCGTTATACGAATAAAAACTCTGAAAATCGATGAGTCATCGTTTGTATAAACGTTTGTGGAAAACGGAGCTCTACACAGTACACCCTGACACCCATACTGCATGAACTGGGTATATGCATGTACTAGCTCTACCTATAGTATAGGGCTGTAGGCCTAGCGTACGATCGCGCAGCAGTGGCAGCTTGTTCTGTGCAGTGTGTGTACTGAAGCTAATCGCTCTGTGTGCAAACATCGGTCGTGTTTTAGACTGTTGTGAAGTGTGAAATGGCCTCCAAGTCAAAGTTGGATTATTTTTCAAATCGCTACAGAGTAGCGATAATAACATAAATAGTAATACTACTAGTAAGTTAGGCCTTATACTACTACTACAGTAGTAATACAGTACTAGTATGGGGCCTAATGTTAAGCCTAGGTCTGCTAACAAAAGTAGTAAAACTAAGAAGAAAAAAGCTGACAAGTTTCAGTTAAATTGGCTGAAAATTTGGCCGTGGTTATGGTACGAGAAAGGAGAAATATTCTGCGCCACATGCAAAGAAGCCAGGCCAACTGATAGGCTACATCTAACTTTGTTGAAATCATGTTTAGTCATAGGCTACTCATAGGTCTAGGCCTATCAGTTATTGGGAATGTTAAAATGTACTTCATTAATCTCTTTATTGGTAAATGCAGATTGCAGACTCGACTTAACTTCTCCGAACTTAATGACTCCCCCCCCCCTAAAAATGAAAATCCCCCCCTAAATTTTTCAGAAGGGGGGAATTTCCCCCCCAAATTTCAAGTCCCAGCGCTAACACTGATTGAAAGGTGTCAAAAGATTGGATGAACCTTCCAACTTGCTGTACTATCAATAGGATCTTTAAAAGGAAATTGATTTTCGTTACAACAGGTACAGCAGCTTACACCTACTCTAATGGTTTGTTTGATATAAAGCTCTGCTATTGTAAAGTTAAATAACTTGATATACAATAGATGGTCATTGATAAGTTTAATATGACCAAATCATTCTGTTAATGTCTTTTGCAGAGCTGGTTCATTTTAAGGAAAACCTTGTTTCTTACACTTGTTTAGCTCTCAAAATAGAAACTGAAATCTCCAAATAAAATCTGCAGAATCACTCCAAATATGAAAAAACCTCAACAATGAATGTATACAGTTTGCATACAGCACTTGTATTAACAAAACAATGCCACCACTAAATGCCCCTGAAAATTAAAGAAAGCAAATATGACCCAACGACATCCTGTAAAAAGGTTTCATCGTACCACTGAGTCCAGCGTATGTGATTAGTTCATGATACAGTGAGACTGAATGTGGTACAAGATGTAGGCGGGTGACAGACACCGGCAGGAAACCTGATATGTGATCATGTTTGGATTTAAGATATGAACCAAACATAATAAGTCATTCATCAAATGGTTTGGCACAGGATGATGGAATATTTCCCATCTATTTCTTTGTTTTATGTGTAAGTGTGCATCCCCCATTTGTCTCTTTTAACTCCAGATACCACTGGTTATATTTGTGGGTGAGAGGATAAGCTATCTGATAATGTGGTTTCTACGTCTTCCCACTCGACCTGATAACAGTACTTGAGAAATACTTAAACACGAAAAGTCAACAAAAAGATGTTTGGTTTTTGAGGCAAGCAATTTGGGATACACCTTAAACTACGTTGATTATTGGCCAGGAATCATATAAACCTACTAATGAAACAGGACAACAACATCTTTGTTATGTCTGAACCACAATTGTTGCTACAAAACCACGCAAAACCCTTGTCAGACGTTTGTAGGAGTAGAAATTTTCCAATAAAAATGTCATGAAAGGTTATCTTTTTATATGAATGGAATCCAACAAAATTTTGGGGCTTAATACCAGTAATGATTTGAATTGAGTCCTCTTTACTGAAGCACCAAAAAGAGACACTGTTTGACAAAGCAAATGCTCCAAAAAGGGGATACACAAAGAATGACCCAACTTCTCAACTGTGGAATTTCATTCCCAGAATGCACTGGAAATGAGTTATGCAAATACAGGCAGAAAATGAAATACATATACAGATGAAGAAAATCATCGATCGATATGAGGGGAATGATCTCAAAATTTACCAACAATGGGTCCTGAAAATATAACAAGTGTGGTGAACTACATGTTCAGAGTTTACACCACTATGGGTTAATAACTTCCTGACATATCCAGGTGTAACAAGAAATCACAGCTAGGATCATACCAACCTACTTTACAACAAATTTATAGCTCGAGGCTAAACCACACTTGCACAGTGAGTGCATCACTATGAGAATGAGTACATTTTTGTTAGATAGTATCTAAAGACACACCAACACGAATGTGTTAAATAGTGTCACCTAGAAAGAAAGGGAAAAAAATTGGGGTAAAATTACCTAAAAGACAAAAAAGATGGGGTCAATTTTCACTAAAATGTCTAGACAGAAGTGCTAGTCATGTCACAAATTTTCATCAAGTTTACATTCCTTGGGAAAGCCAAGAATAAGGGAAGAATCTGCTGTTCAAACAAAGGTTTTAAGTCAAACACAGCATAGTATTTCTGGTGAATATAGATAAGGGGTAGGGTTAGGGTCCAAATCAGTCAAGAAAAAGAGCACAAGTGAAGTGTTTCTTGTTATAAGTATGAATACAAGCTTACACATACAGTACTTTTTAAGACATGAGTAAAAATTTAACATTAGACATAAACATTTCACATTGTGAGTACACAGAAGAGTATATTTTTCATGAGTGCAAGTACAAATTTAGCATTAGCCCCAATCATGGACTTCCTACACATGGACAGAACATACTGCACAGTACATTGTCCCACCGTAGTGTGTGAAAAAGCCCACCAAAATGGCTGTCTGCTATAGTTTTGTGTGAGAGCTTAGACTTGCTCAAGTATATCTCCATACTTTGCAAGAAAGTTGAAATTTTTTTTAAAATATGGCAAGGTAAGGAAATCACTTCACATATTGCAGGAATATGATATTGTTTCCCATTCAAGTCAAACTTTTGCTTAAAATATTACAGAGTGGTCGTCAAATCAGATAATTTATAGCTTCACAGCGGCCATCTTGGTGCGCCTTTTTTGTCCCAGTCAGTGGCGACCATCTACGGAGAGAATGTACAGGTTATATGCCCATGTATATAAGTCTATGGCCCCAATGTACTCCCGCTGAGATCTTAGAGTAAAATGGAAGGAGTACATTTTTTCATGGGTATAAGAACAAATTTATAAACATAAGCCCCATTACATTGCTTCCAAAATCCGTCAGATGGAAAGGAATGCAACTTTTTCATGAGTATAAGTACAAAAGTTAGCTTTAGCTTCAATATATTACTTCCACAATCTGTCAGTATGAGTCTAAGTAAAAATATATTCCCATGTATACACGAGTACTGTACATGTACTTGTACAAAAGCATATAAAGTAACAGTGGATAATAATTATGTACAAGTCTGGAGCTAACCATTACCTTATCACAAGGTTAGTGACCCATGACATAATCCCTAAAAGTATGAACTGTCTATGAATTACAGCTTTAAACAGGAAGTATAACCATGATCTGCACCAACCTTTGGGTGTTATGTTGACAAAAGGAAGAAAGAACTGTACATTGCTATGTAAATAAAAATGGGCTCAAGCGGTCATCATGATATTAGTTTAATGAGAGAATGAGTACAGTGATCTTTCATGGGCTTTCCTGAATCTCAAAGTTTTTGCCCCTTTTTTTGTAAAAACATCCTATTCAGTAGGAATTATAGTACCACAAGATGTCAATGGGTACTAGTACCTCTTAAGGGGGGTGAATGGCACTGATTCTACATACCCTCATGAGATTTTCTGTGTGTCATATTTACTACTATTACAAGCAGTGTATTGAAGCACCTGGGACAAATTTTGTAACAGGCCTTTTTTCATTTCAATGTAATAAGGCTTGCAGGCAAGCTGTCAGGCAGACAGATGAAGACAAAATAGAATCTTTCTAAAAAAAAGAGAGTCAATGACAAGAAGATGAAGTCAAATGAAGGTATAAACACTTCTTGAGCTTGCTGTATCAGAGAAAGAGAGATAACCTCTTGACAGCATTTTTACGAGGTTTTCCCTCCTTTAGCTAAACTTAACGAAAATTTGGCTGCTAACTGTCAGCAACCTATATCCCTTATCTCAACACCTTATCATTTGTGTCCACAAACTATGGTGATCACAGAGTTGATTGAAACAGGGATTTTCTACTTCACTTATGAAAAGTGCACTCAAGCATGTGACTTGAATGTATTGTGTTCAAAGAGTACTGGCTTTAACTACACACTGTCTAGGATGCCCTATGAAACCTGCTTTGTTATTAGTCTAGCAGTTAGCTGCAAAAGCAAACCACAGAAGCAGAGTTTGTTAACCCTCTGAGCTATGGGTTACAATTGAGGATGGAATCTTATGGGTAGCTTCATAGCGTGTTACACCCAGTTTTCTAGGTCTCAGGTGCACATAAGAACCCTTGAAAAGTTGGGAAAAATTTTTCACACTATTGCTAGATGCACAAGCTCCAGTTATTCACAGAATGGCACCCATATTGGTTTTGTGCATTGTTTCTGCCACAGGGAAAGAAGACAAGAGCCCAATGGGCACTGTGGTTCCTTGCTGGATATTATAAGAACTAGTGTACAGCCAGTCGTCGAAATAGAGAGAAGCAAAAGCTCATACTCAATGTTTGTAACATCTTCACAAGGGGTATTTTAGTACTTATATTACATGATATCAATGATTAAATTTTTGTGGCCTTACTTACATTCAACTTGTATAATGCTTGGTGATCCTTCAAAAACATTTCCTCATTTCCATATGTATTTATGCTTGTAATCAAACTTGATATTATCACCAATATAAAACAATACACTATGTGGTTAGAGAGAGAAAAACATCCCTTGTACTTCTCTCATAAGTTATTTTTACCTGCTCTCAAATAAAACTTGCTATTACTTTAAAACAATCTACCATTTGTCCTGTTTGCTATCTCTACACAGAAAACAGGGTTAATTCAGCAGTAAAGCAGAAAGCAAGTGATTAATGGGGTGTGATAATAGAATGAGGATTAGGTTACCCCACAGAGCACAGCAGTATTAAAGAGACATACTGTATAATCCATGCATTGCTTCCACTGGCAGAGAGACCAGTTAAATGCAGTGTGACCTGTGCTCATTGAAATCTACAGATTTCAGTCATTGCCCTCTTACAACTTTGAATGATCCAAAATCTGAGTACAACCCGAAGTAATCATTACTGAAGGAATGTTAAGGCCAAATTTCTAAGGTGTTTGGGTGTGTAAGCATGCAAAACCAGGTGAGATAAAAAATCTATTGAACCTATCTTTATCTAGCTTACAACATTTTCTAAATAACATTTCCAGTGGTTGACCTCCAGTGACCTTGATGACCTTTGACCTTAACCAAACACAGATTGGTTTGAAATCTGTCCTTTTTACCTTAAAATACTGTGTTAAAACATTTTTCAGTGTTTGACCCCTGGTGACCCCAGATGACCCCTTGACCTTCACCAAACATATCAGATTTCATCCTTACACAATAACACACCACACACCAAGTATGACATCTATCCAAGTTTCCTACCTTGAAATATCATGTTGAGGTTTTTAGTTTTTGACCTCTGGTGACCCCAAATGACCTCCACCAAAAACGATAGGGCACACCTTCAAACTATGGCACTTCTATATACCAAGTTTCAATTTAATCCAACTTTCCCTTACTGAGTTACAGCGTACCCAAGCTAGTGTCACAGACACACACACACACGCCAACCTGACTACATAGGTTCCTTTTGCTGACGCAAGGAACCAAAAATGGGTAAAACGTTCCTTTTCATTTCCACAAAAACTAAAAAAAAAGTCACTATCATTTTTTCTTACTTAAGAGAAAACACTTTTGCAGTCATGTTTAACTTACATATATAAATTGCACGCAAGGAACCAAAAATGGGTAAAACGTTCCTTTTCATTTCCACAAAAACTAAAAAAAAAGTCACTATCATTTTTTCTTACTTAAGAGAAAACACTTTTGCAGTCATGTTTAACTTACATATATAAATTGCCCATGAAATAAAACCCATCAAACTGCACCTTACAAGAGCCTTGAAGCAAGCTTTCCCCCCCCCCCCCAAACACACTAATAAGTTAAGCCCAGGACAGCATCACTTTAGACTTGGGCTTTAGCAGTAATAAATCCCCCCCCTTTATTTTGTTTCTGGTGGAATCCCTGATGTGGATCTTGAAACTGAATATAAGTACAGTCAGTTATACTTTCATTAGACTCTTGAGAAAATTGTAGAGTCCTTAAAACTTTTCCTCCAACTCTTAAAAAAAATTAGGGGGTACTTGACTCTTGGGTTTTGAAACATAATGAAGGCACATCTAACCCAGATGGGGGCAATGAATTGCAAGTCAAAAGAAAGAAAAAGATATTCTATTGCCTAATCTCCTTCCCAGGATATTTCAACAAAATAAAGGTTTGGAAAGGTTCAATTTTAATATTAATACAGAGGCTTTGCAATTACGTCACAGAACCACCATGCTGGAGGACATTCATGCCAAATACACGTGGCTTTGTGCCGAACGCACTGCACAGAGTGCATTGTGGTACGCACTGTGTGTACACATTCAACGAGCAAGCGCGTCCCGTATGGTTTACTACGTAGTTACATGTACTCCAACACGGCCGCCGGAGAGTATTATGACGTCATGTGAAAAGCCTCTTTTGGTTAGCATTGTCAGTGCAACCTTCAAACCTTGAATTATTTCTCCCAATTTTTCTTGCTAAAGTTTCATCTAATATTCTGTTCCTTCCAAAATTTTGGATACTTAAGCTACTGCTGGCTTTCATTCACTGCAATACAATGTCTTGTTCTTTATGGATGTTCTTTCAGAATAATATTTGAGAGTTATTTCTTTTCCTTTTGTTTTATTGTTCACTGTCAACTCACTTTTACTGTCTTGTTTTTTACTTCAATTTTTTCTAATTTGAAAGCTATTTCAATCTTTACATGCTTGTAACATTAAGCAGAAGAAACAGGTGTGTAACAGGTATTATGCAGGGCTTGAAATATGCTTAAAAAATGGGGGCCAAAATGAGTAAAATGGCTGTGGGTCTATGTTACTTCAATGGACATATACTGAGGGACACCAGGGCTATCAGAAAAGGGCCTATGGCCAGGGCTGTAGGTACCCTTGCTTATTTTGAGCCCTATTAATGGATGGTCAGTCATGATTATTTTTAAGAGTTGTTTCTTTTCCTACATTCTCATGGTTGCTGTTGGTTGACGATCTCGCTTTTAGTGTCTTAATTTTCACTTCATGATTTTCTTTTGTCAGCTATTTCACACTTTAAATTTTGGTTTTCTTTTCATTTCTTGTTTCTTTTTACAATAATATGTTGTACGTGCGAAACAGGTCATTCACTGCGTCATGCATGCTTGTTTCTTCCAACAGATTGGCAAGACATTCAAAATTCCGTGGACATTTGATCACTTACTCTTCAGGTCACTTTCCAAGTCTGCACAACTTGTTTCCTCCTCTCTCAATTGGATGAAGGACGAACTCGGACTTGTTGAAAGTTCTCTTTCCCCTTCGAGTGCCCTATGGAAAAAAATATGAAACAGTTGGAATAGGTCATTAAATTGCGATTTCACAAAACTAATCTTTTAAACACCAATAACAACATGAACTTCAGTATAAAAACACCTGTCCAATAAAAGAAGGGACCATGGAAAAATATGATAAACATTTAAGTTAGCTTTGATCCTATGATGAGAAAAAAATCTGGTCAGTTGGAGTTGATGAATAAAGAAAGTTTGGGCTGTTTGAGGTATGTCCACTATCTAGGCATGTTTATCACATCAAATTTGAGATCACCTACAGTGCTGCAAATGGTTCCCTACTAAAGGGTTCAATAATTATTTTAAGAATGCTTCCACAAATGATGTAGAAGCTTCAAGTTGTTTTCAACCTTTTGGAAGATTTACACCAAAGCAAATCAAACATTTTTTTTTCGAAAAAGAGACCCCTAATTTCAATACAGCATGTATATAGGATTGCCAGTTGTCGTGTAACAAACATGTCAGCATGGATATCTGAAATAGAAAATAGACACTGCTGCAGTCTTTTAGTCTAGTGACAATGGAATCATATCTGACTGTTAGAGATGTGCCTATACTCATGCTTTGACACTCTTTTTACTCACATCTTTTTACACTAATGTCCACCACAGCCAACAACTTGGGAATAAGAGGCATAGGCATACAGGGAGAAATTTTTTTTGGCAGGGCAAGAGCAATGTTTGCCCAAATAATGGCACCATTTATCATGTTTTGATCATGTTTTGCCCAAATGGACCAGCTGTTTTTGCCCAAATTGGGAGGGTGAGTGCCCCCCTGCACCCCCCCTCATACACCTATGAGTAGGGGTATTTACCTTCTATAATTATTGTCATGACATTACACCCACACTCACATTGCTCATGTAACCAAGACAGTACTATAAACTGGAAGTTCAAACACACATCAATCAACTTGTCCTTTCATCCCCATCTCCATCCCTCACCCACGATTTGAAACAACTTAAGATATTGCCCTTCTTTTGTCATACTCATGATGACATTGAACTCAAACTTACAATACTCACCAAACCATGCAGCTGCTATAACCTGGAAGTTCAAATACACATCAATCAACATGTCATTGAACCCGTCCCCATTCCCCACCCACATCTTTCCAAACAACAAGAAGTATAACTGTTCTATTTTCACACTCATGAAATTTCACAAAAATATAACAATGTCCACCTAACCATGCAACTCCTATAAGTTGAAAGTTCAAATAGACATCAACCAACATGCCATTTCACTCCTCCCCATCCCTCCCCCAAACCTTTTCAAACAACTAGTGATATAACTATTCCATTTTCACACTCATGACATTACACCAAACAACATTCAAAATCAATGTCCACCTAACCATAAAGCTGTTATAAACTAACGGTTCAAACGGAAGTCAGTGAATTTGCCATTTCACCCCTCCCCATTCCTCACCCACACTTCTTCAAATGACTAGAGATATAACCCTTCTATTGTCAAACTCATGACATAACACCAAAAAATATTCAATAACAATGTCCACCTAACCATTAAGCTGCTATTAGCTAACAGTTCAAACAGACATAAATGCACTTGCCATTTCACTCCTCCCCATTCCTCAACCAAACCTTTTCAAACAACTAGCGATATAACTATTCCATTTTCACACTCATGGCATTACACCAAACAATATTCAAAACCAATGTCCACCTAACCATAAAGCTGTTATAAATTAACGGTTTAAACAGAAGTCAGTGAACTTGCCATTTCACCCCTCCATATTCCCCACCCACACTTGTTCAAATGACTGGAGATATAACCCATCTATTGTCATACTCATGACATTACACCAATCAATAACAATGTCCACCTAACCGTACAGCTGCTATAAGCTACCAGTACAAACAGACGTAATGAACTTGCCATTTCACCCCTCCCCATTCCCCACCCACACTCCTTCAAATGACTTGAGATATAACCCTTCTATTTTCATACTCATCCCACTCACAAATTTCACCTAACCAAGCAGCTGCTATAAAAGTAGAGTTTCATGTAGATATCAATCAACCTGCCACTGCAAGTTCAATAACAGACTGACCTTGAGTGTGCACTTGAATTTCTTCCCCTCTGCTGACCTTGACCAGGCAATTTTCGCTTTTTCTTGTGCCACAGAGGGCAGCGTTTGCGTGGGCAGCTTCCTTTCTGAGAGTATTCAGCACATTCTAGCAAATGTTTCTTAGTGCACTGAAAGTAAATTGCAGACAATGGTATGGCCGTTGGTAGAGGTATAACATTGTGAGTAAAAAATATTACAGGTTGTTGGAAGTTAAACAAACACTAATTCCTCCAGGGACAGGGGTAAAGAGGACCAGGAGAAAATTCCTGTTGGGACCTGTTGAAATCCAACTTTTTTAACAGGTTCCTTTTGAAGTGTGCTTCTTTTGGAGTCATTAGGAGTCAACAGGTGTCGATGGGTAACACCTAGGAAGGTAACTGGTTCCTGTTGGTACCTGTTGTAACCTATTAAAACTTGTCCAATAGGTTTCAACAGGAATGTTCTCCTACGGACATAGGGTAAAAAATGTCATATTAGATGAGGTTTTATTACTCTGTTTCCAACCAATTAGTGAAGGTCAGGCTGTCCACAGCCTTTCTTTCAATTTTGACTCACGAGCAAAAGATGTCAATGTAAATACTCTACTAGAAATTACTTTGATATCAACCTACAAACCTTTTCTCCTTTAGCACAATAGCCCTGCACAAAGTCTCTACAGATGCTAGCACTGTTGTTGACTTTCACATGTGAGTATGGACAGTCTACCTGAGTACAGATCCCCTTCAGGAAGAAACGGCAAACAGGCATCTGAAACAGACAGCCATCAAGTGTAATAAATAATATATTTTTACAGTGAAATTTGATGGTACATACTGTAAAAATGGATAATAAAATAATTCCACCTGCCAATCCATTTACCTAGGTGTGAAATGAGAATTAATGTGAATTAAATGAAGGTTCATGGCTTATTTTCTTTCCACTTGGTTTAAGACTGGCTTGACACAGATCTTTTTTCGAGTTGTGGTCCACAAACTTGTTTTCCCTACTACACTGGTTATGCTAAAACCACAAAGCACAATGGCAGTACTTCCCATTTTTGAAGTCTTTGGTCTGGCCCAGCCTGGAGTTCAACTCTAGACCTTCTGACTGCAAGTTGGATGCACTAACCATTCAGGGACAGTCAGTTAGATGGGTATTAAACATTGCACTATGAATCTAATCAGCAATAGACAGATCAGCAATTTGTCCGTACATGACCCCATCCTTCAAATTGTTGCAAAGAAACAAATACCACTGTACCCAGAACATTTTTTTCAACTATTTGAGTTAACTTAAGCAATTTGTTAAATCTTTGAATCATTATGATCTATTCCAAATTTCACCATTGTTGTTGAGTGGTATTGAGGTGTGATGTGTGGTGGGTTGCATACAAACTGCCTCTTTGGTGTTAAACTACTATTTTAATTCTTTTTAATTAAGTGTTGAGTCCAGGGTTGTACCCAGTGGTGGTGCAACAGGGGGAGAAGGGAAGGCAAGACAAGGAGCATTTCTCCCCTCCCCCCCAGATTTTGTCCTGGCCCCCCACTGCCATCCAAGTTAGGACAGTTACAAATTTGGTTAACTAAAAAAAAATAATCATAAATATACTTCTGTAAGGACTTATTTTTCATCCAGAAATATGGTAAAACCTCATAGTTTCCAGAGACTTGGCCCCCTGGACCCAACCCCGAGGAACGGGTGCTTTCATGCTGTTTCGATTACGGTAAAAAAGTTGATTTTCTAACCTCAGTATTCTATTGTTCAAGTGAGGTATATCAAGTTTCCAAACCCACTGCTGGAGGTCAATTATTATCACTTCACCGAGCTTCTAGTCCACTAAGGTTGCAAAAAATTACACGGTACTTTGGGCAGGGTTGTAATCAAAACCCCCTCTGCGTGCTCTACATACTGTGGCTAGGGTTTCTTGACTTGGATTAAATATCTTTGCATGGAGTATTACTGTCTGTCAATCATCAAATTGTGTAATTGGGCAAGGAAGGAAATCAAGTGTATATTTTTACCGAGATCAATTCGCCATGTTAGGCTCAGTTTCACCTTGTGAGTGAAAACTTTTGCCCCCAACATTGCCCTTTGCTCTCAGTTTGACCCCACAATTTTGACATTCTGGCGCTGACACTGGCAGTACCTTGAAAGATCTGAGTGTGGGCTACAAATTACATCAATGACTTTCTAGGAGTATAGTACCACCATCAGCTGGCATGGAGAGTTCACACAAATTTTGGCTGGGAAAAAATTAGAACTACTGGTTCAGAGATTTGATGGTAAATTTGTGGCTTATAAATGGTAAATGTTGGAATCTGTGGAGGATGCATGGGTTTTCATTTCAGCCTTAGTGACCGCGGCTGGCTTGACTTAAACCAGTTATTTAGAAACGTACCTAACCGTTAACCAAGGTGTGGGCCAGCAAAAACTGGTGTGGATGGTTCATCATCATCTGAGGCTGAAACTTGTAGGTACAACCCTCCTCATTCATGCCCTAAGGCTGCCAATGCCAAGATTAAGGGTTAGAAGAACATAAAGCACTATTTGCTAGGCCCAATTTGTGCATAATATTGACTGTTTCCATGTGGGGAAAAATTATCAAATCATCTTATTGCAACTCAGTCCCACACACCATGAAAGTGCTACCCTGACTTCAACTGTTCCGAAAATTATAATTTTAAACAATGTGACACATCACATCAAACTACAATTTCACCTTATAGGGGCTGAGACTACCAAAATTCTCAATTGGTACAGCTCTTTGATTGATATAAAATACACTGATGCAGACAGGAAGTGTTCTGATTGTATATCGAGCTCTCTTGAATGCTTCCCAGGATATACATATATGCCCACGGTATTCCCTGCCTGTTGTAAGAGTAAAATGAGAGGACTTGAACAGTATTTGAACAGTACCACACTATATAGCACATTTGTGTCGGAGTGTCTTTAAATCAGATCTTACTAACTTAATACTAAACCCAGGATATATATATCCTCAATAAGCATTAAACAAGGATTGAGTCTGGGCAAAAAGAACTTTACACAGGAAGAGGAGCTACAAGAAATGGGAATTGGGAGAATTGTAACCATTGGGGTGATGGACATCTGTCTTTAATGTGTGAGGAGTTTTGATAACAAGATTTTTCCCTTGCACCAATGTCATCCAGCATATATACAGTCACTATCTCTCCTACACCAGCAGTTAATTACCAATTGTTTGATAGCCTAGACAAAACTGTACAGGTGAATTACTTGTATGACCTCAACAAAATTGACCTTGAACACTCATTCTGTGTGAGTACAGGAAATACCATAAGCAGTAATAAAAGATTTGGGGAGCTGTGATAGTGATTAAAAATAGAATGAGGATATTGTTGTAGTCTTTTAGCTACCACAGCTAGTGGTCAACACCAATATACATTGAAAAAATTCTTTATCCAAGACTGGTCACTTCACACATACCTACAAAGGTCTTGATATAACTTTGGAAATAACTGAATCAGAGATTCCAACTCTCCTGCATGCTTTAGGAGGGATATCTCCTTCCAAGAGGACTTTTATGCAAAATTGCCAGCAGCGCCACTTGGTTTTAAATTTGTACCACAAATTTGTACCACCCTAGATTTGTGTCTCCTGCTTGAGGTGTATTTTGCCTCTAATGGAATGAGCTTTTTCCTGTGTAACCAGCTTTTTTAAAACATTAAGATTAATCCAAGCAAATACTTCAGTCCGGCTGTATATGGCAACAACGTACCATATATGAAACCTATATCAATCAATATTTATCAGTCAAGGGGCTGTACATAAGTAGGACTGCTCCAAAACACATATAAATCTATTGTACACCTAAATACAGTACGTGCAAAATGCATAGGAATTGAGTAGCATGTCTATTCCTTCATTACAGAAAAGAGGACAACCTTTGCTACTGTACTATCTAAGCAGAGCGCCACCATGATTGGCATGTAGTATACCAGAAAATTTTTGGCCTTTACAAACCCCCCAGATGGCCAGAATTTCAGGTTTCTAAGCTATCGATTACAGTCATGAAAATGGGATGTTGAACTCTGGGCTGGTCCGCACTGCATATTGTTGACAAGTTTTACATTAAAATTTTCAAAACGGAGGAATTTCAGCATCTGAGCCCGAATGGAGAACAGGGTGCTCAAAAGCGGGATTGTCTGGCGAAAAGCCAGATGATTGGACACCCTAGAATTGAGTGAAGCGTGTGCTAGTGCACAACAGTATGCTGTATAGCTCAGTATCAGAACACTGAGTCAATCTCTAGCTGGACTTCAGATTTCCATTAGAAAGCACCCTTTTTATTCTATGATTCTATGAAAAGATCTATTGATTGATTGACCTTGGAAAGTCTGGTAACCATGTTTAGTAAACTGAGGCCTTAAAGAGCCAAACCTCTCATGCCAAACTACAGTTTTGGTACAGGGGTACCGAAATTCTCAATTGGCTCAGCTCTTTGATTGACAGCTAATTCACACAATGCAGAGTACCAAAGCTTATATTATATAGCATGAAGGGTACTGGGAGTGTTTTGATTACATAAATTGAGTTTTTCTATACTCACCTTGAAGCAATAAACCGAGATTGTACCTGGATAAGGATGAATTTCAAACAATTGTGGGAGGGACTTCAGTAAGAAGGTTAGGAGAATTGCTATTGTTTAGGGTGGGAGAATTGGGCCTTTAAGTGTAAGTGTAACAAAAAAGAGAAATCCCACTAAGGCATATCCCAAATATCCCATGTTTTTTAATAAGCTAGACTTTGTCCATCTGTTAAAATATTTCTGGTTAAACTTGAGAAGCTGCTCGAAGGAAACTCTATTTAGAGTTCCCTGTTTTCAAAACTCAACGAGTCAAAAGTATACAAAGACACAGCACAGGTCTGTCCACACATGCAGCATACTTCAAGAAGGACTGGAAGATTTATACTGTACTCCTGAAAGCAGCCCTTTCCTAAACATGCAGTTCGAAAATTCTGCTGAAAAGTACTAAAAGAAAACAAAACTGAGTTGTTGCCAACATGTTAAACATTGCTAGCAGACATCCCCCGCATCCATGTTTGAAATGTTTTAACGATTCTTTTCTCTCCATACCAGCTTTAAAGTGTAAAGCATTCCAAGCTTGCTCACTGCCCTGCATTTATTAGGTGTGAAATTCATAACATAGCACAAAATCTAATGGGACTGACAAATGTACACTCTCTGGAGATTTTCCAAAAAGTGGAAAAAGTCACTTATCAGACTTTACAAGGAAGAGATTTGATACCAGATAGGAAAGAGTATTCATCTTACTGCACAGCTTTTCATTGGTCCCATTCTACCTTTGGTAGAAACATATTGATTGTATTATTAATTGCAACCATTTTCATTCTCTGAAATTGTTTAGGGTGTCCACATGGGACTTATATGAATTTTCTGAAACATTTGGCTTAATTGCAAGTTATATGTTTAACAAAAATAAATAAAACAGGACTCAGAATAAGCTTAAAAAGAGCACAACAATGTGGCAGTTTGTCACTCTATGTCACATCCAAGAATGTTTCTCAGGGGTCACCATGACCATTAATAAAGGCATAATACAGACATGATGGCTGCTAGTGCTGTCCACTACTTTGAGCCGTGAACTATAACATCATACACTTTGCGAGTACCCAATGAATCTGCATGTGAACCCTCTGCAGTCTTTGATATATTGTAAAAAAAAGAGGAAACGCATCCACATAACAGGAATATTCCCCATTACCTACTCTTACCCGACTAGCCAATAGCAACTCGGGTAAGCAGGATTGGGCAACCTTATTGATTTGATGGCGGAGGGCATCTTATTGGCCCAGCACAGCTTTTCAATGTGTCATGCACAGGTGACTTTCAACTTGTAAAGTCTCAGAAGTCAAGATGAGGTTTGTGTCTGCCAGGAAGTTGGGCTAAACAGAGTTAAAAGGATCAGTTGTGTTGGACTTTTTCTAAGTTCTGGCTAATGGGCATTTCTTGAGATGAAGACATCAAAAAAAAAGGAAATTGAGAGGCAGGCACTGAGGCTGGGGGCTGGTTTAAAGGCCCCTGGTGACATGATGTCATTATAATACAGACTTCTGATTGAACAGAACTCAAAGGGCTGTGTTTACAAGTTTAATAGCTGGGATATATAACTAAAACCTTTTGGGTCTTTGGCACAAAAAAGAGGAACGACTTAAAAAAAAAGGACAATTTAAAACAAAAGAGATGACACCTTCTAAAAAGAGCAAGTGTCTAATGTCTGTGTAGATCTACAGCATTAAGGAATGTTGTGCATTTAATTGGTCTAGTCATTTTTGTGCAGGTAACATCAATATTTCCAGATTGTGAATCACACTACGAAAGTCCTTCATCGACATCACAAAAAACATGTGGCAACAAGGACGCCAGCCATATTGGACATCACACTTCATGAAATGCAATATCTACCTTGTATACAGAGACTATTGGTCAAAGCTGAAAGCTTCCCTTTGCTTTTTTTTTTTTCAAAGTAAACTTTCTTGATGATGCCAAGAGTTTGTTGCAAAATATCCCACTGCTCTCTGACCTGCATTGCTTGAAAATTCTATAAGAAACTATGTCTACTGCCCAATTAGAAATATCAAATTTTTTTTTCTGAGGGAAGGGGGGGGGGGGAATGAAACCCTCCTGATAAAAAATGCTTTTTGACAAGCACTAACACTGCTATTGGAGAAAGAACCTCCCTCTTGAGGAGAATCTGAAAACTTAATGCTGAATTTAAGTATACACTTTTATAACATATTATTTGAGTTCTGAATCCTGTTGAAATATTAAAAAGCAATAAATGTCAAATCATTTGTTCTCACTGCTAGCATAAAACAGAACCATACCAGTCACCATAGCAATGATCAACCACAACAGAAATGAAGTCCTGACACATATGGACAGGTCATAAATTTCTCCAACTGCCTCTCACTTACACACTTTTCAATTTTTATGAGAGTTTCCCCCTCAACTTTGATGAGCTTTTGTTGGCAGTCCCATTAGAAGGTACACATTACATTTCATCGTACACACAATGAGGTAGGGCTGATAAAAAGTGTAAAAGGTACCCCTAAAAGTAAATCAAGTCTCACAGTGAAAGACAAAGGATCACAAAGCTTGATATTAAACTTGCCATGCTTGTTTTTCTCCTTTCTATAAATTATGATCATTGGCAACAATTACATGCAACATTTTCCATAGAACAGATTGACAAATGATGAAAAGACTAAACTAATTTTAAGACATCAGAAGGTCTTTTGAAATGAAGATTGCTGCCAACCAATAATTTCAACATTTTATTTGTTTCTAATACAAAAGACTCAAAGCTTAAGCCCTTGAGGGTGGCAAAAAATGAAATAGTTTTTAGTTTAAATATACACAGGACAAACTCAACCTTCCCTGGACAATGACGAGTGGAGCAATGCGATGGTCAGTGCATGGTCAGTCTGTCAATGCCAAAAAGTGGACAAATATTTTAACTTCCTCCAGAAAGACATTCCCACAGAGTGCAATTACTTACCCTATCCTTGGACACTTTATGGGAAAAAGGGCAGACACCTGTAGCTTTATTGCACATCCCTCTCAGAAACCTGCAGAGAAAAAGAGGCAATAAAATTATCCAATCAGTGAAGCTGAAAAATGGAATGCCGGGATAAGTAATATAAGGGTCATACTAAATCTTATTACTTCCTGTGCAGAGCTATATTTTGAGCACAGAAGGAAAATATTAATACGATTGTCATTTTTGTACATTGAAATGAGACTGGTCAGAAGGAATCTTACGGAACAAACAAGTTGCACAGGACTAGGAAATTTGTCTGGTTTTATTTTAAGGGTACAAACTTCATTCAACACAAGTTCTTTGAAAGTACGTCTTAACTTATAATATTAGTGCAACGCTGTACTTTTTAAGTCTTGGGGATAAAAGCTACGTGGGCAGATGTAGTAAGGATGTCATTGCACTTTTGCTATGATCAACAGGCCCACAGTCAGGGTTGCTGTCTTGGGGGGAGGGGGGAACCGGATATATTGATCATCACTCTGGGGTTGAGAGGTAGGCCTGCAGGAGAGGAGGAGTTAAATTGAAGAATTAAAAATAGATCCCTTCTCTGATTTTTTTTTGGGGGGTGGGGGAGACTTGTCTCCTCATATCTAGGGCATTGATGATCAACAGGCTTTCACTTAAGTTTTACTTATTGTTACTAGTATATTCCCCTTCCCCTTTGACCCCT
Organism: Holothuria scabra; assembly: GCA_037179385.1. Lineage (NCBI taxonomy): Eukaryota > Metazoa > Echinodermata > Holothuroidea > Aspidochirotida > Holothuriidae > Holothuria > Holothuria scabra. The sequence goes on along the minus strand of CM074182.1, from coordinate 26,862,395 downwards.
TCCCCTTTGGTCCCTGTCCCTTTGACCTCTCTCTCAGAACAACAGTGTCTTCTACCATCTGCAGCAAACTACCCACCCCCAAATAAAAAAAAAGCCCACCAATTTTAAATAAGCTACTGTAACAGACTTCCTATGAATGGTTAGAGCATACTTGGCATGCCTATTTTGGTGGCAACAATCTATGGGTAGGACGCACACTTTACATGCTCTGTCCATATATATAGGAAGTCTGTGGCGGCGTGGCCACTGTACAATCTTGCCTGGTGTGTATGGCTTTTGGTAATTTGTTTGGTTTGTGTACCTATGAACCTTTGGGGCAGGGGTAATGAGTACAGTAGTTCAAAAGCAGAAAATATCAACAAAATTATCATGACAGAACTACTGTAACACTTGGAAATAAGCTAATTTTTCATAACAACTTTCTTTCGGCCTGTATTTTAAAGCTTTTTAGGGATTGGACAGTTCCTTCCCACTCCCTAGCCTAACCCAGACTACTGTACTACATATCAAATTCTGCCACACTTTTATATTTATAGCTCCCCAAGTTTGTTTAAATCTTGCATAAATGACACTGCAGGTTTTAAGTATTGAATTTGTATTTCATACCTGTTAATAACAAGTAACTCATGTGTAGCTACAGTACTGTACAATGTATTTTGAGGAAAGAAGGGCATTGCAATTATGGAAGTGTGATCATGTGAGAACTGCTACTTGACCAAACATTCACTTCACTGTTTCCTATGTTCACATGGTCCAAAATACTCTCAGAATTTTAGTATAGAGTTAGTGAGTAAGTTGATGAGAGTTTAAAGCTCAGTCTCTAACAATTAATTTAAGCCGGGCTGGCCACGGCCTTTGTTCCAGTTGTGGGTCATTGAATTTTGTATGGACCAAAATATATTGAATATTCTAGAAGTATATTTCATCAAATAGATGGATATGCCAGTCCAAAAGTGCCTAAAAACTTAACTAACTGCAAAAATTTTGAATTCCCTACCCAGTCTGTCCAATACAGAAGATTCATACATTGTCAATGTGTTTCCACTAGTCTGCTGTACCAAGAATATGGACATTCATGTATGCACATATGCACAGTACCAGCGAGTTAATAAATGACTTAAATGACCCCAGAGCCTATATGAAGTATCCCTTTTCCAGAGAAATACTGTAAGTCCCTCTGTGAATTGGAGGTTGTAGAATTTGCCCTCTGTGTTCCCCGCCTGCGATGTGTGAGGTACTTAAGTGAGTTTGAATAAGACACCTAAAAGGGAGAACTTGAACCTATATGAAATGTATTTAAAGCAAAAGTTGAACTGCAATAGTATCTGAGACTCAGGCCTTGAATTTTGAGGCATGCAAGGGCACTCACACACAATCACTGTACTCAAATCAATGTGAGGAGTGTGATTTTTTTTACATGTAGATGTGTGATTTTTTTTACACCTAGATGAAGATGTGAGCTGGCATAAATCTACTGAAGTCTAACACAAAACGGTTCACCCTCCAAATTCAATAATTTTCCGAAGAGTGAACTGAATTTATTCTACACTTGGAAAATCTTAACTGTGTTTGAATTAAATGATTTTATCCAGCTGACACTTACAAAAAAACATGTCCCAGTGTTGTTAAACCCCATTTAAAACCAACACCAGGAAAATGGGCAACTTTGGAGTAACTAAATCCAATCCATGAACCATGCAGGAACATTTATCATTGACTTAATCACCAAGAATTAATTTCTTACTGTCATTTACAAGCAAACTTATTATTGCTGTGCAAGGTAAAATATTGTTCAACTGCCTGAAAGTTACAGTTATTTGATTTTTAATCTCATTGATATAAATCATGATTTTCACATTGAAAAAATATCATGATTTTCAAAGTTTATTTCATTTAGATTAGATTGACTTGATTTGAATCATTGGTCAGTAACAACTGTCCTTTAAATAAAAAAAAAAATGAAATCGCCAACACTGCTCAAAATGAAACCACCCTAGATAGGTTTGGCCGGAACATGAGTTCCAAATAACCATATGATTGATTAAGTCATCCAATCATATCATGTGTAAGTATATAGGTAATGACCTTGCAAAAATATGACCCTCCTTATGAATGGTCAATTTGGCACCCAAAATGGCAACGAAAACCACTAGCAGGAATTAATAAGAGTTCAAATGTGATGGCTAAAAATGATCTCTGAAATTCACTGAGATTACGTCTGTTAAAGTTAACATTTAACTAAGAACCAGAATTTATAGCATTCTGAGACACACCTATTCAAAGCATACCAAATAATAGTCAGCCTGGGATGTTACTGTAGTTTAAAAGTTAGAGGGAGTTTAATGGCCAGGTTTCCAACCATTTGGTTCAAGCTGAGCAAGCCACAGCCCTTTTTCCTGATTGTTGCTCACTGCCTTTCACCCTACGCTATCGCTAATGCTGAGCACCAAGCACAATGGCAGTAGGTTCCTTTTTTAAAGTCTTGGGTGTGACCCAGCCAGGACTGGACTCAAACTCCCAACCTCCAGATTGCAAGTCTGATGCTCTTACCACTTGACCATGCAGTCGGCCTGGGAAGAAACATTTGACAATGACACTTCATGGGGTCAAAATATTTATGAAATGTGTACTACAAAAGTTAAGAAAAGGTCACTTGCCCCAAAGCAGACTGCTAAAAAACGATCCACCAGCATAGCATGAGTTAAGTGACTTAACTATGAACAAAATTAATTTTATAATGGACTGTCAGAGAGTCCCTCTGCTCATATAGGGCTATTAACTGGTATTAAATCATGGACGAACAATGGTAAAATCTACCTTCATTTTATTGAATAGTGCACAAATGTTTTATTAAACAAGGCAGGCATGTGAACTATAAAACCACTCTCAATTTAGCTCTCAGGACTGCCATGTCATGTGTACCAAAAAGATGGACCTGAGTTTATCTCAGTCTTTTGCCACTTTTTTAAGGGCTAGTGGGACAGACACTCCCTGCTCTGCACCGCTGCAGAATGACTAAATCCGGCAAGATGGCAGATGGCATTTTGGACCTGACCACATCCTGAAAGAGACAGCCTTCTGATACTGTATAGATGAATCTGGAGAGCAAGTGATGGTCTGATTTTAGTCGGCCATAACTGAGGTATATCACCTTTTAATCTTTCAATGTTCTTGCTTACCCATATTATGCATGATTGTACACTAAATTGTATTTTGATTCCTTCAATTTCACAAACATGAGGGTTTGAAATTCATGTACACAATAAATGAAGACAATATAAGGCTGATAGACCCCAATAATGTCTGCCTACAGTCATTAAAAGCAAGTGCTGATCAGGTTCATCTTTAGATGTCCAGATCCAATTTCTATTCACCAGATTTAACCCCTTTATCATCAGTGTGAAGAGCTTAACAAGTAAATTTAACTCCACAAGAAATTTCCAAATAGTTTCCATGGGATTTGATCTAGGGACCTCTAACAAGTAAGCAAACATTTAAAAATCCCACATTATTTATAAAATACCTGTTACAACAATTCCTTCTTCAGTCAAATCAAACTACAACACAGTTTCTTTATCCCTTCCTTTTTTCAATGTATCTCACTTGGGGTTACTTGACTGATATTTTTAGATGGTTATAAAGTGAACAAGTACTGTAAGCCACATTATTTTAGCTTTGTCATCCCTTATATTACTGTACAAAACTTATAATGTATAAAGCCCTTACAAGAGATTAGAATGGGTCATAATTTGAACAGGACTTAAAATAAGGTAAACACAAATGAACTCTTCAAGCTCACTGTGTTTAATGGGTCATAGAGAAAATAAACACTTTCAAACCTTGACTTCTGAAAAAGCTTAAAAACTTTTGGCTGCGAAAGGACACTAAATTAACACCAAACCAAGATTCTCCGACACCTGATCACAAGAAAGAATTCTACATGCAAAATATAACACAGACTAATTTCCAAGGATGTTTTATGTCACTTGCTTAATACTTTAGTTTCATCTCAATGACGTATGCCTACCACATGTGGGTGGTGAGTGGTGGGTTTGTGGGTGGTGGTTTCTAAGGAATAGGAAAATAACAAAACTGTTCAGATGTGATTCATTTCAAGCACCTGGAGCTTACTCTTTCACTTTAGTCCTCTGCTTTAAAATGCTAATCCTCTCACCCCAATTACAATTTTTTTTTGTAAATTTATAGTCCACAGAAATTCTCAACTGGCCCAGCTCTTTGATTGACAGCTAGGTCAAAAAATGCTGCCTAGCACCAAAGCTCATATTACACAGCATGTACTGTGCTGAGAGTGTTTTCATTTCACATTTGGGGTCTTGTATACTCACCCTGAATCACTAGACTGAGATTTACTTTGGATGAGAATGAATTTTAGAATGTTGTAGGAGGCTTAAGTAGGTACAGCAGGTTACCAGGGTTGAAACTGTTTGGGGTGAGAGGATTAGGCTTTTAAATCCAGATTGTCAATACAAAGATCAAAATCAGAACTGGATTTGATCTTCCTGAATATTCAGTAGCAGAGATTTTTGGGAAAAGTCAAGTCAAGATATAATAGAAACAAGGAGGAAAATACTGCGAACAAGGGTGTGAGAATGTACATCCCCATCCTCCAGAATTTATGTGTCGATGAAAGCAAAAGCTTTGATATTAAATTCAAATTATGGTGATTTTCAGTTTTCTACTTAAAAGTTTGTGCACAAGCTTTTGAGAAACAATTTTCAGTGAACTCAAGCTATATTTTCAGTGTTGTGAATAAACAATCTATCTGTTTACTAATTGTTCAATTTTCTTTCTTGCGTAATAGTGACCTTTGATCTTCTTCAACAGTACTTTAAAACACTCTCCAGTCTTGCTTGACACCATGATCCCATTCAACATCATTTTTGTATCATGCAAGGTAACATTTATCCTAGCCTTTTAAGCATTTATAAATGCATGATGCTTCATGAATTATTCTTAAATAATGATACTCCAGTATTCTTGATATGCCAAGGACCTTTCTCTCAAATTGAATCAGCAAGAAGGTTAGATCAGGTTTAACAGCTAAGTTCCTAACCATCTGAGTCAGACTTACTGGCCTGTTTTCCCTATTTTTTTGCTTACACTGAGCACCCATGAAAAGTGGCAGAAGGTTCTATTTTAAAAATCTGCAGTATGACTCATGTGTTGAACTCCAGACCTACTTAGTGCGAGTGGATGCTATAGCTACTTGCCAATGCAAATAGTTGTGATTGATTGATTGATCCATTGACTGACTGACTGGCTGGCTGGCTGGCTGGCTGGTTCGATGGCTGGCTGGCTGATTGATTGATTTGACTGATTTGATTGATTGATTTGACTGATTTGGTTGATTGACTGATCTATTAATGTACAGGTATTTATTTATTTATTGTGTTAGTCAGTTAGTCCGTTTTTTCCCCAGGTGTGGGCATGGGTTGCTTTCCCTTCTTCATTGTTGATGCAGAGCATCACACACAACAACAGCAGATCCCATTCAATAATTCTTTCATATAATTTGACCTTGGAATCAAACCCAGCCCTCCCGGATAAGAAATGGGTTCTATACAACTAGACTGATATGGAAGTCAGAAGGAATCAAAAATCATGTAATCAAAATTCAAAATGTACAAAAGTGCGAGTTTGTTTTAAGCTACAATAATGGAAATGTTTAGGTTTGAAATTTATTGCTACATTAGGTAAGATAAACATCTTGAATGACCAATTTTAGTCTTGTTCTTGACACAACTACTACTCATTCCTTCCAGACGTACTCCGACATCAAATTCCTCACTCTCAATGTTTCTGTACTCCGACATCAAATTCCTCACTCTCAATGTTTCTGTACTCCGACATCAAATTCCTCACTCTCAATGTTTCCTGCATTGAATTAATTAATGTAAGAATAACAAACATTAAAATGTTAACAAGTTTCTCTTCCCTCTTACCTTGTGCATATTGCAACTTTATCAGGGTCATGTTTGTATGGACAAGATGAGCCCTTGTAGCAACGACCAAACCGGTTGAAGAACATGCAATATTCTTGCTTCTTCGCTTTACGCAATTTTGCTGTCCGGCTGAGGAAAATACTTCTTTGAAGGACTTGGCTGTAGGCGAAAAAAAGAAAATGTGGAGAATGAATGTTGGGGCTGTATACTTAATGGGCAGAATGTACAGTGGCTAATCATCACTGAAGTATTTATTCTGGTAAATGAATAGTCACGAAAATTAAGTTACATCCACTTAATGGATAAGAAAGCAGCAGAAAGAAATTTACAGAGAAACTTATTTAAGGGCAGCCATTCATTAACCCAAACTACAACTTTAGTACAAGTCTACAGAAGTTCTCAGTTGGTACAGCTCTTTGACTGAGATCAAATTAAAAAAGTGCAATGTGCTCACATTACACAGCATGTACTACACTGCCAGTGTTCAGATTACACATAAGTGATATTACTGGTCCACGTAAACTCACTCTAGGGCATTTAAGTACTGCAGGATTGTGTCTGGATGAGTTTTAGACAGTTGTGGGAGGGGCTAGAAGTAGGTAGGTTGGGAGAATTGGAATCGTCCAAGGTGAGTAACTGCCTTTAAATGCATAGTGGTCTGAAAGGATTTATCCAACTAATTCTTTTTGCTAAATTGCCACTAGCTTTTACATACCACATTTGTTGCATGGAAAACACTTAACTTGACATATTATTTGACCTCTGGTGACTAAATGACCCTTGACCTCCTATTACTGTTCAGATATAGCTGTTCAGATATGGTTATCTCTGCTTCATTATTAATAATCATTGGTATTGGTCATTTCATGTACAACAAGGATTTATTTTAATTTGGCAGACTCTTTGAATTCCAAAAGGTGAAACTAACCAAAAGGACAAGGGAAGGGGCATGAGGGGGTGGTGGTGGTGGGGGGTACATGGTTTTAGGGTGCACAGACGTAGGTGGGTAGTTAAATTACATGAGGTTTCCTATGATCTTAAACTAGAAGGCAATATTCACACAGCAACCAGTTTGCAATTACTCCCACATACTTACATCTTTGGCAAAATTAACATAACACTTTTGTGCAAATTTCCAAGAAACATAAAATTTTACCAGGCTCAACAAGGAACCTCAAAATCCTATGATAGAACAACTTTTTCACTGACCCCTTTCACCTCCTAGTTGGGGTTATAGAATATGCCCACGGTATGTCTTGCCTGTCATAGGAGGCAACTGAAGGGAAACCAAACTTGAATGTGAACCATACTGGAAAATAAACTTTGAACTTTTTATTGAGTTGGCTGACAATATAAACCTCATTCATGTTGGTGTGTCATTAAATCTCATCTAAGTGACTAAGTCTATAGATCTGTCTGCTTCAAGAAAAAGTGTACAAACAAGATGGCTCTTCCTCAAAAAAGAGTACAAAGCTTTCTTTCAACATAGAGTCATCTAATTTTGAGAGGAATAGTGCTCTCATCTGAAGCTAAGCTACAGTACAGTTTACTTCTGAAGGCCAGTAAACTACAGTTTCAATTTCACAAAAGAAAGACTCAGAACAACCAAGCTTGAATCCACATTTTGTGCTATTATAACCCTGTTTGTTAATCCTACCATCCATTATGAGACACACATTTCTAACTGGTGGAGCCATGAATTAGTTAATACCAAAAGGACGACATATTAACAACTTCATGAAAAATACATTACATTATTTGAGGAAATTCTATACCTTTCCCTAACGACAAATTGAAATTCAGTATTTGGGACTACCTGTAAAACACTTTTTGCGTTTATAAAAGATAATAATTTTGATGCAATGTGATTTGAAAAACAGTCCATTTAATGACTCTGCCAGACCCAAAATAATGATGAAGACGTGCAAATTGCATGATGATCTCTAATATGCCTTCCTGGGAACTGCCTTAAAATGATAAAGACAATGACATTCAAAAGACTGAAAAATATTAGTGCATTGTTTTGTTTGGAGTTCAACATGTCTCTGCAAGGCTATCAAAGAGCTCAACAAAAAGTATTTGGTGAAAAAGATGTGATTCCAGATGTAAAAGTATTTATTCATCTGATGAGTAACATGTCACCGGCATCTGTAGTTGAACATACTATTCAATAGAGGGCAGTATTACAAAATGTACTACATAACACCTCTATAATTCCTCTACATCTGGTTGAAAGATTAATGGTCACATGGCATGACATGGATTCATTCCGCACTATCACATAGTCATGCATTATCCATCTTGTGTTATTCTAGGATAACCTGTTACCATTAGGCCCTTTAAATCAAAATTTGGCCAAAATCTAGCCCATTTTATAAGTTACAGTAGGTGCTATCTATATAAAACACATCCTTTATTTTTTTTCATTCATGCTGTACAGTAGTATGAACAGTTTCATTCATTGTAGGATTTAACACTCTATTCAACTCAGCTTTGCCTTGTTGAACATAATGTACAATCTTTCAATGAACAAAATTATTCATACTATTGTACTCATATGCACTTATTACTTGCATAACCAAAATAAGGAAAATCAGTATTCATACTGTATGAGGATGTTATGTGTAATGGAATTTCCTCAAATATGAAAATCGAAGAGGTAAAAGCAAAGTGTGTGCATAAAAGTGAAGGATGCAGGATTTTCACTAGGTGGTTTTTATTTCTTTCTTTCATTTTCTTTTCAAAATTGTAGCTAAGTTTCAAACATTTTCATGGCAAAATATTTCTTTAATTACCATAGACTTCTAGTTAAATCTAATCTCCTTCTCATAATTCAAAAAATTATGAAATAAAAATTAAAATGGAATTACAGAAGAACCTATGAGGTTGGTTGCACACTGTGTAAGTTAGTTAGATGCAGTTTTACGGCCCAGTTTCCAACCTATTGGTTCAAGTCAAGCTAGCCACAACCTTTTCATATCATGGCTCCATGAGGAGGACAAGATATTCTAGTCACTTTGCCTATGGGGCTATATATGGCAATGCCAACTTAAATAGCAATGGTTACCATGGTAACTGTAAATTTTCCCAATTTACTAGTCTCAAGGTCTAATTCATGGTGAGGTTCACCGGAGTGACTGAAGGTCCAGGGCTGAGAGAGGGGTCAAAACCTGTCCCTGTGTGTGTGTTGGTGGGTGAGAGCCTGTAAACGATACCTTGCTGGGTACAAGCCGCTCATGGGAGCTAACGTCTTGCACGTCTTTCCTCGCTCATGCAGAGCTCATAACTGGCAAAGCTACCCCACAATTCGGACACTGCAATAAGCTCTGTCACGTGATATGCAAGAGCCCGCCCTCGCTCGCAGCACTCACGTGCTGCATGGCTTAAACGACTAAAGGGAAATTCCAACCATTTCCTTACAGGGGGACAGTTCTGTGCACCCTGTAATTCATTGAATACGGGTATGTGCTGTGTGTATGTGTGTGTCCAATTTGTTTTTTTCCTAATACCTTGTAAACGGCTGGGCCGATTTTCTTCAAACTTGGTAGGATGGTACCTTAGGTGGAACAATTGCATTTTAATACACAACCGGAAGTGAAGGTCAAGGGTTACAGGTCAAAGGTCAAATTTGGTGAAATCACCTTTTTTGCTATATTTCCAAAACTAAACATCCTCCTGACACGAAACTTCACAAATATGATGATTGCATCTAGACCTACCAAAATATGTGGTTGCCATTGCAACAGAGGTTAAAGGTCAAGTGGTAGAGTGGAAAAAAAATTTCAAGTGATAATTTGTTTGCAAAACAACCTTTTTGTCCCTCAAATTCCTCCTAGTGGGCTGGACTGATTCTTTTCAACATTGGTAGGTGGGTACCCCAGGCTGAGAACTTATGTCTCCCAGACCCTCCGAAGGTCAAAGGTCAGAGGTCAAAGGTCACATTTTGCAAAAGACTACTTCTTTTACTATTTTGTACTAAAACTTCAAAAGAAAACATTCATATTACATGAAACTTCACAAGTATAATAGGGTTAATAGCTCAGTTCTACCAAAATATGTAGTTTCCATGGCAACCAAGGTCAAAGGTCACGCGACAGGGGGTCAAATACTTTTCGGTATTTACTGTAACTCTTAATGGAAGCATCCCACAAATCTGAAAGTTTTAGTGTAATAGCCTACAGTAGTCATGACAATTGTACCGATATGTGTGGCTGTCATGGCAACCAAGGACATAATTCATGTTACAGATGGTCAAAGGTTAATGTTTTGCAACTAGCCTATTTTTCATCAATTAATATAAACAAGCTAGACTCCTAGGTTAGTACTTTATAGTAGCAGTCTCGTCTTCACAACTCAAATTCTTATTTCACTAGCTTGTGTGCTGCAGTGATATTTTTAAGTTCCTGCTTGCACTTTACTTTGATAACCCTTATATCTAGAGTGTTCTCATATGGTCTACGCAGACAGTAGTTTTCACTCCAAAGTTGCTGTAACTGTTAGGCCTAGTAGTATGCTTAGGCATGGCTAGACCTACGCTATTCATAGACTTGAGTTATAACCTGGCAAGATATGAAACTGTGGGTGACTAACATTAGGTTAGGCATAGGCATAGGTTGTTTTGAAGCATCGCCAAAGAAACGTACGTGACAATTTCCTTGCCACGGGCTAGGATTCGCCACAGGCCAGCACACAGAAAAGGTTTGTGTGTCGGCCAGAAATCTTCTAACCTCACGCGTTCAACATGGCGCACACGCACAGTTTCTTAATTGAGATGCACTTGATGTGCGTATCAGCTCGACACACATGAAGTTTGCGGTCGCGTCAAAAGGGAGAATACCCCCAGCTAGCGTGTGAATAATAACAATTACGCACTTGTCTAAAGGGTCCACGAAAGCCTCTTACTTTTATAATCGTTGCGACCATATCCATATCAGTTTAGTGAGCCATCCCTTCCAATCATGTTAACTTCTAACTTACAAAATTACTGAAGGATCTGTGCTTTCCTGTATCTGATAATTTTTACAGTTCTATATCCAACTTGCGCACATGTTAGCGATGAGACATGCAACTCCGTGGACTGCCCTCTTGTTTCCAGTTGTGGCTAAGTGGCTTGTTTTCCCTGCTCCACTGCTTATGCGGAGCATTAAGCAGAACATGGGAATAGAACCCAGGCCTTCTGCCTGAGAGGCAGATGCTATACCGTTAGACCAAACACGCAGTGTGCACTGTTTAAGAAGATATTTCCTACCTTCCTTATGATGAGGCTAATCCCAAACCAAATCTCCAACCTTATTAACAAATAATACAATAAATGCAAGCAATGGCAACAGCCAATCAAGACATTCCTTGTTAAACACTGTACATTACCAGGAACCTTCTCAACAATACTTTACTTCAATTGAAATCTTTTTAATGATCATTTCTAGAGTCTCGTGATACAAATGAATGATGCAGGACTGCACTATTTCTCGTAATGCTTATCAGGCTATTGAAGAATCACCACCTATAGGCTATTCATGCAATGCTGATGTAACGGCAGTGATCAACCGGAAGTCGCAATATATGCCTACAGTGCTCACAGTGGCACTGCAAGTAGGGTTACTAGGCATTTGGTTTTACCAGGACACTTCCTCTTTTTTTGTTTCATGCTGGTGTCTGGGCAGTTTTGTAAAATTACTGCCACTATGTCCGGATTTCATGTATTTCTCACATCATCCGACAGGTTTTCCCTAATTTTGCTAGTAAAAGGAACAAATATTGCACCATTTTGCATCTAGACATTATTGAAAAGCAACAACAAAATTTCCAAACTGCCCACCCCTCCTCCTCTAAGATCCTTCACCAAGGTGACGATACATGTCCTCCTTGCGAGAAAATAAATATTCCTATAGCAACCCTGTAAGTGCAGACACAAAGAACAGTAAAGGCCCCTATATATGCTTATTCTGAGAATGACCATCATTCTGAGAATAGTAATATACACAAGCAGCGTTGGGCTATGTTATGCCCACAGACTTCCTATATCAACACGGACAGAGTATCATGGGAAAATTGGTCGCCACCGAACCAAAAAGACGTAGCAAGATGTCACCAACTGCTAACCCCCAATAAAAGCTATGTATAACTCAGACTTACAATATACACTGACAGTGCAGACTGCACTAATGTCCTATGCGTAGATTGTCGTACGTGTGATTATAGTAAGATGGCTGCCTGATATGGTTCTGTGCATAGAGAAGGATAAGTTCTTATGACTTCTCAAGATACACCTAGTGTTTGGCAAGCCTAAGTTTCGTCTTACTTAACTGCTTCCAAGAAAGAAATATAACAAGAGCGCTAACATCAAACTCTTAGATTAAACCTAGGCCTAGATGCGGGCATAAATGTCATGGCTGTTCTCCGGCAGCAAACTGCGAGCACTTGCGAGATACGACAGTACAATGTGTGTGCCACAATACTACAGTGCTCTTTGGCTTGTTAGCGTTTAGCGACACTGTACATGTACGCGATATACTACAGGTACAATGTGGCCATTGTGTAATGAGCAAGTATAGTGTATACAAATTTGACTTACTCAAATTCTTTTACAAAACCAGAAAGCCAAAAGGCTTAGTGATTCCTTGCCATTAAATACCTTACCTGCTTTCAAATTGACAGTGCTTGATAGATTTTTCTTTACATTTTAGGCACAGAATTTTCGTAATTTTACCCCTGGTGACCTCAAATGACCTTTGACCTCTACCAAAAACAATAGGCTTCTTTCTCTCAACATGACAAATCTATAAACCAAATATGAAACGTATCTGTTACTCTTATCTGGAGATATTGTGTTTACAAGCCATTTTCGAAGTTTTGGCAATTTTACTGCTGGTGACCTCAAATGACCTTTGACCTCTACCAAAAGCAATAGGCTTCTTTCTCTCAACATGAAAAATCTATACATCAAGTATGAAAATTGTCAGGCAATCCTATCTGAAGATATCATGTTTACAAGCCATTTTCGGTGTTTTCACATTTTTACCGCTGATGACCTCAAATGACCTTTGACCTCAGCCAAAAACAATAGACTTCTTCCTCTCAACATGACAAACCTATAAACCAAGCATGAGAAGTGTCGGTCACTCCTATCTGAAGAAATCATGTTTAAAAGCCATTTTCAGGATTTTCCCAATTTTACTGCTGGTGACCTCAAATGAACTTTGAATTCTACCAAAAATCAATAGGCTTCTCTCTCTCGACATGACAAATCTATATACCAAATATGAAGAGTATCTGTCACTCCTTTTTGAAGATATCGTGTTTACAAGCCATTTTCAGTGTTTTCACAATTTTACCGCTGATGACTTCAAATGACCTTTGACCTCTACCAAAAACAATAGGGTTCTTCCTCTCAACATGACAAATCTATATACCAAGTATGAAAATTGTCGGGCAATCCTACCTGAAGATATCGTGTTTACAAGCCATTTTCGGGGTTTTCGCAATTTTACCGCTGGTGACCTCAAATGACCTTTGACCTCTACCAAAAACAATAGGGTTCTTCTCCTCAACATGACGAATCTATATATCAAGTATGAAAAGTGTCGGTCACTCCTATCTGAAGATATTGTGTTTACAAGCCATTTTCGAAGTTTTCGCAATTTTACTGCTATTGACCTCAAATGACCTTTGACCTCTTCCAAAAACAATAGGGTTCTCTCTCTCAACATGAAAAATCTATATACCAAATATGAAGAGTGTTGTCCTCTCCTAACTGAAGATATCATGTTAAAAGCCATTTTCAGTGTTTTCGCAATTTTGCCGCTGGTGACCTCAAATGACCTTTGACCTCTACCAAAAACAATAGGGTTCTTCCTCTCAACATGACAAATCTAAATACCAAGTATGAAAATTGTCGGGCAATCCTATCTGAAGATATCGTGTTAACAAGCCATTTTCGGCGTTTTCGCAATTTTACCGCTGGTGACCTCAAATGACCTTTGACCTCTACCAAAAACAATAGGGTTCTTTCTCTCAACATGAAAAATCTATACATCAAGTATGAAAATTGTCAGGCAATCCTATCTGAAGATATCATGTTTACAAGCCATTTTCGGTGTTTTCACATTTTTACCGCTGATGACCTCAAATGACCTTTGACCTCAGCCAAAAACAATAGACTTCTTCCTCTCAACATGACAAACCTATAAACCAAGCATGAGAAGTGTCGGTCACTCCTATCTGAAGAAATCATGTTTAAAAGCCATTTTCAGGATTTTCCCAATTTTACTGCTGGTGACCTCAAATGAACTTTGAATTCTACCAAAAATCAATAGGCTTCTCTCTCTCGACATGACAAATCTATATACCAAATATGAAGAGTATCTGTCACTCCTTTTTGAAGATATCGTGTTTACAAGCCATTTTCAGTGTTTTCACAATTTTACCGCTGATGACCTCAAATGACCTTTGACCTCTACCAAAAACAATAGGGTTCTTCCTCTCAACATGACAAATCTATATACCAAGTATGAAAATTGTCGGGCAATCCTACCTGAAGATATTGTGTTTACAAGCCATTTTCGGGGTTTTCGCAATTTTACCGCTGGTGACCTCAAATGACCTTTGACCTCTACCAAAAACAATAGGGTTCTTCTCCTCAACATGACGAATCTATATATCAAGTATGAAAAGTGTCGGTCACTCCTATCTGAAGATATTGTGTTTACAAGCCATTTTCGAAGTTTTCGCAATTTTACTGCTATTGACCTCAAATGACCTTTGACCTCTACCAAAAACAATAGGGTTCTCTCTCTCAACATGAAAAATCTATATACCAAATATGAAGAGTGTTGTCCTCTCCTAACTGAAGATATCATGTTAAAAGCCATTTTCAGTGTTTTCGCAATTTTGCCGCTGGTGACCTCAAATGACCTTTGACCTCTACCAAAAACAATAGGGTTCTTCCTCTCAACATGAAAAATCTACATACCAAGTATGAAAATTGTCGGGCAATCCTATCTGAAGATATCGTGTTAACAAGCCATTTTCGGCGTTTTCGCAATTTTACCGCTGGTGACCTCAAATGACCTTTGACCTCTACCAAAAACAATAGGGTTCTTCTTCTCAACATGACAAATCTATATACCAGGTATGAAAAGTGTCGGTCACTCCTATCTGAAGATATCGTGCTTACAAGCTATTTTTGAAATTGTCGCAATTTTACCGCTGGTGACCTTAAATGACCTTTGACCTCTACCAAAAACAATAGGGTTCTTCCTCTCAACATGATAAATCTATATACCAAATATGAAAAGTGTCGGACATTCCTATCTTAAGATACCGTGTTTACAAGCAAGTGTCACAAACACACACACACACACACACACACACACACGACATCACAATCGCATAGATTCCTTGCCTGCCTACGGCAAGGAATCAACAACAGAATACATGAATGCCAAAATAAAACCCACTCATTTTAGGCCATATCATAACCAAAAGTGACCATGAAGTCTCGTTCCCATCTACATGATTCATTCTACATAATGAGCTCGACTGTAGAGCAAACCACTCACTGAGAATCAAGAATTTTTTGAACGAAACAACTGTCTCTTGAAAATGAGAAGCATGCCAAAGGTACTGTCCATGACGTCATGGACAGTACAAAAAGACGAGAAGTGCATGGATCAGCAGAAGGGCACAAGACATCTATAAAGCATCGTTGTGGATGACTTCATAAAGACTGTGGTATATATGAAGCCGCAAAGGCTGTAGCAAACCAGCATATTTGGGGTTTGCTCCATGGCTTTAGCCAAGAATTTGATTTTGGTAGATTCAATTGTATTGATAACAACCTTGCAATCTACAGCACAGCATGAAACCTTAAAAGGCATGGGATTCATGCACATGCCTTATGCTATCCGACTTGACTGGGAATTTTAGCCAATGTAACACCTGAAAAAGGTGTTTTCCTGGGTAAAGCTTATCTCTATAATCGCAACAGTCAAACCCTTAGCAAGCAACTTGCTTTATAGACCAAACAGGTCCTAAAAGGGGTCAAAACCCTTATACTTTATTTTACCTCTTTCACTTTATTTATGTGAACAGAAAGTTTTCTGGTAGCGTCTGAATTAAAAGTGGTCAACTAGAGATGGCTCAAACTTGCTATTTGGTACTAGCCTCATGTTAAATTTAGAATGTCTTACACCTTACTTTATAACTTCCCAATTTAATCTAGTGTTCCAAACAACCTTTTTTCCTAGCTGTGGAGTACAGGATTGTTTCCCCTGCTCCATTTCTAATGCAGAGCATCACACACAACAACTGTAGGTTTTATTTAAAAGTGTTTCGTATGAAACCGACCAGTGAGTCAAACCCGAGCCTCCTGCTTGAGATACAGATGCTCGACCACTAGACTGAATGTGTGGTTTTGTGCCTGCCTCAGAGCATCTGAGTTTGACTCCTGGCTGGGTCATACCAAAGACCTTAAAGATGAAACCTACTGAAATTGTGCTTGGTTCTCAGCATATTGAGCAACGGGGAAGGGAAAACAAACCAGTGAGCAACAACTGGAAAAAAGGTTGTGGTTGGCCTAACTTAAACTAATTTGTTAGAAACTGAGCCATAAAACTCCATCTAACCTAACCTCATCCACCCGGTCGACTTTCAGAGACGAACCCATGGCAGTCAAGTCCAATGAGTCAAGAAAAGTGGGCCATTCATCTGATAGCAATCTTAGTACAGTACTATTTTCCCCATCTGAACAGGCCTTTCAAAAGAAACTAAATAAACCTAATTTGAACTAAAATGTTCAATTGACTAGCAACCAGTTATGCAATTCTAATTCAAAAGTCATGGTCTTATTCCACAGTAGTTTCATTGAGACAAAAGTATAAATCCTTTTAGAATGAATGAAAAATGTGATAGACACTCTTGCAAACAAAGAAAAAAAGTGCTCAAAGGAGTAACACGGATCTACAAACTTACTGTGCTACTATCTTTGTGTTGGTTACTTTTCGGCTTGTGATTGGAGAAACAGCTTTCTTCACTTTTTCTGCACTGTTAACAGGCAGTCTTTTCAACGACTTACCATGGCGAGAGTACCTCACACCATTAATTTTCACAACATTCATCACTTTCTTTGAAGCTGTCCCACCTTCGAAAAACAAGAGAAGAAAAACACCATTGTAGGACATATAAGGATTATACAAATGACTAATTAAAGGCGATTATTCATCATCTCAAACTATAATTTGATGAGTAAGGGCCTTGTATACTCACCAGAGTATGTCCTGAGGCAATGGAACGGGATGGTGTCTGAGTGAGAACAAGTTTTGGACAGTTGTAGATGGGGCTTGGGAGACTTGGAACTGTCTGGGGCAATGAATAACTATGAATAATTTCCTTCCACAATATAACATATTAAACTTTACAGGTATTGCTATATGAATGATTATCATAACCTTCCATCATTTGTAATATATCATACTTCAAAAGGTTTCAACCCACCTCCCCAAACCTCTACCCCTAGAGGTCAGCAGGGAACCTAACCACCCTCAATATGACTACAAAATGGAAATACTCTTTGGCCAAGAACTGACCGCATGGTCAAGTGGTTAGAGCATCGGACTTGAAGCCAGGAGGTCTGAAGTTCGAATCCTGGCCGGGTCACACCAAAGATTTTCAAAACACAACTTATGTACTGTCGTTGTGCTGGGTGCTCAGCATAAGCAATGGAGGAGTGAAAACAAACTAATGAACCAGAACTCACAAACTATTTATTTGTTTATATAACCACAACTGAGAAAGGTTGTGCTCCACACAACTAAAACCAATTGATTTGAAACGGAGCCATAAAACCTTGCTCATTTAACTAAGTCTCCTGTCGAGATAACTAAATTTTTGAAAGCAATTTATAATCATAAAGGGCATTGAAGATATAGTTCCAGGGTTTTGAAATGGTTCAAAGCTGGATTTGCATTTGAAACCAAGGGGCTGGGTCATTGATAAGTTTGGGGTTCAATCCCTACTTAGACATTAGTATGGAAGGCTTTTCATCCTTGAGCAATCTCTGGTATTTCAATCTTACGTTAACTTCTTTCCATGAAAAAAAATCTAAATTCCGATCAAATTGTTGCAAAAGAAGCTAAGGATGCAGCTGAAATGGGCTAAATGCAACCAGTGTATGAAGCAACCAGAAAGCTATGCAGGGACCTGCCAAAACAGTTGGAATGGTAGAGAACAAGGATAGCAACTTATTGACACATGAACAAGAGACCAGGGAAAGGTGGAAAGAACATTTTATTGACGTGCTGAACAGAGAGGGTCCTGAAAACATTGCTGAAGTTGATGAAGAACATGAGATCGTAGAGGAAATTGGGTACAGAACCAACCTCAAATGCCGAAATAAACAAAGTTTTAAGAGTTAGGAAGACTGGAAAGGAACCAGGGATGGACAGTATTAACATTGAACTTCTTAGGGAAAACATTGACACCACAGTTCAGAAGGTACAGCATCACATTACTACCTGTAGTAGCAAAGGTGATACCTAGAGTGATAACCAAACAGATTGCAGGAGGAGTAGATAAGAAGCTAAGTAGTGAGCAGGCAAGTTTTTGCAGAGGAAGAAGTGCAATACAACAAATATTTGTTCTGAGAAACATTGTGAAGCAGGCAATGGAATGGAACACCCACATGTATACATTTTCACTGACTTCAAAAAAGCTTTCAATGGCACCAGAAGGTCTTGGATTTTCAGGTGTGACAGTGTGATCACACACCATCCCTCACCTCAAATCACTGTTAGGATTTTTTTCTCACCCATATGAAGAATGAGAGCTCATCTGAATATGGTAGAGTTAAATGAGACAACACACCTACCTTAATTTCCTGAGGATTGTGATTAATTGGAAGCAAGCCACGAAAATTAAAAACCCAAGGCCTGCGTGACGTGAAATATTCTTTGGGAAATCATGTGCCACTACAGGATACCACATAAGCTAATCAGAGTGTGATGGTAGCAAATGTCTAGTAGTGGACAAAAGTGGAGGATCTGACTGGTTCGAGGTAAATTCTGGTGCAAACAAGGCTGTAATATTTCAGGATTCCTCTATTTGCTAGTCATTGATTGGGTAATGAAGAAGACTGTATCAGCTGGGAGAAATGGTATTAGGTGGAACTTTATGGAGCAATTTGGATGATTTGGACTTGGCATATGACGATATTGCTTTACTATCAAATACTGTACAAGAAAGCAGATGCAAGACAAACTTGATCATCTAATTGTTCTTGCAAAATAAACTGGGCTGAAAATTAACATCAATACAACCAAAGTGATGAACTTAAACCCAACAAGCAGAGAACCAATTAGGGTCATTCAGAAGGACATAAAGGATGTTGAAAAGTTTGTGTACCTTGGAGCAACAGTCAGTATAAAATAATTTGGAGGAGTGGGAAATTTATAAAATCAAATTCAGAATTTTCGAGTCCAATGTGATCAGTGTCTTGTTATATGGCTGTAAAACAAGGAAGATGACAAAGGGGATGAAGAGAGGCTGGATGGTTCCCTACATAAAGCTTTAAGGAGAATTTTGAGAATATGCTGGTCAATGCATATCACGAACTAAGAAATCAGACAGTGGGCAAACATAGAAACAATCAGCGAGATAGTATTCAGAAACAGAGGATGGAAGTACAGTAGATTGGTCATGTGCTATGAATGGAAAGGAATGAGAGTTGCTTAAAACATGGGCACCAGAGGTAAAAGAACTATTGGAAGGCCAAAGGAAAATTGGAAAAGAACTGTTGATAAGGAATGAACCCTACTGGGGTACAGGACATGGACAGATGCAGCATAAGCAGCTCAAGACAGAGAAACTTGGAGGAGAAGAAATGAAATTGGCCTTTTTTTCCAAAAGGAGAAAAGGAAATAAGTCAAGTACTGTAAGACAAGTTCAATCCACTCCAAGCAAAAAACTCAGTGAAGTTCTATCTCTAACTAGTGGTCATTTATGATGAATGGTGAAACACTTCAAATTATTTTGGTCAAATTTACATGCAGTACCAACAAATACAAAAGGGCTTGTCTAGAGATTTAACCACTGATCAGCAAATAAAGATAAAGTACTGTGATGGCCAAATCTGTACAGCTGGTCAGGACAACAAAGTCACCATCTTGGACACATCATGTACCAAGGGATACCAGGAGGATGTTAAGATACATTCACCATTGTAATGTGGCTCTATGACATACTAGCCACTGTGAGATGGTAACAGTCTTCTCTCTTCTATATCGTATCCTAGGTATGACATTAAACTGCATCCAGATGAGGTGAGGAGGTGGTGTGTGGTGAGAAGTTTGTCCCCAACTATTGCCTATAAAATGCGCACAAAAGACCATTATTACTCATCTCACAACAAGCGGGTTGTCGGTGCTACAAAACTGAGCAAGTCCCTCCATGTTGTTCCCCTGTGGGTTGGGCTTGTAGAATACAGTATGCCAAAGGTATTTCCCGCCTCTCATAAAAGGCGACTGACAGGGAGGACTTGTACTGTATCTGAGCTGCCTTTGAAACAAAACTTGAATCCCACTTGGAAATATATTTAACCTGCAACATGTTTATCAAGTTGACACAATTTAACACATTCGTGTTGGTGTGTCATTAAATTTTATCTCACTACCTTTTCTATACAGCCTAAATATTTAATAGTCTTACATATCTTCAGCCGATTCCCTCTGAGCTGTGCAAATGAATTTGGATTTGGATTTCTAGGAGAAATTGTTTGGGCTGAGAGTCACATGTATGTTTCACACCTGCGAGTTGGAAAAAAACTTTGTCTACTTGGCTGGGTACCATTCAAGGTGGCTCAGCATTGCACTGTGCAATAATTGCTCTGCAAGCCTAACTTCACTGTGATAACTATTCTGACTAGTAGTAGCAACATCTTGTCGCAGTAAAATTGCTAGCTTTTGCGACTCTCTTTAAAGGGTGTGTCTTGCAATCCCTCTTCAAAAATGTCAGTGTCTCTCAATGGGGTCCATTGTCAATGGGTAAACTGCAACCTATGATAGGAAAAGAAAATTTGCCAGATATTTGGTTAAAATTAATTTTTTTAAAAATATTTTTGGACAATGGAAACAATAATACACAAACATGTTCTACTGAGTACATCACTCTATCTTCCTGCACAGTCTTCGGCATAATATGGTACCAACATGAAACAAAAGTGACAAAACTAACCTGAATTAGCTGATGGTTGCTTGCTTGGCGTTGCTTTAATCTGCAGTGGTGTTCTCTTTACCTGGTAATGTATTCCATTGGCCATGAACTTAGGGCTGTGCCAGATTTGGTCAAGTTTATGGCAGGATCTATTCCTCCCCAAGAAAGGATTGGATCTGAAGAGCATGGGAGAATGTTCCACCATGTGCTTCAGTCTCCTGTTTGAATAAAAAAAAAATGATTGAAGCAAATGTGTAGCAAATATGAAAGATATCTTGGAAAGCTTGTCATGTAGCTCCTAACTCAAAGACCCTTGCCAACCATCCTCCGAAAAAAAACAGCGCTTTGACAAATCCTCAGCCTGATAATCCCAGACAGGTGGAAAGATGCAAGCCAAAAAGAGTTCCCTTTCCTGAATATTTTTTATTCAGGATTATCAGCAGTGAAATTGCAAGGTTGTCCTTTAAGAAAGATTTTCACAGGGAAAGCCTAGGTTTAAAATTGTTACCTTTAAGTTTCTCAAGAACTGCTTATTCATGATATGGAAATAACACTCTACCATTGGCCAAAACTATTTGTGTAGCAAAATGGATTTCCTGGGAATTCTGCTCAAAAGTTCCAGTTCCCTGAAATCGGAAAAATTCCTCAACTCTTCACATCTCTGCAAGTGAAATGATATTTGAGCATATGAACTGCTCAATATTGTAGCCTGCTGGGCAAATGCTCTGGCACAGTCTTCTCCACAAATAAAACCATTCTACCATGGTTGAGTAGATATTGATGCAGAGAAGTAGAATTAGATACCAGATACAGAAGTGAGATGGACAAGAAATGAAAAAAGAATTTGTGAAACCATAAAAGAGTGGCAGGTTCCACCGCATATATAGGACTGCTGTACAAGTAAAATAGAAGAGAGTGTCTCAATTTTGCAAGTCCTCTAATATAAAACTATGGTTTGGAGACGAGCCTTATCCAAAGACGTACAAATTTCAAAATAGAGAAGAGAAAAGTACTTTCAAAGTAATTTCAAACAAAAACATTTCCAATTACTATGGTGAACACTTTTCATGGCAGCAAGTACATGAAGTCTATCAGGATGGAATTGTTTAGGACTGGCAAAAGCTACACATCTTGGAAGGTAACAACTACTCTTTTGCTTATTAAGAAATGTATTGCATTTGTTTTCCATCAGAATTTCTATTTTTAAAACCAATATTTCAGGACACAGAGAAATGTTGATTTATAACAAGGCAGCACAATGGTCTTCATGCTAAGAAATTAGTTTCTCTCAAATAGAAATTCCTTATTTGTTGCTTAAGAATACTTTGTTCATCCATACAAATTTCAAATAAACCAACTTCTGTAACATTTTCAATAATAACATTTTCAAGAGATGGGCCTACAGTATAAGTGGTGTTTGTTAATAGTGAAATTGAATTGTTCAAGTAATGATTCATTTTTTATGCCATGTCGGTAATTTAAAATGAAATACATTATTTCCTATGAAGTTCAATGCTATCTGAAATCATGCTTTTTTGGAAATAACAATTCCTCAGCTAACAATGGTCTCTGATTCTGCATCCTGGTTGGGGTGACAAGAACTAACCAGCAGAATTAGCAGACCAATAAAAACCAAAGCTTGTTGATCAACGTAGGGACTGCAATGCCATGAGAACAACACTGTGAGCTCTACACTACATGAGTACTAATATGTTGAAGGATGTTAATTATCTTCTATGCAATACTTGAAGGAGCAGGGCTGGAAAAAATGTTTATTTCCCAGGAAGAAATGTAAAATTTCCTCAACCACGTCTATACATGTACAAAAATTGCAAAAAAAATTTCCCAAAATTTCCCTTCAAATACCCAAATTTCCTGGAAGAACCAACCACCTTCCCAACTTTTTCAACCTACATGTGCTGCAAAGTACAGTATGTGAAGGAGTATGTGCCAAGGATCATGTGCCAAGCAGAATATATCTTTTGACTGATTGATTGATCAATTGATCTTTAGCAAAAAAAATTTTACACTTTCAAAGGCATGATTGATGAGTTAAGAGTTATTAATAATTGCTGAATCGGTAGCTGCTGGCTCAAAAATAAACTTCTTGCAGAAAATCCTTTTGATTATAAACTAATTTTTTTTCAATTTTTCAAAAATGCATCATTTGTGCTTGTTGCGGTGAGTAGTACTTTTATGGAAAGAAAGCCATTGTCAGTGTCTGATGATAAATGCAGACTCAAGTGTTTTTTATTGGTGAGATAAAAACAGCCACCATAATGGGGGAGGGGGGATGGGAGTAGGGGTCACCATCATAAACAAAAGGGACAATATAACTGAGTAGAGACCTCAAAATTTATAAAGGCCTTTGGCCTTCAACGAGCATTTTTCACACACTTATCGAAGGGGACTTTTTGCCGACGATGTGTCAGTCAAGCTGCTCTGTATGTATTTATGTGTAACTACTGTACAGTAAATACAAAGTGCAATTTCTTCATCAATTAAATTTTTGCAGGAGCATTCACAATGCAGTGCATGTGAACAAATTTTTCTTCACTTTCATACTGTTATGTTGATTTTTGATTCACACGCTGTGCAGATCATTCACAGCCTACTGTACAATTCTTTGTTCTGTTCTTCATTCAAGTGTATTATATTCTGGCCTTGGATGAGATAACTTTGGCCTTCATTTAACCAAGAAATTGTTGGTTACAAAGGCCACTTTGGCCTTAGGGTGGGAAAAACAAATTTTGAGGCCTGTGAGTATGCCCGATTAAACAAAGACTGTGGGACCAATGGTATGGTACAGGAGCAACATAGTTTGTATCTAACTGTACACTATAATATACAGTAGTTTATTTGAAAAATGTAGTATTGAGGCCAAAAGACATACAAGCTTTCCACATGCACTTTTGTTGGCCACAGCCAAACAAAAAATGTAACTTCACGTAGAATGGGTCAATAATGTAATATTGTAGCCTTTCTGATAAATATTTTTAAAATTGTAAAAAATGTGGTTTACTGCAAAACCCTTTGGCTTTGAGAGTTTACCTTGTCACAAATGAAGGTTTTTCATGTCTGTCCCATAGATGCTGTCTCCCCATGCTCCATTGCATCTTGTGTAAAGGTATATAGTGTTGACCTAAAGAAAAAAACAGATGCACTCAAGTTTAGGAAGAGATATCATGTCATGAAAATGAATGCATGGTGC
Organism: Holothuria scabra; assembly: GCA_037179385.1. Lineage (NCBI taxonomy): Eukaryota > Metazoa > Echinodermata > Holothuroidea > Aspidochirotida > Holothuriidae > Holothuria > Holothuria scabra. Next base: position 26,838,017 of record CM074182.1, on the reverse strand, counting down.
AAAAAGGCATGCAATATCAGGTATTATGTGGGACAGCTGGCTTGTAGAAAATTGAGCTAAGGGACTGTCAATGAATTTTACTGCAAAAAGTCATTTTAGACAAAATCTTCTTCATGCAACCTTTTAAGCCATAAAGTAACAGAATATTGTACAATAATCCATTATATGGCCAGATACTGAAATATTGCATGGAACAAGAAACAGTGCAAGAAACCTTTAAGCTTGCTACTTCCTACAACATAGAAAAATTCAAAAACAAGAAAGCCAAAAGGCTTAGTGATTTCTTACTGCTGATATGTCAGATACTGTATAGTGTTACAGTATATAAAGTAACCACATAGTACAAAGGAAGGCATGAAAGGATACACTGGGATATCGTGCAAATTGGGTCCAGAGATTTGGACCATGCCACATCAAGGATGACTTTCAACCACCAAGAACTAGGGTCCTTCTCACTAAGTTGCATCCACAAAATATGTGTGGCATTTGCAGTATCCAATACTCTAACAAAGAGAAATTATGTAAACATGGTACTGAGACTTTGACCCCCTGTGACCTCAAGTGACATTTCACCTCAACCAAAAGTAATAGGGATCTCCTACTGTACTCAATATTGCCAACCCAGCCAAAAGACATGAGATTCTAAAGTCAGACTTACCTGTCTTTAAATCACGTGTTTACAAGCAAAAGCTTCACACATACAGTACGCTCACACACACACACACACAGCACATACAGTACCCATTATAAAGTCCTTTTGGGTACAGGAAACAGTTCCCGGTAACAAAAACTTGAAAATTTTCTTTTAGCTAGTGAGCTCATGCAGCATGTGAATGCTGAGAGCAACATACCTCATTGCAGTGTCCAAATTTTTGGGTAGCTATGCCAGTTACTGCATGAACCCTGTGTGAGCAAGAGTAAATGTGCCAGGCTTAAGCTCTTGAAAACAGTCTTGTGCCTCCTAAGGAAGTATTTGTACTTTACAGTACAGTAGGTGCACACATGCTTATTCCTTGGCCAATACACAGTGTAGGTCCAGCACACATACACACATGACATCATCAATGCATAGATTCTTTGCCTGCCTTTGGCAAGGAATTAAAAAAAAAATACCACTGCAGTAAAAAGAACTCTTGATATACCTTACCAGTGCCCCCCTCCCCTCCATTATAACTATTTAAGGGCAGGCAAAGTTGAAGGAACATGAAACTTTAATGCACCAAATTATTACAATACTAACCATGAAAGTTATGCTTCTTGTTGAATAGAGACCTGTTACCATGATGATACTGCTTTCTCGATTTTTGTTGCCGAAATCTGCTTCTTCCTGGGGTCTGAAACCTGTTTTGTGATGTGGTGTTGGCTGGATACTGTTTCTCAGTTCTTTTTAATGACTTTGAAGAGTTCCCGCCAGGTCTTGTCTTACCTCCATACATTCTTGTATCATTTAGTAGTCTACTGTGTTCTTGCCTTGTACCTTTCACCTTTTTCGAAGTTGACTTTGGGTAAGATTTTCTGACTTTATATCTAGTTCTTGTTTTGACCAAACTCCTGTTGCCAGATTTAAGGCTCTTTGATTTTTCAGAAGGATTAATTTTGAAAAAACGATTTACTGATCTGGACACAGCTCGAGGGGTTTTCTTTTGTGATACCTTTGTCTTTTTAGCCCTATCAAGAGGACCCGTTCCTGACAAGCTCTGGCTATGCGGAGTCCAAACATACTTGGATTTCTTTCTTCCGTCCCCCTTCCTTTTATTTTCGAAATGTTTCAATTTTATCTTAGCATTCAGTATTGCAATGTCTGTCTTCAGTTTTCGTATTTCATCACTTTCTGTGGAATCTTTACCAAGATTTTGATGGGGCAAACATCTTAATGCTTTCACTTTTCCTACAGTCTTATTAGCAGAATATTTTCTACGTGTCTGTTGACCACTGGGTAAAGCATGACTAGCCTCACCATTGCCATGGTGATTTGGTGTTACTTTGTGTGAGCTAACTTGAGAATATTTTGACTGACCTTGTGGCAATCTCAAGGTACTTTGTTCCCCTTCCACAGGGGTTTCTCCTTTGACATGCTCTCTCAGGATTCTGCTGCTTTCAGCATTAGTGTCATCTCTTTTTGAAAAGTTCTCTTCTTTCAGCTTCGTCAGATAAGCTGACAAAGCCTCAACTCGAGCAATTTCACAAATCTTATCTTCGATATCTGCACTGGGAGATGATAAACTCCTAGCTGCATTTTCAAGGTTTTTCAAAGATTCTTTGTGAGCTGTCCTTATAGAATTCAGCTTCACATAAGGAGTTTCAAGCTGTTGTAAAGAAGCTCTTGGACATGGAGCATTGTGCCTGGAAATTGCTACATCTACATCATCTCTCCTTCCATGCTTTTCATCACCAGGTTCATTTCGATTCAAAGAACAATTTGATTTTTGAGTATTTGGACACGATACATTATTTGCAATTGGCAAGTTTGCTTCCCTTCCATTCTTAACTTTTGTCTTTGATGAATTTAATTGCAGTGAAGCACCCTCCAATGGCAATAATCCTTCTCTAATGCCCGAGGAAAATGACGTTCCTCCAAAGTTTTTCCCTGTACTTGTTGCTTGGGGTTTAACTCTAGATAGGTTTCTTTTTACACCCTCTACTTTCTCTGCTTGCTTTGTAAGCCATTCAATTTTCTTGCGATTTGCAATCACTGCATCTTTTGTGGCTTGGAGCTTTGCTTTGAGATTAGTCCTAGAGGTCACTCTCTTGTCATGTAGATGCTGTTCTTTCAATTTTAAATAATCCGCTGGAACGTGTACATCTGAAAGTTTAGGGGACACATGTTGTGGTGTTTTTATGTTGGAGAGAGAGCTGTAAATGTTCCTTGTCTTTCTACTGTCAAGTGCTGGTCTCCCCTTTGTCTGTGGCAATTCCTCACTCACTTTTTGCAAGTGATTCTTCAGTAGTTGGGGATTCTTTTTTCCAACCCATTTTCTCCCGACCTCTTTGACATCTCTTACATACTTCAGACTTGACTGTGTTGCAAGATGTACAGGTTTGGAATGTGAAGCTTGGTGAGATGAAGCCTTCGGTAGTGCAGAAATTCTGCCAACTGATGAAGGTTGATGATGCTGTGTTTTCTTTGCTTTATGGTCTTTAATCAAAGCTGAAAATAAAAAACAAAATAAAACAGAACAAAACAATACTGAGGATGAAAAATTTTGGGAACAGCTCTGTCCATTCCAACTGGGTACTAAACTTTAGTTCTAGGCCATTTCTGACTGAAAGTGATATACTGTAAAAACCAGCCATAAATACAGTGTGCTTGTGATTTTCAACATCACTTGCCCAAATAAAGGAGTTTGTTGGCCAACATCAACTCTACCTTGTTTTTATCCACTGATCATATCAGAACATTTGTATTAAAGGTTGTGTGACATGAAAATGGCAAAATTGGGTATCTGATGTAAAAAAAATAACCATAATTCCCATCAAAATCCATCAAAAATTGACCATTCTACAGGAAAATTTCTGGTTTGCACTTAATCATTAATAAACATGAGCTCGATATACAGGAGGTACAAATCTTGTGAAGTCATGGGAGGGACATGCCATATGGCTGATGTTATCCTTTGTTTTTACATTCTTCATTTCAAGGACAACTGTAACATTAGTATGTTCCAAGGGTGTTATTGTGAAAGTTTAAAATGTGTCCTGAAAGTCATCAGTATCATTAACAAAAACATAAACTATCTGATGAGTAATGAAGAGATACTTACTGTAGTATAGGGTTTACAAAAAAAATGTCAACACTGTGCAACATTCCACATCATTATTTTTGCAGAAGCAACAAGTTTTTTCAGAAACATTCAAACTTTGAAGAGGTATATCTTCAGAATGTAAGAGAAATTGACATAATTTCAACAGATTTTTCATTAGAAAAGTTCACTCCAAAACTGCCAAGTGAGGTCTGGGCATTTTGCTGACATGTCCCACTACTGTATTTGATTGTAGACTTTGCAAGCAGCCTATCTGACCGAAATACATACTGTACTGTAATTACCTTAGCAATTCTGGATGGAAAATAAGTATTACACTCCATTCACACATCTCATTGTTTCATAACATTAGGTTAAAAACTAATCCCTGAAAAATTGATCTACTGTACTCAAACTCACAGATTCTTCTGTTCCAGAGTGTATCTGCTTGTGGGCAGGGGCGGTGTAAAATTTGCCCTCTGTATTTTCCACCTCTGGTAGAAGGTAACTAAAGGGATGGACTTGAAGTGTTCTGGATAACAGTACATACACTGTATAACACATTCTTGTTGTGTGTTGGTAAATCTCATCTAACTACTGTAACTACTGAACTGTACATGTGGCTGTTCCAGAGTGGAATAAACATAGGCTCGGCCTGATGACGCAAGTTCTGGCAGTGTGGTCAAAGTTAACACAAAGACAATGGGAAAATCTGATGTTGAGCCTGGAATTTTTGCAGACTACAGTAAACTGCACTGATCATTTATCCAGATATGATTGGCTGATTAGCATAAAAAAAAATGAGTTTCAGTAAATGGGGTAAGGAGTAGGGCGGTAAACATTCAGCAAAAATAACTAAACAGTTAACTTAAAAAATTTGTGATCATTTAGGGATTAATCCCTACTCCCTTATTATAAAAAAAAAAGTTTGTAGTGATTGATACTGAATGTAATGCAGAAATAGTAATAGTTTTTATCTTGCATGTTAAAACCAAATTACAGTATTTTGGAACTTTGAAGCCTACATGGTTCAAATATGCCCCAAAATGTTCCATAAAAACCACAGTTCATCAGAGTATACACATGGATAAAAAACTGTCAAAAAAAGGCTTTGCAATGAATTGGTTGTAGCTTTGTACTAAACATTTATTCCACATGCTATTGTTTAGCTATTGATCGCTACATGTTTATAGCCCTAGTAAAGAGAGAGTATTCCCCAGCCTATAGTGCCTTTCATACAGGCCTTCAATTTGGAAGCATGCCAGTGCTACTGCACACCCCCACTTACCTCAAACCACTGAGAGGAGTGCGGTTTTTTTTCACATCTATATAATGGAGAACTCATGAAGGTTTCAAGTCATACAAATGCAGTCTAGGATACCCTCAATAAGTAATGCTACAGTACACATTCTTACTTTCCCTTGTAATGCAAACAACAATATCAATATCACATAGGCTTTGGCCTTAGCTAGTTTATGGACTAGGTCTATGGTTCTAAACTACTGTAGAGTAACAACGTCACATGCCTCCCCTAAAAATGTTTGAAAGTTTCCTCCCCATAAATAAAGTAACTCGGTGTACCACAGAATAAGCACCTAAGAGTTCAGTCAATTCACAATTTTTACAAGTTATGTTAATGCAGATGCATACTTGATGGGTCCCAAACTCAATGGTCACCCCATTATAAAAAAAACTATTTTTAGGGAAGAAAACTTATGGGTATGGCACAAGCAGTGTATGGCCTAGGCCACGGCTACATAGGGCCATAAATAGCTTAAGCCTTGGCCTAAAGTTCTTTCCTGAGGTTAGGCCTAAGATAGGCTTTTAGTAACAGTAACATAAATTGTTCCCCTTAGCCTGACCTAGGCCTATGCCTTCTTAAAGGTGACACATCCAAAGGGCATTCACTCACCACGCTTGTTTACGATCACCAAGAAAGTCATCAACCCTATGAAGAATCTGTTTTGAAACACCAAGTGTGTGCAGCTTGGTCTTAAGCAGTTTGTGAGGAACAGTATCAAGGGCCTTTTCAAAGACTGAGATAAACATGTCAATTTGTTTATGGACATCCAGGGAGGAAGCCCAATCTTCAATTATCAACACCAGTTGTGTTTCACAAATATGAGACTTACAAAAAGGCATGTTGGGTGGGAGAGAGCAAGTTATATCTAAGTTAAAATGGTTCATAAGAATAGATAGCACTAATATGTTCTAACAATTTACAGTAGACACATGTAAGAGAAACAGGCCTATAATTACAAGGTAGGGAACTGTCACTTTTTTTTAAATGGGGCAAACATTTGCAGTCCTTCAATCCGCCTAATTCTAAGATAAATAGCCGTGCCATACAGTGGAATAAACATGAGAAGGCCTTAGGCCTATTTCTGCAAAGTCTCACTGACTTTTGCACATTTTTTCATACAAGTTTTATGTTAATATTTTTTGTAAAATGTTAAGCTCAGTAGCATAGGCTTGGGCTTTACCCTGCAAGGTACAGTTAGTTTCCCTCCCTACTTTCTGCCCCTCCAAAACAGTGTTTTCCGCCACTTTTATTTTTAGCAGAAAACATCTTTTTGGGAGGCTGAAAGTAATGGAATAGAATGTGATATCAGCAGTACTTTTGTCAAGTGAAGATTCCATCACCTTTTCCTTAAAATTTCAAACTTCATCGATGTCTTTTACTATTCAATGCGACACCCGTTACTGCCATGTTGACGTCTTTCCAAGCGACATTCTCACTGTAGACTTTAGTATATACTTATACATACTTACGTACAGGTATATGGTATTCAGTGCTGTGAACTACTGTTCACACATTCAGCATAAGTCTACCTATAGACAAGCGGACTACTACGTAAAAAAATACAAATCCGTGGCTAGATTTGCCGTTTAGAAAAAAGGTCATACAATTCCTTCTTTTAGATGAGGCTACTGAAAAAGTTTAAGGCCTAGGCTAGGCCTATCCACAAATTTCATTGTTGTCTTGTACTTGGGTTTGAAATTTGAAGTTAACAGTTATTTTTAACACATGTAAGTTCAAATATTACTTTCCGCCCTTAAATTTTTAGGGGCGGAAACTCCCGAGGGCGGAAACTAACGGACCCCTTACCGGGTTTCCGCGACGTATTATTCACATAGACCTAAAGCAGGATTTAGGCTAGGGCTTACGTACACAGATAAGTATACAGCCTAAGTTAGCCTTACGTAAGGGCTAGTTGCACGAAACAGTAAGCACGATACGAGCCAATCTAACGTTAACTCGAATGAACGAAAATACATACCTGATAACAAGAGAAAATCTGTGTTCAGTTTTCTATATTCTTCATTCCTTGCAGTTGCAGTGGATTTGGCCACTCGTTCATCCATAACTAACAGAAATGAAAAGGAAAAGAAAAGAAATTTAACTGATAACGTGACTCTAACACTGACAACAGCATCTTGTGACAATTATAATATACGCATATCATTATCGGAACTTTAAATATGACGTCATTTGAACGTTAGGTAGCACACTCTTCTTATTGTTCAATAAGGCCACAGGAATCCAGGCAAGGTGTACAGTTGTTTCGTTTCGTTTCACTTTCTAAAAATTGCAAATTGAGTAGAAACAATAATTGCAGAAGGAAAATGTGGAAGATCTGAAAAAGCAAAGCTTATACAAGATAGATCTACCAGACAAAGTTACATATAAAAAGGACAAAGAGGAAAAATTAAGAAGAAAGCGAAAATATGAGATTTATTTTCAGGATACTCATGAACTACTAAAGAGAGTCTATTTATCAATTAAGGATGTCTTCATATGTAGGAAAAACGTTTTTAAAGAGTTCGTTTTCATTATATTTGGGTTGAGTCTGGTCCACAGTATGTGTGTTGGTTTGTTTCCTGACATCAACGGATGAAGAATAAGAGTGAGCAAATTAACTCACTCACTCTCGCCCCGTAGAGAAGGATGCTACTCGGCTACGCACTCTCCTCACTGTGATCGTATCATATTCGTTGACATTTGTGTTATGTTGCTTGAGATGGCACAGTTAGGGTCAGGGCGGGATTTGATCTCTGAAAGTGGGGGGCAAATTCGGGCAGACTACCAAACGGCGGCAAAGGCGCCGCGGGAGCGCGAAGCGCTCTCCCTAACGGCGTGGGGTACAGGGGCCCGTCTAAGGGCCCATAGTGGGGTCCAGGGGCAAAGCCCCGGTTGGGGTCCAGAAGGCGAAGCCCCCGGAAGCTCCTGGGTATTTTCGAAATTGTAGGCATACAAATTATGCATTTTATCTTCAACTTTAAATTACATATAAGATGGGCACTTAACAGAACACAAGTATCACAATTTGACTCTCTTCAATTATATCCTTACTCCATGATATGATTAAAGTCGGCCGGATTCGATAATGCAGAGGGTGCTGGGAGGGAGAATGGATTACTTAAAATTAAGGTTCTTCAGGGGCTCCCTCCTTGGTGCCCCAGATCTTCTTTTCAGAAAGCTAGGGGGCTTTTCATATGATGTCGATTCAGCCTTTGTCTAGATGATGGCGGGGGAAGCGCGTCGAAAAATTTAACGTTTAAGACATCTCAATAATCAAACTGAATGAAAATTAGAGAAAGGATGGGCCACTTTTAACCTTCTTCCCTAACCCTTTTTCTTACTGAAGCACAAACATACTGTGGTTTCCAATCCTATATTTTCAGGCGACTTTCACAGAGCCGTTACCTGTAAAGAGGCAGCGCGCCGAAAAAATGAACTTTTACTTCATCTCAATAGTGAAATTGAAATAAAATTAGACAAAGGGTGGTCCCTTTTCACTACAGCTGAATAAAGGTGACCCCTGAGGATATTTGTACTGAGCAAAAACGTACCGTTGATTCCCTATAGAGTCTGTGATGGGACGCGCAGAACACGCCAAAAAGGACTAGTTTTGAGACATCTTAAAAGAGAAATAATGGAAATAAGAGAAAAGGGTAGGCCCGTTTTCATTTCAGCCGGAAAAGGGTAGAGCTCCAAATTAGAGTAACATAAGATCATCGTCCTTTCAGAAAGCTTGGGGGCACTTGGTCAGAGAAGGGGACCAGAAGATGACCGCCTCCCTGACTCCCTGACTCCCCGTTTCACTAGTTACTGTAGAGCTTCAGTCGTGTACGGCCCGGGCACTGGTGAAAAGTTTCAGAGACAATGGAAAAGGTGTTCTACAAGAAGTAACCCGGAATCCTGAAATATTTAAAACGGGTGCACGTGAAGCGTGTCGAAAAGAAGGAGCGTTGAGACATTTATTGAAAGAATATTGTTTTTATTTAGTTTTCAATGCAGTATATGACCTGTTTAAACATTATACAACTTAATTAAGTATCACTCGCGTAGCTCTGTCAGTTCCAGTTTGTATTTTTGTAGCAAAAGCAACCAGACTAAGACGTAAAAAAACTAAGTTCTATAAAAAGTGGGGGGGGGGGCAAGTGCCCCCCTTGCCCCCCGTAATCCCTCCCACGATTAGGGTCAGAGGTAAGAAGTGACAAACTGAAATTTGTTGACTACCCCAGTGGGACGATAGGGCCCGACCTTGCCCGGCTTCAGTCCGAACCGTGAGGATCTGGTCCGAGCCACCTGCACTACCTCCTAAAACTAGGCTACATAAAATACACCAACATTACTTGCTAGGTCAGTAAAACTTATTTTCTGTAATCTGATTTGATTTTAGGCCCACAAGACTCACAATAGGGTAAGATAGCCCTAAAAAATAAAGCCCGAGAAAACAAGGGCGGAAGTAAAAGAATAAGAAAGCTGAAAGAGACAGAGAGAGAGAGAGAGCTGGTATGGCACGAAGTCAGTCTAAGAGAGTTGTTCCATTGAGGATCGTGAAAACATAACTGCATAACACAGCACAATGAAGCTTCGTACACTCAGGGAAATTTTAAGGAAGTTGAAAGTATAAAAAAAGAGCCGAACTTGAACTTTCCTTTCCTAATTTGTTACTTATCCTTTGTATACAGCTCCAATACTAAGATAACCGCACCATTAAAGTTGGATTTTTGCAGCCCTGGCGAACAACTTTTATGTCCACTCAAAAGAAGAAACTTCAATGCATTTACCCACTGAGCTAAAATTTGTTACACCGTACTTGGTGCAAATACGGATGAGACGAAAGATGATTTAGTATTATTTGAGTGATTCGCAGACAGATTTTAGCCGGGCCAATCCTCTCACCCAAACTACAATTTTGGTAGGGGGTACAGAAATTCTCATTTGGCTTAGCTCTTTGATTGACTGCTTATTCAAACACCGCAGAGTACGGACGGGTACATTACACAGCATGAATTGTGCTGAGAGTGTTTCGATTATACACATTGAGCTTTTCTATACTCACCGTGAGGCAGTATAAACTGATATTAAGTTTTGATTTCAGACAATTGTGGGAAGGGCTTAAGCAAAAAGGTTAGGAGAATTGGTACTTTTTGGGGTGAGAGAATTGGGCCCTAAAAGTTTTTATAATTCCATTACCCAAGTTGCACCTATGATATATCAATATTACAGTTGCATAAAATTGGTAGCAAATTATAAATAAAAACAAAACATTGACCAACAAAGTTCCGTGACACCACGCCTGCTTGCTTCAAGTTTCTTTCTTTGTAGAAGATTTGCCACATTTAATTGATAATATCTCTAGACTCGAACATGGGAAATGAATAAAACCTGAATGCTTAATACATATGTCCCTCTTTAACACATCAAAAATAACTTTGGCTCTGGACTATTCTTTTAAAGGGGTGCAAGGATGCAGTTCAATCCTACAAAACGTAAACTAGTTTTTTGCGTTTTAATCGAAATCTCACTTAAAGGCTCAATTCTCTCACCCCAAACAGTACCAATTCTCCTAACCTTCTTACTGAAGCCCCTCCCACAATTGTCTGAAATTCATCTTCATCCAGATACAATCTCAGTTTATTGCTTCAAGGTGAGTATAGAAAAACTCAGTTTATATAATCAAAACACTCCCAGTACCGTTCATGCTGTGTAATATAAGCTTTGGTACTCTGCATTGTTTGAATTAGCTGTCAATTAAAGAGCTGAGCCAATTGAGAATTTCGGTACCCCCGTACCAAAATTGAAGTTTGGGGTGAGAGGTTTGGCCCTCTAACCACGAACAACAAGCATGATAAAAACATCTAATATAGACGAATCTGAGCAGCGCTTGTGTTTAGTGACTGTATGCAGCCATTAGTGGGGGTCCATCGGCCTTAAATCGTCTTTTTTCTTGTCTACATAAACTTCAAACCCCTATATTCAGTAAAATTGAAGGAATCAAGACACAATTTTGTGAAACACCATCCATGAAACAGGTGAGTAAGGAAATTGGGAGATTAATTTGATAGACCCAGCTATTGCCGGCTGAAATCAGACCCGATCGCTTGCTGTCCGGATTTCGTCTATAGAATTAATGAGTTGGCCTATAGGCTTCTTGAACTATGATCAAGTCAGTGGCGTATCCAGGATGGGATTTTGGGGGGCCTAGGAAGCAAGTGGGGGGGGGTTGGTACCTCCGAGGGTCAGGCACGGCAAGACTATCTAAGCAAAGCGCCACCATCAGTTGGCGCGGAGCGTACAAGAAAATTTTGGGCTTTAAAACCCCTCCAGATTGCCGGAAACGGCACTTCCCATGTGCTTTAAGCTGGATGTACCCAGCTGCAAATGCGGCAATATTTGAATGGATTTCAGCTTACCTAAGGCAGTGTCTTACCCTTTAACAGGAAAACCAAAAGTAGTTGTGTCCCCCTCTGAGAAACTTTCTTTGCGTTAGATTTCCTAGATACAAAATGGTGCTATGTGTGGCAAAACTTTGAACTGATTATAGGCCTAAGTTTTCGGATTTTCCGTTTTTGGGGGAACATGAAAAATATCAAAATATTTTAGTTTTGTAGAGATTTTTCAAGAGACATACATACTACCAAGTATGTCTACCAAAGACACAATGTGCAAAACGGTGCAGTATTTGTTCATCGGTACATTACGAGTCAAAATTAAAATACTACGAATAAATCTCTCAAATAAATTGAACCGCAAAGCAGAAGTATGGATCATGTGGGGAACATATGAAATCCGGACCTTGTGGACATTTTACAAATCCCCCGGACGCCAGTGCCTACTAGTAAAAAGAGCACTTGTCGAAAAAATCGTCCTATAGTGGCACTTGTCATGGGCAGGGGTGAGGCATGACACAGGCCTACTTGTTAAGGATGGAAGGGAAGAATTATCCGAAGGCAGTACCTTACCCTTACCTGCTTACGGCATATTTTGTGTATGATAAAGTATAGGAATGGTCGTGTAAGAGTGGTTTCCAGTGTACGTTTGCCTTATTTCAGTAAATCAATCAGCCATCTGAAAGGCTGAAAGGGTCTTAACCTAGCAAAGTCACATTAAAGTTTGTCGTCGAGACTTTCGTTTCATCTTGAAGTGAAATGCAATAAACGACAGTGCAGATCACTAACGGTATCTAATTTAGTGAAAGAAGGCATTTTGAAGTTATTACTTGATTTCATACGTGCGCACAAAATGTGTTTTACACACATTCATCCATGTTTTTGACACATTTATTTATTTACTGTTTTGAAGGAAATACTTCAAATTTTATTTCCGTTCAAACATTTTATTTTTTCAATCACTTTAACAGGACGCAAAAAATCTGCCCCCCCCCCCCGGTGGCTACGCCACTGGATCAAGTCGTCAGTTGCCTTACGAAGTTGTAAAGAAATTTTTATCCAGGCTAGTTATTGACTGTTAATCACCACTCTTGAGCCATACATAGCCTAATCTTGAATTTGCTGATGCTTATATATCTTTGGCAACTTGGACCTTCGATAAAGAGGCACTCCATAAACAGACAACATTTTTCGCTGAAGGAAAGTTTTCCCCAACACAACTTAGACAAGCTATCTCCCGATCGTAGACGGGAAATTCAATTCCTCATGGTTTTCAACATAGTGCCCTCACTTTATCTACTCTTTTCTGAACGTTGACAGTAATTCGTTTTGATATCACTGTAAAAAATTGTTGTAATTTTTACAGTAATTTACGACATTCGCTTACAGTAAGATACTGTAGTCGTTTCTATACAATAATTTACTGTAAATATTGAGCAACAGCATGTGAATTTACTTCGTGTTGATTGCTCTAATCATGTTTAAGTGCTTTAATGTACGTAAAACGTACATCTTTCGCCTGTTCACGTATCCTATAGGTACACGTATACATTTTGGAGCGAAGAATATTTAGTGTTCATGAAAATTCAGTTTCTTTAAATCTGACACCCGTACGCAGTGAAATAGCTAATTATCGAGTGTTTACTTGTTTACGAAATTCCTTCGCACAATGTTTCACTGCAATATGATTGCAAAATGCACAAGCGTTCATTATTGATCACAACCACCTATTAGTTTGATTGCATTCCAAAGTTACAATGCAGTAATTTATTTAATAGAACCGTGATGTTTCTTATTTTTACCACGTTTTGTATCAAGTTTGTAAATTGCATGTGAAGTTTTGTCAATAAACGCAAAGAAAAATATCTGTTCTTTTCATCAAGTCTAGAATGGAGCCATACATGAGAGACCATAATGTAAATGGTCTGAGGGCCGTGGGGTTGGTCACATATTGTCCTTCAGTGGAAGTAATAGCTTCTTCGGGAAGCATTGAAAGTTTTGGTTTCGCCTAACGGCCCTTTGCCAGTGGGACGGGAAGACTTTAGGAAAAAAATATTGTTGCACTTAAAAATGAAGCGTGAATCAACTTCAAATGTCACTGTATCCGGTCTCTGCACCTGTTCAGTGTACAGTATATTATATTTACTGGTGGTCATCATAGTATTACTGCTTTCCGTGGGACTGTAAGAACTATATACTGTAAAATTAATTTTAAGTACACTGACTGTTACTCTAAATTTACAGTGAGTTGCTAGCAGCTCAGCTGCCAGTAATTTACTGTAAATTTTACAGGGAATTTTTACAGTGTAGAAAAGACAGGCCAGTGCGGGGCCATGGATGTATTTTTTTTAATAGAAATCTTCCTTGGTAAATGCTTCTAAGACAGTCAGTCCATTATAATCATGGATGGTAAATGAAAATTTGTAAGTAAAATGTGCGTATTTTTTGTAACTAAAACGTGTAATGCGCGTACACATTACACTTAAAATCTTCTTTAAACAAACTAAAAATCACTAATATCACTATTGTTCTAAGGTCATTCAACTTCATACTTATTGAAAGCTTAAACTTGATTGCAAGGTCACGTGGCCGACGTAGATTTGGACCTAGGATAGGTTGAAGTTTGAGCTCTGGTATATAATTGGCCGTAAGGAATCACATGATGAAAATGTGGCTTAAAGATGTTCTTCCTAAAAGATACGTGTTAATAGTCATATTATACATCACGCAACCATAGTTGCAAGGGGGTGGGGGAGGGCCTGGCGGGGGACACGTCCCCCAAAATTTTTTGAGGGAGGGACATCATATCACATGCTCTCAATATATGAGGCATGGAGAAAAAATGTAGTGAAACCGACTTACTTTTTTGTAATAATCTGTAGGCTAATCAATATATTTTGCGATTCATGTGACTTGTCGTCTTAATTTCTGGAGCATTTTGTTCTTAAATTACAAAACTTTTCGCGCGCGAACCTCTCCAGTCTCCATAGTTACATTTGGTTCAAACTGTTTAAATAGAATTTCAGATATATTGATTGAATATTATTACTGTTTTGGCAAACAGGCTAAACAGCCTATAAGAAGTCCTTGCAGTGAAGCGTTATTCTACCAAAAACGATATTAAAGCGATGGAAGTTCTCTTTTATGTTTCTGTTTGGAATATATTCTTTATTCAGACACAACACCATATTGTGTTAAAAATATCGAGTGTCTCAATGCTAATTTCAGGGAAATGGAACGGGTTATCCCTCGAAATCCAGTGCTTCGATTTTTCACCCCCAAGTATATGTCTTAGGAGACATCACACTTCTTAATTGCTAAATAATCTTTCATTATTTTCAAAGTCAAATGGTGTAGGATAGCTGACCTTTTTCACATGCAGAGAGAGAGAGTTTGTTGACTACATGGAATTGCATGCTCCGCAGGCTAATCTTGTGAACAAAGTAATATGATTTGCATCTGCATAAGGAAGAGTTCAAGACGGCTTTGAGAGGGGCTAGGAATAAATTAGTTGAAAAATTAAAATTTTCTGGTATGAGAACTGGGAAAGTTTTCCGATTTCATAAACACGTGAGAAATATTTTTAATATCTCCTCAGCAAAGCCCCTACATTTTCGACGCGCTTGGCCAAAACTGCATTACTCCGGACTTCTGTCTCAACTTCTGGTTGCTACAAGGGCCGTTTAGCCCTCAATATTTGATAAATGTCGGTTTAAGAAGTGGGTATATATGCAGCTAAGAACACTTGGGAAATGCCGCTTCCGGTCACCCGGGAATTTGTAATGTCAAAAAATTCCTTGTACGCTGCGCGCCAAAATAATGGTGGCGCTCCGCTTAGATGGTCCTGATAGCACTTAGCAATATTTTGGTCTCGTCGCACCTGCCTTCCACCACCACCACCAGGGGCTTCATGTAGCAGCCTCGTTGAGTACTAGAATAACATACTTGATGTGATGACTGTGATACTTGATTTTGAACTCGCACTCTCACCACAAATTTATTTCACAATATACCTTGTGTCTTTATTGTGAAAAAATTTTCGAATTCAAGACACTATAATAGCCATCTGTATTAAAGACCGACTCTGCCATTCAATCCCCTGCTCGAAGCTCCATGGTCTACTGCAAAAAGAGGTGGAAAATCTCACAAGAAGAGAACAGTTTGGCACAACGTCGACACCGCTGGGCTATCTATGGCAGGCTGGATATATCCAGGGAGGTGTTAGGAAGGAGACACAACAGTTCTCTTTGTTCCTATTGTTAAGCCTTGTTGACCTGTCCCATGTTTACGAGGATTTGCCTCTTTCACACCCAAGTAATCCTGAAACAATGGTCTTTGTTAAAAGAAGCTTTGAAATGAGGATTGTTACCGACAGGTTTCAAACTCTAATCAAAAGTTTTAGCTCAACGACTGTCAATGAAAGTTAAAACAGTTTACTTTCTTTGTTTTGCAACGAATTCGATGAGTCGTCTGCTATAGGCATTGTTGAAGGCTAAATCATTTTACCCAATTTTCGCAACTTTCCGCATAACTCCTCAACACACTCGAAATATATAGCGTTAAAATTCTCCAAAGAAATAAACAGAATTTACATTTAGTATTAGGACGAATACAGACGAAAGTGTAAAATTTCATGTTTTCATGACGACTGGCAACGAAAAGTTAACGAGATACAACGTAAGGGCGTGTCCTCTCACTGGAATTTTGACAATGTATCACTGATCCTAGTTGGTCTAGATATTGAGATAAAATAGTTGGGAACAAAAGGAAGATTATTGTCGGCAACAAACATTGCCTCAGAGAGTCAATAGAACGTTGTGTCTCCTTCCTAACACCTCCCTGATATATCATGTGATTTTCGCAAACAGTGAATATGACATGGTGTCCTTCCCAACATCAGAGTTCCTGGTTACGTTGCGCCTATCGTTGGTGAAATTGTCCCCCAATATCCGATAGAGATCGTCGCCCTTGGCGTCTCAATATATCATTATCCAACAAGAGATCCGTTTTTTGGAAGAAGATATAACGCTTTGAAATAATTTTTTCGAAACTACGGCATCAAGACCAGTCAGAATATGGAATTTTTCTTAATATTCTTTTTAGCTCATAAAAGTAGCCTATCTAGACATTTTGCAGTGGGCAAGCACCCTCATTTTCTGATTTTTTCTTAAAGTGTGAACAGCACCGGATTGGGACGTAGTTTGCGCCGCTCAAAGCGAGCCGAAATTTTGGCCTCTTTAAACAAATGTTTGAAAATGTGGAGCTTATAAAACAGTAGAATTTGGATTCTGGGTTCCCTATATGGAAATTTGAAAAGTTCGGGAATTAATGAAGAACTTGTATTTCCTGTAAACAAATCTGAGATTGTAGCCAGGCCAAAGATCGTTGTTGCTGCATACTGTTACCCAAGGACTACGAGCTGAAGCTCTCCTGCGACATTTTTAAGTCGAGGGCTTATATTGAAGAAAATTTGGAATTTTATGAAAGATTATTTATAAAAATAGCATTGTAGTTGCCCGTGTCACTTGATGATATGGTGTCATATATGGCAAATTTCCTTCCGACTTCGTCATTTTCAGACCTGGAAAATTTTACCAAACTAAATTATGGTCGAGCACTTTTCCATAGGGAACTGCAAATTTTGTGGCGCGTGAAAACTTTTGCTCTTTTGAAATAAATAAAAAATTACGGTAGTGGCTTTTATTGGAGAGAATTCGGAATTTCATGACAGAATAGTTTGGAGTTTGTGACTACACAAAAGGCAAATTTCAGGATTTTCCATTTTTCAGACAGTAAGGGGGGGGGGAACCTCCTCTGCCCCACTACACTCTGCTATACCACTGGCTTAAGAGTACACCACGGGGTTAAGGGTTAACGCACAAGGTACCTGTTGTCTGCTGCAGCTACAGTATATCTGGAGATTCTCCATGCACAGGCGCAGCATTGTCAGTTGTCAGGTTCGGTCTTTCAAGGCTCGGAGAAGCGTATGACAAAATATCATTTGGGATGAATGTAAAAATCGGAACAAGAAGGTATATATGGCTATTTCTGGAAGCTTGAAGAAACTTTTAAATCTTTTAAAACAGATTTCTACATCCACAGCTTATTGGCATGTTTTTAAAGGATTAAAAGTTTCTTAAAGCTTCCAGAAATAGCCATATATAAATTTCTTGTTCCGATTTATACGTTATACATGCCTTGTTAATAAGGGAGGACAAAATAAATTCATTTAATTCAGCTAAACAGTCGTTTTGACCGTTTAAAGCATCTGCTCTTAAAGTGTAAGCAGTACATACCCACTTAGCCAAGTATTGTTCTGTATGATCCATGATTTAACTTGAATGATATGCTGCTAAGTACTGAACTTGGTCTTGAACTGGGGACCGCAAATAACGAAAAAATACATGTGATGCAATAAGACAGCTGGTTTTCATTCGATATAGTGGGTCTAAAAGTATTAGCATAAATTTCCGTTCCGTACAAATCCAAATAACAGCTCCTTTGTCCAACATAGGTGGTAAATAAGCATGGGGAGACCGAACGGAGTATTGAGACAGACAACCCCATCCTTCTTCCATGCTTTAGCCCTAACCTAGCCTCTATCGTATCTTTCCGGCAAACTTTTGTGTTCCTCGTCTCCCTTCCTCTGCACACTGGCTGTTACCTCATATGCGTTACCGTACCCCGGGAAACAATACGCTGGAGAGGCGGAACTCAGAGCGAACAGATTTGCAAGGCTGCACAAGGCAGATTCGATATGAGGTTAAATTACGGAACCCATTTTCGTAGTAGGGTGGACAGTGTAAATTACGTGTAAGCAGGGAGTTGCAACAGATGGAGTTCTGACTTCCTTTTTTTATTGCTTACATCACTCAAACACTACTTAACCCCCCATCAACTGCTTTTCTTAAGTCTTTACATTCCTTAGTCACCACACAGCCCCCCTGGGACCTAAAACTTCACTTTGGAGTGTAACTAGTAGCCGCCAACAAAGGTTTTAACCATTACGTAATACTTAAACTAGCAGAAGTGATATCTGTGGTGCTGAATCTGTCTCTATCAGAATACACATGCGCAAAAGGTAGGGGATGCATATGCATAGAATAAACATATGTGCAGTAATTGCTAACGATTTCCTCTAATTCATGCAAAAAACCGCATTTTAATCGAATTTGCCATTAAAATTCTATTGCAGACCGAAGAGGATATGTTTATACTCAATAAAGGTTCACAATTCGAAATTTTTTGCTCCCGAAAAGAGGGATTTTCGTGACATTGCGCATCGAATCGCATAACTAGACCATGTTCAAACGATAGCTTAAACACTACTGAACAGTACCGGCGTATTCGCGATCGCGAACACTGGCGACCAAAGTTTCAAAAATAGCTATCAAAATGTAACTTTTTTCGAGCTTTTCAGAGTTGTTACCATGGATACGCCATTTTACACTTTGATCGGGAGCCATCTGATGCTCTATTGGCGTTATAATCGGTCATTTTTGTTCGTTAGATATTCGGCAAAATACCCCATTCTTAGTGTATAGATGAAAAAAGGAGCTCTGTACTTACATTTTTCAAGCTAGCAAACATTTTCACTCTTAAAAATTCCTTTTTTCCCAGACTTTCTTAGATGTATCCAAACGGTAACAAAAATGAGTTAACAGTCAATAAAGCTGAGAAAGTTCGCATCGGTTTGCACCTGGTTTGCATGACCCGACTTTATCATGTCCGACTCCAAATTTTTTCCTTGCTCTTTGGGAAGAAATCAGTCTCTTTAAAAAAAAAATTGGGATTATTGTAGCTTAGAGTGAATAATATTACCTTAGGTATTCCTGTAAGACACGGATCAAAACATAACACATGGAGTTTTAGTTGTACGGATGCAAATGCCTGCTTAAAAGTTATATCGTCGCTACCCAAAAACTGTCAACAAACTACACAGTCAGGTACACATAATATACAGATACCATGGTACTAAGTAAGCTGCCATTGACTGCTGTACTGATTTATACATTACCATATACCACTACACACAGACCCACGTACAGCACAGTGTTACTCCCTGGCAAGGACAACACTATTACGTAATACTCAGGGCGGGCAGGAGTGAGAGCGATGACACATTGATATGCTAACGGACCCTCGGGCAGTAGGTTTATTACGTAGTTTACCGTCAATCTAACTAGTTGGATTCAAGGAAGAATTGAAAGTCAGAACTCCATCTGTTGCAACTCCCTGGTGTAAGAGAGATAACTGTTTGCCAAAAACATTGACAAGGGCTAACCCTAACCATAGTCCACACGTGGATGTTAAAGTCATACATTTAGAATAATGCGTCATTCGGGAAACATTGTCGTCCGGAAGGAAAGAAAAAGAAACATGAGGGATTTGATGGGCCATGTGTGTAATACGCAGCTGATACATCTACAAAAAGGTACCTGATCTTAAAAACGAAAACATTTCAGCAATATTTTACAAGTCCCTTCCAGCAATTAAGTTGCTCTTTATAAGCTAATTCTTTTTTCTAAAAGTCCCCTCGACTCTCTGGCGAAGTGCCAAGGGGCGAAAACCAAACGATTACTCCCGGAGGAGTTCTGCTCCCTTGAGGAGCTAAACGTCCCAAATGGACAAGTATACGCCCTCCAAAGGGCTAACATGCGTGGTCCTGCTCTAAACTGGCTGAATAGAACAGAAGCCACAAAATTAGTTCAGCAATACCGGTAAGCATGGCAATTTGCTGCTAATGTATCTGTTTATAATAAGTTATAGTTGTAACTATATGTCCCTAATACTAGAGTATACGACATGACTCCCAATTTGTTAATTGTTAAGAAATGTTTATAGCCGGTGAAAAACTCCAGATTTGGGCATTAAAGGGAAAATGCATTCACCTCAACTGTAATTAGTGCAATACACTATTCCATTTCATGAATATATTGCATTTAAGAATCATGTGACAATAGCTTTTGGCCTCGACCGTGACTGTGGAATTTCCTAGTAAACAACTGACACTTTATGCCTACGGATGTCAGATTTCGTCGCTCTTAAGTTACAAAGAATGCATTTCTTAACCGTGACATGTACCGTTCAAGCTTAGTACCTTTTAGGAATGTATCATATTTGATTCTACTAAGCTAGAAAGAATGCATTTCCTATCGTACGAATCGGGTGCAACTGATTGATTTACCTTGAATATGCAATATTTAAGTTTTGAAATATCATGAAAGATACTTGAATGTGGAGTGAAAAGAAAAATTATGAAATTCAACTGTTGTTTCAAAAAAAAAAAAAAAAGAAAAATGGGGGATTTCTTTGCCCTTTGAACATTCAGTAGAGACTTTCTGTGAATTTTGTATCCCTTTCCGGATCTCTCTGCGATGAATTTAATCGGAAAGTACAAGACATTGCATTCTTTAATTTACAACATTTGCCAGTTGATGGATACTCCAAACGCGTAATGTCTGCTAGCTACGTGTACTTTCGTATTATGCGTGTGGATTAATGACATATCAAATGAATGATTTCCTATGATTTATGGCGGTTGAAATTCACCAATTGGTATTTTATGCAAATGCGCAGAACTGAACTGAAAAAATTATGTTTTAGGGGTCGATAACCGGCGAGATTATTCCAATAAGGCCTAGGAAAAATGGTAGGATAGGTCACTACACTAAAATACACCCTGTTAGCCATTGTCGTACTTAGCTTGTTATTCGGAGAGTTTTTGGCACAGTACAGACAAATCCGATCAGCGTTTATGTGTCGATCGTGACTGTAAACAGCCATTTGTGGGGTCCATCAGCCTTAAATCGTCTTCATTTACTGTCTACATGAATCCCTCATACTCAAGTACTCAGTGAAATTGAAGGGATTAACATAAAATTAAGATAAAATTTAGGGTACAGCCAGTCATGATACAAGTAAGCAAGAAAGTTGAAAGATTGAGAGGTGATATACCCCATTTACAACCGACTGAAATCAGACCATCACTTGCTGTCCGGATTCGTCTATAAAACCAAAAGGGAAAATTAGCCTTGAAGTAGTAACATTGTTAAATCCATTTTGTTAGTTACATTTTGCAGTCGCAAGGTAAGAAAGTAGGTTTGAACTTTTCATTTACTCGGTAGGTCTCCTCTCTTTCGATCTTTTTAAAAAGACTGCATAGTCTGGTGATGTTCTTTATTTTAGCACTGTTCTTTCCTTTTTGGCATAAATCATTCTACTTCAAAAATAAACTTGTCGTAAATTTTAAGAGAAAATTTAATATAAAAATTTATGTCGGAGAAAATTAAAAAGTTGTGCAATATTAATATAGTTATTGAGCCAGGGAACATCTACCCTATCTATGAGTAACACTAGGGACGTTTGCTATATAGGTCAATGATGATTGAATCTGGCGATTAATCATGCTTTCTTAGAACAGTTGATGATTTTCTATAACTATAAATCTTTTATGTGTATGACAGAGCGTATGACTGTTGTTTTACAGGCTTGTACCGCAAGTTGGGAGTGGGAGATAACCGCATCGACCCCAATGTTTTTTACTGTATATCGACGGTATTTCACCTAATTTTATGAGTGGATGTAATTTACAGGACATGAGAAACAACTTCACAGCGATTTTGATCAGTTACTGCTTATATGTTCCTATAAGCACTTTGTACTAACTGATGGCGTTACGCTTACATTTTCGATCTGTTTACAGGCTTCGCCCCTGTTTGACGAAATCCTGGCTTCGTCCTTGTTAGTGATTGCCTAATATCCCAAATTTTACATGAATTGTGCAATTGTTATATTGAAATAAGGTAACATGGTACTGCAAACAATGGAAAAGGAGTCACCACTTTAGGCATATAATTCATACCATTGCTAGGCATAGACTTTTTTCCAAATAGCTATTACAAAGGATTGTGGGATAGAATGTTGGTGGGTGTTGTCCTTTTGCCATAGTACTATACTATTGACAAAACAATATGTACCAAAACCCTATCCCACAATCCTTTGTAATAGCTACTTGTAAAAAAGTCTATGCAGAGATTTATCAAGAGGCGACGGAGCCGGGGTCTTGGGAGCTTGGCCCTAAATGACAAAAAGTAGCCTAGGGACTAAGGCCCCTCAAAACTTGTGACAGTGCTCCAAGAAGTGGAGACAGCGGGGACAATTTAGAGGTGGATGCTGAAAGTATTCTTTATCAGGTGAGCTTAGATGGTCTGGCTGGTACTCAGCCCAACCCATTTTTTTCGTCCCAGACTGGAAGCGCATCGTTTTAAAGAGACAGTTGCATTACCGGGGGAAACAGAGGAAGTTGTATGTCATCATCGAAGTTCTAGGATCTCTTTTAAACGAAAAACTCTGCTCAACGTAAAACCACTCGGGAGGGGGGGGGGGGAGGGGAGGGGGCGTTACATTCAGTGAAGAAATAAATTCTCAGATCTTAAAGTGACGTTACTCTTCCACAACTCACAGGCTGGTAGCTATATGTAACTATGATTAAACATATTTCTGTCTGTTTGTCTACGCCTCGAAGTTAACTTCGACAAATGCCATCTGGGCGGCTATGCTGTCCCTTAAAGTTACGTCCGACCAAAACATTGACCTTTTCATCATTACCATTGCTCTCCTTTTTAGAAGTGATTCTTACTTAACAGATATCTTGTCCAGTGATATGAAGGGAGTAACGTTGCAAGACTCTGTTGCTGGCATAATGTAGCAACTCTTTGGGGAAAGGAAAATCTTCCAGTTACGGTTTCCTGACTAATTAACGAAAATACATTTCTAACCCTAGTTATAACTAACTTTTAACTTCTTCATATAGTGTCTTCGTTCCCTCCTTAATTAAAGTGTACCTCAAGTCAAAAACTTCAAAAATATATAACAAAGAGTAGGTAAAATGAATTCTAACAGTCCAACTCCCATCTCAGAAGGGTATTCTTGAGCCAAGATATAAAATGTTGAAATTTATTCACCTTAAACAAATAAGCCCATTACGCGATAATTTGTGACTCTTGTTGTACAACTTAAATTACATGCATTGTTTTCCCTTTTAAAATAAAAAACCTTTTATGAACTTGAACGCTTCCTGTTTGCTTGTATAGTATGTTGCACAGAGAGGGCTTAATTAATTACATCACCCCATAAGGGTAAGAGTTCTATCATGACTTGATAAAAGATGCAATAACTTTCAGAAAAACAGAGAAATGCAAAGATTGTAATTTGAGTAGTACAACAATGACATCGGAAATTATTGCACAATGTACCATTTTAGTTTGAGTGAATAAACTTCAACATTTTATATCTCGGCTCAAAAATGACATATAGAGATGGGAGTTGGACTTTTAGAATTCATTTTTTCATGATGTTCAATATATTTTTAAAATTTTTGACTTGAGGTACGCTCTAAACTTTAGGAGCTACTTTCAAATTGATGTCGTTTCAATTGTATGAAACTGGTTTTGCTCTAAAGAGCAAGGCAATGAAGAGGGATATTCAAGTCTAGAAACTTTGTAGCTGATCCTCTCCTAAAAATTGCTTTTCACCTTTCCATATTAAATTCCCGGTTGCCGATTTACCTCCAGACGATGATTCCACGTTTAAAATACCGTTATGGATGAATTGCAGTAGCGTAGCCAGGGTTGTGTCATGGAGGGGGGAGGGTTTTGCAGTGGAGCACAACCTGAGGGAAAGGTCTAAGGGAAGGGAGAAAACAGTTTTTATGTATCCAGATGAAATATGGTGCAATGTTTGTTCCACAAATGTAATAAATTTTGTAGAAATCACGTGTTTTTGCAATTTTCCTTTCATCCTCATGGCGTAGCCCTGGGGATGAAGGACTTAGAGATAGATATTGCCACGAAGCCAATACTGCCCATTATGAGCAGTAACTGTTTAATGACAGCACATCCACGTAACCACATAACCACCTATATCGCACGCTCTTGATTTTAAGCCGATGAAGAATTCGTGAAATTTTAAAAATGTACAGAGCCGTACTCTTTTACCAAGTACAACATTACAATACCTTTTCTGACTATGTTTAAAATAGATATTTATCCAGAATAGCGAAACTCTCCCTAGCAACCTGCTTAAACCCCTCCTTCAGTGAGATTTGTTGAAAGTAATAAATGTGCGACCTTACAGGATTATAAACTCGCCTGACCGGTTCGAAACATAAAAGAAACGTCTGCTTGCCATCTTCGGAGAATTCAATCAGTCTCACTAAATCCCCGAATCAAATCGGTCGATGCGTATAGTACTTCGACTGACGGAATTCTACTACTGACGGAAATCCACCCGATAGGTTCATCTTCGCCTCCCTTGACGTGCAATAGGGCATTGCTCCCTACGGACTATAGAGTAACACCCACGCCGTAGTATCACTATATAGTAATCTCGCATGATTAGCTAAATCGTATGCAAGTTGATACATATTCATTAGCCGCCCTTCATTTTCAGTGAAAACGGACAATTTCTGCATTCGCTCTTCGGGTATTCGTAAGTGACAGGTACGTGGATTCCATGCTCAGATTAGAAATGCGTTATTAAGCGACCAGTGCACACTAACACACGCAATTTGTTGGCTACTAATTCATATGGAGACTGTTAACATAACCTGGTGAGTAGATATTTTATCGTCAGATTTTATTCCTTACTCGGCAGAGACAAATATGCGTATTTCTCTATTGACTTTTTAAGGCTATGTCTTAAAACTCATTCTTCGTCGCATAGTACTAACTGCGATGAACATTATCTCGGGGTTGAGGAGAAGACAATTATTCTGCATGCATGGCAACGAAGCAATATATCAACTCAACGTGTGATCTTTAACATTAGAGTTATGGGGTAATTGTCCCCGAAATTGATCAATGAACTCTTTTAACGATATTACTATGTATTGATATTTGGCCACATGCATGCGGTTTTCAACGACACAGAGTCGTGTTCTGGCAAGAAGATTGAAGGAAATGTTACAATATTTGACCGCGGGTTAAAAGCTTTTTTCTGAGTGTTATTTATCGTACAGAAGAAAAAGGCGAAGTAACTGTCGTGAAAGAAATTTACAGGGAATAAATAATTGATTCGCTGAGAGACATAGCAGTAGCCGAATCGCCTCATAGGTTTGTCCACTTCTTTGACACATTTATAATGACTAACACATAGTCAGCGATTTCTTAAATGTATATGTAGTAAGATAGGAGTCAGGATGTAAAAAATTGATCGCGTTTTGAAATTTCCCACAATTTGATGTATAGTTGAAAAATACTGATCATAAGATTGCTTCATGGTGGAGATTTAGCTCACACTGAATTTATCCCTGGAACCCTAATACGTAAATATCACGAATAATGAATATAATATCCATAGACGTACGAGGCGAGTGCAACGGTGGGGGGCATTCGCCCTCCCAATTCGGGCAAAGATGGCTTGTCCATTCGGGCAAAACATGAGCAAAACATTATAAATGGTGACATTATTTGGGCAAAAGTTGCTCCTGGCCCCTCAAAAAAATTCCCACCTTACGCCATCTGATATCAGCATGTGAGATGTGCATATTCATTTTTTTTTATGATACATTGAGTTTCATATTTTCGTTGGTTTCATTTTTTTTGGTTCAAATTTTACATAAATTTTTAGTAGGCTTTAAAAGGCTACTTTAATTTATTTTGAAAATTTAGAAACAAGTTTTGCTCTTCTTATTGGCATAATTTTCTACTTTTGCTGGAATGTAAGAAATGTACCAATTGGACTTTTGGTAATGTGAACTGGAAAAATTAAGTTTGTGTCCTGAAATGGCTCTTCTAGGGTTATCTGTACATGTGTGTTGATGGGGGAAGTAACACAATAAAAAAAACTATTTGAAAAGCATGAAAAATGAATTCTAACCGTCCAATTCTCATCTCTATATGATATTCTTGAGTCAGTACAGTTCCTTGGGCGCTAGTCCAAACTTTTGCGCCCATCTTGCTACTACGCCTTTATACTCACACGTTTGGGGGAAGACAATCTACGCACAGAATGTTGATTTAGCTAATACATCTATCCATGCACATGGAACAATTTAGAGTGATACTTACATGCATGTAATGTCTTGGTGTAACTGACTTGTGTATGGGTGTTTGAATAAGTGCACTTACTCCCTGTACTAGTTGGTTAGGTATTCATATTTGTATCTAAATGCTGAAATTGTTTTGAGACTTTGGGAGATAAAAGGTGGTCCCCGAAAGACAGCTGGGAAGATCGGTTGTCGAATATCAGGGGCAGTCGGAGACCTTTAACGATCCTCGGCGATATAGGTTAGGGTTAGATATAGGTCAAAGTTCACGGTGGACAAAGACAATCATTTTTAGTAAGTTGAAACAATACAAAGTGGCATACCACCGTCTTTTATCTTGAGGGAAAATTTACCCCCACACCCTCAAAACACCGGGGTTAAATTTTAACAAGGATCGGCGTTCTATGTACTCCAGCAAAGTCCTTGTTAAATTTTAACGCAAGTTCTGGTTAAACTAACACAAAATCTGGTTAAAACAACTAGGATCTGAGTGTTTTTAGAGTGCACTCTATTTTACTCGCCAAAGAATAAAGTGTACGTGTCACTGGTATCCCACACTGATACTACCCATTTTTATCCCTGGCTACATCTCTGGAGGGGAGGGGTGCTACCTCTTCAAAGTTTCTCACCCCAGTAGTCTGCAAAGGTGCATGTCTTCCCCGTGTCAGTCTGACAGTGTCCCTGCAATTTCAGATCTTACTTGTTACCTCGCACACCTATGAAGAATTCTGATCCCGCATGATTCTAGAATGCTTTCTCAGCCAGAATTTCTGAATATACTACACCCTAGAGCAAAAAGTAAAACATGATTTTTTCATAAAGATGTTCACTTCATGGTTGATAGACGTTATTCCTTATCAAATCACATTGACGAGACAACTGTGAAACCATAGAACTCAAACCGATCAAATCCAGTCAAAGGTCCCCGCAGGTTATTAATATTTGAAACCTGACTAATATAGACCCATCATTCCAGTGAACCCCATCGAACCCCACCTGAGCAAAGATTTAATTTGAAAATACATCACTCACGTATTGACTTTATAATTTTATTTAAACCGGCACAACATACAAAAAGCCTCAACGTAGGAGTTCATCCTAAACTTTCACCACCACTTTGCCTGTCGAGCCCCATTGTGAACTTAGCGAGGGCCCCTGTACCAACGACTTAATCTTTCTTCCATACATTGATAAAATGCCTATTAACCTCCTTTCGCAATTTAATTCAAGTGTAATTTCTTTCTTTCTTTTCTCCAAAAAATCATACCCTCAAGTCCCTTCATGTTTTAGAATTTCTCTAGTCATCGTTGATGATTTGGCGTCATACTTTTTCGTGTCTAGTCCAACTTACATTCTAAGCCTGACGGTACTTTGTAGCTGTTTCGAAGCGTTTCCTGTCCGCGTCCGTTCGATTCGTCCTCCTTTACTTTCAGGCTTGCCATCTATATAGGCCTATTTCAATTTTCAACTCAATTTAATCATTTCTTAAAAGTACCTAGGTCAGTTCTCTTCTTTTCGTTTCGGATATCACAAGTTCAAGCGTCGTACACCGATTCATTGACACCATATTCGCAGGTTCTTAATCACTTAACTATAGGCCTATTACCCCACTCAAAATGGTCCACCCCCGTTAAAAATACCGGTGGTAGTTATGTATTCATACTGGTCTTTACAGAAGAGTGAAAACAGAAGAGTTATTCCGGCATATCTTTCCTGAAATAGGAGAAGAAATTTGGTTCCATGAGAAGGTTGTCCCTATTTGTTCTTAAGAATATTAATAAAATGCAGGTCAGTTGAGAGTCAGCGAATCTCCATTGACCAATGAGAAAAAAAGATCCCTCATATCTGTTTCAGTTAGTGTCAGCCAGAAAAGGCCAAATGGGTATTTGCAATGAAAAGTAATATGGCAGACCACGTCTTGATTTTCTGCTTGATATTAATTTAGTAGAAAAAGCTTGTTCTGAAATCAGGATGAACGTCTTCAATATGGCGTGTATGTATGCATGACGCATAATGTCCAGCTTGTAGTAAGAAGTAATGCTTAACAAGTTTCGCTAAACCCATGCTAGTTATGCTTGAGTGAGTTGGTATCAGTGACTCTGCTTTATACCTGTATCACTCATGCCCGGAATTGGAAAATGTCAAAAATTTAAATTACTAGTTAGAAGTTTCCCGTGCCTAAAAGTGACGTTTGTGCTCGAAATGACGAGTAGAATTTTAAAAGCCTTGTAGCATTAGTTTGTGGTTTTCGACCTTCGACTTCACATACCGATGACAAATGGTCAAACTTAGACAATCCCCATACCCTACAAAAAATGAGTGCTTATATGAGAGAGTTCTTAACGGTTGAATTTGGTTTTCAAAAATTTGTGACCAGACACATCTTTTCTTATTATTCACAAAACTCTTACAAGTCAGGACACCACAAAATTCAAAATTTTAACTTTCTCCGTAACTATTGGATATGAAACTTGACTCAAGCTAACTATGACCATTGTCACGTGGTAGTGACCCTTTAACACACTCATTAAGTTATTGATATCGACTCAATGAGTCTCTCTAATTCTTTCCTTAAGTTTGTTGACCTCTCATGCGCGCTTTGAAACAAACCTGATAAGACTAAATGTTGCCAGCTTTGAGCTGTGAAATAAGAAGCATTAGAAGAAGGTTTACTAACCCGAAGTAGAGCATAAGTCTCTCCATACGGACTCTTTTAAGTGACGAACTCGGTTCAAGTGACTTTATTAGCGGGCAAAACAAAGGTTTTTGTCGACCTTATGAAGAATAAAGTATGTTAAGTACTACTTGTGGGGAATACTATAACAGCCAGATTGGTTAGTTTGTTGTAGCCATAGAATTTGAAGAAAGGAAAAATGGAAAAATGACGCACTGCAAGCTGGATTGAAGAATCGGAATTTACTTCCAACATTACCAAAACGACATGTCGGACAGTGTATAAAATAGTCATTAATCTCTCGATGTGGTAATATATCGTATACTTTGACATTTGAGTAAGAACTTAAACATTCGTAAATAGTTTAAAAATATCAAATCAAATAAGGGAAATTCTTTACTCTCGAAAATTCCCCCAAATGCCCATATTTGTACTAAGATAAAAAATGGCTTTCCACCCACATAAACGCAGTCGATTTCGATTTTCTCCGAACGTGGAATTGTTAACAATATTCCCTGATGAAAACGCACCTTTAGCTGCTTAGTGCCATTTGGGGAAAGGGATGGTTAATAATAATTAATGATTCACATCACCTGTAGATCTATTGACTTGCGGAATCAGTTTGTACTAACTGTGATAACGAATAATAAATAGGCTTATAGTATACTACGATACTACTCTTTTTCTATAGACGATTCCAGAGAATAAGTGATGGTATGATTTTAGTCGGCCATATCATGGGGTCAATCACCTTTAATCTTTCAATTTCCTTGCTTGTCTGTACCATGAATGGTTGTCTACTAAATTGTATCTTGATTTCTTCAACTTGACTGAATATGAGATTGTGAAATTCATGTAGATCAGGCGCGTAGCCAGCGATGTGTCATGGGAGGGTTTTGGTGTCATGGGGGGGGGGGGTCACGACATGGGGGAAAAGTCTAGGATAGAGAGAAAAGATCGTTTTTTAGGTGTTTTTGCAATACAAGGTTAGGTAATGAGGGGTTCTAACCCTGAAAACCACCCCGTGGCTAAGCCACTGATGTAGACAATAAATGAAGACGATTTAACGATGATGGATCTCACTAATGGCTGCCTACAGTCATCACACACAATAAGCACAGATCATCTTCGTGTATAGGACAAGGACAATCGCCAAAATTGAAGCAAAAACCAAAATTCTCAGTTTTCGTTTAATTTATTTTCTACGCTATTAAAAAGGTGTTTAGGAGTTAGACACTTTTCTAAACACTTTTTGCATCACTTTGTAAACATGTTGGGCGTTAAACACGCATGCCTCATTACTAAGCACTTCGTTTTAAACCACGTTAAATTGCAGTTTACACTTAGTGTTTAATTGTTAAAAGTGTTTAGAATTTGAACTTGTTAAACGTGTTTTACAACAATACTAAGGGTGCTTTTGTGCGCGTGTTTCGGTAACACCACGACTACCTTTGATTTTTTCCATCCAGTGGAACGCCCTGACGTCACGTGCATAATCTCTATAGACGAATCCGGACAGATTGGGTTGGTCTGATTTTAGTCGGCCATTACTGGGGTCCATCACTTTTTAATCTTTAGACTTCCTTACTTACCTCTATCATGGATGGTTGTAAACTAATTTGTATCTTAAATTCTCCAAGTTCACTAAATACGAGGGTTTGAAATTCATGTAAACAATAAATAAAGACGGTTTAAGAATTGGTTAACGAATTCACTAGATAAGTTGTAACTAAATGTAACTAAAGTCTCATGGGATGGAAATTGTTAAGGTCCTCGTGAGTATTCAAAAAGATTGGTAAAATTTAATAATCCTTTATTTGCAAGGGTATAACCTAAGCCAACCAGGAAAGGGGTTAGTTAGTTAGTTAGTCAGTCCTTAAACCTATACCTAGAAACATAAGTTTAACAAATCCAATCTTTTTAGGCTCCAAACCACACAATTTATCGTAGCTCAATCATTGATAAACCGATGAATTAGTTTGCATTATTTGAAAATTCATTACATACGACTTTTGCCTTTGATGAAAAAAAAGCTTACACTCTTTTAACTATAAACGGATGCATATTGGCATATGCGTTAAAGGCAGAGGAGGTGGATCGGCAACATCCTCCTACCCGTCACAGTTAAGGCAATGTCAAAACTATTGGAGGGAAAAATTATGATTCTCTATCGATGAGGTAAAGGTTTAGGTCAAAACTTCTCCGTCTCTCTACTTGTAAAATTTCATTCCGTGCTTCTATCTGTATATAGACAAATCCGGAAAGTCAAGTGATGTTCTGATTTTAGTCGGCCATAACTGGGGTTAATGAACCCTTAATCTTTCAGATTCTTTGCTTGCCTGTATCTTGGATGGTTGTACAATTTCACTGAATAAGCTGATAAGAGGGTCTGAAATTCATGTAGACAATAAATGAAGACGATTGATCCCACTAATGGCCGCCTACAGTCACTTAACACAAACGCTAATCGGATTCCTGTATATGGCGATGGATTCATCCGTTTAGGACCGGGAAAATGAAGAGAAAAGTCCTTTCATTAAAGTGTACTTTATGTCTACGATTAGCTTTTATTCGTCTTTATTTATTGTCTGCATGCATTTCAAACCACTCATATTCAGTCACGTTGAAACTGAAGGAACCAAGTTACAATTCAGTGTATAACCATCCATATTAAAAGGTGAAAGACCCCAGTTATGGCCAACTAAAACCACAACATCATTTTCTGTCCTAATTCATCTATACCCAATGATAATGAAATGACAATAGTGCATGGAAGGACTGCTGGGGAAATGCTGGGAACCTGAGCAGGGGAAGAGTGACACACTAATAATTGTGAAATCTTCCAAATTGATATTGAATTGAATGAACCTCAAAATTATTTCTCGTCATATACAACTGTCTTTTGAAGATGACAGTTGGGCTAATGAGATTTAATTTTAAAACTTGAGAAATCATAGTCATGCTCATACTCAGAACTATTTAAGAATTAAATTAATAAAAGTGAAATATTGTGTCTGTGTTACAGAAATAGTTCATATTGTTAAGAATTCAATGAGTGAGTATTTCTGGCAAACATGCATGAAATGGGAGAGTATTCAAAATAAGGCAATACGAGAAAAAGGTTTACAGCAACTGGAAATTAAGTTACTTGCAGCACAAGAATAGTACCGTAGTTAATTTTTCCATCCCAACTTCCAAATATACAAATGGTACAACTTCCGCACTCTCTTCTTTTGCATATTATTTTGAAGAGATAATCACCGCTACTTGGAGAGGGAGGGGGGATTTTTTTCTCAATTTTTTTCTTTATCCCCCAGATGTCTCAACCCCCAAGTTAGGTCAGTTAGACTTAAATCGATAGACAAATGAATAATATACTCTACTGCGGCTTAATGTTTCACCCAGAGATATGATAAAACCTCAAAGCTTCCGGAGACTTCTCCCCCTGGCCCCCACGGGGGAGTTTGCCCCTTAACCCAACTGGGAGGAGCGCTCTCTTCGCGTTCGGTTTTGCTCTGAGTGGGAACATATTTGTGCTCCCTCTATTTCCCCGTTGCCCTTGTTCCTCCACATCAATTTTGACATTTCGGCGCCATTGTCACCATGGCTGGTAACCTTTGAAAGGACCTGCCACCAATAAACATTGGTGGAAGGTCCTTAAATAACCTTTCAACTGTTCCTTTTGTTGTGTTACACCACTGGTTCCGACTGCATCATCCAAACGATTGAATATGTTAGTAACGACAGTATATGTGCCAGTGGTCTGTTTGCGAACGAAATTTGGTCAATTTTAGAATCCATCTTGGTCTTCCCATTCACAAAAAGTTTAAACTGGAACCTACCGGTTTTAGTAACAAGTGTATACGAACATCAAAGCTGCCATGGTTTGCCTGTGGGATGCGAAATAACATGTGTCTGTCTACCTTAGTACACATAGGAAAAATTCCTCTCACTCTGCTTACATGTTTTTTCGTTGTTGAAATCATGAGACATGGGTCCTAAAAACGCACGGTGTGAAGGCACCTTACGGCTTTAATGTCCTTTTGTCCTGTTTGCGGGCTTTGTGGATGAAACTCATGTTAGAGTTAAAATTTCAATTTGCACCGCGTTTTGCCGTCAAATTAAGGGCCCAGTGTCGTTTTTGGAAGGTAGTAAGAAACTCGAAAGATGCAATTGAACTAAAGACAATGTGTCATACACAGGATATTCTTTCTGTGAAGCAAGCTTTAAGAAACAGTTGACGGCCGACCGGTGTGATACGCTTTGCACTCTGTTGATATATCGCCCGGCAGTGAGTGGCTAACCTATTAAGACGTCACGTGATAGCACTCTCTATTTCTTGGTAAGGGGGGGGGGGCGTAGTGAGGTGCCTGCGCCAAAGGTGAAAATTTATATAAGGAGAAAAACTTGGCGAAGAGCAATGAGGAAGGTTAAACCCTTCATATTGTAATCCTAATGACGCCTTTCTTAAAGTGATAACTGCCGGGGTTAATGGGTTAATGAACGGAGCCCAACCGCTAAGTCAAGAGCACACAACACAACTTGACATTGCCGGCATGCAGTCGCGTAAGAGAGAGAGCTGTTGTTGAGAAGTCTCATTGCTTGTCACGTTCGTGTGGCATTTGCAATTTTAAAATCAACAGAAGCACTTTTATGCACAGCAGAACCCTTTGCAAAAGCTGCCTAATAATAGCGTCACATCACTTCTATTTCCTAAGAGTATTCCACATCACACAATTCATGTCGGCCTCGTTATGCACTGTCTTTTGGAACGCCGTAAAGGCCATGAACTCAAGCACAGCTCACTGACGGATTCCGTGAGCGTTAGATCTTTGACTCTTAAAATGTAAAGAGAACGGAAAATTTGATTTCATTACGGTAAAATGACGAGGGTGACAGATTGAAAGACTATGGAATAGAGAAGCAATAATATGATAAAACGGAAATACCGTGTTTGTCAGCAAACAACAACAGTCATAAGTGATATAGATTGGGCTTTATTTTCATCGTAAAGACCAGTGAAAGGATATGTCATAACGTCAGGGACTCTCAAAAGCTGTACGCACGACTTTGTGAATTGAAAGGAGTTTCAATTTAATCCACCATAATGGACATTCTATCACTACGTTGCCCATAGCAACATGGTACTAATCGGTAAATTTTGTGAGAACTAGAGCTGTGGAGAAGAGGCAACTGAATATTGATTTGACGGTTGCTGATAGATCTTACTTTTCATAACTGGCTGTTTAAGGACTCAAACGACCAAAAATCTTTCGATATTGCCGTACTGTGTATGTCACTATTATCTGCCGTGACCACCGATGAAGTTTGTGGTGTGCAGTTTGCTCTCTGAAACAGAGAGAGTGAAATTTCACTCGTAAAGATTGTAATGTTCACTCCAAAAGAGTGGAAATTCACTCCATGAAGGGTTTTAATTTACTCCAAAAGGGCAAAATGTCACTCTTGATAGAGTGTTTACGGCAGGCTTCCTCATATAGCGGCGCCCTACGTGGTTTGAAGTGGCGCAAAAAATTACTGAAAGAATATTGAAAAATTCAGCTTTTTCACTACTTTTTTGATAAGCATTGTTTTGTCTCAAAACTAGGTACTATAAATAAATCTAATACTTCCAAAGACTGACGTCACATACCGACAAGGATATAATAACGTCCTATTTGTTCTCACAAGAAAGTAAAATCACCGTGACTGTTTCCGTTCATTAGAGTCAGTGCTTTGTCGATTCACCATTACCGGTGAATTGACAAAAATTTTAAAGTTTGTGAAAAATTTTGGCCGGGAAAAGTTAGCAAACTTTGCCACATTTTGCATGTAAGCCCCTTCTGAAACTCAAAAATTTTCAAATGGGGAGGTGGATGTACCCTCTCCTTATATCCCTCCCTCAGGACGGCGATCAGTGGCGCATTATATCAGTAACATTTAGAAATGTGGTGCTCCTGAAAGTTTAATTGAGGAAGCCCGGTCTACAGGGATACTTTTAAAAATGAGTAATCCCTGCAGTCACTCTTTAATTGAAGAATGAATATCCACTCTTCCGTGAGTGAATTAACACTCAAATGGGGTGATTATATGCTCTTTACCCAATTAGTTGGATTGCTTTCTAGAAACGTGAGGTTCAAATTGAATCGGAAAGAATCAAATGAACACTATCCAAAATGATAAAATATTTGAATAGATATAGTTCAATTTAAAGTAAATCAGTACCCTTTAGATCGGAATCAGTTGAATATTCCATTCTTCTCCGTTTTAATTTGAACCGGACATTTTTTAGAGTCCAGTGCCATGAAACACTAGGCAACAAGAGTTATACACTCCGGAAAATTTGTACATCGACGAATTAACAACAAATAGAAACAAACAAACGAACAAACAAACAAACAAGCAAAAATGTGGGTTAATGGTTTAAACATGTTAACTTGAAATTTGTTCTCAAGTAATTGGTTTCACCAGTTTCCGTTTCAAAGCCTTCCTGAACCGATAGAAATGGTAGGCCTTTTTTTGATACTTATTCAATTAGAAAAATATTTTCACATGACTCTCAAGAACCAATCATTAAAAAGGCAAGACTACTACAATAATTCCAATTTGGGTGACTGCAGATCACCTGTCCAAACTATAGTAGTGCTTTCATTGACGTCACAAGCCCAGTCCCTTTTAAAAGTGTACCTCAAGTCAAAAAATTAAAAACTAATATTAAGCAGCATGAAAAAGTGAATTCTTATAGACTAGCTTCCATCGCCATGGGACATTCTTGCGCCGAGATGTAAAATGTTGAAGTTTATTCATTCATATTGAAATGGCACATTACGCAATAATTTGTGATGTCATTTTTGTACTACTAAAATTACACTCTTTGTATTTCTTTGTTTTTCAGAGTGTTACTGCAAATTTTGGCACGATGCGCATTTACTCTTATGAGGTAACTCAATTAATTAGGCTCTCTTTGTGGAACATGCTATGCAAGCACACAAGAAGTGCCCAAGGTCATAAAAACATTTTTAATTTTAAAGGAAAACAAAGCAGCTAATGTGAGTTGTTCAACAAGAAAGTCACAAAGTATTGCGCAATGGACTAATATGTTATAAGTGAATAAATTACAACATTTTATATCCCGGCTAAAGAATGTCCTATGAAAATAGGAGTTGGATTGTTAAAATCATTTTCATGCCGCTTAAAATATATTTTTGAATTTTTTGACTTGAGATACATTTTAAAGGGGAGCAATAGTGGCCATTTGACTCCCCACATATGTGTAGTACATATATAAACATTAGATATTAACACTACTGTGTTGTTTTTCCACAAAAAACTCATACCGAAAAAAAAGTTTCAAATCTCCCGCTCTTCAAGACATGAGTATCGCCATACTCGAAGAAACACGACCATGGATCAGCTGATTGATGACGTAAAACCTGCACCTGATCAGATTTCACAAAAGTGGTTACCAACTTACGTACACTTACAGCTGAATTTATAATTACCCTTTACGAAGCTTAAAAAACTTCATAGTTGCTTTTGCTTTACTGATAAAAATTTTTGATACCCCAATAATTTTTTGTTCTTCTTTTTGTTTCATCCCTCAAATAAAAAATACTCGCTATTTCTGACTGCTTTTGTTCAAACCAAGATAAGTTACTTCCGGTAGACCCTGAAACTACAAGCGGTAACAACAACAAGCTGGGACTAGCGAGACCGTATTTTAGCATGCTTTTCGGTGCAACAGGTTCGTTTTCACTCATTTTCGCAAAGATTCGATTTAGTCGAACCTTTTGTAATTCTCGTAGGTAATGTA
Organism: Holothuria scabra; assembly: GCA_037179385.1. Classification (NCBI taxonomy): domain Eukaryota; kingdom Metazoa; phylum Echinodermata; class Holothuroidea; order Aspidochirotida; family Holothuriidae; genus Holothuria; species Holothuria scabra. The sequence continues at coordinate 26,801,061 of CM074182.1, read as the reverse complement.
GGATATTTGTGGACACTTAAACGTTAAAAGAAGGCAATCGCGAAGAGAAATCGGCAAAGACACCATACACATCGATCGGTGTTATTGCTATACGGCATAGGCTACGTATTGCTATACTAGTATAAGCCTATACGTAACGTACTGACCCTTGGTCTAACGTTAGCTTGTATAGACTGTACGGCTGGTTCGCTGCGGGTGCTGGTCACATCGCTCGCAGGTGCTCGAGTTTTCCTTGGTCGAACTGGCTCAAAATCATATGCACTTGGCCCGGAAGAGGCAGCCATATGCTTTTAAGGAGTTAATCTTTTGATTTCTGAACCTTTATCTCAAACTCAACCGTTGAAACATTTGTAAAATGAATGAAAGGATGGGCAGTTGTGCTAGTCTTCAGTAGTGTTACGAACGTTTGTGCAGTACAGTATATATGATATTCCGCAATAGCAAACAAAAGTATACATTAGGTGCAGGTTTTACGTCACTGTTCTGTTGCACTTTGGGTAATTTCGGAGAAATATGGTGCTTTGCACTGCTTTGCCCAACTGCCTTCCAGACTTGCCTCGGAAAACTCATACTACGTTTGACTTGGGATAAAATTGGTCTTTAATGATGCCACATTGCTTGGAATAATTATATTGAATTTCTGTGCTGTCTAGAAGGCTGTACAATTGCTTCCCTTTAAGGGAGATAAGTTAACGTGTGTAACTGTCGCACTAAAACAGTTTTGATTTTTGCCCCGCAGGAGACGTGGTTTACCATTGTGACATCACGTGAAAACATTCTTTAGTTGACCAAAGATAATGTTGCTATGTAGTTACATTCGCAACAGAAAGAAGTATTTCATGAAAGATGAAATCGAAAAAAATTGAATGAATCAATTTTTCCCTCATATCTATATTCTTTGTCACTTCTCAAAAACTTTTCGCTAATATCATTCATAGTATCTGTTGTTTTCATCCAGTCTAGAATGGAGCCATACATGACAGACAAGGGACTCTACTCTCTGGAAGGCCAATGATAAATGATCTCAGGGCCGTGAGGTTGCTCAAGTTTTTGGTCTTTGGGTAGCAGTTTAAAGTTTGTAAGGCCAAATGGCTCTTCGCCAGAGAGTCGGAAGGACTTAAAAAAAGAGTTGACATTTTCGATTGGGAAACCTTTTTCAGATTACTTCAGTCAGGTCATTTCCAAACTCTTAAAATAAATGGGTCTATTTGCTCCCAAATGTGTAAATCTTGTAGAAGGACAACCACAATGGGTATTTTCACACCTGTGAATATGGTCATTTGAGCTAAAATATGCATGGACATTCACACGCAGTATCACAACTCGGTAATATTGTGTGTAAATGAAAAACCAAACGTAAAGTTATCACATTTGCTGGTGTAATAATTTTCAGTGAGGGTGTCAATTTGGGAGATGGAGAAACCCATTATATGTATATATGTATATATTTTTTATGGGGAGGGGGTCTTTTTAAAGGTCTGGAGACAATTAAACTTCCGTCAGTGCTACCCTACACTTCAAGAAGCATTGGATACGAGTAAATTTCTGAAAATTTCACCAAGAGTGAAATGCAACTGTGTCTTTTCAAACTTAAAGGCCTAACTGGGATGCATTTTTATTAAAGGCCTAATCCTCTTACCACAAACATGCACTAAACTAATTCTCCTAACCTACTTACTTAGGTCCCTCCCACAATCGTCTAAAATTCATCCTCATCCAGACACAATCTCACTTTATTGCTTCAGGTTGAGTATACAAGACCTTAATGTTTAATTAAAACACTCTCAGTACGGTTCAAGTTGTGTAATATGAGCGCCAGCATTTTTTATTTGCTGTTGATCAAAGACCTGTGCCAATCGAAAATTTCTGTAGACTACTTTGAAAATTGTACTTTGGGTTTAGAGCGGACTGCCTTTAACTTTTAATTTTATACACTTTCATCAGTATTCGGCTATATATATATTATTTTCGACAATGCTCTGTGAGAAAAGTTAGACTGAAGATATGATCTTTTTCTTCACCGAGAGTCCATTTTTTGGACTGTCGTGATGTTGACAACTCCCAGAGGCAGTAAATTTTAAATTGACAATTGGCTTCTCGAAAATGTCAACACTGCACACCAAACCGAGCTAAGGATGGCACTTTATTAACAAATGAAACATACGTGGATTAAGGAAATGAATACAGACACTGCCCATCACCTTAAATCCTTTCCTTCAAATAGCCTGTAGGTTTTTTTTTCAGAAATCGCCAAACTTTTGAATTCCTGCTTTGTGAGGAGTGTAAGATATTAAAGTAATTTTAAAAGATCTGCCATTAAAGGGTTTTATATGCAAGTCGGTGCTGATTAACAACAGCATGCTTTGAACTGCATGCTTTGTATTGCTACATCGAGACAGAAACAATTGCATGGTAAAAACCATGGATTGCAGACTCAGAAGATAAAAATGTTGATAAAACAGTCCGATACTCAAAACATTTCCAAGAACACACGCAAATGGTTAACTCCATTCAGAAACATATCGTGACAGTTAGGATTATGTCAATACTTGAATGACGTCAGCCGTAAATGTGCAGGTACTTTTGGAGAGACTGCACATAACATCTTGTTCCGTTGTTTACATTTGTATCACGAGGGAAGGTTAATTAAACGGTTACCAAAAATAAAATAAAAAATATATAATAAAAAAGTAATCGTACAATTCCATCTTTCCAATACAAACCATACCTAACGAAGCGGAATGTTCAACTGAGACTTTCAGCACTTTAAGTAGCGACAATTCTTGGCAGCAATAGCATACAGTATATTATATCTCTTCAGAAAAACGTAGCCAACAACAGATGTACACCTAGTGAGGATTAATGAGATTTGCAAGTGAGGCTTAAATCCCATGGCTCTTTCAATTCAATTTGACCAATTTAAACCTGCACCGGGGATTCACATCAGTATAACCTTCTTAAACTTAAACTCACTGTATGACCAGCCATGCGTATTAATTACGCTGTAGTATCGCCCTCGTGCTCCACTTTTTATAATCTTCTCCGAGCGCAGAAGTGTAAGTCACATCTCGGTTCAAGTACCGTATTGGGATTCAAACCGACTTAGCTGGGTAAGACGAACTCTGGGAAAAAGTTGCTACACTCTACCGGCTAATTAATCGATCCATTCCAGAAATTTGTTTGCTTTATCGACTACTTCGAAGCAGACGTAGGCTATATCTACTATCGAGACCGAGTCTGCGGGTGATTCATCTTATGAAGTTGTACACGATTTTAGTGTATCACTTCATATAGAAACGCATAGTTCTAATACAACGCTGTATGTACGCGAACTTTGACATGTACGCCTACCAGATTCATGTACGATTGTGTGTATAGTCGTCCAGCTTACAAATGAATCAAGACCCACTCTCAGGTCACTGGTGTAGGAAGTGTCATTCTTAATTTGTTCGATAGTGGAAATTGATTTTAGAGTGTTGATGACATCGTGACTTGGTTTCGCTATCGAGAACTTACGACTTTTACGCTTATCAATCAATACAGGCCATTTAAGGGTGTCATGTCCTACCTAGATTTGACCTGTCTTTTATTTCCTTCTTTGTCTTCGAATGAATGATTGACATTTCTTTAAGTTGGTTTACGTCTTTCAATTTTACAAGTTATCACGTCATTTGCTGTTAAAGAAATTTAAATTTTGGTGTAAATAAAGCAGCACCTTTCTTAACCCAATAATTGCCCCCCATGAAGTCTTATATAACTAATATAGGTCATAGATGATACTTTTTAAAAGATTGTATTGAACGTAGCTGTCAAATAAAGAATGCCATACTAATTGTGTATTAAGGATTCAAGATTTACCATGCTTTAACAAATTTAGAGGTCGCGTAATAAGTGATATATTTCCGCAAGTAGGTATGGAATACTTTCATGTGACGTCACAATTAAGATACCACGTCCATTACCGGGCAAAATTAACAGTGTTTTACTGCAACAATCACACGTGGGTTGTCAGCATCTTCTCACCTAGCTACCCTAGGCAGCGTACTACATCAGTTTTTGCCCGTCAGAAGGAGTGGGGCTTATGACGCCAGTGAAAACACTCCATACTATGTTATTAAGAAATAACATTTTGTTAGTGTTTTGGGCAAAATGCACATTAAGATCGACATGCAAAATCAGTCTATTTATAGAGTGTTTGCACGTGACGTCATCATTGGTTAGCCGCGCCCACTGCCGGGCAAAACATCAAAAGTCATCGAGTCATAACATCAGTTGATTCTTAGCTAGCAATACGTACTACACAGATTTGAGTCAACCAGTCAAGAGAGGGCGGGGTTTGTTACTTCGGTGATGACACTCTAGAGCCATTTTTACTTGGAATTATTGCACTCCGCCGCATATGCATTTGTATAGAGCACACGGCACCGCGATTTCATTTAAATTTGTCGTACGGTTTCTAGCTTCAATCAATTATTCACGATCCATGATTTTGATGTTCATATGATGAATTAAACGGGAATGACAAATAGACTTTAGGGCGTAATTAATTTTTTTACCGAACTCACTATGGTCACTTGTGTGACATTTGAACGTCTTATTTGTACAACTTACAGCTGATGGGAATGATGGGTCTAGTAAGAATTTTGGAAACAAAAACCCAATTTTGAACGGATGTGACCTTCTTGATAAAAATCTCAGGAAATAGGCAAATTTAATTGAATTTACATGAAGAAACACTCAGTGAGATATATTTTGATTGACTCGTCACGTGGCAGGCAGAACAAAATCTTTACCCTCCTAAAGAATAATGAAATAAAAGTTGAAATTATGCTCCCCTACTTCGAAGTAAGTTTGTTCTATATGTTTTTATTTTTAAATTTAAGCCGGAGGGAAATGATATAAGTTTTGCTATCGAATATATATCTACAGTTATGCATTCTGATTCACGCGGATGAATCGAGCGTTTTCACATTGGATGCTGTGTTATTAAAGGCCAAACGCTAATTGTTAAAAAAGTTTGCAGTTGAATTTTGGAAATGGAGGGGTTCAAATGGATCCTGTATACTTGAAAAAACCGTCAAAATATATTCCTTCCTGGCGTTATGAATAGCATCATATGAATAACAATAGATTAAAACAGATTGAAACCCCGATCATGCACATCTTCCTTGAAATAGAAAGTAAACAAACGTTTTGAAGGGAAAATTCGCAGAACAATATTTCTTTCATAGCTATATGGATTTTTTTGAAAATGAACTGGGAGCGAGGGGGGGAGGGGGGAGGTCAAACCCAAGAAACACCCTATAAATCCGTCTATGCTATGAACAAGCTGACAAAATTAAGGGTTAATGAGTAACATGAAATCAGTCTGATGATAAGTAAAGATGAAAAAATGATCTCGAAATCAGGATGAGATATAACCTTACAGTTTGTCAGATAAATTTCCAACAATGCACAAATCGTAACATTCCGAAAAAGACGATTCGGCATATTTGCTACGTATAAGCAGACCAAATTTGTATTCAATCACATTGCTATAGGAAGTCTGTAAAGGGAATGCTCTACAAAACGAATGTGACAACACGAGGTACTTGTCCCATGGATTAAGAACATTGAACTATCAACTCTTTAATTTATATATCTTATAGCAGAACAATTAAACCAAGATTACCCAAGATACCAAGATTTGGATGAAATCTTATCTACTAGATAAAACCGACTGTTTACTAGTCTAGTAATTTTGAAAGTCCCTTCAATGCCAACTTGGGTTTGCGTGGTGATACGTACTGCCAGTGGCCTAGCCACCGGGAGGTTGGGAGTTGACACCCCTCATGACCCAACTTTAAAAAAAAAAAATGCAAAAAATACCTAAAATGGCGGTATTTCCTCCCTCCTTTTTCTGTTGGACATTTACAGTTTTCTTATGAGATACGTTTACTTCGGCCTGTCATAAGAAAAATAAATCAGTCATTGCTGACATAACTACCCAGTGTGCTATAAAGGGACAATAATTGTATTTGTTACGTGAGCTCTGGTGTCCTATTTTCACCTTGTATTCTATTGTGTAATCTTTCTCGACTCCCGTTTTTCTTCTCGCGAAATGTTGAAGTGACAAATTGTCCCTTGTCTCGTCCAAGAAATTTCCCCTCTTGGCTCTGACATATTAAAGATCACAATAAAACTCTGTCGTTTGAATAATTGAAAGCTTCTTTAAATAGCCAAAAGTTGTGTTTGCAAATTTCTCGCGGCGATCAACTTGTCGAACCTGTAAGCGACACAGCATCTTTAAAGAATACCAAGAGTTAGTTCAACTTTATGTTTTTCGTTTATGTCATAAATCCATCTTTTCTTCATAATTCAATCGATGAGACACCGTCGTAAGAATCAAATGTCAAATTCTTCATAAAATTTACGAATGACCGACTTATTAAATAGAACGGGAAAGCTATGACACACCTGTCTCACACAGTACAGTTGGAAACTCGGGTTTTTCTCGTTTCCCTTTTTTGAAATTTTGTCTATGAATTCAGTGACATAATTAACACATGTTAATGTTTGGTAGACAATAAATATTTTACCACTAAACGTCCCGCGCCTGCGCATGATTTCACCTGCGCATGTTTTATTCGCTAGACAATCGGTAGACAATCACTCTGCTATAAATTTAGCAAAGAGTAAACGCCCAGGCAGCCAGGCGAAGGGAAGCATTGAACAGTTACGGTAATTTCCTACCATTTTATCGACGTTAAGGCGTTTTGCGCCCTCCTTGTTTCTGAGTTAGTTACATACACCAACTTAATATATTCATAGATAGTGAAAATTAGGTTAGTAGGTAACGTTTAATGTCTTTCAAGTTGCGCGATGCAAGTCCTCCGTGTAGTCACCGGCAACGACAGGTGGGGAATACCTTGGGTAAATTTTTACATCCCCAGTCCACAAGGGGATCTTTCTTTTGAGATTAAGAATTACCCAGGTTGTAGATCTGGTTTGTGGAAGGGAGGGGGGGGACAAAATTTTTTTCCAAAAGCCGATCGAACTCTGGTTCGTGTCCTGGACCTGGCGAATCGTTCATAAGCAATTCATCCATACAAACGCGAACACATGCGTACAAAGACACAAAAACGCGCATATACACTCACTTTGACACGCTCGCTCAAGTTATTGTGTCTGTTTTTTAAACCTGCCTGAATTATTGGGAGAAGGGGGAAAACGATATGTTGCCCCGATATTTTCATTGAGATGGCAATTCCCCCTACCCCCGATCAACACCGCTGAAATAACTTAAATACTCAATACAGTTATTGCGACAGTTGCACCTGCACAAAGGAATAAATGCTCACATCTGAAACATAAAGAGGTCCCTTCGTCAGAAAAGGGACTGCATGGGACGAGATGTCATCTAGGCGGAGGGGGAGAGTTAAACGGTATATATAAAGGCAAAAGTAATATGAATAGACTCGGGTGAAAATCTGCTTTGGGTATAGAGGTTGGAAACAGACTCATTCATATCCACAAATAGTAAGCGTCACGGCTGTCTGACGACTGAGTTGATGAGGTTAATGAAGTGAGCTTACATTTTTCTCACAATGAATGTATATTCTAATTCTTCTACGTTTTGTATGCAATCGCAAAAATCGCTTCACGTGCAAAACCTAACAAGCATGTATATGTTTCTGCGCACGCTCTGTTCCAACTAGAGACATAACCGTGAATGTTCTAATACCTTTAAGACTCTGGTCCCAGTCGAACTAAAACATCCTCGACCTGGCCATTTTAGTCGAGGACTAACGAAAGGGTTAAACCAAAAAAATATGTATATTACCAAATTGTTCTCATGCAAATTCCTGGAAACCGTCGGTGGTTTTAAGACTCTTCCGTGATTACGAATGAGTTACCTTATACAAGCACAATATTATGGAACGCGAAATCTGCAAGCATCATGTGACCACATCGGAGGGGAAGGTAATAACATGATGTGACTACGTAAACATGGTGTGACTACATGAAATCATGGTGTGACTACGTTAGTACATGGTGTGATGATGTAAAAACATGGTGTGACTACATTAAAGCATGGCGTGGCTGCATATCATGGTGTGACTTCATAGCATGGTGTGACTGCATAGCATGGTGTGACTTCATAGCATGGTGTGACTACGTTACGTGGTGTGACTATACAGCATGATGTGACTACGTTACGTGGTGTGACTATACAGCATGATGTGGCTACATTACATGGTGTGACTACATAGCATGGTGTGACTACATAAAACACGGTGTGGCCACTCAAAATTGTATTGTGAGTGGCAATAGGTGGTGTCAACTGTGCATGTAATGACTGTGGTTGTGATGAGAAATCTGTACGTGACTGTATAAAACGGCGGTGTGAGGAGAAGTTGGCCAGTGACTGCCTAAAGTGAGGGTGTGATGATCTGATACAGGGCATTGAACTTTTCCTGGTGTAGCTAGTCTACTCAACATAATTATTAATACCACGTGTATCGCAATGCTGAACTGGAAGAATTTTTACTGAATAACAACCGAGGGAGTAACACTAGAGCAAATGTGCCCTTGCTAGGTTTTGGCGCGCTGTTCGTGCCATGTAATTTTATATATAAAAAAAAAAATCCGCCACCTTCGTTGACGAGGCCTCTGGGTTAGCTAGTTAGGTGGAACGTTAAGACTCATTTTCTAACCGATTGGCTTAAGTCTGGCCGACCACGGCATTTTTCCAGTTGTCGTCCACCGGCTTGTTTCCAGCTGGCGGAGCCAGAATATCAAAAGTGTGTTGGTGTGGGGGGCAAAGTAAGGGCAAATGATAGTGTTGGGGGAAAGTTTTCGGGCGCAGCGCGGAACCGAGCCAAAAGCATCCGTGTTCCGGGGGGATGGGATCCAGATAGCGGAGCCCCAAAAGGTCTGAGGTTTTAGCATATTTCTGGATGAAAAATTAAGTATCTGGAGGGGTATATTTTTTATTTTTTTCGGTTAACTCAACACCTAACTGACCTATATGGGGGCATGTGGGGGCAAGGATGAAATGGGGCGTAGAGTAGCGGTAGCGCCGCCACCGCTTGTTTTCCCTGCTTATGCTGAGCACCAATCACAATGGCAGTAGGTGTCATTTTAAATTCTTCATGGCTTGGCCAGGAGTCGAACTCCAGAACTCCCTGCTGCAAGCCGGATGTTCTAACCACTTGCCCAAAAACTCCTCTGGGGCTACGTGCGATCGATATATGGCAGCTTAGCCTCCCCATTCTTCGTTTCCCTCAGAGAAATAGTTGTTGATCGACCACTTCGGACAAAGATGTTTAGAAACTGGCCCTGACGTACTCAAGTAAAACTTCTAAGCCTACTGTATTAACAACAGAAAAAAAGTATCAGTGACAGTATGAACTGTCAGTGCGCGACTTGGCGAAGGCAACTACAATTGTGCTAATAAAACTACTTTGCAAGGTAATAAAACTAGATTTCCATTATGTGGTCCTCAATTAATAAGTGGCACCATTCACTGAGGATAAAAGCAGATACAGTGCAAAAGGGGTCCGGGGCACGCGACCTTGTAGGGAACGTTGGCGGAGGCATTAGAGGGCCAGGCCCCTCCTCCTTGGATTGGCACCCTTGTTCTATGTTGGTGTTGCTAGGTCCATATGCAATACCATACCTGGTCAGTCTACCTGCTAATTGGCCCGAAACCCCGGTCCTGCTCTCCAAGTCTCGGATACGGGTTTTTTTTTTCAATTTGCATTCTTAAAGGTATTTTTGACCGTTCTCTAGCATACGGTTGATTATAATATTCGAAGAAAAACACGAAAAGCTCAAACTGCAAATTATTGGGATGAATGTAGCCCCCCTTCCACAACCCGGCTTCGAAGCACTTGTAATCCTTATCCTAACTAGCCATATTTAAAGGTCTAGAGCAGTCATCCAAAACGTATTTTGAGGTAACAGCTAAATCTCACAGTTTTCCTTTTTATTTCTCTTCAAAGTATCTTTTACATAATATTTCGGAAGTCATTTTTGCATTTTCAATTTAAACCAGGCCATTACTCCTAGTTTATTTCACATTTGAGTACACCAGGAAAAGTTCAATGCACTATATCAGATCATCACACCCTCACCTTAGGCAGTCACTGGCCGACTTCTCATCACACCATCATTTTATACAGTCACGTACAAATTTCTCATTACACCCACAGTCTACATGCAGTTGACGTCGCCTGCCTCACAATGCAATTTAATGGTCGCACCGTGTTTTATGTAGTCACACCATGCAATGTAGTCACACCATGCTATGTAGTCACACAATGCTACGTAGTCACACCATGCTATGAAGTCACACCATGCTTTTACGTATTCACACCATGTTTTAACATTATCACAGCATGTGTTTACGAAGTCACACCATGTGTGTATGTAGTCACACCATGTTTTTACGTAGTCACATCATGTTATCACCTTCCCCTCCGATGTGGTCACATGATACTTGCAGATTTCGCGTTCCATACAATCTGACATTCAACACGGTGTGTACTATTTTTGCAGCATACTTTACATAAAGGTATCTAATTTGCAAGCATGATTTCGTGGTAAGCATGTCATAATTTCATTTCCTTCTCACGCAACAATGATTATCTTCTAATTTTCAATCGCAAGTAACGATATAGAAAGATCCACTTCTAATAATGACTCATTTGTTAAATAAAACTGAACACCACAAAATCAGTGTTTGCTGTTAGCATTGCTCGCGCTCTGTCTGGTCGAATAAGTACCCCATTTGTCAATGCAGTGTTTTCCAATCACTTTGGTTTTACTTGCGATTAGGCTATACTTAATTCAAACATTAACGATCGGAATGCCCCGGGTTCCAATGAGCAAAACTCATTTCATTTCAAAATTTAAGCCAAACGGTTTCATTATACTTGCAAGGGGAACTGATTAGCCAAAGTTGCTTAATATTTTAAGCGTACGTGAGCGCCATCATAGTTTGACGCGATTTAATTTTTTTTTGACCAAAATACTTTCAAGAACGCTGAAAATGGAACTTCTCATGTCTTGTGAGTTGCATCTTACCTTTTTCTATTTTGAAATTTTGCGTTCTGGATTTTTTTTTTGCATTAGCGTAAAAAGTTGTTATTAGTATTTTCAATTTTTTATCAAGTTTTTATCTATTTATTTTTGGGGAGTGGGTAATTTCCCTTTTGCCCCACGGACGCCTATGTCTGTTATCCACATTAGTTAGGTATCTCAAAGAGGGAATGCGTCCACCCCAACTTGAAGTAGTGAGGTAGATTGTCCTGTTTCATGATTGGCTGTTGAGAGTCATTTGACAACATTTTCCCCTCAAATTTGGAGTTAACTCGATGTAGCTGCTAAGTTTACCTTGAGTATAAAATATTTAAGTTAAATATAATGGAAAGTATTTGGAAGGGAAACAAAAAGGAGGTTGTGAGATTCAGCTGTTGCTTCAAAATAAGTTTGGGATCTACTCTTGATTTAAGTGTAAGTAACGTGATAAAATGGTGCACACGAAACTGAAAAAATATCCTTTTGATTCTTTACAGAAATATGAGCTCGTTTGAAACCTACTCAATATTCTGATCGATAACCTATGCAATGCTGTATCAGAATCCCTTCCCTTCGCCGTGGCAGGGCAAAGCCTACACCGCTGCGGAATATCTGGTACTATTCTGGACGTGGCCTTTCAACCAACTTATTTGTCTTTTTATATCTCTGACGATAACAACGAAACGCAAAGATGCCTTTGATGCGATGTTCCTCCTCGTTTCCATTTTATTTCTCGTGCCGTTTTACATAGCGATGTTAATATTCCTCTGGCCACTCTCTCTCGTTGGCTTTTTCATCAAGTGGCTGTTAGCGAATTCTAAATTGCCCTACAAGTATTCCTTCAGAGAAAATAGTTTCCGAGTGAACGTTAATACTTCACTATGGACGGATCTTTCTATGAAACACTTCTTTCGGGTGGCTCTCATCAACGCGAAGCTTCTTCCAGAGTCAATTTCCCTGCAGGATAACCTACGAAACGTTCAAAAAAGGGCGAGAAAAATGGGAGAAAGAATTATTCATTCTCAGATCCACCCAAACCCTCAAGTATTCATTCGAACACCTTCGGATGGCGATGCTTGTACTCCTTTACTTAATCGAGATGTAGCGGCATCTTCGATTTTTCTTCCTCCTCAAAATGTGAGCCATTTGGCGTCCCATACGGAGATCGAAGAAATACCGCCCCCTGTAGACGGAGATTACAGCGAAACTGGAGAAGGGGAGAGATGTAACGAATACACTTTCCGAAAGGTTCAACGCCCTTCACCATCAGCCGTTGAAAATGTCTATACAGAAAGAGACCAGCCGTCTACCTCCGGCAAAGTTCGAAAGAGCATTCCATTGAACATCTCTCAGGATGGTTTAATACCTGATGTAATTCAGGGGTCCCATTCTCCAACGCCCTCGACCCCGGAGTCCGAAGGGTCCTACCCCAACACAGTACTGGAGAGACAGCGTATCTACGCGAGTGCCTCGTCGACTCTATCGTCACACTACACTTGTCACTCAACAACTTTAAAAAAGGGAACCTCTTATATTGGAAGCCAGGTTTCCATTAAAGAAAAATCTTACTCCCCTCAAGATCACGGTGTCACAACTTCCTTTCCCCCAGGATTAGATTTTGTCTGCATCACGGAATCTTTCGATTTTAGAGCAACGAACCAAGTCGTATCTCTCCTACATGAGTGCTACAGCTACATAATATACGACGTAGGCTACCATTCTTGGAAAGCTAACCATTATTTCTTAAATGGGGGTCTTATTTTCGCCAGTCGATATCCGATCGTCGACGTGGACTTTCAAAATTTTCACGAGGAACATAAATTCGATTGTTATCGATCTATCGGTCTTCTCATCGTGAAGGTAAGTTTCAGATCAATTTGACCAATATTTTAAGCTTTAATGAAGATTTATGAGATCCTTTCACATGCATCGTCTGGCATTTATCAAGTTTTCAATACTTTAATGCATTTTCTAACTTCCATGTGTGATTTTTGGCTCTTAGTCCGTTTTTTCTAAACCCATTATATCTCTTACCAGAAATCTGTGTGTTTGTAAAACTGGAACATTCGTCAATGGGATTTGAAGACTTGACCCACTTGTTTACTTGAAGCCCCATTTTTCCAACGAACGGGGGTATTTTGCAAGGTTTAATTTATTTACTTTCATTCCTATTTTCCATATATCACTAAAAAGAGAGAGTCAGCTTGTTTTGTCACAATAAGTAAATGGACCACCTCTCCAAGCCCCGCCGTGGTCGAATTGGCAGGACGGATAAGGTAGTAACGCTCTCCGATGAAGCTTTAAAGGTGCTCATTGAGTTTATATCGATAACTAAGTGAGAGTATTAAAGGGTCATTACCACATGACAATACGTGTAGTTAGCGTTATCAGTCAGTATCAAGTATCACACCTGACAGTTACGGAAAAAGTTTAAACTTTTAATTTTGTGGTGTCCTGACTTGTAACGGTTTGGCGCATAATTTGAAAAAGTATCTGGTCACGTATTTTTGAAACTCCGAATTAAACCGTTAAGTAATCATTCATTAAACAGTTATTTACATATAGACAATGGGGATTGTCTAAGTTCGACCATTTATCATTTTTATGTGACGAAAACTTGACAGGTCTGAAATAAATTGTTGAATTTCCTGAACCAACTCAATGAGCCGCTTTAACTAAATATTGTTTAATTCATTTAAGTATGACTCCTCCGTTAACTTTTAGCCTCCTCTCATGCTATCTCGCCTCCTTCATCACTCTGTTTTATTTCCCAATATCAGTTAGTTAGATCACAACTCCTTGATTAGATGGAGGTCGGGAGTTCGAGTCCTCGCAGGGTCATACCGAATACTCTAAAAACTCTAAAAAAAACTACTGCCATTGTGCGTGGTGCTCAGCATAAGCAATGGAGTAGAGAAAACAAGCCAGTGAGCCACAAATGGAAAAAGGGCTGTTGCCGACTTGACTTGAACCAATCGGTTGGAAACTGGGCCGTTAAACTCTATCTAACCTAACATAACCCTGCTGAGATAGGATTTAACGGAACATCAACAAAAATGTGTGAGTCTCACTATTGAAAAAGGTTAAGTTTAAATAAGATTTCAAATACCATTTGAGTTCTTTTTCAAATACAGTGCAAGCCCTTCTTTTAAGTTACCTCTTACGACAGGCGGTAAAAACCGTGGGCATATTCTACAACCCCAAGTCCGTAGAAGTAACAACCATTGAGGCGTTTGCTCGGTTTGGGGGCGCCGACAAACCGCCAGTTCGTGGGATGAGGAGTAACTATCTTATGAGACCGTTTTAGGGGCAAAAGTTGGGGACAAACTACTCGCCAGGCACGACACCCTCACCCCACCTGGATGCAATTTAACGTCATACACAGGACCTTTTACCTCCCAATGGCTGTATTATTTATCTGAAGAGTTTTAATTACATTATATTTTTCCCTCATCAATTGCATACATCTTTCAGTATATTTTTACATTTTAATCATGTATTCTCAATAATCGCGAACAAACCTTTATACCTCTTAATCATGTTTACAACAGTCTGCTTGTTATATGCATCAATTTACGTTTGTCAGCTGTGGTCGACCTACATAACAGAAATAAATATTTATATAAAATTATCTATAAGGTACCAGTTGTTGACATTCAATAAAAACTAAGTTCAAATTTCTTGTAAATTAACGTCAGGGCATTCTTGATCGTCAAAGAAACCGATTTTATCTAATTCTCATGAGATTTCCAGACTTTAAATTAATTTGAAGATTCTTAATGAAAAGACTGTTGAACTTATAGTTAAACATAATTGATTCTTGAAGGCGTCAATTTGACTCCTGACGGTTAATCTACCGCCAAGTTGATCTATCACATTTATCAAGTAAATAATTCTGTCACGACTCCATTTTTTAAAAAAAAAACTGTGTCTACTCACTTCTTTAAACCTCATCTTTTAAATGCCGACTTCCTATTGCATGAATGAAAAATTTGAAACCCAGTTTTAACCTAAAAGTGAATTTAAGTTGTGTACAGTCATAACCAAAAGGCTGAAAATGAACTACTTATGCGTCTACACAACTACGAAAGCATCACTTTGTTTCTGGTAAATGTTCTCGCGCTCACAAAGTAACGTCCATCCTTCACTTAGCCTTTATGTTTTGCAGCTAATAATTTGCAAGTTTTAGAAATTAACGACAGCAGTGATTTCATTTTGTGCGTGCATAGCTGTATTGTTTAGAATTAATAACAAACACTCCAGTGGCGTAGGCAAGGGGGTTGGGGGGTTAGGGAGTTGGGTGGGAGTGGGGGCTGGGTGGGGGTCAAACCCCCACATGAACCAACCTTGCAATGCAAAAATCACCTAAAATAGCGGTTTTTCTCTCTATCCTTAGACTTTTCTCTCATTTCGTGCCCCAAAACCCCGCCATGACACCACACCCCATGACACAATCCTGGCTACGCGCCTGCAAGACTCTCCCTAGCTTCGGCTAAAAAGATTAGCATGTAATTATTTGGAAACCAAAATTACTTAGGAGATGCGATAAACAAAATTACTTAGGAGATACGATAAACCAGAAAAACAGATAAAAAACCTCAAACTGAGGTCAAGGTGTAATGAGATAATTTGGGCATACTGAATATTTTGAAATACGCCTAAAGCACTTAGCGATATCGATACTTGCACAAAATGTATAGAAATGATTAAAACAGTGGTGCATTTTTTCACTTTTTGTATCAGAAAAGTGATCAAAGGCTTTAGAAATTGCTCTCATGAGTTCAATGCTAAGTTAATGGTCGGCAGATATGCAAATGTGATATCGTGTTATTTGATATTAAAGGTATTAAAACAGTTAAAAAGCCACGATTCCCATTAGAATGTAACATTAGGCCTTTTGATAATTTCATAAAAAATACTGTTTTTTTCTTACATCATGAATACAGATGAGCTACCCATGCAAAGTTGTATCGTGCAGAAAGAGGTCTTATTAAAGTTCTCACAATATCGATAAAATGATTTAACACCATCAATTAAAATAGTTTTTTACATATTGTTTGTTTTTACATAATCGGTATTTTTTAACACTATCGGTTGTTTTTACATTTTTTGGTATTTTTAACATTTATCGCTTGTTTTTATATTATTGGTATGTTTTACATTATCGGTATTTTTTACTCTATTTTTTACATTATCAGTTGTTTTTATATTATCGATATTTTTTGCATTCTAGGTAGGGACAAAATTTGAGAAGGTACCCAAAACTTGCCCTTGTGGAGCCGTCACTGTTTCTTCTAATTGTGTAAACATACATTCTGCTCTGCAAGAGAGGTTAAAGGTCATATGATATCTCTAGAGGTCACAAAATCATTTGTGGTATACTCTTCATGTACTTTCAATAGCATATATCAAGATCTTTCTTCTTGCAGACACCAACTAGTCTGCTAAGCGCCCCTGAAGTTGCCACCCCTTACCCCCTAACACCCAACACCTTTAACCGCTGTTAGGGACTTCCTGCTGCTTCGGCCTTCGGGTACAATTGAATACCAACTCTGACGCCGCCAAAACTACGTAGTTTTGAAAGACCTTGGCACGTGCTATTGTTTAATTCGTCTAGAAATCATTGAATAGACATTTTGCTTTCTTCATCAGGTTCTAGTGGGTAAGACGGAAGAGGGTAACCCTATAGTGGGGTACATAGCTACCACCCAGCTGGACGAGGAACAAGGTAAGTTCCACACATGTGGATTGGCAACACTTGTCGAAGTTTTATCCTTACTTAATGACGGATATGCATTTTCTTCATTTTTATCGTCCATTGAACTAAACTAGGGGCATGGTTACCAGACAGTACATGGAATCAACAACATTATATGGAACTCTTTTGACAAAACACAGATTAGTCCAAGTGGTGTCTAAACTGACTAACCACGTTAGTCACTCATATTTGATCAAATTGTGTTTGTCGCTGACTAATTTCGTAGCAATGAACTGAAGAATATCGGTGTCAAAACTTAGGCAAGGGGGCTTGATATTTGCTAAAAACTTATTCAACTGAGTCAAATATTAGTCAATGTTGTAGTTCAAACACTGTTTTGATTAATATGTGTTTACAGCGCATGAAATGTATCGATTTAATACTAGTATTTGTTTAAGGCCCAATCCTCTCACTCCCAAAAGTATCAATTCTTCTGAACTACTTCCAACTGTCTAAAACTCATCCAGACCATAATATTACTTTATTGCTTCAGAGTTGAGTATACTGGCTACAAGAGCGCAATGTGTAATCAAAACACTATCGGTACAATCAGTGCATGTTGTGTTAAATGAGCTACAGTGCTCTGCGTTTTTGAACTTGCTGCCAATCAAATAATTGGGCCAATTGAAAATTTCTACAAAAATGCAGTTTGAGGGTAGGGTTGACTGCCTTTAAAATACATCGCAAGAGGGGGACTAGTCATTACATAGGGCACCCACTGTCTGGCAAAAATCAACACTTTAATTACTACAGTCAAATGTAGGTCGCCAGCTGCTTCCACGGACTTCCTATACATGGACAGAGCATACTGCTCGGCAGACTGTCGCTACCGTAGGTGTTAGAAAAAGCACACCAAGACGGCTGTCTGCTATGGTTTTGTGTGTGAAAGTTTGGACTTGCTCAAGTATATCGCCATACTTTTCAAGAAAATTGAAATAATTTCGAAATATGTCAACGTACTAAGGTCAAAATCACTTCACGTATTGCAGGAATATGATATTCTTTCCCATTCAAGTTTAACTTTTGTTTAAAATATTACAGAGTCTTCGTCAAATCAGACGATTTATAGCTTCACGGCGGTCATCTTGGTGCGCCTTCTCTGCCCCAGTCGGTGGCGAACATCTACGGATAGGACGTACATGTTACACGCTCTGTCCATGTATTAAGTCCGTGGCTGCTTCTCAGCTCGCTACACTTAATGCGTGTGCCAATCAAAAGGCTCGGAGCTTGTGACGTAGGTGAAAGCACGCTATAGGCGAAACGATGCGTTAATTTAGTCTATATATTACGTCACTGACCTGTTCATCTTGAATCCTAGTTCACGTGGAGATATAAACTATCCCTTATATATACAGACAATATCAACTGCAAAATTGCCAATTTTAGCTACCTGCAACAATCTACAGACATAAATACGAAACAGCATAACTTGAAGTCTGTAGGTTTTATTATACACAAGCAAGTCATGCAAATTAATTCACTCCAGGAGGAAATTTGCTCATTTGCAATTTTAAGTATATTCTTCTATATCCGAAAAATATCCTTTTATATGTTGTTTCAAATCGTATAAGGATTAAGTAAGAAAGTACATAATTATTGCAAAAGCCGTTTGAGGATAAAGATATTTTTACTAATGCAACCAAGCATATTTTGTCTTTAGGTGCAAGCACTCTCGATAGTTACCGCATTTAAACCGACCACTTGCAATCAGGTTGGTAGTCAAGGGCTACGAATCCCTCGTAATTTTTTCGCCCCTTGAGACTTTGAAGTTTGCCATGGACTTAATACATCTGTACACATTTGCCCCCCGAAAAAAAATCGATCCCATCGAAAAATTTTTCTCTATTCGGTAGCTAGTCTGACGGGACAGCTTGCAGTTGCAATTATGTTACCCCGTGAAGCGGATTTTTTATCAAGCTCTGGCGCATAGCTATGAAAAGTCAAGGATGCACCAAGAAGCTACGCGTCTACAATTTTATGCACTTAAAGGCCCAATTCTCTCACCCAAATAGTACCAATTCTCCTTACCTTCTAACTTAAGCCTCTCCCACAATTGTCTAAAATTCACCCTCATTTAAAATAAATCTCACTTCATTGCTTCAGTGTGAATACGGAAAAGCTCAACTTGTATAATCCAAACACTCTCAGTACACTTTATGCTGTGTAATACAAGATTTGGTACTCTGCATTGTTTGAATTAGCAGTCAATCAAAAAGCTGAACCTATTGAAAGTTTCTGTGTAGTTTGGGGTGAGAGGATAGGCCCTTTAAGTAAGTTGGGCGATATACATGTCCCAACATAGCATCGGTAGCTACAACAGGAATACATGATTAGACCTATACCTCTCTAGGTAGGCCATGCGCTGATCAGCAATGAATTGGACGAATCCATGCCAATGCTAAGAGGGTCGTACGTAGGAAATTTTCAGCCCTTTACGTCAAACGTGGGGTTAAACTAACATCTTACGTCATCTCCATGTCATCTATAGAGTACTTTACGTGACATCACAGTTGGTAAGTCACGACCATACTGCCGGGCAAATATCAACATTGTTTTAGTGCAACAGTCACACGTTGGTCATCAGCTGTTTCTCAGCTAGTACTAGTAACCCCAACTGCATACCTTAGAAGACGAACTACTTTCTAACACCACTTGAATTCAGTACCCCTGCCAGACCCTCATTTTTTGTCATGGCAAAACAACAAAGAAGTCCCGACGTGTATGTACGACCATTCTATTCAGATGCACAGAGAAAAGATTTTTATTGTAGAAGAAGTTTTCCTGTTGACGTTTAAATTTTGCTGTTTGAATCCTCATCAAGCAATTAGACACGATTAAGGCTTTTATGAAAGACCTTTTGTCATATCTAATTACTGGTAAAGATTAAGGAAATCACCAATTTAAGTGTTGTATTTCTAAACCTTACTGTGAAATCTGGTGATTGATATGAGGTACATTTTGCTCATCCTCGGTTACCAGCATGGTAAATATTACCTCATCTTGGCTTGAAATCTGTGAGGAACCTTTCCGTAAAAAGCGTTTCCTCTTTTTGCAAAGGGTGAGTTTTAAATGTATCTCCGTTGACTTGCACAGTGGGACCTCTCTGGACTGTTTCTCTTTTTTCTTCCCTTGCTGAAACCCCTCAAACGCGAGAATGTGTATATATTTTGCTATCAACCGCTTTATCAGAAGCGTATTAACAGCGAACGTTTCCCCCGAGAACTACAGCAATTCTTCATTCGTCGAGCCATGGTGCGCGGAGGAATATTTGATCGATGTCCTCAAACACCATTTCAATAGATTCCTGGTCATTAGTGCGAAATGTCGGCGACGGATGATTTGTGAGCCTTTTAAGAAAATAGTTACTCAACGGTTTAATTCCTCCCCCGTTCCTTTAATTTCCGTCCGTCAGATCAAAATTTCCGTCAGTTTTTCGTTTATCCTGTTAGTTTTGGCAAAGACAGCCAAAGGAAACTAACCTCGTGAGCTAAAACTGAGTATATAACTGATGTATCCCACGGATACGTTGAATGCTACAGTATATACGATTTAAGCTCGTCTTCGAATTGTTTGTGGACAACAGACGTTTATGGGGGAAGCAAAAGAGATAAAATATATAGAGTCAAATATATCATAAACGTCACTTTCAATGGGATTGCATGGGGCAAAACGCGTTGGATAATTCGGTGTCGTACGGAGTCTTACCTGGAAAAATGGAATATGTATCACAGAAATAATGTTGCTTAAAGCAGCCGGTGTTTGTATTTACAATTTTTTTCGCAACTTTAATTCTGCACTACATTTTTACGTTGACTTAAAAATAACACAAAATGACTCGGTGATCACGGTTGAACCTCGTGATCGGTTACAGTGTGTTGGAGGCTCTCAAATCATGCATCTGTTTGGATTTTTTATCCGATAAATATTAAGAAATTTTCCGATTAAACCGTAATTAACACGTATAAATTACGTATGACGTATAAATTGTAACCCGAAAAGTGTCTTCAATCTGTCCAGAATGGAAAAACCATCTTCTAAAATGAAAACTAATATTCTCTGTCAGAGTCTGCTTGCCTCTGTAAAGTGAGTCTTATTCACCCCTAGAAATGTTTTCTTATAGAACTTTACACCAAATTTGTAACAACAACTTTATTTAGGAAGTGAGTGGGCCATAATTTCCAAGATGAGAGAGGGGGACGGGGTTGACAGGCTGGGTTATTTAAAGTGCTGAAGACTTTCAGTGCCAGACAGGCGAATAAAAATCTTACAACGTTAGCTGCATTTAAAGAAGTAACCTCCAAAAGAGAATGTCGAGCAAATCGGCAAACTTATCAGTTTCGTTGGTATCTAAGGTTAGAATAACAGGAAATATATCAGAAAGTTACTAGTTCTGAACCAGCAGACTGCCTTCTTTCTTCTTCGGGGATGCATCAGTTCTACACTATTAAGTTCTTTGATGTGTCCAGGATGTAGTTATCGAATTTAAGTTATTTTTTCGGGGTTGGGGAAGGGATGCTCGAAGGAGTGTTTGATATACGAATTTGGTACCATATAGTAAAGGTTAAAGCTAACAAAAGTACCGTCCTGCTATTTTCAGACATGCATTTCGTATTTGATAGAACGGACAGCAAACAATGCTGTTAGCTGATGTGTTTTCTTTTCTGCCAGATTTTTGTACACCACTGCACCGCAGCTTCCTAAACAAGACAATAGTGAATTCAATATTTTTATGTGTGAAAGTAATTCCCCGCGGGAGAACCCTGGGAGAAAAAAGAAAAGTAATTATTTTAATGAGAAGCACGGTCGTTTACACCGTAAACGTGTGACAACGGCCAATTATCCTATATAAATACGCAAATCACATTCTTATACCAAACCAATTACATACGGAATAGTCTACAGAATTTAGATGATATTTATCATCCGCCCTTTGTAACAGTCTTTTCTTGCACAGATTGCTTTCAACTTGCTGGAACATTCTGACATCATTTCTTTATTACAGATCAGCAATTTAATTATGCTTGTTACTAAGTTTACATACAGCAAAACTTTGCACCGAATGACATTGCGGAATTACTATTAAACAGAGATTAACATGTGCGGAATCATGTGTACTCGTATCAGCAAAACTGTCATGATGTATAACATGTTATGTGTTCCAGATGCAAACCAGGAACCACAAACTGGAGAAAACAGTTTGCCTTAAAATCTGTGAAAACCCAAATTTCGTATTGGTCGTGCCATGTCAAAACTGGGTTATTCCATACGTACACATACGAAGAGAATGGTCGAAAAGAATTATGACCAAAAACGAAATCCTCGAAGACTCATCTCTTTAAACACTAATCTCTCATATCACCTGCCTACCTAAAGGCCTACATATAGGTTTTTAGTATAGACTGTTTCACACTTTCTCTTCCCGTTTCTCCCTCTCAGTCAGTCTCATCTTGATTTTAAGCCAACTAAATTTACATCTGCTTCTTGTGAGAATGATTCCGTTTAAGAGAACTGCACCTAGGATAAATTTTGTTTCATGTTAAACCTTACACACTTTTCTTTAAGATCATTTGCAAATAACCGTTTTAGATTGGCTGGGAATTGGATCTTGCAATCAAGCCCCGTAGAATGATTTACAACAGACGACAGTTTGTTGTTAAAATTCATTACACGCTGAGCACTTCTCGCACCTTCCGTTAGTTTCGTGTATATAAACGACCACGAATCCTTCAGGTACGACCTCAGTGCTTTAGAAAAAGCGGCATAAGATTGTGGCGTTAAACGTTTTTCATGCATAGTGTCAGTGGTTAATGGGGTTTTAGAGTCCCCCGTGCAAAATTTTTTCTAATATTTTTGTATTTAATGCATACCTAAGTGCCGTGCACGTCTGGCTTTTGGGGAAATATGTGGGAAAGTTTAGGAAATTAGGCTGTATCGTTCAAAGTGTAACCATGTCAGTTTTAGGGTAGCAGCTTAGGCCGATAAAATGTGTGCCTAATTATGTTTTACCCTGTTAGGAGAACTTTGGTTTTTCTATCGAGAATATACTCTGAATATCTCCTTTAAAAGTCATTACGTTAAAGATAAGTACCAAACTTAGCTCCTCTTCTCCATATCTTATGTTAATGTGACATTTGATTACGATAAAGGAAAACTTCCACACGTTCCAGGAAGAACACTTCCAAGTTGTGTTTATGTACATTGATGAGTGACAATGCAACCCGTACTTCGTACGATGCTGTCTCCATAGCAACTCCAGGATTTCGAATAAAACACTTCAAACGATGCACATTCACCTCCAAGTAACTTTGGTCGAGGTCAAGTGTTAAATGCATGACTTGCGCAAGTACACAGGGAGGCAAACGCGCGCACACGAGACAATCTGTCGTGGCATAAGTAACAATGCAGACTCGCTATAAGCGGACGTTTTGTATTCAGTAATCCTGTGGGCACAATTGCCTTTTTTTAAAAGTTCTGATAAGTGCGATTATTGAAGGATATTGAAACTTAAGCACTGTAAATACGCAAACTGTGTTACTTGACTGTGAAAAAATGTCTTAAGTTCGTTTCTATATGGTTGGTTTTGTAATACACCTATAAATTAGGCTAACACATTTTACTGACTAATGTATGGCAGACCGGGTGTTGAGGTACCGTACTACCAGAGCGTAAATTGAATGACGGTTCCTACAGGAATATTTCGCTTTTTTACATGAAGGAAACCCGTGTGAGGCAGGTTATGCGATTCATGAAATAAGATCTCAAGCATTGCGAGGAAATGGTCAGATTTTAATATTAGGCTATGTTCTATATGAATACTTGAATTGTGCATGAGGAGTCTTTTCCTACCAAAGGAAAACTGTATTTTTGGGGAAAACTGTTCTGATCCCGTAGCAGTGCAATGAGGAAACGATTTGTTACATATGAAAAGACAATTGCAATCTAAGATTATTTTGGCAAAATATTGAAACCAAATGCCATTTTTTTACACTCTTAAAACTCCCTCTTTAAAGGGGACGAGCCTCTCTTTTCTTTCCCATTATATTCCTATCTCAGGGTTCTTCTACGATTTTAAACTTCTGACCAGAACACTGCACGGGAAAGATTTGTTAGTTAGAAGAAATTTAATGACACACTGCAACATACATGTGTTATATACTGTCAACTATATAAAAAGATAAGGTTTATACACGGTTTCAAATATGGTTCAACACCTGCCCTTTAATCCCTATAACGGCAAGCGGAAAATATCGGGAGCACTCTCTAACCCCCGTACACAGTAGAGGCAATAATGTAGGAGTTTATTCGGTTTGTGGCGTCGACAACCCGTCAGTTCGTGGATTAATCATAACGGTCTTCCATACGCACTTTTGCAGGAGATAGCCGGGGACAAACTATTCGCCACACACGACCTTCTCACCCCACTTGAAGTCATACCCAGCCTATACCCAGGACCATGTACGTGAAAGAATGAAACCCGTCTAAAGTTACGATACATTTGCAAGACAGACCGTTTAGGCTTAAATCACCAGACTTCATTTTTTCTACTGCACAAGCCATGTTACTTACCATGTTACGTCATGATCACGAATACACTAACTTTTCCGTAGAAAAATAAAAGGTGTGTTCTCAGAAAAATGTATCGTGCAAGTATTTTCTCAAATAGAGCCCTTTTTGTCATCATCTTAATCCCCCAAATGATTGATTAAAGTAATATGATTACGATAGGATGACCTCATCACCAAAAGATGAATAACTTGTTGTAACCTAGGATGCTTCAAAGATCACGGAGAAAATGATAGGATCTCTACTACAATCATAACGCAAATATATATTTAGATTAAACAGGAGACGATGCTCTCCTAATTTCTTTTCAAAAAAGTCTTAGATCCTACTTTTGATACCAGAGTTCAGCTTTGTAATTATTTCATCTCATTAACGCATTTCTCATCAGTGCGCAATCTGCATTTCAGGAATGAGCTTTGAAGAACCTCTTAATTGAAAAATAATTTCTTCCCATATTCGTTACAGCTTCGTCATTCTGTTTCAAAGGCGCCATTTTGTATTCTGACTTGAAATTCCCCCCCCCCCCCCTCAATGAAATATTATGAAACGGTAAAATGGCAATTCCGACTGTTTTATATTCGGTGCCCGAACCTACACTCTAAAAACAAATTGGTTAGATTAAACCAATATCGTGTTCACGGATCAACCAACCTTTCTCGGGTTAAAGTAACCAGTAATTACGGGTCAAAATTAATATTGTATTCGTGAAAGTGATGAAAATTAAATGATAAAATTAACTTTTTTCAGGTAAGTTTTCTTCATTCTTTCTCGGTTACTTTACCCAGGAAATTTGTTGACAAATCTGTGACCACAAATACTGGTTAAATCTAACAATGGTGGTTTAACCTGCCCACCTCTGTTTTGCAATAACAGTAACTCACATTCTTCGAAAACAGCGTATTGCAATGTATAGGATAACCTTTGTAATGAAACAATGTGGATAAAGTGTATTCAAATGTGTCGGAAAATGCCGTTTAGCTCACCGCCATTGAGCACTCTGTTACCTCACGATTGCTCGATGTGAGTTTTTGCAGGTCAGATTGAGAAATTGGGTGAAATTACATCCGCACACCCTCTCGATATATCATTTGAACGTCCCACTTTTTGTCGTTTTAATTAAAATACAGGATCACTCTCCTGTACTCATAGCCATGTGACCCCCCCCCCCCAGCTTAATTAGGACGCAACCTGCCGGAAAAATGATAAAACTTGCCCGAATTTTTGCAAATGTTGACAGATGAAGCGGATTCGCTGAACCAAATATGTAACTTGCAAGAAAGATTATCTAGGGAGCGTCATCATTGGTTGGCACGAAAATTGGGTGGACAATTTTCTGAAAAATTGCTACCCCTATAAAATAACCAGGAAAGGCATTTTTCACGTTTGAAGTAGAATACAATGTAGTCCCTTTTTGAATTTTTGTTTGCAATAACGCTTTCCTCTGTGCCCAAAGAAAATTGCATCTCTTCCGACTGGGAGGGATAGGGGAGGGGCCAAACTGATACTATAATTTACGTTTACTAGCAAAACTACCGATTACATCGTTAAAAAAAATGAAAAGGTGTTTATTTAAGATCAAATCGAACTTAAAAGAAAAACGTAAAACCGTTTGGTTGTTCAGCACTTTCGTCATACCAGATTGATAACCAAATTTCAACGCTGTCCTACATTATTCTGTGGGCACTGACTTGTATTTAATTCATCTAATTTAGATGATGTTTATTTCAGGCTCAATAGGTCGTGCGACATGAAAATGACAAAATTGGGTGTTCGATGTAAAAAGCATCAAAACCCAAGAAAATAGGCTATCTCTCTAAAAGGTTACAGTATTCATCATTTAAAAATGTAAAGTCAAAATTTCAAACTGTAAGATGTGGTGTACCGCAGGGCTCAGTTCTTTGGCCCTTTCTCTTTATTATTTACATGAATGATATTGCTTTGATTTCTAAGAAAGCAGAAGTTGTACCCTTTGCTGATGATACAAACATTTTCTTCACTGGGAATGACTCTCATCAACTTGAAAGCAGTGTTGTTGTTCTGCAGTATGGTCATGTACAAAAACCTCCTACCTTCACAAACTGGTTCTTTTGCAAAAGAGAGTTGTTCGTTATATTTCTTTGTCCGGACCCCGTGACCACACCAGCGAGTTTAATAAGTCTCTTAATCTGTTGAAACTGTTCGATATGATCAACCTCAAAATTGTTTCTTTCACCTATCGTTTCATGCATGCACAGTCTTTCACCGAAATCATTTTCAGAATGCTTCACCAAAAATTCTTCAGTCCACAACTATTTTACTCGTCAATCTCTTC
Source organism: Holothuria scabra (assembly GCA_037179385.1). Lineage (NCBI taxonomy): Eukaryota > Metazoa > Echinodermata > Holothuroidea > Aspidochirotida > Holothuriidae > Holothuria > Holothuria scabra. The sequence continues at coordinate 26,774,365 of CM074182.1, read as the reverse complement.
TCCTGCACACTATTGTTACCCGCACCTCATCCTCACAGTTGATCCTAAGTTACAAAGCTATAAAACTATGGAACTTATTAATTCATTAATTAACAGGCCAAGTATAAATTCTTTGCGAAGAGGTTTCACCCAGTACTACATAGCTTTGTACTAATTCTTCAGTAGTCTTCATCACCATTTTTTGGTTGACTTTTCATACTGTTCAAGTGCATGCATCACATGTTTTTGTCACTATGCGCATTTTGTTTGTGGGAAGCCCAGGGCTTTCATGGGTGGGAGGGGACCGGAGGAGGGGGCCGGGTTGGTAAGAGGGGTTTTTTTAAGGGTTAGTTCTGAATTTTCTGTCCTTTTTTCTTCTTCTTTATGCTTATTTGTGTTTGCAACACAGCTACTCTAGGTAACTTGCTTTTGTTGTTTTGGGGAGTAGAACTCTCGACAAGCCCCTCAGGGTTTTTTAATTTTACTTCCACCTACTTCAGTGTTATGTATGTATTCAATACTTTTGTGTATCCATACATTTTGATGATGTAGAAAAACAAATAAACGAAACGTAACGAAAAAGCCCCAATTCCTATCAAAATCCGTCAAAATTTGACCATTTTACAGGGCAATATCTGATTTGCACTCCATCATTAATAAATATGAGCTCAATATGCAAATATTGTGATGTCATGAGAGGGACATCCCATATATGGCTAATGTTATCCTTTGTTTTTACAATCTTTATTTCAAGGAAACTTGTAACATTAGTTTGTCCCGAGGGGGTTATTTTGGAAGTTTAAATTGTGTCCTTGAAAATTGTCAGTATCAATAACCAAACCATAAACTATTTGCTGAGTAATTAGGAGATAATTAATATAAAAGAAGTCAACACTTTGTAACACGGCACATCATTATTTTTGCATAAGCAACAACTTGCTTTAGAAACATTCATACTTTGAAGAGGTATATCTTGAGAACCGTAAAATTCCAACGGATTTTCTTGTAGAAAAGTTCATTCTGTAACGACCAAGTGAAGTGAAGTAATTTTGCTGACATGTCACACTACCTTTAAGTTACCTGCTATCCTCGTTAGTGAAGGCAGTATACGAGGACAACATATCCTCATATGATTAATTAAGTCAGACCCCTTGACACTCCACACGTCTTACTCGTAAATAATGTGAAATCTGATACATTTCTTTCGCAGATAATGACTTCAGATCAATGCAGATGGATAACGTACTAAAATGGTTGTGCCGATTTCAAGTTAACAGTCAACGACCAAACGACCTCACCGAAATTGTAGCTTTCGATATCCTGTGTGGGACTTTCAACTTTGATAACATGTCTCCCGGTGAGTACATCAGTATATGCTCCTTGCAAAAAACTGCTACTGTACTTTTTATGTTTATACGTAGGCAAAACATAGTCCAGGTTAAATGTGAAATATTTTGATCGAGTAACAAAATAAACCGATTTAGGCTAGCTGAAACAGTTTGGCGTCCATTAAGAAATGAATATTCAAGACGGTTACTCTGTTACGCTCTAGGCGTTCAATAAACAGTCGTTCTGAGTTCTCTGCAGTAAATGTTCATCACTTACCCTGGACTGGACGGCCCATTTTACATGTTGGATTACTCTAGGTTTGACGTGGGGCTGTACTTTGCTGTATTAAAATAATCCACGTCATCCATCACGTGTCATTAACAGTTTATTATAAGTAAAGAACGCCGAATCAACCGTGAGTGCTGGTTGCACGCATCACGGAACACTTGTGTCAGCCAGGGATTGTCGCACTTTTGATTGGTTTGGGAAATGCACGCACGTTTGACTAGAAATAACTACTTCGCGAGAAGTGGTGAAAACGTGTCACAATTCTCTTGATCCTGGCACAAATTACAACTTTTGAATGTTGATGAGGAGCAATGTCTGTTAGGAACTAAGGTATACAGAGGTCTTTACGACCGTATGGGCAATGTAGGCTAATGTCGATTGAGGCTTCAGAACGATAATCTAATAGGATCAAATCGAATGGTTAACAGCGTATTGACAAAGAATTGTGTTTCAACTTAAATTTCCGCTCTAATCTAATAAAGGGCATTGCCTATTGTTTTCTCTTGTTTGGTGTCCTTCCGCACAGTGCGCTTCACTGGGGTGCTAATTGAAGGGATGGTCATGGTGCCCCCTCCTCTGTTAGTCGGGGAAAATCACTCGGAAAGAGACTGGCTGAGTCTGATCGAACAACAGGCGCAAACTCCTTAATGACCGTGATACATGGTTTGTTTTCAAACATTCAAAAATAGCACCACTTTGAATCTCAACCATTTTATTTGTTTCACATGGGGAAATCTTTTTAAAATATTTATAAACACAGAACGGTTTATAATTCAAAATGAGGCAGTACACCTTCGGAAGCCATCGTTTCAAGATATAAGTTTCTCACACATAGAATTTCAACTGTTTATTGCTTTATAATAGATCTTTAATTTAAGGAGAACACCATGTCTTGATAAAATGAAACAAATAAAGCATGTCCATAAAAGTATCAAAACATTGTTTATTCTAAATGGAATAAAATTCATGAATAAGCTGTTAAATTTAATGAACTATACTATATAAATTAATGATCCTACAACGTGAAGTTTTGCCCACATACGGGACACAAATGACTAAGCACAATCGCGTTGCATCTTTTGCATATTTCAGTAAAGCCAATTCGTCATTTCCTTTGACTTAACTGAAATGGAAACTTGACAACTTTTTATGAGTCAAACTGTTTAAGTGGATTCCTTTCGTCTTACCATCCCATCTGTCTCTTCAATCTTTATGTTGTCAAGCAGAAAACATTGAGATGGCTTCTCGTGTTGACAGAGTTGATACAATGCAGTTTTTACTAAAATAGAGCACCTAAATAACTCATGCATCAGTGTCATACATCGTCATGTTTATGTGGACGAGATCTCGTGGTTAATTATATAGGTCTCCATGCCATCGGAAGGCTGAAGAAAAACACTAAATTTTAAGATAAAACTTCATCTTGCGAACCGTTGGAAACATAAACAAACGCAACGTAATTTAAAGAAGTTGTAAACAGTGTTGACTTCTCCACGCACTTTGAAATGGATAGGTTAGTAAAAAAGACTTATACAGAGACACGTGAGTATAACAGCCTCAGCCTGTAGTATTTAAACTTACAGATAACTTAAAAAAGTCATATAGCTGCTTGGAGAAGAGATACGAGTTTTGAAATATGGGCACAAAAATACCCATACAGACTGGCAAGGAAGGGAAAACATTAGAGGCTTTATCAATAAGGAGTCATGTAAAATATGGCAGCTTTCAGTTTTAGGCAAATTAAACATAAAACTACTTGCTAATAATATGTTGTAAATCATCGTAGAAAATGACATTTACAGTCAGGCGCAATACGTAGGATCTGAGATACGAGACTGAAGGGAGAAAGATTTATTGATTTGTGATGAAATTAAATCAGTTAATAAAATTTAAGAAATATGAATTTTCGGAAAGACATAACTTTTCAAGCTTGTCAAAATGATTTTTCTAAAATTTTGATTAAGATCGTTTTGACTTTTTCTTTTACAAACGGTGCGATTTGATATTTTTCTGCAATTTTGTCGAGAATTTGTGTTAACAGGTTATTTCATACCCATTGTTACAATTTTGACGGTATGTGCATACCGCAAATTTTTGTAGTGTATGTACATACGGTATATGCATTCACTGTAAAAATAAAAAGAGTGCAATGTCACTTGCTAGAAGACTGGAAGTCATGAACACCACTCCTAAAGGATGGAAATTAACTAATGGATGTGGGTGGGGTGCAGAGGAGATAAATTAAGTCAGACTCTGCAGGTGAAGTACAGACGTATATACGTTACCTATCTTTTGAATTGATATGGAACGAAATTGACTTGTCAAAATAGAATAATTATGTTATTAAACCCATATTAACTCCTTAAATGAAAGTACGGTATATGAGAAAATTCAAAAATTAAATGTGAATAAAAAGAAAGGCACGGCGCATGAGCGTTTTCAGATTAACGCCTTGCACTTTTGTTGCTTGATTATGTATGGTACGGAAGAGTACGGTATATGCTATACTCACTGAAAACGGAAGACGTAGAAATCCTATTGAAGGTAATAAAGAGGTCACTGAAGTACATACATCGTCCGAATAGTACAGTCAGTAATACAGATTCGTTTGTGGCTGATTAGTAGTAAACTTGCCTTTAACAAGCACCACAAACTGCTTGTGATAAATCTGATAGGTGTTTCTGATGGAGACTTTTGTAATAAAACGAGTTTATTTTGTAATAAACCGTTCGATTGCCAGATCATTTTTCGGTTGTAAAGAAAAGTCCATTTTGAAATGGTTAGTGTACGAAATGGGGAAATGTGGAGTTTTTTTTTTTAATTTACTCTTATCTGGGAGTCGTTACTACTCTAAACGATCATCCTTATTGCACTAAAGATGGGGTCATTTTGTAACGAATTTCGTTTCACAAATTAAACAACGGCTTACATAAAAAAGCTTCCTTCTGTTGAACAAAATTTCCGACATTTAACGTAACATTTTTTTCGTACTGGCACAAAAACAACTATCTTGTAATTGAGCTAAAAACACAACTCTGTTTTATCCAACATTTTCGTAATTCTTCAAAAAGAATGATTTAATCCACTTATATTTCCCTCAGAACTGGTCACCCCACCCACCTTCGTTTGGAGCATTCAAAAGAATTCTCCTCAACTCATTCCTTGAGTTTTTGACTTGTATTGAGTTTTTGACTTGTAACGTAAACCAGATAATCCAAAACTCTGTTAAAAGAAATAAATGTGCCAAAATTTTCCCTAACCCTAAATCCTCCCTATCCCCTTTACTACCAGTAGCGTGTTGAAAGGGGGCAGGAGGGGCCCTCCACCTCCGAAGTCAGTCTGAGAAAGTCACTCAGAGTCGGGGGATTTAAAGGTTAGAGGGAGAAGAAAAGTTTGAAGAGACACACTGGGTACACAAACCTTAACCATACACCAGCCCCCGTGGGGGCAGAAAATGGCTGTCAAAGCAAAAAAAGAAAAGAAAAAGGTCCCCGAAAATTCGGATAACACAAGTACCGTTGCCAAGATCTGAAGTGCTGAGAACAAAAAGTAAAAGATCATCAAAATCCGTTCCAGTCGTTGAAATCACATGTTGTGTTCCCCACCTTCGAAATCCTGCACACGCCACTGACTATAACAAGTCTTAATTTACCTTGTAGAAACGCCATCAAACCAAAGTTTCTGTTGTGCCATTCTCCGTGTGTAACATTTTTAAATTTGTATATTATCTTTTTTAGAACAAACGACTGGGAAGAAAGACTGTAAAAAGTCAAAAGGTTCACAGAAGGCAGTTTTGTTATATTGACCTGTAATGCTTGATACAGTCACGAAACTATTACATAACAGTTCCATGATACAGTAGTAACGTTGTTGTGGCTTTCACATATCCGTCAGATGTTTTCGGTCACAAGATGTATTAAAATGTTAACGCTAGTCTAATACATAAATAATTATGGTATTCCAACGTAGATTCCTATGGGCGGCCAAAAGGGCAAAAAAGACAAAGTGCAAAATATTCATTTTAATTTCAAAAATAAAGTTTAAAGGTAAAAAAATATTCTAAGTGAGAAATTTAAAAATAAAATAAGCAATGATTACATTTTGAAAAACGAGCAATATTTATTACGTCCCCAAAACAAATTAAAAAACACTAAAAGTAGTTATAATTAATCTTAAAATTAACACATTACCATTTCATCCAAATGAAATATCAAAGCCCCCAATAAATAAAAAACTGGCAAACAAATAAAAAGAAATAAAATAAAAACGGAAATAGAGACGCACTTTTGTGTTTTTGTTTTATCTTGTGTTTTCATTTTATTTCCCGTTTTCGTTTTTTAACTCATTTGGGTTCCTTAATAGTTATTTGAAATCGTCTCTTTTTTGCCCTTTTGGCGCACCATAGGTGGCCAAAAGGGCAAAAAAAGACAATTTGCGAAAAAGACAAACTGCGAAAAAGACGGTTCGTGAAAAATAATGAGGGCGTCCTGAGATTGATGGATTCAGAGCACCTAAATATGCTTGGAAATCGCATTAGATATCCAAACCCGCACAACCAGTTAAAGCCAGCGCGAAGACTTAAAAACTGAATGCCCTCAGATGCTATTTGGAACAAAAAGCGAGAATTGCTAGGTTAGTTTTCTTCTAAAAGTTTTGTTTTCCTGGGCAATAATTGCTGTTTGTTCCATCATTTTTGAAAAGTGAGGGTGCTTTTTGAAGATGTCCCCCTTCAAAAAAGTGAGGGGGCGTCCCACGCCCCTCCCTCCAAGGACATTCAAGGGCATTCACTTTTTAAAACAATTTCCAAAAGAGAGGGGAGACCCCTTATACTTATCTCCGTCCCTTTAGACCCCTCCCTTATGCCAACGATCACAAAACTTATCCTCCCCTCCGCGACGAAAATTCTGACGACGCCGTTTCCCCTTCCACCACAAATGGTGAAAAGGTCCCCCACACTTTCATGTGATTCCCTTCCCCACCTCTTAACTGGTTGCTTTGCGGGCCGAGAGAAAACGTTATCACTCCATGGAGGTTTTAATAGCAAATAACACCTCCCTGATCGACTCAAGACTGCTCACTGATGTGCGTACTGCCTTGCTACATGCTCCTCAACAAAGGGAGTGTATGGCTGCAAGCAAGTCTTCGCGCTGGCTTTAACTGGTTGTGCGGGTATCTAATGCGATTTGCAAGCATATTTCCAAGCATATTTAGGTGCTCTGAATCCGTCAATCTCAGGACGCCCTCATTATTTTTCACGAATCGTCTTTTTCGCAGTTTGTCTTTTTCACCGTTTGTCTTTTCGCAAATTGTCTTTTTGCCCTTTTGGCCACCTATGGTGCGCCAAAAGGGCAAAAAAGACGATTTCAAATAACTATTAAGGAACCCAAATGAATTTAAAAAAAAAAAGAAAACGGGAAATAAAATGAAAACACAAGATAAAACAAAAACACAAAATTGCGTCTCTATTTGCGTTTTTATTTTATTTCTTTTTATTTGTTTTCCAGTTTTTATTTATTGGGGGCTTTGATATTTCATTTGGATAAAACGGTAATGTGTTAATTTTAAGATTAATTATAACTACTTTTAGTGTTTTTTAATTTGTTTTGGGGACGTAATAAATATTGCTCGTTTTTTAAAATGTAATCATTGCTTATTTTATTTTTAAATTTCTCACTTAGAATATTTTTTTACCTTTAAACTTTATTTTTGAAATTAAAATGAATATTTTGCACTTTGTCTTTTTTGCCCTTTTGGCCGCCCATAGATTCCTGCTGCTATATCTAAGGTCAATATGTGTTAAAAGGACTCTGAACCTGCCTGAGAAAAAATTTCTCCTTACTCCCGACCTTCTTTAGGCTCGTAACTTCTTCATGACACAAAAACTAGCGCTCATCCTACTGATCTTTACTTGATACCGTTTACTTTCACGCCTACCTTAGATTAGAGCTGCTAGCCCCCTGGTTTGAAAGAGTCATGTTTTCTGCTGGTAGCTTACATTTTTTTTGTCCAGTTTGCCTAGAAGACGAAATCCTTAATTTTACTTTCGTTTGGTTGGGTGTGCCTCCGTCCTGTTAGGTATGAGAATCAAGCTTAAAATTAGCTATTTTGGAACATCTCAAGGCAGATTGTGATGACTAGTCTCTATCATTGAACCATAGCTGAACTTAAAAACTTGCGCAAGACGATGGAAGAAATTTTTGATAATGGGTAAATGACTCGAGATCGGATTCGACTTCTGTCAGCCAAAAAAGTACCCCGAGACTTTTTCCCTGGGGCGCCTAGACATAAGATGTCACTTGATACTGCAAACTGTTTCTTGCTCGTGTTTCCAATGCCACCTTTATCTTTTACCTATATAACATTCCGCTTGGATGCTTTAAAAATGAGGATACCTTAACTTCATAGACAGCTCGTCCTTGCCATTAGCTCGTTGACTTTGTGGATATTTTTTCACACATTTATGCCTCCAAATCTCACCACGATTTGACCAAGGCTCCGTACATCTTCAGGATTTGTCAGGTTTGGTGTTATGAGCTCTCTTTTTAGTAAACAAGGGCAGCTGTTTAAGGAATACAGAAAGTCGAAAAATTATTTTCAAATAAAATATTTCTCACAATTTATTGTATTTTGAGATTCCTGAAATTTGCATATTCTGCACCTGGTTTGCCACGTTATCAGTCACTCCTATCAGTCAACCGAACGGTCATCCAAATAGTTTACACTCTAAATAGATTTGATCCGGTCCAAAATGGAATCAATTGTGGTTATTTCTGAACAAATTCTCGTTAAATGATTGACTTCATTCCTGATTGGGCCTCACTGATAACATTCGATTCTAATTTGACCAGGTGTTTTTGGAGCCTAGTGCAGATCATAGCCCTGTGTAGTCTGTGCTTCGTCCCAGATGACACATAAAAGAAGCACATTTACACTGTTTAACCGATAACCATAGAACATTAGAACACATCTTGTCTAAAGAGGAATAATCTCTGGCAATTTGCGCAGGTGATAAACATCCCCTCCACCGCACCACAGGCAAGGCCCTCAGTAAGGAAACCATTTCGTCCCTTCTTTTAATTCCCAGTCTTAGCATTCACTTGGAGACTCAAAGCTTCGTCGTTTTAGCTAGTTAGCTAAAATATTTGCTTTAACTGCGGATCCCCTGATACAGCGATTTGAAAAAGATGAGAAGTCATGTACTTGCCCAGACTTGCAGGGGAAAACATTCATGTTTTAAAACGCATGCAGTTATATGCATATAGATCCTTAGATAAAGGTGTCATTGCCCGCCGTCTTTCCTGGAATAGGTCTAAAAGACTCTCCAGTTACAAAAGTCCATCGGGGCAGTCAAGATAAAGTAAATGATCGCTAAATTTGGTCAATTTCCTTGAATTCTTACTTATGAATGGATAGTCCCGGCCAGGTGAGTAAGTTTTAATACAGATTGTTGCCAGCTCTAAACACGTGCGTCTGAACTGTTACACTTGAGGTACACTTTATAGGGCCTTTCTTCTCATCAAGCCTACTCTTATTGGAGTGTATTAGCTGAAGTTTTTGCACATTATACCTCCTTTGTATTGAATCCTTGGATTTTGTTAATATGGACAGAGAATCACGAAATCATCACGATATCCGGGTGCAGTTCGCATAATTTATGCTGACCAAGATGAGCGCCTGTCTATTGTCACTTGCTCAACTAAACCCAATGACAATTCTGCAAACTTTCAGACAAAATAAAAGCCTGAATGGAATGATAATATGGCAGTCATCCAACAGGATTCTCTTCTTGAATTTGGTCTATACTTGCGTTCTTTCAAAACATTACCATCTTCAGTCTTGCAAAATCCGTTCATATTCAACCACTTGAGCAAGTCCAAACTTTAACACACAAAACTATACATCAGACACTCTCGGGGGGGGGGGGGCATACGTGTTGAGAGCTTCGTCCATAATTACATATTCGTAATTAAATGTTCTTACCAATGAACTCTTTTTGACCCAGTGAGTTGCTAGAGACCCTGCTTTGATGAGACCCTAATTTGACATTGTTGCCGCAGTTATGTACCAGTGTAGGTCAGTTTGTTCCCCCAAGAAGCATTAAGCTGTACCTCTTAGTCCCTTTAAGAAAGTTATGAACTTCACTATTCACTTTAAATCCTTATATTAATCCAATCATGAACTATCCACGCAAAGTCCAGTAATCTATGCTAACATGAATCAGACTGACCTTGCATGATCAGTCTCGCCATGTGGCTACTTTGGAAAATGCGGTTTGTAATTCTGAAAGGTTAGAAATCTCCCCTTCCCATTGAACATCAGCTCCTCGTATGTTTGAGCGACAACTCTAGTAGAGTTTATAAGTAAGAAGAATTCTTCAAAATTATGTGGCTCGGACTTCAAAAACATGTCCCATTCTTCCCAAACTTTCAAGTACCGTTCCTATATATTATGGCAGCTCCTCTTGTTGGTAGTTGATAGTTTTTCAAATGGGATTCCGTTTCTTTTTGATTGTTTCTTTCTTTAGCTTTAGACCATTTTACATTGCCTGTCCTTTACTTGCATTAATTTACATAGTTAGGGTCTTTGGCAAAGCCAATTAATCTTTCTGTAGATTTCACCTTATAGTGGAAAGGTATAGAAAATCTGTATTCTTTAGAGTCTTATAATCATGTAAGGTTAAACAACTTTTCACCAATCCCTCGAATGAAGCTCGTTTTGTTGCCTGTAGGCTGATTAGTTTTCCTTTGGAAGCAATTATCCGTTTTCTCCGAAAATCCGAATGATGGAGAGGCAGGGGAAGACTAACATGCTTACAATTTCCTTTTTCAGTCGAGCTATATAGGTCCTTCGAATCAGAGACTGGTCGTCAAATCGTCAAAGGAAGCATTGACGGGAAATCGTGCTGTTTATGAAACTATAGAATGAAAGATACATCCAGAACATTCTGCAATTTTACTTATAATTCCCTGGATGAACAGTTCCACTTACTATCTCAGATCTGGCTTTCAGACTTTCACATTATTTCATGTTCTCCAGAGAAATATCTACAGTTTCCATTTGGAGGTTAAGGACGGCGTTTAAAAGACGCTAAGACGATATTAGGTTACTTTTTAAAGAAACCATTAGTTGTCAGGAATATTACAGATGTCAAAAGAACCAATTATTGTAAACACGCAAGAGCACATGGTAAAACATTCCAAGATGTTTGCCATTCGAAATTGTCTTCCGGTGGCTTAAACTGTATATTTTATGCACATATTACTGATTCTTATCAATGTCCTCCTTGAATATAAACTCTGCATTTAATTACATTGGCAGGGTATAGCTATATGTAAACGGCGAATAATTCGGGGAGTCCAGGCCGTGTTGCCTAACTTGAATATTTGAAACTACTGTTCTATGATTACATCCTTAAATGAGACACAATAACTAGCAAATTATCTTGGTTACACCAGGTCAACAAAATTATCACTTGGCAAGAAATTTAAATCATTTTGTGAGTCTAAGTTTTTTGTTTTTCAAATCTAATGGCAATGGTTGGTACTGATGTACTTGAGGTACTTAACTACATTAGTCAGTCTAATTTGATTCATCCAATGCCCCATCTCCTCAAAGAGCAAAGTCTAAAAAACTCTTTCTAAAAAAAAGAACATTCGTAGTTTCACTTCCACGAGTCTATTAACTTTACTATTCACTAGTAAAAGGGATTAGGTCCCTTTAAGCGTAGTAGTATACATTGTATATTTTCCTTTCCCTTAATATCAAGCATATTTACAACAGGATACACTCCGAATAGAAGACCCAACAATGACATGACTTTGACAATAACCAAAAATTCATACCGTGATGTACGTCGTATATACCGACTGAATGGTCAAGTGGTAAGAGCATCTGACTGGCAGTCAGGAGTCCTCAATCTCGACTCCTGGCCGGGCCATACCGAAGACTTCAAAAAATTGCACCTTCTGCCATCATGCATTGTGCATTGTGCTCAGTAAAAGTAATGGAGTGGGGTTAAACAAGCAAGTGAGCTACAAATGGAAAGCAGACCCGACGTAAACCAATTGGTCAGAAATTGGGCCGAAAACTCCATCTTACCAACAAACTTACGTTGTATAGATATTGCCCTCTTTCGTGATTTACTTACTATATTAATAAAGTTTATATCCAAACTTTTAAAGAATTCCAAAATGTCTTCCGTTTGATGTTACTGCTATGAAAATGAAGTACAGAAAACTCAACTGCACATAAAAATGAGAAAGGAAATCAGTTGCAATCTTTGTTGTTATGTAAACCATAATGCCGATTGCGATGATAGAGTGCTCTCACTGACTTCACATACCGGTACCCCCCACATACCCCATCCCTTTTGGCGGGCAAAAGTTGGTGTAGTACACTGAGCAAGTGTAGCAAGCTGAGAAGCATTTGACGTTTGCGCTGACTAAGTTTGCACTGACATACTGTTGACCTTTTCCCGGCAGTGGGCGTGACTTACCAACTGTGGCGACACCTAATAACACTCTATACCCACCTGGCTTTATGTAAACATTAGCAATCGGGTTTATTTCATTAAACATAAAAGAATCACGAAACTTTCATCCAATCATTTCGTAGTAAACCCGCACTCTTCATTAGTTGTCTTCTTTCATATTTTATCAAACGGTCCGATGCCTCTTTTGCATCAAAATGCCATCCACTTCTTTCGGCATGAAAACATATACTACGGCTTCTTATTTGACTTATCATAAAAATGTAACTCCATGTTCGTCTCCTTGTTTTGTAAACATTTACCGTCAACTTTCATACGAAACAACGTTTGCAAAACTGTCAGCCTGATGCGATTAAAAGGAGTAAATGTAATGTACACAGCAGGAAGTCTCATGTGCGACTCTCGGACCGGCATCGCCTGGAACTTAATAGGATTGTTCGGTTCATTTACTATTTATTAACTTCACATGTTACAGGCTGCGCCTAGCTGTATCTACAATGTAGTGAAACTATCGTCGTGTTGTTCATTTTATTTTTGTTTCCGTGCATACAAGAAATGACTCATCATGTACAAACTTGATAGATTATATACATATACCTTAATGTTATGTCCAGTGAGTTATTAAACGCTTGGCTTGACGTACAGAGGAACTGAGAATTAAAAAAAAAAAAACAGTTTTCATCAACTCATCGGTATATCAAAAACAAAAAGAAAAACAGGTTGTTTTGGGGTCAATACATACGTCATTTGTTTCGTCACTATTTCGGAATTCAGATGAAAAATGACCTTGTCAGCAAAGGAACAAAAACCTAAAATGTTCCGCTAATTATAATGACCGTCTGCTGAAGTACAGTAGCAGTATTATGAATGTTTGGTTTAGTTATGAAAATAATTAAGAAAGGAATTGCTCTTCTTGATTAGTTGTTTAATTAATGAAAACTTGAAACTCCTTTCGGTGATTTTACTGATTCTATTACCAAAATTCCCAGCACAAGTTGATGAAAAACTGAATATATTAACAAAGGCCAAGCCTTAAGGACTATTTCTTTGGCGTCAGCGTTCCTTGAACTACTCAACTGGGAATACTGCTATTTTCCATTGAAATCGACGTCTACGTTCAGCTTCATATTTATTGTTTCTTTCTCTTTCCTGTATTGTTGTGAAGTGTTTTATCCTTTACAGCAAGTTCATGTACATTTTAAGTTAAAGGCAGACTTTCATTGCAACAAAATGGATTTGTCACATCCCATTACTATATTTCATGACTGGTCACCCTAAGAATTTGAACAATTCTTAACATATCTTCAAAGATCGAGTAGATCGAGTAGGGGATGTTACAGAGTGTTGGAACAGACAGCGGGATGCGAACTGTGAATCACATAAGAAATAAGTCTACCCTGTAGATTCCTTGACAAGCAAGCTGTTGTAGTTTTACCAGAAATAAGAGCCAGACAAACAATGGAGTTGCACTTAGAATAAAGTGAGCTTTTGGACAACAAAGAAATGGAAAAATGTCAATTATTTGCAGTTTATCTTATTTTCTCCCCTTATACGTACGTCCGTCCCTCTGATTGGCCAGCATTTCTTTTGTACCTCACGGGATTGTCTTTGTCTTTGCACTCTGTTACTTATTCCCCTTGAAGGCATATTTTCATCATCCCAAACAGTTCCAATTCACCCAACCTACTTACTTCTAGCCCCTCCCACATTTATCTAAAACTCATCTTTATCCAGACACAGTCCTAGTTTATTGCTTCACGGCTTGTCCCAGTGGTCATACAAGTCCACAATGTGTAATCAAGACACTCTCAGTGCCCATACTGTGTAATTTAGCTAGAATGCATTGTTTGAATGTGATGCCAATCAAAAAGCTGTACCAATTGAGAGTTTTGATATATGTATACTGAAACTGTAGTTTCGGGTGACGAATGACTGCGTTTAAGAAAAGGCCCATGGCTGGTCAGACTTTAACCAATTGATTGGAAACTTAGCCTTTGCAAACTAACTATCAAAAGTTTTCTTAAGATGATGAAGCATAAAGAGGATGAACGTAGTACCAAGTTGTTGTGCCATTGACCCTTGAACAAGGTCTTCTATGACAGTTCATTTTGTAAGCGAATGGTTTTTGTTTTTGTACGGTAACTTTCTACTAAAGGTCTTCTTGACGTCTTTCAGCTATGTGATACTCAATTCAGCGTGGTTCACTTGTTCAAAATAAATACTATTTTTGAATAAAGTATAAACCACCGGCCGTGGAAAGGAATCTAATTATCAACCTCTTGTTTGGAGAACAAGTGAAAAATTACATTAGGTGTTTGTAACTGATTCAGTTCACACATGATGGTGTTAAGACGAACAACTTTCCTTTCCTTTCCTCTTCCACATGATGACCTCCTGTATTAACTCGGTTGGAAAGACAACCGTAACCAGGCTCAAAGTTTCAAGGATATAGTTACCTGTATGCATTTCTTACATCTGTGGCATTAAATGTATCATTCTCAAATAAAATGGCCGGCCCAACCAAAAGGAATTGTTGAAACTGAGCCGTAAAGCCTCATCTTACCAAGTTAGTTAGTTCGTTAGTTAGATGAGGTTTAACAACACATCAACACGAATGTGATATATAGTTTCAGTCAACTCGATATAAGTTCCAATTTCAAATTTATGTTCAAGTATTGCTAAAGTTCACGTTGGGTTTCCCTTTAATCGCCTCTTACGACAGGCGGGAGATACCGTGGGCATATTCTACTACCTCAGCCCACAGGGCAACCATGGAGGGGCTTGCTCGGTTTTGTGGCTCCGACAACCCGCCAGTTATAGGATGAGTAATAACGGTCTCTTGTGTGCATTTTATAGGCGAGGGTCAGGAACAAGCTTCTCACCACACACTACCTCCGCATCCTACCTGGATGCAGTTTAACGTCATACCCAGGATCTCATCTAACCAAGTGACCTAAATGGCCCATGTGTTCAGTCAAGCAATATTTGAATTATTACTAGAAGTTATTAAATCTTTTCCACGTCAGGTACCAATGGTTACTTCAAAAAACCGACATTTTGCTTAAGATAAGGAGGAACCTAACTTATTACTCTGGTTAAATGTGAATCCAATTCGTGATTTTGATGCTCGAGGTCTCTATAGGCGTTTAAAATGTTTTATGTTTTAACCCCAAATCCCGACTTCAAGCAATTAGCAAAAATGATAACCCAAAGTTGATTATCAAAATCGTTTCTATAAATAAAATTTCAACTTACTCACTCCTTCGTAATTGCATCTTTGCATGATATGAATACAAGAGAGATGCGGCAGCAGTTTTACAAACTATATAATGCCCAAGGGTAAACTTATATTCCTATTCATTTCAAGATCACGACAATAGATGAAAACAAAGAAAACAAAATATTGTTCGTTAATATGATAACATGACGTCATCTTTTGTTGTCAAATTTTTCATGTCGGCAAAACCGTATCATCTGACGTTTTATGAATCAAACATACCAATGAAAAGAAAATTTCCCACAATGCAATAGGTTGAAGGCCCGAACCTCTCACCCCAAACAGTTATAATTCTCCTAACTTCCTAATAAACCTCTCCCACAACTGTTTACCATTCATCCTCATCCAGACACAACCTCAGTTTATTGCTTCAGGGTGAGTACGCAAGATCTAGTGTGTATTCAAAACACTCTCAGTACAGTGCAGGCTGTGTAATATGAGCTGTGGTTCTTTGCATTGTTTGAACTAGCTGTCAATCAAAGAGCTGACCCAAGTTGATATTTTTTGTAAACCCCTACAAAAATTGTAGTTTGGGGTGAGAAAATTGGTCGTTTAAGTCCTATTTAACAAGAAGAAAACTGATTTTATGTTCTGACCTCCTTGTAAAACCGCCACGTCTAATTTAGCATGTCCAAGAATTTTTATTTTTCTAGCAGGTAGGAGGTTCTTTAGAAGAAGTTCCTTTATTTGGGAAAATTAGATAAGGATTAAGCAATCAGACTAGAATTATAGTTGATGATAATTTTTGGTCGTTGGTAGTTTGAAGTCAAAACAAGGAATAAAATCATTAAGGCCTACGTTTCGTTCTCGAAAAGCCACGGTACGAGATTGATTTCCAACATTTGATCTTTCATGATGGTCTTCCCGTACAGCAGAAGTTAAAAGTCCTGGTTTGTAGTTTACATTTCTTCTAAAATCACGTGATGCTTGAAATGGTTTTGAAAAAAATATATATCTGTATGCGAACGTCATCCAAAATAGCGCTAACGCAGACTGTGTGCATAATAAAATTGCGAGTTCCTACATTGTACACTATGGTTACATTTAACAAATCTGATTGCAATACTTCAAGGTTTAGATTTTAGTCTGAAAATATAGTAAAACCATTAAAGCTGTGTTTTACTTTTAAAAGTAATTCTTATCTATGAAGTATATTGCGTGTATTATGGGTATGACCTTAGGGTATCATTTCACCTCGCAACGAAAATTGTATATATGGATTCAGGGAGATGGCATTTTACATCTAACATCAATAATAGATCATGTATGGTCAAGTGGTAAGAGCATTCAACATACAGCTGAGAAAGATGGGGTTCAACGTCTAGCCAGATCGGGAAGCTGATCACACTGAAGACCTAAAAATGGAACCTACTGCAATTGTGCTTGGTGTTCAGTATACAATAGACAAATCCGGACAGCAAGTGAAGGTCTGATTTTAGTCGGCCACAACTGGTGTCTATCACACTTTAATCTTTCAATTTCCTTGCTTCCCTCTACCATACATGGTTGTGTACTAAATTGTATCTTGATTCTCTCAATTCCACTAAATGTTACGGTTTGAAATTCATGTAGACAGTAAATGAAGACGATTTAAGGCTGATGGACCCCACTTTTGGCTGCCTACAATCACTAAACAGAAACTTTAATCGGTTTCGTCTAGGGAAAACTAGACTAGACTAGACTAGAAACTATGCCACGACTGAAGAAGGGGGCTTACCGGCCCGACGTTAACCAATTTGTTAGAAACTGGATGGTAAAACTTCATTTAAGTAACTGTAAATTGCTTTCTCTGGAAAATCAAAATGCACCCCTCTTAAAGGCTAAACATCAGACGGATTGTATTTTTGTACAGGTCGCTCTTATACAGTAGGCTATGTTATAAAAGGAAAGCCTATATCACACCATCATATTTGCATCCGGATAAAACTCAACAATAGCATGCTGTAGCAGACTACCAAAAAAGCTACTATTTCGACCGTCCTAGAGTCGTAGTTTACATTAATGTAATACTGAAAATTCAAGTGCTAAAATAATGTATATAATCCATCATAATGTAAGATTAAATCTGTTCAGTCTATCTGTCAAATTATCTGAAGCGTACTGAGCTTTCAAATCCATTACCTGATGAAAAAGCCTCAGTGCGTTGCATTAATATTTTCCGTAACTTTGAAACAGTAACTGACGTTATTTTATCATTTGAACACATATCGTACCAGTAATACAGTCAGGCAACAACGTATAACTGGTTTGAGGCGGCCGTGACAACCAAACCAGTCTATGTAGTTTTTCCGATCTTCATTCCTTAACTTTGGCGTTTCGATACATTTCTTGAAATTGCTGTAATTTATTCATTTTCAACCCCGTATTTTTCTTTGTCTGTTTGTGCGAGGTTCAAGGCCATCGCCTTGGTGTCTCATATCAGCATGACAAATCACATGGCCAGTTTTATTGAAATTATTCAACATAAATCTTAGAGAATTCTGTCTTCGTTTGATGTATTCTTTATTCCTCTGTTTGTGCTTAGCTGTGTAGATTTAAGTCTCTATGGACATCCCGTTAATCTGTCACAGTCTGGATGAAGTATTAATAGTGTTATGAATAGCTAGCGGCATTTCGAAAAAAAAAAACTGATTTTGTATACTGGTTGCAACTTTAAGGTGATTCTAAAGAGAAAAACACGAAATTTGAAAAGCGAAGAAATTCTTTGTGAAGAAATGATATTACTATCCCTGGGTTGTTTTCATGGTGGGCTAGGGCAGATTACCAAAGGTCAAAGAAGGGGTACTTAGTTCCCCAGGTGTTTTTTATTTAAGGCAAAGAAGAGGAAGCCTCGTCAAGATCAAGGTTTTGCTAAAGAGAATGATTAAATAGGATGCAGCAAGGCCGTAAGGGCCACTTCAAATATTTTCATCCCCTCTCCCTTTAGAAGACCTAAACTGACAATTATGTTGAAACATGTCAGCATTGCATTTTAGTACATCTCCCCCCATGGAAAAAGTCTCCCCTCTTGGAAGCTATTACTCCCCCTATCAGTAGTTTGTCTGCATGGATAGGGGTCTGGATTACGGGTTTCTCATTGTCTTTGTGTAAAAACGGAATTGAGATCATTGAGGCTGTTTGGACTTCATCCTTTTTGTGTTGTTATGCGAAAAAGGAAGACTTTGTTCGAAAGTAGATTTTTTGGCAACAAAGACACTAAATTCTATTTATATTAATTATTACCTTTCCACATGTGTATAAGTATGTGCATAGTTTTATGGTAATATTAAAGTTATTGAAGGTCAGAAACATTCATCCAAACCTATTTTGAAGGAACATTTAAATCTCACAATTTCTGTTCAAATTTTCTCTTCAAAGTATCTTTAATAATATTTTAGGACTTAAATCATGGTTCTATACTAAAAGTGAACCAAGCACTCATGGTAAAATTCCCAATTGAACGATAAAATGTATATAATCACATGATCCTTAATACAAAAAAGGAAAGTCTACTGCACTAATTCAACTTGGAGTATATTCATTCCCCTATGAGCAGGTTTAAAGCAAATGTTTCTTTTAAGCTGTCCATCATTTTGTGTTTTTAGGGATTTTCCCTTTCCGAAGACCGAATGTCAAGGGTTGGATTCTGTATATAGTTGTTTTTGACAGGAATTCTCTTTCTCTTTATGAAAATAAACGCTTTAGGTTTTGCTTTATGCTTGTCAGAAGAAGTTTGCGAATGAATATTTACACTGCTTACTTTTTCTCATCTGTACTTTGAATGTTGCCGGTAGTGGTCGGTAGTCTTTGACTTTCTTTGTTTGTTATCGTCCCGCATGTTTGTAGAGGAAATTAGCTTTCCTAGTTTGGGGGGGGGGGGGGGGAGCAATTTCATTCGTTTGTACCAGCGCCTCAATTGTCCTTGCTTGTCTGGAAGAACGAAATGACGTACGACATGACAGTCCATGTTTACAGTTTGCATCAACACGAAGGTGTATAAAATGGGAGAAAGGGGAGGAGAGGGAAGACCATACACCCTTGATGGCGGGAAACACCCTTCGTATCTTTTCACCTTTAAAGTTTTTTTTTCATTATCCCAAACAGTTCCAATTCTCCCAACCTACTTACTTCTAGCCCCTCCCACATTTATCTAAAACTCATCTTTATCCAGACACAATCCTAGTTTATTGCTTCATGGCTTGTCCCAGTGCATGGTCATACAAGTCCATAATGTTATCAAGACACTCTCAGTGCCCATGCTGTGTAATTTAGCTAGAATGCATTTTTGAATGTGATGCCAATCAAGGAGCTGTACTAATAGAGAGTTTTGATATATGCATACTGAAACTGTAGTTTAGGGCGACGAATTAAGTATTTTAAGTAATTTAAGTAATTTAAGTATTAACGTAATTCATTATCAATAGCATCACCAGTAATATTGATAGACGTATTGCTGTTCAATGTATTTATAAGATTTCCCGACTTGCATGAAACGGGTGTTAGAATTTATCGTATAGAATATCAAGTACCGTATTTATCAAGAATATAAACAATATCAAGTGCAATAGCAATATCTTGTAGTGCAGGAACACTTCTATAGGGCTGCAGTACATGTGCTCAAAAGTTTCATGGAATTCCCCCCCCCCCCTTCCGCCCCCAAAACCAAAATATAGGCACTTCATTTTCAGAGGATAGCTTTCAAATTCCTGTCTTACTGCTATAGCAAGTTGTAACAGAATGATTGGAAAATCGAACTGTTTTAATGATAACCGTCTTTTCCTTTCACTCTTTGTCTTTAACAGGTGACATGTGTAATTGGAGCCATCCATTGTTTTTAATTTACCACGACCCATGTCGATTGAAGCCGGGTCTTGACAAGCCCTGGAGTATTGGGACTGTACTACTTGCAGATAAGGTTAATGAAGTTAAAACATCTGACACATTAAAAAGGTGACTTTTATCTATCTTCATAAGTTAGGTTTATTTTTCTTAAACTGTGCTATTAACAGTAGATTAACTTGAATAACATCACTGAATGACGTCTTCTCCACTCATTAACCAGGCCGTATCCATTATCTTCCATTAAGTCAAATATGGTATGCATGCATGGAACGCCGTTGTGAATATATAATGTCTTAAAGTTTTATATGCCGTGAGGTTTATGCTGTAAGCTGTGAATAATCTCACTTTATAGCAGACGCATGAGGATTGCGAAATGAGAAAAAATGCCTCCGATCGCAAATTCAGCTGAATTATGCAAGTATGAAAGTGTCATAGAAATAAATCTTTCCTCGAACAGATAAACTATTCAAAGAACACACCAAAACAACAAAACAGAAAAATAAGTTAAATGCAGGTCAAATGAAACGTATTTCGATTACTTGGCATTCGTTGTGTTTTTTATTCTCAGTAAGTAACATGATACTTTTTCGTAAATTGTTTTAAACTCAGCCATGCATTTGAAAGTACAAAGGCAGTCCTGAACTACAATTTCACCAGCAATCTAAAAAATATTCTCAGTTGGAAAGTGTCTTTGATGGAGAGAAAATTAAAAAATCAGTATAGTGACTCAAATAACACATCATGAACGAAAAGAGTTTCGATCACACGAGGTCTTATGTGATCACCAGGAAAGTCCTTGGAGCAATATAGTGGGATTGAGGATATGTTTTAGACAGTTGTGGTGGTGGTGGGAGGGGGGGGGGGGACTAACAGTTAAGAGTTTGGGAGGGGGGCTAGAAGTAAAGAGTTTGGGACAAAAGAAACTGTTGGGTGATAGTAATTGTCTTTGTCTTTAATTCTCTTAGGTTGGGGGCCTACTCCTCTCAAACGGTTCCAGTTCTCCCAAAACAATCTTACTTAAGCCCCTCTCACGACTGTGTAAAACTTATCCAGACACCATCTCAGTTTACTGCTTCAGGCAGAGTATACGAGACCTTAATGCGTAACCAAAACAATCACAATACAATAAAATGCTGTGTAATATGAGCTTCTGCATTCACTCTACACTTTTTGAAATTGCTGTCAATCAAGGAGTTGTACTAACTGAAAATTTTTGTGGACTACTACAAAAACTGTAGTTTGGGCTTAGAGAATTAGGCTTTTACGAATCTTTGAATTTAACTTGGAATCGACGTTAATGTTTATAATGACCAATAAGTATGGTTCATCGCACTATTATTATTATCATCGTTATCGTTATCGTTGTCGTTGTCGTTGTCGTTATCGTTATAGTTATTATTATTGTTATTATTATTATTATTGTTATTGTTATTGTTATTGTTATTGTTATTGTTATTGTTATTGTTATTGTTATTGTTATTGTTGTTATTATTATTATTATTATTATTATTATTATTATTATTATTATTATTATTATTATTATTATTATTATTATTATTATTATTATTATTATTATTATTATTATTATTATTATTATTATTTATCATCAATATCGGTATATTTAATTAAAAATGTAAGTAACTACATTCTGATTGTTGTTGTTGTTGTTGTTTACTAAGTTTTGTCGTTTAATGTATGCTTATTGCGCAGAATATCAAACCTTCGCAACACGAATATTCATGCTTTTAACTTCAAACCGTCTTTAGACTGTAAGATATGGTACAAAATCGCTGTAAATTTACAGAATAAAAAATAACGAAAAACATGAAGATTACGGAAATGTTCTGGTAATAAGTTTCCAGAACTTTTCTGTAACCCTTTTTTTATCTTTTTTTTTTGTTGTTCTGTAAATTTACGGTTATTTTTTACAGTGTATGTATTTCATTAGATATTTTTTGTCCCCTTTCTTACCTCAATGTACTAAACTGGTCTTACTTTGGGGTAGATGCGCACTCTGTAACAAGAATTTCCTTGATTGGCTGTTGTCATTGTTTTGTAACGATTGTATTCTTTGTTATGGTTGGGGATAAGGTTGGGGATTACCGCTGTCGTTATTCAGTTACGAAATTTCTTGTTAGGCTTACCGTTGTTAGACCCTTTACCGTTGTTTGGGTCCTTTTGGACCCATGCGGAGAGCTCGGCTGTCACACATCTTTACTGTTTCACGCGGAGCTCGAAACTGCGAGTAGCTACCCGAAAATTCGGCCACAACAGCGAGAGAGACAATAGTTTAAGGTCACGGGGTCAATGGCCTACGGAAGCCGATGCGGGGGGGGGGGGCTACGTCCGCTTTTCCGCCCACTCCCGGTCCGCGCAAATATGCCCCGATCGGAGCACAGTGGTAAAGGGTTAAGCACGTTTAAATTCTTGAAAATGTTTGAAAATAAAACACTACACGTTAAGCCATTAAACGTGCTTAAAGCGAACCGGTGACCGTTCACAGTCGGTCATCGCGTAACCTTTGGAACTTCCCAACATAATCGGAAAGTCGTCATTGAATATTGTCCCCGAGTAACGCCATCCCTGAAATAAGACAAACTGTCGGCTCACCAGCACCCTATACAACATTTGAAAGGATAATGTAAAGATTTAACCATGCTCAAGTGCTCATGGAGCTCGTGAAAAACTGCCATAACTGTTAATGATTTAGAAGATATCGTCAGAAGAAACATATACATCTCTGCGATTTCAACGTCTTCTAAAATTAAGGTGATATAATATTTAATATGCAAAATTTACCAAGTACAGATGTAGACCTCTGAATGATTGATTCATAGTTTGTACGTAAACTGGTAAAGTGTGCTTAAAATTTCGATTTCTTTCATTTCAGCATATTGGAGCAATGTCATAGAGGTTATATGGAAGATATTACAACTCTTCACCCAGAGACCTCAACTTTTACAAAAGACCAACGATGCCGAGGCAAACGAAGGGTTGACCTAGTGCTCTTCAGCAACGAACTTACACACATGAAACAAGTGAGTAGATTTAGACCTTATGCATTGACGACACACTGACGTAATGATAACAGCCATCCTTGGGGGCAAAACAATGGAACACATGACCGCGCTCATAACAATTCGCCCTGCACGTGTAGCATCGACTATTCGCTTGTCGGCTGGTTGAAAAATCAGCTGTCTGCATTTGTGTTGGGGTTGGTTTGTTTTGACTCCAAACGAGGTCGTACTTCTTGCTCTGTGATATCATATACATAAGGTCTAAACACACGCACGCGCCCGCACACACACGTACTATACGTAGGCCCAGTCTACACAAGAGCGATATCGGATCGAACTTCTATCCGAATTTTCTGAGTTTAAGGTAAAATCTCCTCCATCAATTGTCTGAAAGAACCCAAAATTTGCCATCCTATGTAAATATATGATCGGTATGGGAGGATAACGAAAATGAAGTGTTCACTATTTGTTTCATGACGTCACATTAACCATCAGCTTTTTTCGACTACCCTTTACCGATAAAAGCTTTTTGCGGATATGACGTAACGGGAAAATAAATATTACCTATATTTTCACAGTCCTGCGATGCAAATCACATATTTTCACAGCTTGGGCAGTTTTTGTTTCTTTTCGAACGAAGATGGAAGAGATTTTTAGTAGGACTCACAAAAATCGGAGAGAAACCCGATCCGATATCGCTGTAGTGTCACTTGGGCTTTGAAGGACTAATCCTCTCACCCCAAACTACAATTCTGGTAGGGGTATACCAAAATTCTCAATTGGCTCAATCTTTGATTGACAGCTAATTCGAACAATGCAGAGTACTAAAGCTTATATTACACATTAGGAACTGTACATTAGACAGTGTGCTAAATTCCTAAGCAAGACCGCTATCATTGCTCTTGTGAATGCACTGGTTCATTGCTGTATCGACTATTGCAATATTTTGCTAACTGGTATTCCGAAATGTATGCTGTACAAGATACAGCGTGTGCAAAATTACGCTGCCAGACTAGTTGCTAACAAGAACAGGTTATTCCCATCCTTAGCCTTGCTGAAGGACTTGCATTGGCTCCCAGTGTTTTACAGGAATCGATTCAAGATCTTGCTTCTTGTTTACAAATCCCTACACAATATGGCACCACTCTACCTTTCCAACATGTTCTCCTTTAAGAAAACAAAATATGAACTTAGATCTGAGACCACTCTCAATCTGGTTGTTCCTAGATATAGATCCATATTTGGTGAGCGCGCACTAGCTGTCCAAGGCCCTAAGTTATGGAATGATCTGCCCCTTTCAGTTAAGACAGCACGCTCTCTGGAACATTTTCAGTCCTTATTAAAAACCCACCTATTTAGCTGTGCCTTTGATGGTATCTGATAGTCCAACTTAGTCTTTTGTTCTCCACTGTGTCTTGTAAGGCGCATTAGAATAATTATTTTAAATAATGCGGCATATAAATTTCTTGAACTTGAACTTGAGTGTTTTGATTATACACATTGAGCTCTTTTATACAGACCTTGAAGCAATAAACTGAGATACTATCTGAATAAGGTAAAATTTCAAACAATTTTGGGAGGGACTTAAGAAAAAAGATTGGGAGAATAAGTTCTGTTTGGGGTGATCAACTGATCTGTGTCTGCTTAGCGACGCAAAACGAGCAACTGTGCGAAGTAAACTAAGAATGATGGCGTTATGAAAAATAAATTACACTAGGCTTATTATGACAAAATCGAAACCGGCAGTGAAAGCAAATGGGCTATGAACACGATCTGCAAAAGCGGTTAGTAAAAGTTCGAATTGATTCATTCAAATGAGTTCAAGTTGCGTCCCCTCTATAAAGACTATGCAGGTCAGCGAGTTTCAGTTTGGCACAATGGATGGAACTGATCATGAGCAGCCTAGTACGTGAATTACCAACACGGGCGCACTACAGCACTTTAGCAACAATTGTTGTCAAAGGACACTGGGTCAGAGAAATCCTAGCTACGCTTTAGCTGAAAGGGGCACGCCAACGGAAACGCGCTAGTCAAAACGGACTCAACTGAAGGGAAACTCAGTTAAACGCGCTAGTCAAAACGGACTGAACTGAAGGGAAACTCAGTTAACCCAGGCCCTAATCACTTAACCTAATCCCTTAGCCTAATCAAACCCGAACTCTAATCCATAGACCAAACCTGGCTTGAGAGTGAACCCAATCAGTTTAGTGTAGTTATGTAATCCTAGGACACCGTCGTAGTGAGAAACCTCTCAGAGTGCGTGTAGTGCATTTCGAAGCTTTGCAATATTCTGCTTGACCCGCATTTTATTTGAAGCAACATTTTACTACACGCTTAATTAAAACAACAGCTCTCCATACGGTTGCTTTAAAAAAAAAAAAAATCCAGTCGGTTACTCATGCAGGTAGCGGACCACTAATTATAAGTCCCATTGACTTACACACTAAATAAGGCTATTTCCGTGCCGCCTAGCTCCCAATTAGGCTATTTCCGTGCCCCCTAGCTCCCAGTAGAAGTTTTCAACCAGGACATGCCACCCCTCTGATCGAAGATCACAATCTCGGCTTTCGTGGCATTTTCAAATTTTCATACCATGACCATCGGAATTTTGAGCTAGAGAGCCTTGAATGATAGGGATGTGTTTCCCGCCATAATAGATACTCAAAAACGACCTTTCACGGAGCGGAGTAATACAATAAAAATGGCACTAAAATTGGTCAGATTGCCTTTAATTTTGCACAGTATGTATTTCAACCACGGAATTACATACAGGGACAGAGCATGTAACACGTGCGTCCTATCCGTAGATTCAGTTTCATTTATTCTCTATCTCACCTCGAAGAGGTATAAGAGACTTACAAATAGACATAAAGAACATAACAAATGGAAGTGATACAACAAAATGCATCAAAGTACAAAAAAGAAAGGTTTAAAGAACAAAGCAAAAGTAGAAAAAAAAGAAAAAAAAAAAGGAAAAATTATAACAAACATAATGATAGTACCAATGATGGTCGCCACAGGCTGAGACAGAAAAGGCGCACCAAGGTGGCCACCTTGAAGCTATAAATCGTCTGATTTGACGACGACTCTGTTTTATTTTGAGTAAAAGTTAAACTTGAATGGGAAAAAATATCATATTCCTGCAATACGTGAAGTGATTTTCACCTAAGCTTGCCATATTTCGAAAATATTTCAACTTTCTTTCAAAATCTTGTAATTGACTTGAGCAATTCCAGATATTTTCACCAATCATGGCAGACGACCATCTTGGTGCACTTTTTCTCACACGTACGGTAGCGACAATGTACTGTACAGTATGCTCTGTCCATGTATAGGAAGTCCGTGATTTCAACTCATTGTCTACAAAATCCAAATGAAAAATGATCATTTTTTGTAAGTAACACAGTCAGAAACAACATCCATAATTTTTTATGGCGATTTTTCTGTCGATAAACATTTTCCCAGACACGAAAATTGGAGTTAGTGGTCCGCTACCTGCAGCAAGATGGGTGCTCAAGACTAAAATTGAAACCACACATTTACATTGCGCGTCACGTGACCGTTGTGCATCATCCATTTGGCTTTTGTAGGACGCTCCTTCCAGCCAAAGCTTAGGATTTCTATGGACTGGATGGTAAAATAGCAAGACGCAAAACGCAGTGACGTCGGTGCATAACCTCTATTGAAACTTTATGGATATGACACTGTTTCATCGCTGAGACTCGTAAAGAAGTTGAATCAATGTTCAGACAGGAAACAAACGGAATTAAACTGTCCCCTAATGTTTGTGGATTCATGATTTCAAGATTAGTAACTTGTTTCCAGGTTGTTGTTTAATCGTCACTCTATTGTAAATGAGACAGTTCTGTTCTAAGAGTAGTCTGGGTACAGCGGCTTTCTTTAGCATCAACTTTCACATTCTCTCAGTGATTGCCGGACTGCACGAATAAATAAGTTCGTACCAATCCGAGGGTTACTCCAAGAACTGCAATACATGAAGGCGACATGTGATTTTTGTCTTGATCAAATGGAAGTCCCTTAGAGGCCTTTAAAACTCAGCTTTGTCACTAAAATCAAACATGTCGGAAATCTGATGCCAAAGTTTGACTTAAATGTTTGCCAGAATTCAGTGATACATTTCCATGCATTGACTTTTTACGGTACACTTTCTAAGGAAAATGATTCAACGCAAAAACCGTTGATTGACATTCATCGATCGTTATCTCCTTACAGTACAACAAATTAGGATCACCAAAACTCTCTTAATTCTTCAAAAGTGGCACAATTCTAAGGGTTGTTATTTTTAAAGTGTGCTTACGCTGTAAGCAATAGAGGCTTTTCACATGACGTCATAATACTCTCCGGCGGCCATGTTGGAGTACATGTAACTACGTAGTAAACCATACGGGACGCGCTTGCTCGTTCAATTTGTACACACCGTGCATATCACAGTGCACACTGTGCAGTGCGTTCGGCAAAAAGCCACATGTATTTGGCATGAATGTCCTCCAGCATGGCGGTTTTGTGACGCAATTGCAAAGCGTCTCCGCTTTTAATTCACATCTGGTATTGTAAACTCATGCATTGAATTCTCACCATGTTTTCTGGCCATATACTCGAGGAAGAGCTGTTCCAAAGGTAATTTGACAAGGACTTATACGCAAGACCAAGTGACAACAAACCATCTGAACACTGATGGCACTAAATGAGAGGCAGGGGGTGTTCCTGACCTCACCCCCCTTATTTGCCCCCCCCCCCCCTTATTTGCCATATCAAAAATGACATGGACCCATAAAGTAGCATAATGACAATATGGAATAATATTTATGGTTTTTTTTTCAGAGTCCATCTTTGTTTTACATACATATAACAATATAGGACACCATGGCATTATCATTTAGCCGGGCTGAATATCTACGTACGGGGATGATTTCTCGTCACCCTAACCTTCGTTACACCGAGAATGTAATGACGTGAATAGCTGCTAACATGTCATGTGCGTTAAAGGTAGTGTGAACATGTCGGCACAATGACCTCACTTCACTTGGCAGTTGTGGAGTGAAGTTTTCTAAGGAAAAATTAATTGGAATTATTTCAATATATTTATGGTTCTCAAGATATATCTCTTCAAAGTTTGAATGTTTCTGAAGAAAGTTGTTGCTCATGCAAAAATAATGATGTGGAGTGTTGCGTAGTGTTGACACTTCTTTTGTTAACCCTGTATAAATTACCTCTTAATTACATATCAGTTAGTCTATGGTTTGGCAATTTGTACTGAGGATTTTCAAAAACAATTTAAACTTCCAAAATAAAACCTGCAGGGCAAACTATTTTTGCAACTGCCCTTGAAATGAAGGTTGTATAAAACAAAGGATAACATTAGCCATATGATATATGGTATGTCCCTCCAATGACATCTCAAGATTTGCATATTGAGCACATATATTTATAAATAATAAAGTGCAAATCAAAAAATGCCCTTTAAAATGGTCAACTTTTGACGGATTTTGATGGTAATTGTGACTGTTTTCATGGTTTTTAATGCTTTTTATACCCAACACCCATTTTTTTCATTTTCATGTCACACTACCTTTAACGAATTATGTTCGCACCGTCGCAAGTTATCCCACGTGTACAATTTATCGTTTGTGAACGGACGGTCGTGTTCTGTCTTAGTATCCAACACTGTGGCAATGTATAAAGTACCAGCTTCATTAAGAAACACTTGTGAATGAGAAATATAACACACAACTTACAATTTTCGACAGTTTTACGTGGAAGAGAAAATTTCCAGGTGTTAATTTGTGATGCGAAACGGAAAAATAGAAGCCCTCGTAGGAGTTTGGGCAGATGACGTAGAATTAGACTAAGCCCCCATTTTTGTTGATTTTGAAGTTTTTTGCATATGTTTTCATGTGATGCGCACGGCTGTATAGGGATCAAGTGTGTCGAAGCTGTCGATATGGACTTTGGCCTTTCATTGGCTAAAAATAATTTGCGCACTTTTGGGGTCAATATTTAATTATTCATATTAACAACTACTACCTTTCACAGCTGAAAACGCGCAAAACATTGAGTACGCAATTTTATAAGAGCCTATTAAAATAAGCCTGTGGAGTGTGTTTACTGCAAAGCTGATGCAACTGTCTCTGCGTGTGTGCACGTAAACCTTTATCCGAGTGGTGCAGATATTTTCCGTTAACCCTTTACCGTTGTGCTCCGATCGGGGCATATTTGCGCGCCTCGGGAGTGGGCGGAAAAGCGGACGTAGCCCGCCCGGCATCGGCTTCCGTAGGCCATTGACCCCGTGACCTTAAACTATTGCCTCTCTTGCTGTTGTGGCCGAATTTTCGGGTAGCTACTCGCAGTTTCGAGCTCCGCGTGAAACAGTAAAGATGTGTGACAGCCGAGCTCTCCGCACGGGTCCAAAAGGACCCAAACAACGGTAAAGGGTTAATTTCATGAAGATCTCCACTCATGTAAATTCAGGCATGTAAACCACTGAGTCTGAACTAAGCAGTTTGCTCAAAAGCGTTAGATCCTTAAAATCCCTAAAGTTCGATGAAACTTATATAAGGAAGAGGTAACTGATGTGTATTAAAAAGTCATTTTCATCATAATATATTGCAACTTGCAAGCTAGTAGAATAGTTTGTAGAACGTTCATGCAAGACTACTTTGTAAAGTCTAACTTACTTTACATAAACATTTCATCCAGTGGTAGTGATGCAAATTATCTGGTAATTTTCTGCTCATTTTGAAATTCGTTCACATTTGTTGAAGCAAAAGTTTTATTGAAAACGAAGGCTAAGAGTAACCGTTGTTTGGGCTCTTCTGACAGGCAAAAAAAAATATTTCCGGTTGTCTGATGAGTCGCGATTTTTCAAAATTTGGCGATTTGCACCAATGAGGGTGGCGTATTGCTTAGGTGGTCTTCCATATAAAATCACATATTTCGGGAAGAAAATCGCATCGCACCCCAAATCCTCCGTTTTTACTTAGATTAGAACCCTTTTCTGAATGTCTGGACCATTGCCTGCCAAAAGTTACATGATTTCGTCCAGTTATTTGTAACAAAATCTGTCTAATATATAAGAACCAAACTCTAGTTTCGAGCAGATGATATCACCATAGAGGCACCCTACATTCAGACAGTTTTAGCATCATACATCGATATTTGAGCTATTCTGCAAATTTTCGTTTCTAACTCAACGATACAGAGCTCATTGCATAAGAACTTTGCTCCCACTGTAACAAATATATCTTCCAAGCAGGCAATAGCTGGGTATTCATACGTTGTTTCCACCCAGATATAGAGGAATATTTGTGCTTGCCCATGTTAAGCAGAGACAGTGTAATGAATTTATGTAAAAGATAATGAATATAATAGAATTCATCCTACGTGTGTGGAAGATTTAGATGCACCTCACTGAACCGCGTGTTTGGTCAAACGGTAAGAGCATCCGCCTCTCACGCGGAAGGCCCGGGGTCGATTCCCAGGTCGAGTCATACCAAAGACTCAAAAAATGGAACTTACTGCCGTTGTGCGTGATTCTCCGCAAAAGCAATGGAGTAGGGAAAACAAGCCAGTGGACCACAACTGGAAAAAAGGCTGTGGCCGGCTTGACTTGAACCAATAGGTTGGAACCTGGGCCGCAAAATTACATGTAACTAACTGCACCTCACTGGTTGTCCAATCAGCTGTTTTCATGTCATACCATAGGAGAGCGGACTTCTGATATTGTAACACCATATGCGCAAATTCTATTTCTCCAAAGGGGGCGTGCTTTTTGTATTGTGACATCATATGCATAAGGTCTTTTGTCTGATATGTTTTTCCAAAGTCCTCCCGAGGCTCTAGCAAAGAGCCGTTCGGCGAAACCAAACTTTAAACTGCTTCCCGAAGAAGTTATATGCCCTGCCACTGAAGGACAACTCTTTCAAGACCAACCTCACGGCCCTCATACCCTTTTTATCATTGGTTAAACTACCACAGATTCGGTTCGGATTCCGACCAGATATATCTGAGTTTTGATTAAAATCTTCTCCACTCTGATCGGGTTGAGCCTCAAATATGCCAACTTTTGTAAGCATATGAGTTGTACCGCTGGACTATGAAAATTTAATTTATACTCATTGTTTCGTGATGTATGTCACATCGACAGACAAATGTTATCGGCCATTGCTGTCCGATAAAAATATATGTCGAAGTGAAGTCAGAAAAAATCAGCATTTTCTTTGATAGAGATCTGATGCAAGTCATATCATTAACGACCAAAGATGGAGAAGATTTTAATAAAGCATCACAAAAATCGGATCGAAATCCTACTCCCAATTCCGTTGTAGTGTGACCTCTGCTTAAGCGTGAACGCAATGTATCTTACACTCTGCGGATACTACACACCATCAGAGAGCCGGACAAT
Organism: Holothuria scabra; assembly: GCA_037179385.1. Taxonomy (NCBI): domain Eukaryota; kingdom Metazoa; phylum Echinodermata; class Holothuroidea; order Aspidochirotida; family Holothuriidae; genus Holothuria; species Holothuria scabra. Next base: position 26,742,743 of record CM074182.1, on the reverse strand, counting down.
AAGCTAGTTCGACACTTCGTTGCCGCATGGGATTGTGGGACATAGCGTGGGAAACACAAAACGAGCTAAGCTGTTATAGTTCAGCGACCCTTGTTTTCGTTTATGCAACTCGAATGAAAATAAGGGTCTCAGTCCTACTTTACGGCAAATCAAAACGTCTTTTTTACACCAAAAAGACAATTTAGACACAGTTCAATACACGAAGCAACACTTGAGATCAATCTTTGTATTGTGGATGGGTAAAGAAAGAATGATTTCAGGAAATTTTCGTGTTTACTCATATACTGGAATTCGTGTTTTAGGTGCGGGATAGGTTTGTTTATCCCGACGATGTGGGGGATGTGCGCGTGTGCAGAACCGATAATACGAATTACCGAACTCGCTTAATGGGAAAGTTTGCTTACGTTGGCCTCGTATTCTCTTAAAGTTAGGCGTATCTTACTGCCAAAAAAAGAAGAAGAAATAAAAAACACCCGTCACCTTCCACAGCGACTAAAAATTTTATATATATTTGCTGTACAGGGTCAAACTGGCATCTTCAGGATCGTGAGGGTTCCCTGCAACTTGTTACTAAGGTTACGTAAGCTACGAGAAAGTTATTTCGATACGGAGATACTACAGGATCCATGGTTTATGTGCTTCTGATTCCTTTAAAATGTTTCAAAAATGTTAACTTACACTATTCGCAAAATATCCAAAGGAAATGCTCTGGAAACTGTCATCATCGGTGCACCGTAAGAAAAATGATAACGTAATCAAATCCTTGGCGCGTTAAGTCAAAGGAAATCCCCGAAGGTTTTTGAGAAGAATTGATTAGTTTGAGGCCTTGCAGGTTTATTTTGCCCATAAAATATTGCATTTTGTCAGTATGATGAGTCTGCTAGATGTCGGACGGAATTCGTAAATGAGCAAGATTTGTTCGTTTTCATATAAAATAATCTTCTACTCCTTAAATATCTATGCATATTTCCTTGTTCCCGGGAAATGAACCGATATTCATGACGCAAATATTTTGTTTTACTCTACGTTTCCATGCAGTATGAACACATGGATGGCAATCACCTTTCCCGTCCAGGTCTTTCCTTAGCGGCAAACGCTGTGCAATGTCACTTAATACTTTTTCGAGCATTAGTTAGTTAGGTAGGTAGTTAGTTAGTTAGTTAGATGAGATTTAACGACACACCAACCTATTTACAAGTGTGGTTTAGCTTTAAATTTCATTTCCGTTTAGTCCCCATTTACGACAGGCGGGAAATTCGGTGGGCATTTTCTACAATCTCAGCCCATAGGGACAAACCAAAGTGGGGCTTGCTCAGTTTAATGACGTCCAAAACCCCTCAATTATAGGATAAGTTTGCATGCATTTTATAGGCGTTAGTTCGGAACAAACTACTCGCCACACACGACCTCATTACCCTACCTGAATACAGTTAAAGGTCAAACCCATGACCCACTTTTTGCTAGCAAATTTTCCTGCGTTTCGAAAAAATAAACCTACAAATTAAGCAGCACGCTTTTTATTTAAAAAAAAAAAGCGTGCTGCAATATTTTGTTTTGTAAATACATTACAATTAGAAGTTTCTTTCTCTTTCCGGGCATAAATAATTTTATTGGGGAGTGTCTGCGTGACGTTGTTGTGCGCATTGGAATAATACTGTACAGTCTTTCACTTGATGTCATTATTGGTAAGCCACACCCACTGCCGGGCAAAAAAACAAAAGTTATAAGGTGCGTTCGTTTTAGCGGTTCCAGCCGGCTCAACCAGTTTGTTTACTGGACGATATCTGACGTAAAATACGTCACAGGGCTCAACTAGACCACCTCGCTGGGCTGGTCGTTATGACCGGATCAAAATGTGACGTTTTGATGACGTAAAGATCACTTTTTCGAAAGATTGATCGCTGGCTCGAGCCGCTAAATCGAACGTCGGTCGTCAGCCCCTTCTCAGTTAGCTGTACGTACTCTATATAGTTTTTGCCCGGGGTTTTTGCCGAGAAAGGGCGGGTTTGTGAATTCAGTGAAAACATTCCGTAATGTCGATGGCAATGTAGGAATTTAAATGGTATAATATGTGCCTCTTGAAATAGAAGTGGAACGGTAACGTTTTTGTGAAGGTGCCGTAACACATATGTGAACGGTACAATATCTTTCACCATAAGATGCTCCCCTGAAGTGACAAACTTGATTCAACTTGTGTATCACGTTAAAACAAGTAAAATATCAGTAACACCAGCTATATGGTCTTTCACCCCTATCAGTGTAAGATATATTATGTTGAAATTAATAGAGACAAATTCAAAATGTTCTTCTTTCAAAAATAAATTTCTGGGCATTTATCTCGACAACAACCTCTCATGGGTAAACCACACTAACAATATTTGTTCGAACTTTTCAAAACTGTCCATGAAATCAATGGTTATGTTAGATACAATATTAAGGAAATCCAAGAACAGGATTAAACAAAGAATAAATTAAACAAAGAAGAAAAAGAATAATTATATTGAAATGTAACTTCCCCGGGAAACCCCGATAATTGTTTTTACAACATATCAAGAAGAAACTTTAGGTCTTGAGTTTTCATTTAATAATTAAAAAAAAACTTATCATGGTCAGGTTACAGGTTATGAAGTTTTAAGACTCAGTTTCCAACCAATTGGTTCAAGTCGAGCCAGGCACAGCCTTTTAAACAGTTGTGGCTCAATTGGCTTATTTTCCCTACTCCATCAGTCCATTGCGTATGCTCAGTAGCAATATGCCTCTGATATTTATGTCCTCGCGTTTTGCTTTGTAAGGCTTCACACTCGATTCTCGAGACTTGTATATCATACTTGATGGAACTGATAAAGCTAGGCGGTGAGGGTGAGATGAGAAAGTGAAAAAAGGTAATGTTTTAAAATCTCAAGAGCCATTATCGTGTATGATATCATGTTACGGATTGCATGTCATCTTTGAGGAATCTAATGAATATTCATGTTCATTCATAATTTATCATTACATCTTATCTTTCTCAGGAATGTGAAGACTATGCCTTTGTCAGCCAACTTGCGTCACTTACAAGACACATACCAGTATGTATTACTTTATCAACGGCGGTGGGGGCAAGCTGCCCCCGTGGTTTGCCCCTTGGAAGTAACTCTGTTGACGAAACGGACAGTTCTAAGCAGAAGTTAATGTTTGAAACAACTGTTTGACGGCTTACCTCAAATTAGAATGGTAATCCCTAATTAAACAATCTGATCAAACAATCAATAATTCACCTTCTCCTTACCGACGTGTCCAGCTGTTATACGGGGTCACGGCTATTGTTAAGGTCTTTATATGTGATTTGAACTATTATAACGCCCCACTTGTCTACAGTGTTATCGTCATCGTCAGTCGTTTAGTCGTCGGTGAAGCCGTGTACACATGAGCATATCAGAATTTTATTGATGACGAAACGACTTTCTAGAACGTATTGAGACTTCTTTCACCTTCCTGAAAGGTTTGGTCATGTTTGATCCCAAATTAGCCACGATCTTATTTGACGTGATAAAAATTATTATCACGAGCGTACCAGCCCTAATACATATAAGAAAGAATAGAGAACGTGATGTACCGAAACCGCGTCGCCGTTACAAACTTTCGGGTTGTCACCACTCAATAGCTTTCATGTGATGTTGTTGTCAACGTCTGGTCCAGTGATGTCGTTTTGCGCGTTTTTGCTGACGTTGTACAATCGTGCTTGCTATTGCTGCTGGGATTTAGTTTTCCATGTATCTCACAAGCATTTTAAACGAACACTGGATCTTTTAAAAGTTATTTCGTTAAAATCTTCATTGAAAGGAAAGGATGCAAAGATAAGAGTAAGCGTTGGTCTATGTCTAAATTTCGCAAGAACTGAATGAAGTGGGATTGATGAAATAAAGGACAGCGTATGTCAACATGATAGATTTCATGTGGGGAAAGTGAGAAAAAAATGAGTCAAAGGATCATTCAATCAATCAATCAATCAACAACCACAGAGTTTGTGAAATGCTATATTGAAATGTTTTTTAATACAAATTATTAATATCTCATTAATTATAGAACGCAGCGATGTGGTCAAAAGAATACCCGGAAGTCATTTACTTCATTCCTTTATTAAAAATTAAGTCACGTGATTTTAAACATGGGATATTACTCAGGAGTTTTATTTGATTCTCATTATCTAGCTACATCCTAGTCGAATAACCAACACAGCAGTGTAGATTTTACAATAAGTGAGTTCGGTAATTCGTTTGGGGCACGTGCGCACATCCTCCACATCGTCGGGATAAACCACACAAACCCCACAATTCCATGATCAACTTCGAATTACCGAGGTCGCTTACTCGGTGTGAGGTTTGGCAGATGAACCAGATTGTAGCCCTTCATCTATTAATTTCATCAAGGCCTACAAACAAGTGTAACTCTCTCTCAGGACTGGGGCAATCAAATGCAGCCGCAATATATGGAGAAATGAAGAAATATATTATACATAAAAAGATATGTCTAAATAAGGGTGAAGAAACCTTAATATATGTACAAAATACCATGAGTTTTATTGTATTCCACACTGTCAAAGGATTTAATTTGGTGTACTTATACTCTTTAAAAAAGTTATTCCTGTCGAGAAAGTTGTTTTTTTTTTCAATTTAAGAAATTCTTCATTATTGCAGTCGTGGCCGTCTAGACAGTTGATTAAAGATATAAGAATAAATTGCAATTATGACCCTGGTTTTGTGGAAAAATTTAAGAGAACGGATGACAAAATGTGGAAGATGATTAAACACTGATGGAGACGGGACGGTTGATTTAATACGATTATGATATAAGGCATTGTTATCCTTCATTTTATCTCTCAGAATATTCTTGAGGCATCATCCATGAGCAACTTGAAGAGATTGTTTCAAAGTTTATTAAAGTTGGTAATAAACAAACTAAAAATGAAACAGAAGCAATTTTCAACAAAAACCATATTTTGTCAACACTCTCATCATAAAATGTTCAACAGTATAAAAAAAAATAAAAATAAAAAAAAATCATAAATTTCCCGTATCTATCTAAGAATTTTTATTATGCGACTATTGTAATCTATCAGTATCTCTTTCTTTTCGACTGATTTCGTTACAAGTTGTTGACACAAGTTTGATACGTAGTTCGAATAAACTATGCTATAAAACCTCTTTAAAACCGTTGAATTGGAACTTTTTGCAGATCTAGATTAAAGGGGTCACATTTTTCTTCACAAAAGAAATGTATGTCAGCATGTACACCGCTTTTTATGCAATGTGGGATAGTCGCATAAATTGTTTAAGGAGAAAGAAGAGTTGATTCTGATCGTTGTTCGATCAAGACCTTTACATTTAAAGGCATAATCTTCTCACCCCAGACCTACGCGCAGCAAGCCCCTCCCACAACTGTCAAAAATTCATCCTCAGCCAGAAACAATCTCAGTTTATTACTGCAGGGTGAGTATACAAGACCCATTGTGTTATCGGGACACTCTCAGTACAATACATGGTGCGTAATATAGGCCACAGTAATCTGCATTTCTCCAATTTCTTGTCAATCGAAGAGCATGTGACAATTGGAAATTTCTGTGGACCAGGTAAAAAAATTGTAGTTTTGGAGCGAATTGACTGTCTTTCAATGGTACGCGGCAATCTTGATAGGGAGTAAGGATATCGCTGTCTTTTTAAGGATGCATGCTGTTTTTGACTTTCAAATTTTCACTCTCTTTGTTCCAAGGCTTCTTTTATACCACGCATCCTTTTATTATCCCACAGAAAATTTCTACACTGTCTTTGGCTCTTAAACTAAAATAACAGAAGTTGAAATGAATATAATTGTTCAATTTATGTCTTTAACTTGTGAGCTGAGATATCAAATACACTCTACGAACAGTTGAGTTAGTTAGATGAAGTTTTACTGCTCAGAAAAGAATACTCAATGTTGTAGAAACAAAGCAAGTTTTGTAAAATTTATTGGGCAATTTTTATAACAATTGAGGGACATCATGATGATTTTCCCCACCTTCAGCAATTTTCTTCCTCAGCAATTCAGTTTGTGCTGTATTTGTTCAACTGTTATATGAGTAGATTTGTTATTCTTTACTAACAAATCACTAATAAAATTTCGGATTGCAATAGTTTGTGATGTTGCACTTAAATTTAACAGATTACCTAAATTCATTAAAACTTTAAATTCCTCTTGTAAGGAATGCCAATCGCCTAATTAAAGTTTGCCAATGGGACACGAACGGGAATCTTGTCAAATATCTGAAAAGAATCGTTTCAAAATTGACTGGAAATGGTTCTAAAATGGAACTATTCGTTTCATGTATGAGTCGAATCTATTCAAAGATTTGACGCAAGATTCCGGTTCAGGCCCCAATTGATTAGATTTTATTTAAATTTAACTAGAATTTTTTTAGAGTGTGGTGCGATGGTTCATCAATATCCCTGCAGGAGTGCAGGAACATATTTATACAATTAACTCTGTGGGTCAAAACTGACCAGTTTGTATTAGATGTAGGTGATCTCATTTAGCATGTTAGCTTACATATACTGAAGAAATTCCAGAACATGCTATCCTCTTCTTCTTCTTCTTCACCTTCCCTTCTTCTTCAGCTTGTGTTATCTTATAGCAAAGCCCTTTGCTTGCTTTCTGATGTCAACTGCACCGTGACAAACATATCCGTGTGATTTATTTTTTCAAACTGACCTCAACTGAGGAGGGGTAATTGTATTGACAACCACGCATGTCAAAATATGGGGGCCATAACCCCCAGCTCCCCGCTTCTCACCCTTTTTGATAGTAGAGTGCGTAGTAAACGTAATAATGTTCTGATTCCTTTTAATATAACAAAGAGTAAATTGCTACCTCCCTTCTACAGACAGATAGACGAATCCGGACAGCAAGTGGTGGTCTGATTTAAGTCGGCCATAACTAGGGCCTATGACCTTTTAATCTTTAGATTTTCTTGCTTACCTGTATCATGGATGGTTGTACACTAAATTGTAATTTTATTCCATCAATTTCACTGAATATGAAGGTTTGAAATTCATGTACACTGTTAAAAATTTCTGTAAATTTACAGACTTTTTTTAACTTAAACTTTTTGTATTTTACTTTTAATAGAGATTTTCTGTATCTTTACAGACACTTTGTATTGCTACAATAAAAAAAAGGTTATTTAACATATATTTTCTGTTTATTTGAAAAACCATTTCTGTCGCTTTTTTAACCAAATTTTACTGCTTTGTAAAACTTTTTCTGTAAGTTTACAGAAATTTTAACAGTATTTTGTATTTTTCTGATTTCACATAAATATACTGTCATTTAACAAACATTCATTTTGTTTTTAAGCTGAAAAAGAAACAAAAATAAGCCCAAACAAACAAAAAAGAAATAGCCAGAAAATTTTCAATATATAACATGCATCGTTCTGCGAAGTTTCAGTTTAAAAAAAAACATTTTTGGCAAATTTATGGCCCTATTTGAAAATCAACTTACATTTATTATAAAAGCATACTTAGTTATTACGTTCTTAGTTATAAATATCATACAACTGGTGTTTTGTCACACATTTTTAAGTAAAAAGAAATTGTAAGGCCCTAATTTCAGAGCACTGACAATTGGTATACTGATGTCAACTGATCGCCACAGGCGCTCATGCACTTGATCGGAGCAAATTAAAAACGTTTCACAAATTTACTTGAAAGAGTCTGTTACTTTACCACTTTATGACGTAAATCTCATTTTGCATAAATGGGTGGAGCTTATTTTGTAGGCATTTTCCTAACAAAAGGATTGCTGTTGCTTTGAATAATATCTTCTATGGCGTTTTTTAATCAGGAAGTGATAAACTTATTGTTTACCTTGTCTGGAAATGTTTGCAACCAATGTATTTGCATTCTTTGTCATATTTATTTTAAAAACAATTATTATATTGTACAAAAAATGTGACTTTCCAATTACAAAGTTCCTAGAGATAACAGTCTACTTGACAATAATATGACAACGAAGCATTCTCAATTGAATGTGTTTTGATTGAAAACAACTTCGTAACGACACATTACGTTGATAAGCAAATACCTGATCTACGTAATGGTGAAGTGTATGTTACGTAATAACATATGAAAGGTAAAAAAGCGATATTATAATAAATATTAAAACGTCGGGAATGAAAACAGTAGGCTGTAAATTCACATAAAATTAAGGTAAACAAAACAGAACAATTCTGTAATTCGATTTTACAGTAGACTTTTGTAAACTAATTTACATGCAAAAACTGTAAGGAAAAAACAAACCCTTAATGTTTTTTCATGATTACAGTCTGGCTGTAAAAAAAAACATTATTTGGTTGGAAAAAAAATTGCCATAAAAATTATGTAAATTTACAGAGAAATTTTTTAACAGTGTATGCAATAAATGAAGACGATTTAAGGCTGATGGACCCTACTAATGGCTGCCTAAAGTCACTAAACACATGCGATTATCGGTTTCGTCTATATGAAGACTCTGTCAACATGCTGAAGAAACTGAACTTCAATGTAATTTCTCGCAAAGATTTATCCCAATTGTGCAAATGATCGTACTCCCTGTGTACAAGAAAAAGGAAATAAACTTCGCTAACCTTATTGAAATATGGGACATGTTTGGACAAGTGAGAACATTACTATCGTATTCAGGGCAGGGAAGCAACACGGATGACCTGTTCTTACAAATTGCAATCGATCTAAGCAGTATGATTCAATATCTTCCAAGATATAGTTTTTCAATTTTACAAGACCCGTGTAAGGAATCACGATACATCTGGGACAAGTTTGTTTGGCGTCCCATTTTCTCAGAATGTGCGCAAGAATGAGAACAGCGAAAAAGAAATAGGAAAGATGGAAAACACTGTCAACAATAATATTACTTTACATTCGTTTAAATCTCACATTTTACAGGAACAAGGCGAGGTTTCCACACTTGTCTAATATTTTTCAAAAGTTGAATTTTGCAAATTAGTTCAAGCAAAAAGAGCACGTGTACTGTGAAAAATGTAAATTTACTGGACAAAAAATGAAGAGTAACATAAAAATTACAGAAAAGTTCTGGTAAAAAGTTTCCAGAACTTTTCTGTAATCTTTACTTATCGATTTATTTTGTTGTTATATAATCTACCTTAATTTTTACAGTGTGAGGATGGGGGGGGGGGGGGGGAGTTTGTTTGGAGAATGTTATAATCTTGGATCTAGTACACCGCCGGTACCGGTAGGGAAGCATTAACCCGAATCCTCAAAATCTGACAAAAAACGTTAATCATTCCCCGAAGTCATGTTGCTACCAGATTCTTTTATGAAGGATAAAAATGAAAGACCGTTCTTGAAATATGGAGTCCCCATGGCCTAGGCAAAATTGCTCGTTTAGCGTATTCCTTACGTAGGAGTATACAAGTTTACGTAAATAGAGCAGCTTACCTCACTCTGTCGGGTACCATATGACTGCAGGTTCTGGCTCTAAATCGTGGTCAATGCGTTACTGGTGTGTCTGTTTTAATTAAATTTATCATGTTAATTCAAGGGTTTTCCATGCCAAAGTGAATGAAAAGAAGAAAAGTGACTCTATTATTGAACAAAAAAGTATAACATATAGCTTTGAGCAAAACCAAGTCTCGAAGAGATCATCTGGCTCCAGATCTCTACCCGGCTCACCCTTCCCCCACCGTCCCTTTCTTATACGAGTAACGGTCGATTAAATTCACTCCTGTGCGGAATTATATGATGGTAGCCTGCTGCTGGGCAGTCGATCAGTTCAGATTGTCATATAAAAGTGAAATAAATTAGCAAAAGCAAAGAAAGTTGACTAGTAAACTGGTCCACCCGAGGGGCCTCAATCCGGCGCCCAACCAACGCACCCACGCACATCGAGCGGAATTTGAAACCATGCACAATGAAACACATTGGTACACAGCAGCTGGAATAGACCCTTCTGCCAGTCTACCACTCGACGACCCTACAATTAATTAGCCACAGCCGTATCTTTTTATAAATCAACTCCAACCATAACCCGTGGAATGGGTCCTTCTTTCTCAACCCCACGTCAAGGCTTCCTCATCATATATGACCGAAGAAGGGATGTGCCTCAAAGCCAAGCTATAAGTCAGGTGAGCATATAGGCAATTCTTACATGACTCAGACATCCTCCACTCTCATAACAGTTTAATTAATCTGTAAAGTCAGTAGCGAACTCACGTTTTCATGTCATAACAGAGTTACATTAGTGGTGGAATGCTGTTAAAAGGCATTCATTACGTCGGATAACAACATGCTTTCGTCGATTTTGCTGATATGCCGCTTAATAATGATCAAGAACACACTTCCATAGCCTTTGATCAGTCGGCGATTAACTTGCATGAAATTCTCGAGCGTTACATAATTACAAATTAACGTTTCGGGAAACAGTTCAAAATGAAGGAAAGTTTCTAGTCCATAACATCAGTTTCATTGTGATAGCAATGTCAACCATCTCTTTTATGACGGCATTCACCGACAACTTGATGACGTCAGCAATAAAACACCAAAGTCCTAACAGCTTGAATGCGGAGCATTAATACTACATTTATCTTCCCATCCAGGGTATGACATTCTTCACTGTTACACGTGATGCATTTTTATCTTACATCTGAAAATCAAAGGAAAACATGTTAAGTTGTTAGAGTATATAATATTTCAATAATTATTAACTACTATAATTTCATATTTAATCTGTCAGCAACATAGCCTGCGCAGCTGTCTGCAGCTGTGACGGTTGTGCCACGGAAAACTCTAGTTTTGTACATTGAGCAGAAGAAAAAAGACTGCCACAGTGGCAGAAGTGTCGAAAGATTTCATGTTTTTTTACTTTTACTTCAATGGTTTTTGTTATGGTAGCTTGTCCAATTTTTGTTTATTTTGTATACAAACAGGGGTGTTGCCGACTCTATACCTAACCCGATTCCGAGCAAGCTGAAATTTCAGAAAGCCAATGAACACATTTCCGGTCAATGACGAATCCGGCCTGAGTTCTGCAGTCAGTACAAACACACACATTGTTTTAAAAACCTTCCTCTCCGGGCAAAAAGAGTGGATTGAGGGATTGGGTTTTGGCGTGCATGGATTCCAAAAATAAAAAACAAAATATAAAAGATGACTACCAAATTGCTATCCCACAATCTCTAATAAATGTTAATTGCAAAACGGTCCATTTCACATATTTTTTCAGCCCATTTTGTACATGCATATGTGACCCATTCTTCTAGGCGGATTCTCCATTTGAATTGAACATAGAAAGTTGAATTAGTAAAAGTGGAAAGTGTACTCAATTCATTCCGAGCTTCCCAATACGGCAATGGGCGTCATTCCTGGGAGGACATGGCGAAACGTGTCCCCACATTTTGAAAAAAAAAGACACCCATCGATTTAAGATTTTAACACAGACTGTTAATTCGTGAGAGAAGTGCATCTCTCCACATTCTACGATAGGTTGACATAACTCCTCTGTATCCTTCATGTCAGACATGCCGAAAACTAACTGGTAAAGAGCAATCTGAAGTTTGTAATTTTGTTACGATATAAAAAGTACAGAATCGTCCATTAGACAAAAATGTTAACCAATTTGTACTGCGAACGCATAATATTATGACGAAGAAATTGTTTTTTTGCGTTATTTCAAATTTAGGACGAAGAGATATCAGTGAAAAAATTGAGAAAGATATCTAGAGTTGCAACGGCTTACTGAATACCCAACGAGTAAAAGCAGTGTCTTTCAACAGGCCTAAACTTTTCATTAACATATGAAAAGGAACTTGCCAGAAAACAAAGCAAAAACATTTGCATATCCCAGCATGAGATATCATTGGTTTCACTATAGTTGTAAGAGTGTTGACATAATTTGGCAAAGGGGCGGGGGAATAAATCTGACAGAGCTTCATGTCTCATTTATCTTCTACATTATCCAGTAGACAGACTGGGCCAAGCATTTTGGTAAGTCCACTTTTAAAACCACATTTTTTCCAGAAGATATGTACCCTTTTAAATACCTTGGCTGTTTCTTTGTGGTTACTGGCCCGGACTTTGCTCAACAAAGAAAAGAAAAAGAAAGGAGTTTTATGCCATCCTTATTTGAGTTATATGCTTGAAATATTTTTGAAAATGGCGCCCTCCATTACATTTCAAATTAATTTGTGTAATGCTGTTTGACATTGAAGTAGATGCCAAGGGAAAAGGGAAATACCTTCACTGAAATGATGAACTGAGCCAAGAAAAATGAGGGCGCTTCCGTTGAGAAACCAGTTAATTTATGGGGATATTCAATTATTGCTCCAATCGTGTGAGGAGGAACTCTCCCATTGTGGCATTTGTGACTGACAAAAGAACACTCTAATTATCCTAAATATACACATTTTGAAAAGAAGGACTGTTCAATCTCTAAAAATATGATTAATACCAGCGAAGAATGTGTACTGCGGCATGTTTAAGAACATTGCCCTATGAAGGACTTTTCTATGACGTCGTACGACCTATTCCAATCTTTCGTTGCCAATATGAAGAATCATTTCATGGGATATGATTGAATTACTTGGAAAACACTGTTAAAATTTGACTTCAATACTGCTCTTTCTAAGGACTAACATCTTTGAAATAATATTTTAAGAAGTTTTTCGCGTTAATTTGTTCAAAGTGTAAAAATAACTGTCAAATATTGAAAATTTTTACGATCTAAATTTACCACCAATCCCAGTTTTCAACTAGTTTAGGTCAGGAGTAAAATGCTATTTTATCCATTTTGACAGCGCTATAATCGAATTCAGGGGCCTCGAGTCCCGAGTCCGGGAATTTTCAACGATCAAGGACTCCAGTCCGTATTCGACTACAGCGCTGATTTTTTCCTTTGAGAAAAAATAAGTCACATTGCATGCAGCACTGTTTATAAAATCTTGAATTTGGCACTTGACAGTGTTGTTGCCATCAAATGCATTCAAGGTGCCAAATTAGAAGGGTAACCTTTTCTCCAGGGGATTCCCCGGTATTAGTCGCTTGCTAACTCAAATGAAGGCAACATGTCTTTCTATGCCTCACTGGATTCTAAGCTAATTGCTTGACTTTTGACAACGCTGGTGTAACAAATGTCTTTGCCTAAAGGGAATGAAGAAGTTAAAAAGTTGTTCACTGGAATATTGAAAAAGTCTTGATTATGATTTAGTAGACTATTCAGGGCATTTTCGTAATTTCTACTTGATGAGGTGGCTTAATAGGGAGTTACAAAAGATTTAAAACTTTCGTATATATGACCTTTGAACCGAAAATGCTGACTATAGCATCAGCAGTATGATTCCTCTTGGAATAACATAAACTGAGTTGAAGACTTGAGCAAGTCTATATCTACACTACTTTTTTGCAAGCTTACGGTCTTTTAAAGAATATGCGAATATAGGCCTTTTCCCAAAAAGTAAGTACATAAAACGGATTTTTGAATTCAGTTTTAGTGAGCATCATATTTTGCAATACTTAAATAGCAACGCGAAAAAATGATAAATATCATCAAGGCTCCATTTCACAATCCGTGGTTATTGCTGTTAGAAAGAGGATAATATTGACTTGCTTTTTAGAGAGACTATAACCGCTGGGATACTAGTATATTGAAACTGTTGATAACACTTTGGTTTATGTGTACAAAACTATAGGCAAGACGTGAACAAAAAAGAGGGCAATTTTTATTGTTCTCGAATCACAGACTAATAACAAACAAGTACGGAGAGGCCCTTCTCTTCGCTTGCCCACAAATTAAAAATTCTGGTTACGCCACTGCAAGAACCAGTGCTGTAGCCGAGTCCGGAGAGTCCGAGTCCCTAGTCCAGCAGTCCTAAACTTTCAAGGACTCGACTTCGGACTAGGACTCGAGTCCCTACTTCCTCAATGAGGAAAAAACTGCCTCTATGGCCGAGTCCTTCAAACTCTAACATCACGAGTTCGAGCCCGGACTCGACTACAGCCCTGGCAAGTTCGTTAACTTTTAGTAATTGTTAATAAAAGCTCCCTTGGATGATGGATGATGTCGTTATTTGCAAAAGTATATACACGAATTCGGACAGCAAGTGATGGTCTGATTTCAGTCGGCCATAACCGGGGTCCATCACCTTACAATCTTTCGATTTCCTTGCTTACCTCTATCATGGATGGTTGAACACTAATTTGTATCTTAAATTCTCCAATTTCAATTAATATAAGGGTTTGAAATTCATGTAAACAATAAATGAAGACGATTTTAGGCTGATGGACCCACTAATGGTGGCCTACTTTCACTAAAAACAAGCGCTAATCGGATTCGTCTCTACGTGTATGGAAAATTCTTGTACATTATACGACAAAAATTAAAAATTCCCCTCCTCCCTCCAACCTAGAAATTTCCTGACAAAATGTCTCGAGATTATACAACGGGCTACCAGAGTCGTGGAGAGATCTATTGGTGAAAGCTGGATCTTACAAAGTAGAGGATGTTGGTTTTTAGGAAGTTAAACCCCCCCTTTCACTCTTTAAACAGTCTTGAAAAGAAGAAAGAAGAGTGACAAAATTAACATATTTTTGCGAAGAGCACATAGGAAAAAACTGAAGAAGCGGTTACAGTTGGTTTTGACTACACACTAATTCGCAACAGAAACTTTGAGGATCGCGAAAAATGGCACGCGGTGTTGTAACAAGTCACAACTCGAGTCAATTCCTCTCAAAATGATAGTGACTCGATAGAATTCAGGAGTAATTTCCCCATTGAAATAGTAAAGTGTCTCGAGTCACTATGGGACTTTTCTGCGTTTAAGTATTTCGGACAACGTTGTGATGATTTTGAATGTTATCATAATTTCCTAAACTGAGGTAGTTTTTATATTTTTTTATGTACAGATATTCACGGCGCCCTCTATTATTACCCAACGGTGCAAAAATAAAAATACACAAACTGGAAGATTATAAGCAAGTCACCGGTAATTAATCCTTCAACAAAAATTTTCTACAGTCATATCATCATAAGAATAATAAATAGTTAAGAGGGAACTGATTTTTTGAGATTTAAGACTAAGTATTTGTACATTTTATAAAAAATCGACTCTTTACTTGAACACTCAGACTTTGGAATGGGGATTCCCCCCTTTAGGTTTACCAAATTTCTCTCAGTAAAAATCCTAAATTTACAAATATTTAAGTATCGTTCTTCTAGTTGCTTTTATTTTTATTTTTTGCAAACAAGTGCAACGATTTTGATGCGACGGCCAAAACTTAAGGCAGAAGTACGACATTTCTGCGATGTTAATCGTTCGCATATTTGAGGTTTCGGAGAATCCATCGTATTGAGAGCTTACTCTCCACTGTCTGATCCTTAGAGGTTGTCACCAGATATCTCTTTTATACAGCAACGAAAACATGGAAAGGGCGTGTACAGGCTTTACTACATTTGGGTGTTTAAATGAGACCGTATCTGATGTATGTGACCACGGTCCCATACATTAGTTCCATCATGAGATTGTTGTGAGGTCGAAATGTTTGGGAATTCACATTCCAAAGGGTGTTGAATTTTGTCTGTGCATAGTGTTTTCAAGGTACAGACGAAGTACACCCTGTAACCCCATAAAGGGGCCCCGGAGAGAATTTTGAACTATATTGAGGGGCTAATCACCAAAGCGACCCCATATATTAAACAATATAATAACGATGAAAGGGCGGCCCAAAATGCTTACAGAGTAAAAAGTGGGGGACTAATACCCCTGAAGCCTCCCCAGCCCAAAAGCCCGCTCAGTTCCCGTCTCCGCGGTCCCTGTCCCAGCCTGTACCCACAGCAACGCACATTAAAATGACCAAGGGAGCTGTCAGACAATTACCTCCCAGGCTTAACTAACAAATTCTTTAACCAATCCACGTGACATATGCTTCATATTTCATTCTTGTGACCTGAACGTGTGCATGTTGAAATTACATAAATGATTCCCAGCACCGCAGAAACGGATGCGGATGGTGGTTCAATATACTCCATACAACATGTACACAGTAAAAGCAGCAGGCTCCCGCATTAAGCATCAAAGTTGAATGCACTTCCGTGTTGATTGTGTAATAAATTATTCAGTATCTTTTTCACTAGTGCCTTTAGATCACGTTCTGCTTTTACGATTTTTTTCGTTTTCCTTCATTTAGCCTGCATTAGTCAGTAAGCATGTACAGGTTTCTTATTAATAAATCAATTAAGTTGCAGTTTGGAGGCGTGCGTAGAACATTAGGCAAGAAATAGCGTAAGTAACTACGGCTGTAAGTTGTGCGCGAGAGTTTAATCATGGCCAACATAATTTGAAGCGCGCTATCTTAGTAGATTTTATGCAATACATTAACATTTAAGCCTTATCCGGATTCAAGACGGCTATATATAGATATGCCAACTCCGCAACCAGTTAAACTGGGAAAGGACTTTGTCAGGGTAGGGATTTCCCCTTCCTACACCATTGATGAACGCCAGTGGAGGGGGGTATGCCTCGTCGGGTGGAGGCTGACTCCTGTCCAGAATTTTCCAGGCTTTGTCCTTATGAAAACAACATTCAGTCGCCCGCACAATATTGAGTTTGACCATCGGAAATGCAGTTTCTTCAATAAAAAACACTCCGTCAAATTTTCCTTGCAAATTCTTTTTTTTCGAATTTACTTAAAAATTCTCTCCTAAGTTTCTAAAATAAAAATCTCACACTTTTATATTTTGTCGTCATAAGCCCCAAGTTTCACGTTTCTTGTCTGTAAGGTTTACTTATCGACTTTGTTGATGCTTCGATGTGCCCCCAACACGTCGGGAAAATTCTTGCGTCATCCCTGACCTACAATTTCTCGCCTACAGCAGTGGCGTTTTGTTTAATTTTTAAAAGCTAAAACACAAGGATATTTATGTAAGATTTAAATAAGAAGATAGTGCAGGCCTTTATCGCTGGGAAATCAACCGGATCTGTACCATAGCCAAACAGAAACTTGATGGGCAGAAGTGAAGATTGGCAATTTGAGAGAGGCACTTATACATCAGAATAATATCATATCATTGTTAGCCGTCTATTATGTCACTTAGTAAGCGTTGTACAATTGTCTGGACACAATACCCCCGAATCCCCTCACACAAATCACTATCCCCATGAGAGCATTTTCTCGTAACTCTAATAGCAATTCCCTGGCCTGCTGGCCTCTTGTGTTTGCCACAACCACTATCTCGTGACACAGTACGGTTTAGTCTATACGTATTTTTTCGAGCGAGAATTCTACGACTAGCCTCATAAAAAACATATATAGGATACGAGACTCTCTTTAATTTATACATTTTTCCCGCCGTATCAGGTAAGCCATTTCTTAGAGGTACACCGACGTTTCTGACGCCCTGCTTTTGCAAGCAATAACATCGATTTAGTACTCATTTCAAATAATCTTTCCATGCCTATGAGGGCTATTTCTGCTTGACGCATATTTATTGTTTTTGTGTAACCTTTGTACCTTGCAACTGGCATCAAGCATATTAAAGTAACCGATGTTAACTAAAGAAGGAATTGTAACCATTTTAACTTGTTTTTTGTTCTTATTTAAGCGTGGTTCTTATTGTCCACTGTATATAGGAAGGAAGCTTTTTGAAACATGTTCTCATGCTCTCACGACAAATACGACATTTTAATGGCTGTAAAATATAGGCCTATGTGGGAGACGAAGCACCTGGCAAAAAGCCTTACAAAGAGCTCTGGTGTGTGAACATGTTACCGCACTGTTCATTCAATGCTAAACTATATTTCACTTAGTGACTGAGTCAGCGTTGGGGCTACATCATTAGTGCACTACTATTTGTCAAAGATGGGCGAAATTTAAGGACAAAGGAAAATGTTCGAGGTGGGCAAAAATTTTGGGTCCCATGGCAAAACCTAGCACAAAGTAGTAGCTGCTGCGGGTGAGGGCCCAGTGGGACCCCCGGAAACTCTGAGGTTTTAGAATATGCGCTGGATGAAAAAGTTAAGTCTCACGAGAGGTTTGTTCACTACCTGACCTAACTTGAGGGAGGGGAGTGGGGGCAAGGACAAAATTTGGGGAGGACAAATGCCCATCTTGCCTCCTATCCGCTCCACTGGCTACCGCATTGATATCATTCAAGACTAAACTACATTTCACCAAAGTGATCGAGTAAGGAGAGTCGTGACTACGTCATTACTACATGATGCTTCTTGTTATATCTTTGTTAGGCTTTGTATTACGTGTTACATAATCCATACGATGAAATGTAAACACAAATGTTCAGTCCACAACAAATTGAAAAGTAGTTCCTGAAATTATAATAAAACAGAACTCTTTCAAAACCGCGGTTTACATAATAAAATTACTCCCCTCTTCGGGATGGTGCAGCTTCAGTGAGATCCATTGGGTAAATTGGTTCCACAACAAGCCAGTTGCCATGGGTAATTCATTTTGCTGGCTTGGCACATGCGTACATCCTCAAAATCGTCGGGATAAACAACCCGACCCTGCGCGTACAACATGCAATTTAAGTTTACATCAAAATTTCATGAAACCATTTTTTCTTAATCCATCTATAACACGAAAAAGGATCCCAAGTGTGTTTTTGAGCAGTGGATTGTGTCTAACTTGATATTGTCTTTTTGATTCAAAAAATTTACATTTTAATCTGCCGTATAGTAGGACTGAGAACCCTACTGTCGTTCGAGTTGATAAGACTCTTAAGCCCGGTACACACAGCCACGACTACCTACGACGCGACAAGACTTCACCTGTCGTACACAATCTGCATAAATCGTAGACATTCTGGCGCCTTCCTAAACCCACGAAAATACCATGTCACACCGCTCCGACACTAATCGATGGAGCGACGCTGCACGTGGCGCGCCATCAATCAGGCTATTCCAGATTTGAGATTAAGGCCCTACAATAAATTTGAAATGGTTCATTTTTTGGCCTCTGAGTCGCAATTAAGTAATTATTGGCGTGTACAGGCTCTAAAGTAGGCCTTTTACACTGTCCAAAGTTTGCATATCGTGTCCTTTAAAAGATTGAACTCGGTATATGAATTAGTAAGTTAAATGGGCTTTAACGGCTCAGTTTCTAACCGAATTGTCAAAGTCGGGCTGGCCACGGCCTTTTTTCCAGTTGTGGCTCATTGGCTTGCTTCTCTTAAGGGCTGTGATTTCCCTGGGACGTAGGCTGGAGGAGGGGTGCGTGCGGACGCACCTCCCCGCACCAGCTGGATTTCCGCTCAAAATGAGGCAAAAGAATTCTTCAAAAACATAAGGCGAAAAAAGAAGCTCAAGAAGACTACGGTGCTACTCCCTGACCAGGGAGGTGTTAGGACCTCTAACACCTCCCTGCTCTGCCCACCGTCTCCACCCAGCACGCTTGTGCCTACATGCAAGAGGATGAATACAAGTCGGCTATTGCAGATTTATCTGCCAGCCTTCGTAGGCGAACGAATGTCTTACAAAGGTATTAACACTTGTTATTTTGAAAATAAATATAGAAAGAAAAATATTCCCCTTAAAAAGGAAGTAATTTCTAATTGGCTCGGTATTCTAGGCCTACGTAAATGCTTGAACATGAACGCACAATGACTGGTTTGAAGTTAACGGACTTGTTTCGTCTTTTCTGTGCAAAGTATCTTCAAGTGACGCACTTTTATAAGTGCGTTCGTTTTCCGAGCACGCAGAAGTTTGCATCAACTAAAATCCTGATAATACCTGCTCTCGGTGTTGCGCAATAAAAACATGCCGTAACTGGAACTGTGTACCATGGGTGAATGCTGCGCTCTGATTGGACAAACCGCATGAGGCCTGTTTGTCGCGTCGAAGACGAGTTCACACCAACACAACGAGTACCGCCTAGACCCGACTACGATTGAGCATGTTTAATCTTGCCGACGGCATACGACCCGACGGAATCGTAGTCGTGGGTGTGTTCACACCGCCCATACCCCAGCCGACGCGTTGGGTGGTCGCCGTCGTGTCTTGGGTCGTCGTGGCGGTGTGAACCGGGCTTTAGAGAGTGTTGTATGCGGGTAGGGGCCTACTGACGAAAATTTGGGAATGCCGTACACTACGTGTCGAACACGGTTTGTGTAGCCCCCGCTGTGTCTCACCAGTGAACTGCTATTAGCAATTAGCTGCTAGTAGCAGCTCCCTGGTCTCTCAGTTCTATGCGGCAACGAATTACCGAACTCGTTTTCTGATGCATCATGAATAACAGTGCTACTCCAAATAAATGTTTTGAAAAGGACTGATGCTCGAATCATTACGTGAAAGAGTCTCCCCAAAGAATTACGGAAGGGGAGCTGAAGAAGAATGGTGAAAGGGACCTTTCGTCGGGCACGTAGGGTCATGACCAGAATTTTTGTGCTCGTTGCAAATCTCTTGCAGTGTGGATCACGGGTACCGGGCCCATTGACGGGCCTTTCAAAACGTTGGATTACTGATTGTTCTGTGAGTAATTCGAGTCCGGCTCTCCCATTTGTTCGAAGTCCCACAAGACCTACTTGTTGGCAGGACGACGTTAAAAGGAGGGGGAGGGGATACCCTCCTACACTAATAAGAAAATCTGAAAAGACAAAGAAAAGAAGGGGAAAGGGAAAAAAAGAATTCTCAACTCATTCTTCTGACCCTCTATCAAAAATAACAGGCTGGCCCTTTCCCTGCTTGTTGGACATGTATATACCCGATCAGCTTTGAGTGATCATGATGGAACTAGTTTCATGGAAGGAAGACTTTTTGCCGATTTCAAACATCCCCACTTGGCACAGGTGAAACGTCAAGTAGTCACATGACTAAAACTTGAGGATTAACATGAGTAGCATTCGAAAAGTTTTCTTTGTGTATTATATATTCCACATGGCATTAACAATTTTTGCCTGCAGACACCGGAAACAGCTTGGTCACCATTACCCAAATACTCGATGACCCCATTCCCTAAGTTAGACACAAAATGTCTCGAGTTCTTTTTTTTTTGTTTTAATTTTTTCGCAACCCTACCTATTCTTGTGTGACGATAGTCTATGCGAAAGTGTACTTTTTAGGGTGTTAAGTGTTTGTATACGAAACAGCCCTTAAGCAGACTTACCTTCGCTACATCCACATGATTGTGGCTTTCAAAGTAGATATGTATTTAGATGTTAACAAAGTCTGTCATGCGAGGTTCCCTACACACATTTGCTAAATTTAGCGAAAGAAATATCTTTTATGTTTTTGAAATCTTGTGAAGTTAACACCTTTCCAAGGTTCGCTCTCTGCTAACTATGGGTGCAGCCTATTGTTCCGGGATAAAAGGTTTACAGCTCAGTTGGCAGACCCTTGATAATGTGAATAGACTTAAGTTTTTCTAGTGAATTCAAAGAATAAAATAACCGCATATGTCACTCAAAACCCACATATTGTTGGCGATACTAATATTCCCTTTCTGTCTTAATAATTAAACTGAGTCGGCGTACATAAAAGCTTTAAGTCTCTTTGTATTCAGAACCACTGATGCATAACCGAGCAGCTAGCTTATACTGTCAGACTGTGCGGACTAAAGCAGGTGCAAGTCGCGCATTCTGCAACAGTTATATCTGATCTTTTAATTTGAAGCTTGGAAGGATTTGATCATTTGGAACCATTTTTAGGGATAGTGTTGGCCTATACTTGTTTGCCCTGTGTATATATTCGGTGCACTTTTTTCAGATTTAGTTGCTGTATTATAGATTACCTACGCTCTGGCAGTCTGAGTTCTCAGTATATTTAGTTCATACCTTATAACGTGTTGCACAATTTGAAACCGCATTAAATTTGACACTTTTGGAAGTTTGGTGATAGTTTCGGTTCAGCAGTCGCTTACTCAAACGGTGGACGGAGCTGGATTGAATTATTTTTCGCACAATATGACGCACTGGACGGTCCTGTTGAGCCATATGTACTAATGACTTGTGCCATTGTTATTAACAACAGCTGTGAAGTAATTCCCCATGCTTGCCGCAAACGCCACTGAAGGTAATATCATATGTTTGCAATATTTTAATTTCCGCATATGTAGACTATGTGTAAACTAAAGTGTACGTAGGATAGCCTAGCTTATACAGGGAAGATGAAAAGCCATGGACACGCAAAGGCGGCTTACGGAGGCGGGGAGAGGGGGTATTTGCCCCTCAGATTTTGTCCTAATTTCCACCAATTGCTCCCATTCCCAAGTTAGTTAAGTTAACCGGAAAATGAACAACATACCTCTCTTGCAAACTCAATGCACAATTAGGTAGTCTTCCTAGCCAAGTTTCAAGTAAACACAGCAAACAGAAAACTCAAAATAGCGACTGCTTAGATCCCCATTATAGGTCTGGGAAATGACATTCTCTACTGTCTGAGGGATACGGAATTATCAGTTTTTTCTTTCGAACAGAATTTCATTTTTCGGGCAAAAATTTTCTGCCCCAACCTGAAATCAGGGAGTTGCCACTAGAGTGGCAACTCCCTGCTGAATTGCTCTCGTACGCCTCTGTTTGCATTACTTTACTGACCATCAATCGCACTAGCCTATTTGTTTATGTTTTGGGTATACTGCTGACAGCTCAAGATTGTTTTTGTATTGTGCATCAAGTGCTACCTAGGCCTACAATAGCTTTAATTTGTTAAGTGCGCTACAAAACTGGTTTGACAAAAATACACTACAGTACTGGCTTACTGAACAAGATCAGCCAGCTGGGCTATGCCATATAGCTCTGATGCCAACAACACTTGTCATTTGTACCAAAATGCGGGTAGGTTACAGACGTTATCAAATACTATATATACCTTGAAACTGACATGATAAAGATTTTCCTGGAAACATTGCATGAGAGAGGCAATGTACTATGTACGACAGGCCAGCTAATAACTTACTTATATTTATCATAATTTAGGACGACTGGACGAACAGTCTATTCCGTCGTAAAGATCTGAGTTCTGAGTCATTGAATAAGGGGGGGGGGGGGGGTTGGGGTGGGCAGCTTGGTTGGAAAAGTTCTCTCATTCACAGAATCCTATAACTGTAAGCTATTAAAGGGCCAATCCTCTCATCCTTAACTACAATTCTTCATTTCTTGTCTTACCAAAATTCTCCATTTGCTCAGCTTTTTGGTTAACAGCTAATCCAGACAATGCAGAGTGGGGGAGTACCAAAGCTTTTATTACACAACATGGACTTTACTGAGGGTGTTTTATTATGCACATGAAGATTTGTTATACTCACACTCTGAAGCAATAAACTGAAATTTTGTCTGGTTGAGGATGAACTTCAGACAATTGTGACCAGGGAGGGGCTTGAGTAAGAAGGTTAAGAGAAGTGGTATTGTTTGGGTGAGAAATTGGGCCTTTAAGTTTTCGCAGTGTGATGAAAGGTATTCTCTACATCATTATTGTGTACAGTTTTGAGTTTTCCGTCATCGGCAAAGATGTAACATATAGGCTACATGATTCAGTTTTTGATGATTCAGTTTTTGATAAGGCTGTTGAACTTTTCGTACTTTGCCAAGTTAATCGCAAGTCTGCAGGAAGTCTGTTCTCATTAGTTCAGTTGTGTTTCCTCGTGACGAGCTTCCCTGACTGTTTCAGTGCTGCCTTAAAATATTAGATCCCTTTCCTTAATTGACATTGCAAGTAGATAGAAAGTTCCATATTGACTAATGATGTATTCATTTGTGATAGATAAAACGATGTGAACAGATGTGGCATCTTTTACGTAAATTTTAATCCACTAATTAATTGACTCACTCAGGATTCTTAAATGCAAATTTCATTTCAAAAACGTGTTTCAGTGTTTTTCTGATTTTCAACCGTTGTTATTATTCAACGATGTTGTTGATGTTGGCAAAAGCATCTTGTTTTACCGCATGTATTTTTGTTAAAGGCATAGTCCTCTCACCCAAGACAGTTGCAATTCTCCTAACCTACTTACTTAAGCCCCTCCCATAACTGTCTAAACTTATCCTTGTCCAGTCACTAGCCTATCTCACTTAATTGTTTCATGTTAGACCCAATGTATTATCCAAACAATGTCTCAGTACATGTAATATGAGCCTTCCGAGTTACTCTTAATCGAAAAGCTGTGCCAATTGGGAATTTCTGTGGACTATATACTAAAAAAATGTATCTTGGGGTAATCCCTTTGAATTTATTATTAGCCATTGATAGATTGAAATCCTCATAAGGGGTATTTCACTTTTTGACAATGTTTGACTATTTGACAATGTTGAACCTGAGTCTCAGTACATAGGGAGGGAAGATTTACCAGAAGAGCATAGTAGAAAACAGGTATAGGCTTTTAGATGCGGAGTACCTCCATTTGTTGGCGTAAAGCGTCCTGGAAACTTTCTGGATATAACTCTAGCCTAAAAATGATGTTTTCAAATTACAGCAAGTACAGTGTAAGTTTCTGACACATTTTCTTGGATGGAAAACCATTTACAACAAAGAGATTGTCAAAATATGGTGACGTTTGTCCCGCTACACAAATAAAATTTGTATATAACCTGCTTAAGCTGTTAATAGTGTGCTAGGGAAGGAGCAAAGACCCCTGTTACCTCTGTTGAAAAGTATATAACCTTAATTTGTTTTCATCCAATGAAATCCCTGAACTTTCTACGGTAAGGTTTGAGCTGTCCCTTTCGCCTCTTCCCAACATGAATGCGCTTCTGTTTTTCTTTTTGAAAAATTTCAAGAAAAGGGGACCGTTCTTTGGAGCCAAAAAAAGCTCAGGCTAATTGAAGTGTATACACTGGAATCGACTATGAGTTTTTAAATGGGAGAGGTTCACTTAATACCACGCACGTAACCTATAAGAATGAGGAAAATCGTAGCAAAATAGAAAGCGGGAACCGTTCATTCTTATGATTGTAAGTTAAGCGTTTTAAACTTTTATACGCCCTTCACAGTGCAAGCTGAACATCTGAAGCAGAAGGCAGTCTTCGTTACCCCAAACCACAATTTTACCAGTAGTTTACACAAAATATTGAATTGGTACAGCTCTTTAATTGACATCAAATTAAAAAAATGCTGAAATGGGTATCCACTACACAGGGTTCTGATTACACACTTATTATACTCACCAGGATATACCCTGAATCAATAAACTGGCATTGTGTCCAGATGAGGATGAGGTTTAAATGGTTGCAATGTGTGTGTGTGTGAGGGGGGGGGGGGCGGGGGTGGGGGCTTAAGTAAGAAGGTTGAGAGAATTGGAATTGTCTTGAGTGATGAATAAATCCCTTTAAATGTAGCCTAATGCGAACAAAATTTGAGTTGAATTAACTTGCACCATTCTAATTCATTTTTAACGAAAATAAAACATCTATTACTAGCAGATAGCATTGGGTCTATTGTATCATTTGAAATTTCCTATATATTTCTATCACTAGATGCTGCTGTTACAGCAACTTCAACCAGTAACCCTAGAACAAGAGGGAGTGGAGTTTCTCATATTATATACATGTAGTGAGTATCAACGTGCGTCTTATTACTCGTTTGTATTGTCCATTCGTTCGTTTGTCCCGGTTGCTAGCTTCGATAGTACATTTCTGCCATTTCCCGACAATAACTTCTCCCTCTAAACATTCATAACCTCACCACCTCCCCAAAGCGGGACAAAAAAAACTACACCCGAACCAAAGAAAACTATGCCTTCACAGCGGGACCGAAGAGTTTGTCGAATTTGTCTTGGCCAAATAAAACAAAGTGGCATAATATAAACACTAGGCTCTTCCAGACTCCTATAGTCACACAGTACAATTCGAAGCCTTTGTCAAAGCCTGTGTAGCGCCTCTGTGGCTGCAGTCCCCTTAAGGCTGCCGCGGATTTTTTCGTAGCAATGAGCTGGACGAAAAAATTCGCCCGTTCCGCGGGCTACCTTGTCGAGGCTTTTCAGCCAACAATTATCTTTCTTATTTTATGTACACCGCAACGTTACACCTTATTACGATACCAGGCTCCGTACTTTTAACCCTCATATGGGATCTGCGTGGCCTCACATATCTGTCCGCCCTAAGACCTGCCCCGCCGGTGTAGCGATTTCAGGGGGTGTAAAACAGAGGAGGTAACAGCCAGTGTGTTTCCAGAGGGAGGGGTGAGGGTAAAAAATTTCGTTGGAAAGACTCGACAGAGGCTAGACAATTTGTAGTGTCACCAGACTTCTTTCTGGGTTGGACTGGGGGCACAAAAAATTTTCAGGGGGTACTACTAGACTCTACTCATGGCGCCGGAGGCGCCACTGAGGGTGAAACTCGTAGGGCGGGGCCCGGGGCTCGCCATAGGTGCCCTAGTGGTGTCCAGTGGCAAAGCCCCTGTGGAGTTCCACGGGGAGAAGCCTCGGAGGCTCCTGGGTTTGTTAGGTAAGAAAGTCGTTACTTAGGGGGTAATTCTATTGACTTTACACTGGTCTAAAAATTACTTCCAGGGCAAGTTCAAGTAAGATTTTATTGGTAACAAAACTAGTGAAACTACTACCAAGAGCGGATCCGGCTGACATTTTGAAGAAAGGAAGGTGAATTAGAAAGAGAAAGAGAAAACCGCCGATGAGCAGTTAAATGTGATTCTCTTAAGGAAAGATGTTGGCCTAATCCGGTATGAACAGTTACCTGAGCTGCGCGCCACCTTCAATTAGTCGGAATGTTGCAGAAAAGTTTGAAAAGAAAAGAAGAGAAAAAGAAACCCCCCAGAGAGCCAAAAATGGCATTTCAGAGGTGTGTTTCCCTTTTTCATTTGCAAAAAACCAAAAAGTTACTGCCTTTTTTAAAAAAGAAGACTCAAGCTATAAAACATTTCGTAGTCACACTCTGACTACAGAAGACATATGGTTTTTTGAAAATCTCAAACCTCTGTTGGCAGGAACACGGGGGGGGGGGGGGAACAAGATTTTCCAGGGGACGAGCCCGCTGCCCCTAGCCCCCTTGGGGACGCCACTGATGACTATCCCGATATTTCATCTCTTGGAAAAGTGCTTCTACGAGACATCTAGATCCATGCTATAACCTCCTAAAGTTCAGGCTACCTAAGGAATCACGTGTCACAGTTTGAAATCCCCGCAAAGTGCAATTCAGTTCAGAGAATTCCAAGAAAAAGAAATCAAGACACAGGCGGGTATTTGATAAATACTGCACTACACAACCATTTCTTTCTGAGTTCTATTTGCTATAGTCTAATTGAGTGATGGTAATTGATGTTTAAAAGGATAATGACTTTTTTATCGTCTTAGCAACTAATAGCAACTTTTACTATCGTCGCTTCCTTTCACCCTGTGCTCAATCAAGCAAAGCATCGTGACGATACGACACAATTGTGTCTCCAAAACTGACCACGGTGTGGCGATAATTTATGTCTTATAGCGTGATACGGTGCCCAATTGATTTAAAGGCGGAAGAATTCAAAAAGATTTGACGGCTTCCGTAATCTTACAAAAGGTAAACCCAGTCCACGTTCCATGAAATGAGGACGAATTAAACAACACCCAAGTTTTTAAAATTTTTCTTATCCAAGTCATTACGTTACTGTTATTAGCCAACGTGCAGTAATCAAAACCGATCGAGGAAATGTCAGTTTGGTGTGCGTGAGTGTATTAATGCAGGCGAACATAATTATACATTGCTGATAAAGAATCCCATCTTGCTTGTCTTGGCTCAGCTTGGCTGATACAACAATTTTGACGTGAGCCTCAGAACTTAATTTTTCCAAGTTTCCGTGTACAAAACAAGACGGATATCTAATTCAGGTCTTAAGTATTTTCAACAATCCCCAAACCAGCCTTGGCTCACTCCAAGAAGAAAAACTATCAGCTCCGAAGCCAAGGAAGTCTCTTCTGTAAAGTTTAAATTGTCATTGGCTTAATACATTTTAATATTTGGTTTCCCATGAAACAAACCTTCGCCCTCTCAGGTATGGTTTCGCCCTGTTCAGAACCTTGTCTGGCTACGGATCTGAATTTATGACTGAGATTGCTTCTGAGGAAAGGATAAGTTTTAGACTGTTGCAAGAGGAACTTTAGTAAGTATTTAAGGAGAACATGTTTGGGTGAGAAGATCAAGTTTATAAGACGGATCTAGGGTTATCTCAGGTTTAGTAGCCTTTGAGTTTGGCTCATTTTCTTGATGAATTACAACTATGATTCCGATATCTTTGCAGAGAAAGAAAGAAAAGGACCTAAAATAATAAAAAACGAATTAGCCACCCCCCCCCCCCAAAAAAAAAAAAAAAAAAATCTAACAAAACTGGACAAGGCTCAGAAGTTTATTTGATCTCACACAAAGGACAAACACGCAACAGTTAAAATGAGTAGGCCTATGTACTATTTTATACTTCTCAACACATATCCAAATTTGAACCCTCTTTCGTTATTTTTATTTAAACAAAGTCCCCCATTGTTAATCGCTCTTATCCATGTTCACTGTTATACATTTGACAAATTTTACAGAAATGGATCGATTGTAACATGTCAGCATGTTATGTATATCAAAGAAACTCTTTTAAAAGTGTAGATAGAATCGATATTTAGGTGGGCATGCATATGCAGGTGTGTGATTTACAATTTATATAGTGAAAGAACATTGTAGTATACTATTTATCTTGTCAAGCACTTGCAGACGGTATATCCTATGTACTAAAGCAAAGGAAAGAGGAAGCACACTTGTTATTCAATTTCATTGCTCAGATCGGAAACTGGCGTGTCAAATTTTATATGTAACTTTGCAGCGCTCAGACCATGTATCTATAGACTCCTTGTATAAGAAGTTTGGATCCGAATTTTGGCATCCCTTTGCAGGAAGCATTGTAAGCGTCATTTTTTCGACGTTCTATTCGGGTCGAAAACCGGCATACACAGTTTGGAGATACAGTTAACATTTTGTCGGGTACAGTATGTAGATAGACCCATCATCGGTAGGGGACTCGGGGGATTGAATGGAAAATGACCACGGAAACTAAGATGCTACTCCGTGAAAGGAGGAAGTATCTATTATTGACTCTTTCCAGTACAACTCTGTTTTGTCTAATCCAGCTCCAGTCCTGTAGCCGTACAAGTTTCTGACGGGGTAGGGGGAAATGGCTCCCCGTAGAGAAAAAAAAATCTCGAGAGAGGGTGAATGTAAAAATTTCATAAAAGTCGATGCCAACTTGTTACTTTAGGCAACTTAAAACAAACATTGGCGTAATATTCTCCCTCCATCCCTGGTTTTCAGTATGACAAAGGTTATGCATCAGATTAAACAAGCTTTATACTGCATGACAACGATTGCCACACCCTGAGGTGAACCTGTACTTATTATCACCGGCGTCTGTCTATTTGCTGAAACAACAAAGTATGGGATATAAAAGAAAAACAACTGCTTCCGAAGGCTAGATGCAACTCGCGTCTATTTGTAAAGTGAAAAAGAAATGTATCAAACTAACTTGCAAGTATACCTCACTCAAAGTTTTACAGTTCTGTGCACCAATGGCCGAGTGGATAAAGGCGGTGGCATTTGAAGCGATAAAGCCTAGCAACCGGGAGATCTGGAGTTCGACTCCTGGCCGGGTCCCAGTAAGGTGGGCTTTTCATCCAAGAGCAACCTACGGTTTTCCCATCTGAACTGGCCTTTCAAAAAATACCAAATTTGATCCAAATTGTTGAGTTGGTTGCCACCCGACGTGAAGTTCTAATTCATAGGCCAATGGCTTCCCCCACATTCGTGGTCGCTTAGCGTCGTAAAACAACTGCCCTTCAGGGCCGATTATTATTTATTATGATTATATTATAAATCGGACCGCTCCCTTTTCTCAAATCAATATATCTCGATAAAATCGGAACCGACTTGGATTACAAGCACACTGACTTGAAGGCCCAGTTCTCTCACCCCAAACAGTACCAGTTCTCCTAACCCTCTTACCGAAGCCCCTCCCACAATTGTCTGAAGTTCATCCTCATCCAGATACAATCTCAGTTTATTGCTACAAGGTGAGTATAGAAAAACTCAATTTATATTATCAAAACACTCTCAGTACCGTTCATGCTGTGAATATAAGCGTTGGTTCTCTGCACTGTTTGAATTAGCTGTCAATCAAAGAGCTGAGCCAATTGAGAATTTCCGTACCCGGATACCAGAATTGTAGTTTGGGGTGAGAGGTTTGGCCCTTTAAGCTGCTTTACATAGTTTATTCATGCTGGTTTTGTTAAGGATAAAATAAAGGACCGTTAATTAAGTAGTGTTTAATTTCAATACCTCTTTCAGACGTTTCCCCCTTCCCAAAAACCCCGAAAGGTTCGAATACTGCCTGTAGGGAATCAACGCCCTTAGTGGCTATGTCTGTGAAATATTGGGGTGAACCTTCTTAGTTCTACCCACTGTTTACTAAATTCGCGGAATGGTCTTAGATAATTTAAATGACGCAGTGATATCAACAAAATAAAAAAAACGGTTTTTTTTTCATGCATAGGCGTACCGGGGTAATTTTGTATGAGGGGGCAAGAACATTTTCACCGATTAATGTCACCGTTTATCATGTTTTGCCCATGGTCTGCCAGAATAGATCAACTGCTTTTGTCCGAATTGGGGGGGGGGGGGAGTTCCCCCGCACCCCGCCTCGCACACCTATGTTTGCAAGGTTGTTTAGAATAACTTTTGGGGTGTTTACAAGAACAAGTTACCAATACATTGAGAACAGGTACCTTTGTTTACTTCCATCTGCTTATGTATTTTATTACCGTTAATGTTTCTTCCTTCAGCATAATATGCTTCGGAATCATATTGATTGTATTCACACTAACAATCATCCTTCGATGCATCAGAAAATTACAAAAGAAGGCTAAAATGGCCAAACCTACCATCTACAGAAACAGAGCGACCCAAGGGGTGAGTGTTATAAAATATGACATGCGCGTAGAATATAGAATCAACGTCCACCTCCAAAAAATGTCCGCACTATAAAATCAGTTGGGTAAAATATTCCCCAACACTGGTCACGTATGCGACAAAACTGAAATTGGGTAAAACTGGTTTTATAAAACGGATGAATTATTTGCAGAGATACCACTTTCTTGGGTAACCCACCACTTGGAAGACTAATTATTGGAATTATAGGCAGAGTTATATAGATTGATGAGGTTTTACGGTTCAGTTTCTAACCAGTTAGTTTCGAGGGGACCGGCTACGACCTTTTTCCCAGTTGTGGCTCACGGACTTATTTTCCCTACTCCATTCCTTATGGTGAGCACCAAAATGATCACAATGGTAGAAGTCATGTAGATTCTATTTTCAAAGTCTTCGATTTGAAATTGTATTTGCAACAGTGAAAACGTCAAAACGGATACTGATCCATTTACAGGATGAAAACCGAATCCTATAAAATGTTTTTGTTTTATAAAAATAGCTAAAATTGTTTTCATTTCCAATCAACCTCCATACACTAACTTTAACCTAACTTCCTTCTTCTTGCAGCAACTATTGGTGACGCAAGAATTAGAGGAATTTCAAAGCTCAGATAAAGCACGGTTGGTTTAGGTTATGACATATGATGGAGATTCGTTATCAGTTTGTCGTTTGCGACAGTGACGTAAATATTGATGATCGGCGGATCAAACAGCGGCGAAATCTGACAACGGCCCGGGGTAGCTTTTAGAGCTTGAAAACTTGGGGTTTATTTTGCTTGTACTTGATACAGGGTACTGACACCCCAGAGGTCCATCTGGCCAGTCTGACGTCACGTAGAATGGGCAATAGGACCATACAGACTGATTACATGAACTGGTGGCTAGGCCTAATAAGCCTAACACGTGGAATGGAATGGATGTACGAGTCTAACTGTTGTGGGTATCGATACTTATTCACACGATGGCGGAGTCTGAAATAGCTGGGGGTGGCAACGCCTTATTTGTTTTATTACACTTTTGTGGATAGAAAAGGAACATAGCTCAGAGATAACCTTTCACAGGTTGGGGTAATCAGGTCACTCTCGAAATAGGCTTTAAAATTATGTGAGAAAAGATCTTCTACAGACTTAAAAAGTATGTTGCTAACGATGGAATGAATTTGGCGATAAACTCAATCTTTGCATGTTCTTGCCAAACCAGAATATAGACATATTCCAAGGATATTATGTCTTGCTTAAGCTGTCATGAACACGTGAAATGTTTGTATATATTTGTTGTAGCCTACACGACCATATACTTTATTATTCCTCCTCATGTTATAAATAATTAAGAAAGAAAGAAAGATGTCACCAATTTTTCAGGTAAACTTAAATGTAGGACCATGCATGTGTCTTAGATGCGGGATTGATTTGTTTGTCTTGAGGATTTAGAGGATGTACGCATGTGCAGAGCCACCGAAACAAATTGCCAAACTCGGCATAGATGGGTAGGGAATGGTATACTTTACGGGATAGAGTTCTTTAGAATAATTGAGCATGGTAACGATCCAAAATTATGAAAAGAAGGGGACGTAACCATGATTTCCTATATAAAATTCCTTTTTAATGAACTTGGAGATGTTAAACTCTGATCGCTAAAACCTATTGAGTCTATTTTTAAAGGGGCTATCGGAATTTGACAGGGAGTATTTACCTATTATTTTAGCACTTTTTTGTTGCTTCTTTAACTGATTATTTACTAGAACTAAAGAGATCTTTCAAGTGAGAAGAAACGTCAGTCCTGTGTTAATTACTTTTGGAATTTTATTATCTAGTACGGTTAACAAAATTTCACACAGATGCATGACTATAGACAGCTGTATCCATTCCGTGAACACTCACAACTCCAGACTATGATGACGTACGATTCGTTTGTGTTTAAACTAATTAAAGTCGTGAAAAACTTGTCAAAAAAAACTCTGATTGCCCCTCTAATAGATTGAGGGACACACTAAGGCCTAAGAACAATACGATGCACATGACCCTCCTCAAGTTTAAAGACAGTTAAAAAAGATATTGTACACAGAAACCTTGTGTCCTGTCCACGGACTTGTATACATGGACAGAGCATGTAACGTGTACGTCCTATCCGTAGCTGGTCGCCACCGACTGAGGCAAAAAAAGGCGCACAAAGATGGCCGCCGTTAACATATAAATCGTCTAATTCGAAAAAGACTCTGTAATATTTTAAGCAAAAGTTAAACTTGAATGGGGAAAAATATCATATTCCTGCAAAACGTGAAGTGATTTTGACCTTACCTTGCCATTTTCAAAAATATTTCAACTTTCCATCAAAATATGGTGATATACTTGAGCAAGTCCAAACTTTCACACAAAACCATAGCAGACAGCCATTCTGGTGCGCTTTTTCTCACACGTACGGTAGCGACAATGTACCGTGTATTATGCTCTGTCCATGTTTAGGAAGTCCGTGGTCCTGTCACACTTCACAGTGAGTGATGTGGGCTGTTTTGTGGTTCAGTATCGTTAATTCCCAATCCAATATTATAACACACACTTCCATACAAAACCTACTTAAGGACTTATTTACCACTATTAGGAGAAATTCATTCAAGTGCTTTGCTCTGCAAAATGCCCTTTACGCCCCATCCGATCGGGCCCTGATGGAACTTTTTTTCAAAAATATCCAGGTGTACTCTCATATGAGTTTAAAATTTTCTCAGTGCTGTTTAGTCAGTTTCTCTTCTTTAATTGGATCTGAAGT
Source organism: Holothuria scabra (assembly GCA_037179385.1). NCBI lineage: Eukaryota > Metazoa > Echinodermata > Holothuroidea > Aspidochirotida > Holothuriidae > Holothuria > Holothuria scabra. The sequence goes on along the minus strand of CM074182.1, from coordinate 26,709,072 downwards.
ACTAACTCCACTTCTATCTATGCATATAAACTCACTACTTAAAGTATTTTAGCAGGGTACTCTAGGCTATAGCAAGAAACTGGCAAAGTAAAATAAAAGAGACCGTCTATTTTTCTCATCATTTCAGTAGCATGGGTGAATGGAGAGGCCATTCGAGGTTTCATGTAGTTAATTGTAGTAACGATGATGACTTCTCGTTGAAAAGGATCAAAGTTTACATTTTAAAAATAATAATGTTGGGTGGGTATAAATACTTATGAACTCTCAAGGTGTATGCAGAATGGCGATCTGAAAAAATACATCGAAATTGATAGTGCGTGATATTTAAGCAATTTAAGAAAACAGCTACCCAGCCAACATGCCCAGCTGGGCCCCAACTGGGTTTCAGCTGGGCTACTTGCTGGGCCCCAGCTGGGGCCCATCCGTGTTTGTCAGGTGTTCCCACGTGGGGCCCAACTGGGCTAGCCTTTCCCAGCTGAAGCCCAGCTGTGTCCCGCTTCAATAACGGAAGCCTAGCTGGGCTTCAGCTGGGAAAGGCTAGCCCAGTTGGGCCCCACGTGGGAACACCTGAAAAACACGGATGGGCCCCAGCTGGGGCCCAGCAAGTAGCCCAGCTGAAACCCAGTTGGGGCCCAGCTGGGCGTGTTGGCTGGGTATAGTCAACGTAAAGTGCCTGCGGAAGATTTCTTATGTGGACGTGTAGGGGAGGATATCGAGGTGAACCATTTAGCTTTCTAATTTAAGCATAATCCAAGTACTCAGACAAGTGCGGCGAGGATACCCATTCTCCGCCCGCCCGGGAAATTAGGTAACTTCGTCGGGACCTAAAGTTGTAAGATAAGATATGTAATTTGCGGAGGGTACTCCTTCCGACTCTCTGGCAAAACCAAACTATTAAATCGCTTCCCAAAGAGACTAAAGGTCTTCTGAAGGACAACACTTGGCCAACCTCACGGTTCTCAGATCATTTACATCCATGCAGTTTGTCGTGTATGGCTCCATTCTAGACTGAATGGAAAGAACATAATCTACAACTGATCTTTAATAGCAGAAAGGACGAGAAGCTATCAATTAGCGGTGGGAATCTGTCGACATGACAATTTCTTTGATTTTATTTTCTTCAGTGAAAGTAAAATCGTTCAATAAAAGAATAATATCTCATACATGTACAAATTTCGTGTATTAAAAACACCAGTTTTGTTTTCAATAAGAATCTAAAATTTTGAAATTACTTCAAATTGTACGAATCGCGTATGCCTTTTGCGTTTGCCATCACCGAGTCCTTCCGCAAACCTGACCCCTTTGTCGGGAAGCTAGCAGCTTGTACTCACCGGGCATATTCTAAGGTCGCTCCCATGATCACGTACGAACGTCAACATGTTAATGGGGGAGGGGGGGGGGGTAATGCTTGTTATTAACGTTTAAAGGGCAAGAGCATTCATCCCAACTTGAAGGGTGTAGAAGACTGCCCTTTTCCATGATTGGCTGTTAAGAGTCATGTGACAACATTTTACTCTTCAAATGTAAAATTTACTGCCTTCGTTTATCTTAAATATGCATTGAAGTTTAAAAACATGATTAAAGGTACTTTGAAGCGAAACAAGAAACAAATTGTGATAGTTAGCCAGTGTTTCAAAACAAGTTTAGGGCACTGCTCTTAACCTTTAAGCGGTAATATTCACATGTTTTATTTAATTGCTTGTAATATGACTGATCTATGTAGCCAAACTCTTAAATGGTAATAACAGCCCTGTTATGTAAACGGGCATGAACCATGTATTATTGACACGATTTATATACAAAATGTCTCTTCAAATCTCCCCTGAAATAAGAGCAATGGGAAACCTATTAAATAATGTTAAGATTTATTTCGTCAAATAGGCTTAAAAATTACATCCGTTAAGTTACAGAGTAAGGGTAAGTTTTGTGCATGGTGCAAAATGCAAATTGAAGTGTGTTATTTTTATAGCGTATTAATAAAATTACAAGCGGTCGTATGAAAATTCTTTGTATTGGCATTTTGTGATTATTGAAGAAGTGTGATCATCGATAACAAAAACCGATGCGAAGACTCTCACAGTACACTGTGAAAAATGTCTGTATATTGCAAAATTTTGGCACAGTTTTATTTATGTATTCTTTTGTATTTCTTAATTTTATTTTCTGTAAATGTACCGATATTTTCTTAACAAGATAAGCAGATACCAAAAAACTTCTAAAAACTACGGTGTATATTTAGTTCAAGTTGACTACACTTTGCACAATTACAGCCGGAGGTAATTATACAACAATGACATGTCATAAGAATAGTACATTTCAAAGTTCTCGCCCTACCCAGCGCCGAGTATAAGTGTGTAATTATACTTAATGCACATTTGCATGTATAAATTAGCTGGTACTTGATAACATACTTGTGAGATTGAGTTGTACTAGATCTTTTATGCCGGAGGTTATTTTTTTTTAGTATGAAAGCTATATTACCAATTGACATAGTCTTCACCAGTATAATCAATAATGCTGGTATCCATATGTATATCTTTTATTTAGAAATTTTTCTTTAGGCGTGGCATTGTACCCACGCAAAAGTGTGCTGACAAGTAAAAGTCTCATGTTTTTAAACCATCTGGATCCTTCCCATTAAGGGAACGAACAATAGCTCTAAGTTAATTTTGGAGCATGCGACATAGTACCACGATTTTACATAGGCCTAGGCCTACAAACATTGCCGTATGGGACTCTTCTTCTCTGGATGGAGGGGGCCGGTGATTCTTTGTCCGAGTCCAGATACCACCCCAGGACATAAGCTATGCCCTACGGAGCTACCGAAGTCTGTCCGATTCAGAAAATTTTGGTTAATGGGGGCTGCAGCCCGGCCCTCACGTCCCGTACGCCATGCACACAAATAGGCCTATACCTTTCACTTTTTTCCAACAGGAATATTTCATAGTTAAGTAAACTACTTAGCTTAATCTGGACATTTCAGTAACAAAAATATTGTCACATCATCAAAACTATTCAGAAAATTATGAAACCCTAGTATACCGGTCTTAATTCAATTATGGAATTTCTGTGATTTCCTCATGAAGACAACATCCTTAAAGTCGTAGGATATGCTATAGGTGATAGTTACCACGGACTTTTTACAGACGCCTAGTTATTAGTTAAGTAGAAATAACTGGGCATTAGAACAAGACCTCAGTGAATTGATACTATTAATAGGGCCTAAATGGAATATAAAAACAATTACCTTACCGATATTAAAAGGAAGTCATCCCAAATTCGCTCCAAAAAGAGTGACATTCACTCCAGGAAGAGGGAAAATTCACTCTTCCACGAATGCCTGTAATGTTCACTCTTTTTTAAAGACCGATCACTGTAGGCACTCCATCAAGAGTGAAACTTCGCTCGTTTAAGGGAATTTTGCTCTTTTTGGAGTGAATTCCAATCTTCTTGGAGTGACTTATCACTCTAATAGAGTGAATTCATACTTTTCACTCTAAGAGTGACTAAGTTCACTCTTTTGATTTTAGAGTGCACTTGTCTACACAGGACTTATCGATTGGTACAGCTCTTTGATTGGCATCAAACTTTTAAAACAAAAATAAAATAAAGTGCAGAATATCTCATATTACACAACCTGTACTTCATCTTGTGTTTGCCCCCGTCCTCAAAATTTGTTCTGTGCTCCCTTCCCCAGTATGAATTTCTAGCTACGTCACCGAGAAAAACAAGCATTCCCGGCGCAGATGTATGATTGTATGTAAAGGGTCTGAAGGAAAGTTACAGTATGGTGTGCATTGGTGCTACCAAGACCAAAGAAAAAAAAAATGATTTGAAACAATATTGTTACACATAAGAACAAATATTACACATAAGAACCATGTATACCCGCCATGGTGAACCCTGAAATAATGTAATGAGATTGTGTCTTGGTGAAGATTAGTTTCAAACAGTTGAGGGAGAGGCTAGAAGCAAATAGGTTTAGAGGGTTGGAAATGTCTGGGGTGATTGACGAATAAAGGATTTTTAAAAATTGCAAACCGGCTTCACATTCTCCAATAGTCTCACGGTAGTGATGTAATGCCACACATCCCTGCTTGATCTTTGTATTTTTCTTAAGTTTGACAAAGCCATACGAGAGTATTGACAACTTGATTTACGTACTTGAATCGTTTTTCATATAAATCTGTAACAATTCTTGCAGTGTTAGTATCTTTGCTGAACCCTGCATATGCAGGCTAATCATTTAAGTGCCTTGTGCGACATATGAAGTAAATTGTCAAAAAAAAAAAAAAAAAAAAAAAAATGCGACAGGTATATATGTTGCTCATCATATATGTGTACTAGTTCCGCTACAATGTCACCACCATCTTTTCGTGTCTTGGTCACAGTCATTGCGATTGCATTATTGCATACCAGTATCTTATCCTATGTAATTTTCAACGAGCTTTCTTAATGACAAATTTAACCACAAAAGTGCATTGATACCTATTAGAAGCATAACTGATGTATGTGGTTTCATCAAACCCACGGCACAGCCAGTCAATTTTGCAAAGTGTGAATTTCTATTGTACTATGCGATAGTGGCACCTTACTTTTAAAAGCCATAACTCACACTGTCAGAGCAGTCAGCATAAATTTATTGATCATATACAGCTGTGCAAATTACAAATACCTGGAAATTTAAATAATATGGTAATTGCTTCGCGCTAGGTGGCGGGATGATTGTCGTAAAATAAAAATGTCTGCTTCAGTTTTAATATAACACTTATTTCCAAATAATGTTGCATCTGAAGGGAAGGGTAATTTTACTGCATTTGGATGAGACTGGGTGAACAAAAATTTTGTTCAATAATCATTTGAAGTAAAGGTTTGCATTGTCCATCGAGATCAGGTTTACGAACGGGAATTCAACTGAACAGCAATGAAAATGGACATATTTGCAACATTGTTGCTGACACCTTCACATAATTATGAAAGTTCAAGGAAAATCCAGGCCGATTGTTGCGTAGCAGGCTGCTCGGCATAATCCTTATTCAGTCATTCCCCTAAAAGACTCAGGAGATGAGAAAACAGAGTCCGCTCCGGGGGGGGGGGGGGTAGGCCGATTGAAGCTACCACTTCGATAAGGACTGCGCGAATATCCCGTAAATGCGAATTAAGAAGCTATTAATTCTATTCACTACACATTATATTTAGTGACACTCCTTTTAAGTGAGAAAAAGTAATATATTCAGAAAGAAAAGGGAAAAGGTTAAAATATAAATCTAATAAGTCAAGATCCGACTTTGAAAGCATTTCTGTACCGATAAAACAAATATTGCAACTTACACAATGACTAATTGAAAGTGATAGGTAGTCTGCGGAATAATTAAGTTATTTTACTCTTGTGTACTCTCAAATGACATTTTTTATTTGTATCTTTTGGTGTAAAGAGCAAAAAAAAAAAAAAAAAAAAAAAAAAAAAAAACGGTATCAACCTATTGTATCATATGGTAAATTTTAGGTACACTTTGATTTCTGACGATAGGAACCGGATTCAGACGAAACGAGTCTGAAATGTGTCGAACATTTATGAGCCGGATCCGGACAGCATGAGCCTGGGACATCAGTCGTTATACCGCATACCTATATATCTTTCATCGTGTTGACACTCGTCTTCTATCTTTGTCTATTTTTTGTCTATAAAAAACCTGTTGTTTTATTTGTTAGAGACTTTACTGGTAGATGGTCAGATGGACTTTTACGGTCCAGTTTGTAAGCGATTGGTTAATAAAGTCGAGCCGGCTACGGCGACTTCGCTAGTAGAGCCGTCTTTCTGAATTCCTTAGATTGAAAATCAATCTAAAGGAGCGTCTTTAAGGACCTATGCTTAGATTGAAAATTTTCAATCGAATAGATTTATTTTCAATCCATTAGATTGACTTTTTTGACAAAGTTGCAGGTTGGACCCTTATCTCAATATAAAACATTAAGAGAGTTCCCTTACAACATACTATGCAAGGGTAGGTTACTTTTTAAGTGTCCTTTTACACTTGCGTGTTATTTTGAGAACTACACAATATGTGTAGCTTGGTACATAAGTCCCAGCGTTTTTATTTTGAAAAATATTTCGAGTCCACTGAGACAACAGCTCAGTAGCGTACGCAGGATTTCTCTGAAGGACCGATATGCAGTATATTTAGGGATCGCCGCCCCGGGGTAGGGGTCTAAAGGGATGGGGTAGACAAGGGGAGGGGAGTGGGTGTTTATCCCCTCCCCTTTAGAGGTTTTTGAAAAATTGGGTGTCTTTACATGCGATCTTCATGGTGCTAGATATGCCATTTTTTGGAGTAAATTTTGAAACAAAAATTGCATATTTTAGGACCTAAAACAAAAGGGTATCAGTTATCGCCCGCCTTGGGAGAGGTTAAAGGAAAAGTTTTCTTTTAAAGGGGAACGTTTTGAAAAATTAGGTGTCCTCACATGCAATCTGGTGCCAAAAGGCCTCTGCTATCTTTTGAACTAAAATTTGGAGTGTTACAAAATTTGCTTTATTTTAGGAACTGAATACAACTGGCTTCATCGAGGGGGGCACGGAGAGACAATCCCTTTGAAAACTCTTTGAGAAATTGGGCGTCCGAGCCCTTACATGCAATCTGGTGCCAGATATGCTACCTTTTGAAGTAAAATCCGTGAACTGCAGTGACTAAATTACGTCTTTTTGGGATGTAAAATTGGCGTCCACTTCAGTGCTCCAGCCTGGGAATGACGTGAAGCCGGGCGCAGACAGTCCTCAATCGGAGATTCTCGTTTCAAAACTGTGCAATAGCAGTTAAATGTCCTTTATACAATAGCGCCACCAGTTTTGCTACATAATCGTCGCGAAACACATTTCGTAATATCTGTAATATTAAATGGCCTGTGTTTAGCTACTATATAGGTCTCACTACTCCATTAGAGTAGTGTTCTAGAGCGTCAAGTGCACACCCTGAAAGAAGTAGTCCTTTTAGCTCTGGTTTTGACCAAATTTTGTCAAGATAACGTGCCAGCTGGGTGATGAAAGTCCATGAATATGAAAGAGTACTTGCCAGAGTGTGGATGTTGAAAATTTGGGTAAGATTGATGGTGATTTTGACTGATTAAAAATTGCTGTCAAATGGCGGAGATTTTCCGTTTTTGTGAAGAGGCTAGGGTGGGTGTACCCTACAAAAACTTCTACAAAGTCCTTCTAGCTCAAAACCTAAACGGTCATGGTATGAAAATTTTGTAGTGTCATGGTTGGCAAACTTGTCAGCTATCAAGTGATGGGTGTCTTGAAAAAGCTGTGAACTTTGACAAGGCTGCAGCGGCCTCGAAAGGGAGCTAATCTAGTGTGTAAGTCAATTGGGAAATTATTGGGGACGTGAGACCTATATGGGCCTAGGCTTCTTTACAGTGTGCACTTCCACAAAGAATGGAGGTAGTCTCTAACAACTCCATGGTTTAACAATCAAAGAAAAGGCTCAAGTTCAATTGTACACCAAATCTAAATTATCGGACTGGGTACAAAGGTGGTGATGATCGGAGAACAGATAAAGACTATTCCATGGAGCTACTATCTCCTGGTCCTATGGCGGCATGAATATTCTCTGCGGCTTCCACAAAACTATTCTGTTTATGAAACCGAACGATTGGGCTACGTTCAGAGCCAGTGGCATATTCAGTGCAGGGCCGCGGAGCGAATTTTGAAGTGGGGGAGGGGGAGGGGGCTAACCACCAAAACGGCCCAATGTGCTCAACAATATAATAGCAATGTTAGGCGGCCCAAAATTACTGAGGCAGAAAAAGTGGGAAAACATATTACTCTGTAATTATAAAATATAAAAGGAAAAAATGATCAAGAGAATATGAGCCTACATGTAAGACAGAACAAAAACAGTGAAAAGAATTTCCAGGAGGAAGAAAGAGACGGTAAGCTGGAGGTTGTTACCTTTGCTGAAGTGACTGTCCCTTTAATCTATGGCTTACCATGCAGAAGTGGGAAACTCGTTCTTTGGCAGTGATAAGTTTGTATATCCATTTCCACGGTTTACCAATTAACAGCGAAAGCTAAATTTAAAGGGCAAATACAGTCACCACAATTTGAACAAGTATAGTAGTCTATACTAGTTTGTGAATGGCTCTTGACAATCATCTGATCATGTGACAATGTGTTTGTCACTGAATTATGAAATTTATACAAGCAGTAATGTTTTGGTTAACCTTGAATATTGAATGTTTAAGCCTTAAAATATCCCGAAAGCGTCTTGAAAGAATAATGACAGAAAAATAGCAAAATTTAGTAGTTGTTTCAAAATAAGTTTAGGGTGACTGCTCTTGACCTTTAAGAAGGATGTGCAATCCATCACTGCTCACTCACGCCAGGGAGTGTAACAACTGCTCACGCACAAAAGGTGTAGGATATGCGTGACCATTAAAAAGTACAATTGTGATACGACAACTGATTCAGTGTTTCTTCCTTGGAAATATTTACTAACAAATGAAGTGCGTTAACGAGTTGAAATACAGACAATGCAAAATTCAAGCAATTTGATCAATATTATACACGGTGCCATTTTTTATTGTGGTACTCACAGCGATTATTTTGAGCGTTTATTAGAGGGTTGCCATGTCCAGTTTGAAAAATTCTACAAGGCGCTAGTGGGGGCGGGGCGGGGAGTAGCCTGATTTAATGTGTGCGTCAAAGGGGGAAATGATTAGTGTCCACTTCCTGTGTTGGTGGTCAACTGCTCCAGTAAACCTGAAAGAGCAAATAAATCGGTGTCACATGACACCCTTATACAACCAAACCAGAAGGGTCGAAGGAAAGAGGACTACAGTTTCAGTTCTCTCTAAAACACATGTGTTTATTGAATTTAAAGCATTTTACATTGGCGATACTGGACATTACAACATTACAATATTTGAATACATTTATCACATTCCATTTGCATGGTAAAAACTTTGCTTTCTTTTAAAGATGCACACTTAAACATTTAATATAACATACATATTTAAATCATTGTTCAGAAGTTATATTTAAGATACGTACATCTTAAAAAACATGAGAAACAATTTCATGAAATCTACTTAAGATCTGAACTATTTCAGTGTCGAATATATCAGGCGCGTCGATTCTGGGGGCAGTGAGGCAATTGTCCCCTTGAAAATATTGGGGGAAAATATATCGTTTTGCCCCTCCTCCAATAATTTATAAATAATAACCGTATAACATTGTGGTACATAGATGGCTTTTTGGCTTCGAGAACGTCAATTTGCGCCTATTAAAGTAATAACACTTCCGTCACAGGGCGCCACCTATATTTTGGGTTTATGGGTGTCAATATGAGTGTGCATGCTCGTTTGTTTGTGTGCAGATACGTGTGATATGTGTTCGGGTCGGTGGATTGCTTACAGACGAATCCGGTCCCGGACATGATCTAGCTTTCCGGCTGTTGGAAAGCTCGGCGCCCCTGGAATATAACCTATGCTTTCAGGAAAGTTATTGTGTAGAGTTAGAGACCCAATTCTCTCACCCCAAACGGTACCAATTCTCCTAAACTTCTTACTTAAGTCCCCCCCCCCCCCCACAATTGTCTGAAATTCATCCTCCACAAAGTGACAATCTAAGTACAATTCATGCTGTGTAATATAAGATTTGGTACTCTGCATTTTCTGAATTAGCAGTCAATCAAAAAGCTGAGCCAATTTAGAGTTTCTGTAACCCCCTACAAGAAGTGTAGTTTAGGGTGAAAGGATTAGACCTTTAACTGTATAAATTAGTCTTACCAAACAAACAAATCCCAACAATGAAAAGAGAAATGGCGAACCACAATGTCACGATAAAGAGCACATTGTGAATTATGGGGTTATCACTATTTGACTGACAATGTATCACGTTCATATCTCGAGACATGTAAATCTTGCCCGACATAATTTTTGAAAGTGAGGCTAGGGTTTAAAAGATGAAGTTTGATTTAAGGTGGAAAGTCTCAAGACTTATTATTTTACATGATATACTAGACGATTGGTGCATAATGCATTTTGGTGAAATGAGGCCTCCTTTTCTAATAAAAAATGAACCAGAATGCAAAAATGCATTGAGGTTTCGATGATGCATACATGTTCTTTTCAATAAAATGCTACATTTCTTGTAACAACTGGTGATTCAAAGTGACCTTTGACTCCACCAGTAACTGATTTTTCTTTTAACCAAAACACTTCTATATTCAAAAAGCGAATTCATACTGCGCCTTAAGATATTCTGCAAGCAAGGTTTTCAGAGTTTGATGCCAGGTGAGATGACCATTGACCTCCACCAAAAACAACAGGTACAGTACTTTCAACTCACCAAAACACTTTCAAATACTAATTATGAAAAAATGAATAAAAAGAAATGTCCGGTTCATTGTATCCAATTACTAAATGGCGGTAAAAAAGCTGCCCGACGGTACAGACAGACAGGCATATTTCGCGGAAAATATCAACTTACTTGATCCAACATGTCATTAAGCAATACATTTGCTCATACACAGATTGGAAGGCATGCAAATTTGGAATTTTCTTTTTCATCACATCAAATCGTCTTTATTTTGTACAACTTTTATGAGTATTACTGTCAATGTGCTCATTGGAGAAAATTGGGGCACTACGTTCTTTCAGCCTTTGGAAATTCCCCCCCCCCCAAAGACAAGTTTTCCAGAATCCTAAATTAACGCAAAACAAGTCCCAGTGAAGAATGTTTCACCTCAGACACTTAACGAACAGCGTAATTTCACAAAATATTCTGACGTAGGAAATTGACTGATGTTGAAATGTTGGAGCTCTTCTTCAAGAAAGAAACTGTATGGGAACCATTTATGTTGGCATGGAGATGGCGATGATCATGACAGGAGAAGAGTCTAGTTAGAATGCGTTTCGGGTTTCCATTTTGCATTCGTTTCAAAATTAAAATGAACACTGCACAAACTACACGATAGTCTCTATATATATGGCACTGTTGCACATGAAACATGATTTCAAGGTATGAGTTCCACGAGAAAGCACTCTACTTTTTTGCGAAAAGGGAATATGCATTTTGATATCTACTTCATTTTATAACTATTACTGATCGCCAAATTTTATTTTAAACGGATCACTCTCTTTCTGCTCTTTAAATTTGTGGAAATCAATTCCACTCTCTCTTGTGATCATGATTGCTTCACCATGTAAGTCTTCTTCCACCAATCTCATATAAGCAGCAACGACTTCAGAGATTCTGCGAGACGAACGAAAATCATGGAAAACAAGACTAGTTAGAGCACCAAGGGGTGATATTATAATAAAAGTTTGTTTCCACAAATGTTGATTAATAATCATTTGAGTCACAGCTAACTTTGACAACATTTGTATTGGAATTAGCGAAACAACTTTATCCTTAAATCAGGGAGTTGTTATTTGCTCACACAGTGTGTTATGAACAGGATTTGTTCAGATTTTGCACAGCATGGATGCAGCCAGGAAGGAACAGAGGGATGGACTGTTCCCTCTTTCAGTGTCGATTACATTACAGAACTTGGCTGATTTTTGAACAAAAGAAACCCTCACACAACAAAGATAGGTGCTCACTGGACAGTGTAACTTCTAACAATGTGGCTTTTTGTCAGTTTTTCAACAAGCAAGGATTTCAAGGACACGAAGTTTGTCCAGGTTTCAAGGGAGCTAAATCTGTAATGATTTCCCTATTTAACTTTTTTCAACATGTTCTTATTTCAATCACGAAGAAATCTGCTGATAATGTGATACATGATAATCATTACGATGAAACTGGAAAAATTGCTCCAGATTGCATCAATAAGGACCTTCAATTGTTCAAAAAGTTCCCGAAGGGGAAGGGGGTCACCCTTTCCTTCGTCCTTTCGGTCACAAATGTGTTAATCAAACTTATCAAATTGTAGGGTAAGGCTACTTTTTAAAGTGGCAACGGGCCCCAGAATACCTTTAAATGTTTCCCTTAAGGGGCAAGAGCAAACTTATTTTGAAACAACAGATCTCACAATTTTGAATTTCTTCTTAAGCCCCGTCCACACTATGCGACTCGATGCGACGCAACTCATTGCAACGAGATTGTTCAGACGCGTTGCAAAGTGTGAAATGTTTTGCAACTAGTTGCAAGCATACGCGCAACCCAGTTACATGCGACCGAACGCATGAAACTGAAACGTGCAACTGACAACAATGACGGGCTTCTGGAATGAAGCCCGCGAGGTTCATTTAATCGAAATGGACACAACACATTCCTGTCTCTTCAACGTAACAAATAAAGAATATGTTAAACGTTCTTCGCATTTCGCGTGAATCGCTTCATGGACCTGCGACTTGTTGCATAATGTGATCTTAAACCTAGTAAGTCGTCAGTCGCTCACCACGAAAAAACAGTCTTGTTGGAAAAACTCGGGTCGCTTAGTGTGGGCGGGGCTTTATTTCTCTTCAAAGTATCTTTCATAGTATATCAAGACTTCAATATTGCATATTTAGGATTAAACAAGCAGTTGCATGTAGGTAATTCCACAATAGAGGAGAAAAAATTTAGTCCCATCATCCTTATCAGCCAGTCAGCAGTGTTGTAACAAGTCACGACTCGAGTCACTTCCTCTCAAAATGATAGTGACTCGATAGAATTCAGGAGTAAATTTCCCCATTGAAATAGTACAGTGACTCGAGTCAATGACTCGACTCGAGTCACGAATCTAGTGACTCGATTACAACAATGGCAGCCAGTCATGAAACAGGACAGTCTTCTACACTAATTCAAATTGGGGTGACTACATTTTAAAGCACTTTATACTTAAAACATCCTGTTTCGACAACCCCCTCCTAACCAATTTCACTTGCACAATTCAAGGTCAGTACTCTCGAATTTTTACCAGCACAATTTCAAATCTGAATAAAGCTCCCCCTATTTTGTTCTGGTAAGGAAATTGCCTGAGAGGTCACTATCATGAATTCATGGCAATTGTACAAGGGGATTGCCCTTCCTGAACACGGAGAGGTGTTTTTCCAGCCAAACTACTTGTGTGAAAATTATATCGTTTGCTTTGTATGACCAGGGAGGGGTTATGGCACTATGCCATACCTTCCGTGAGTAAACACATTTTAGTTTGTTTCGGTTATGGTATTTTTTGACCTGAACAAAATCACGAGGGTTTTTTTTTATTTGCAGACTTTTAAATACACACGCGATGAACTGGCTACATGATTTTATTTCGCCATTAATATTGAAATAAAACGCAGACAGATATATGTTTGGATGATTTAAAAATTGTTACACTTCATAAATACTTACGGCACCACTGGTGCAATGTCCTTAAATGCTTTCAATTCTTCAGGTGTCCGTTTGGGTGAACTTGACGCAAAGAAATTTGTATGTACAAAGGTTGGACACACCGTGTTGATACGGATGTTGTCAGGACTAAATGCGGGAGCTCCTCCAGGCATCTACGTATAGATTATTTAATGTGGGTAAAAAACGTTTTTGTGAGCTTCAGATATTTTAAGAATCACATGTGGGTTCAATGCTGTATATATGTTATTTGCAATACATTTGATGAACTTGTATATGTAAATATTTCAAATATGTTCATAGACGGAGTACAATTTTCATAAAAACAAGAACAAAGACAAAAAAGAAACACATAAAACCCCTCTACATTGTCCCTCTTTTATATTAGAGCGTTCAAAAGTTTCGAACGTAAATAAACTATTTTTTTCCTCTAAAAGAAGTTTCACTGAGCTAAATTAAAGTGAATACCCCCTACCTCCCGCAAAGAGGTTTAGATTTTGCTATTAGTGACTTGCTATGGGGGGGGGGGTGTAAAGCTGGCTGAAATGTGTCAGGTATATTTGACTGAAATCAGGGGTGGGCAACTTTTTGGATGAACGGGCCAGATTTGGAGAATGACAAATTGATCGGGCAGCGCTTAACCAACTTGCTGTTGATTTCAGTTCTGAGGACTTTGAGGCAATGTAAATCTTTAGTCACAAAAAATAAAATTTCAATACAGTAATGTTTTTTATGTAATGTTGATCTTGGATTGAGATGTTGTCTTTTCAATATCAACAAGGAGTGCTTACGTAAATTGTAGTGTTAAACATCACTAACAAAGCCACATTTAAGAGTAGCTGCTATAGTGGGCCTACTAATTAGAAATGTCAATCATAGGAGTAAAAAAACCCTCCCAGTTTGGAGACAGAACACTTGTGCCCAAACTTCGGTGCAGTTAAGGTGCATTAGATAGACCACCAAACCACTCGCTCGAAAATTTTCGCACATCTTTTGAGAATTTGATAAAAAAATCCCGAACTTGGTAGAAAATTCGGTAAGTGTTTTCACTTATATTTCATCTCTGCCGAAAAAAAAACACTTATTCTGTGCCCGGTTTTTGTCGATTCCTACCTGAATTTTTGACCTCAGAATTTTTTGGAGGGAGTGTTCCCCTGCCCCGCCTCGTACGACAATGATATCAGTTTGCGACTAGACTCTACTGCTAACTGGCTAAGTTCAAGTAAATTTACTGGAAAATTCGGAAATTAACAGCCAAGTTTGGAGAGTCCCATCAAAAACAAAAATCATGTCCATTCATTTCACGGCAATCTTGGTACCAATTAAGTTAATAATTTCTGTCAACACCACGAGTTTTGCAAAATAAGCGGGACATCATCACCCCATGACAATATTGTCAGACGTAAAGCTTGTCACTATGCGTATTGCAAAAGGCGGGAATTAGACCGCCCGTTCCATTGTTACGCTGACAGACGAACTGTACTAGCTACACTAACAACATTTAGGCCTAAATTTCGAAGTCAAATCAAAATCGAAGTTGTGCAGTTACGTTGTGTCAGAGAAGGTCACACCAATCATGGTGGTAACTCCATTCACCAATGTGCAAAATCGTTTTGGGAGTAGCTGATCATCAGCGTGGAGTTTACCACTCCGAGGCGATTACTCCGTGTCACAAGTGGATACTGATGATACCCGTAATGGGGAACGTCATTGTTGAAATTGAAAGCAAATCTATAGCTCGTTTGTTATGATATAAAATAGACTGATACTTTTGTTTTCCCTGAGAAATCTAGCGGGCCGTAGAAAAAAAGAAAAGAAAAACAAAA
Source organism: Holothuria scabra (assembly GCA_037179385.1). NCBI lineage: Eukaryota > Metazoa > Echinodermata > Holothuroidea > Aspidochirotida > Holothuriidae > Holothuria > Holothuria scabra. The sequence goes on along the minus strand of CM074182.1, from coordinate 26,693,925 downwards.
CCCACTGCCGGGCCGCATGCGGCCCGCGGGCCATAGGTTGCCCACCCCTGACTTAAATTATGCCCATCTCCTTTGTCTAAATGCCGGTTTGTTAAACCTCCAAATCGCTTCTTATGAAATTTATTTCTCGTATTTCCCGACTACGACTAAGATACAGAAAAGCGTTGACCAAATCCATAATTTACAGAAAAATCCGAAAAACAGTGTAACATTTAAAAGATCCTTCCAGATATATAGGCATAATACATTTAAAAGAGTAGTCCACAGTCAAATTTATTTTTGATATTTAAAGACGAACATATTCTAAGCATTTTGGTAAAAGTTTCGTTCATTTCCCACCCTCGGTTCTCAATTAATATTAATAATTGAACTTGACACATTTTCTATGAAAATGAACTTGAAGCAAACAGGTGTGATGTCAAGGATTCACATTCAGACATTGTTGAACTCTGAATTTTTTTTTTGTTTTTCTTTGTTTTTTTATCCCATTAGTTTGACCTTGAATTGATTATGTATGCTATTTTGCCCTTAAGGCATGTAAAGTTTAAAAAATTGCATTGCTCAGGATGCACCTGTGACATCAATATATCAAAGTTTAATTGAATAAAATTGTTGGTAATTTTTAAATAAAAACAAAACATTCACCAACAGTATGAATCCATAACATCACACCTGTTTGCTTCAAGTTCATTCTAGATAGAAATTTTGGCACATTTTATTGTTAATGTCTCGAGAACTGAACATGGGAAATAAATAAAGATTTTATCAGAATGCTCAGAATTTGTCCCTCTTTCAAAACAAATTTGGCTTTGGACTATTTTTTTACCATTCTATAATGAGCCACAACTGAAAAAGGTCGTAGCCGGCTCGACTTGAACCTATTTGCTATCCGGAAACTGGGCCGTAAAGCTACATCTAACCTAACCTTAAAAATAAATTCAACTTAATTCAGAGTTTATTACTTGTTAAACTGAGTTTGGGTCATATCAAAAAACATCATGTTTAACTCGAACTTAAAAACCCTAATAGAGTGTTTCACTAACGTCACAGCCCCACCCCTCTCTCTGACTAAACTGTGTAGTAAGTATATACTGTAGCTAGATGATAAGAAGCCAACGACCAAGGTGATGGTTGTTGCTTCTTGCTTTACAGTGTGCGTGGTTAACTAATTATGACGTCACGTAAAAAAAACTTTCATTACTTTCCAAAATAAATTATCAAACTTACAGAAAGGCTTTTGGAAAATCCTATAACACCGTGTTTTGTTGCACAATAAACTGGGATTGAAGGTAAATAAAATAGACCTGAGGGGAAAAGGAACAAAATGGAAAAGAATGAGAGAAGTTTTTTACGATAAAATGTAATTTCAAATTCTAAATCAGTCTTTTTGTAATTGTTACTATGATTACATCTAATTGTTAAGACCTGTGACATATTGAAATTCACTCCAAGAAGACTGTAAATTCACTCGTGTCTGGCGGGATCACCAAAAGGGGAAGTTTAAGCCAAAAAAAAAAAAAAAAAATCACATGTGAAAGAAGAAATGCCGAGAATCTACTCAGTGTGGTAAAATTTCCATTCAGACAGTCAGATCTTACATGTATTTCTCGAGATATCAGCAAATGAAGTTACTAGGTTTGTGGTGTGATATGTGATATTGAGGGCAGCAGAGATTACAGCACTTCTTCACATTGAAAGGTAATGCTTTGCTTTCCTTCCTTTTTTCAGAATGCTGTGTTGACCTTGACGTTAATAGGAATAGGACCCGATCTCCACGGAGATTGTAAGGTTCCAAAAATTCTCATGCCACTCATGCAATCGCATTATATAGATTAGACTTAATATAGGGGACGAGGTGATGTGACATAGTCATTCACGTGAACTTTGCAAGTAATAAATGAGAGATAATATTATAGGTTGAAAAAGTAAGTCTTTAGTCCAGCTTTAAAGTTTGAGGTATTAGAGACACTTCTGAGAGAGAAAGGAAGGGAATTCCAGAGTCTAGGACCTGCAACCATGAAGGTACGGTCACCGTTTGACTTGGAAGTGGTGCGTGGAACTACCAATTTTAGTGTGTCACTGTCAGATTTGAGATTGTGAGTGGCATTAAAATTTTCTATCAGCCTGTCGTTTAGATATTTTGGCCCTTGACTATTTAAGCATTTGTACACTATTAACATCAATTTAAACTTTATTCTTTTATCAACTGTGAGCCAGTGCTCAGATGAAATGTAGGAGGAGATAGGATCATATTTTTTATGTTTATGCAAGCAACGAACTGTCATGTTTTGTACCATCTGTAATTTACTTTCAGTGTGTACCTTGGGAACACCAATTAAAAGACTGTTTCCATAGTCAAGGCATGATGTCACAAAATCGTGCAATACGCTCCAAGTGGCTTCTATAGAAAGGTACTTCCTTATAGAACGAATGCCGGGCTTGCAGATGCATCATAGCTTTTTGACATTGCTTGGTAACATGTAAGTGCATGTCAAGGTGCTCATCAAACCACACCCCTAAATTCCTCATATACGGGACTTTAAGTTGCACCACACACTCTCCTTCTCTGATTGAATTCACGTGTACATTGGCTATACTGGATTTTGAGAGAAGTAGCATAAATTCAGTCTTTGAATCATTTATTTTTAGTTTATTTGACAACATCCAAGCTCTCAAATCCCTCGCACAGTTTTCAGTATCAGCAACTGCTTTCCACTGGTTTATGTCTTGACTGTGGTTAAAAGCTAAGTAAAGTTGGGTGTCACATAGCCTACACATGAACTTGGGGTGAATGCTCCTGCATAGCAGCAAATAATTGGCTGGCATACAACAAAAAAGCAACGGGACAGTAGCAGCTTCCCTGGAGCACAACGTAATGGAGTGGTCGCGATTCAGACAAAACACCTGACCGAAGTTGTACACGCTGAGTACGATTCCTAAGATGAGAACTCACCCAGGAAAGTACATCACCAGTGATGCTATATAATCTTTTTCCAGTACCATCTCCACTACTGAATGATCTATGGTATCAAAGTCAGCTCTTAAATCTAGGAGAACTAGAAGTGTGACTTGCTTTGTGTCCATAGACATCAGGATGTCAAAGGTAACTTTGAACAACGCAGTCTCCGTCGAATGCTACGGCCAATACGCTGACTGGAGATCTGGAAAACATCCATTTGGTGAATGTGCTCAAGCTGTTGGGCAAGAGAAGCTTTCTAAACTTTTAACACACTCTGTAGGTTTGGTTCCTCTTTCACATATGAAAATTAAATTTTTGGTTAAACTTCCCCTCTAAGAGTGTGTGCTGTTACTGTAGGCGGTTTGGACTAGCACATGCCGTATATCAAGTAGGACGTTCCTGGGTGACTTTGGAAACTTTTGGTAATTTTGGACGCGTAGTTGCCACATCATTGGTGAGCTTTAAATTGCACGACGTGGACCTCATCTACGACGAAATGACGTCATTTGTATCTATCCCATTTCGAACGCGACGCGAAATAACGCTACACTCAGTTGTTAAATGACAGGGAAACGCAGGTTGTGACGTCATTACGTTGCAGCTAACGTGAAATCTAAAGCTCGCTTAATACACAAAATACATACTACATACAAAATACCTTCTAAAAAACAACTGCAGAAGCAAAATGGCACAACTTTTGCGCTTTACCAACCATGGAAGTGTAGCACTGAAACCAATAAAGTGAAATTGGTTCTCATTAACATTATCGTGACTGTAATTTTTCCCACAAATTCTTTACCTGCAACGGATGATACGTTGATAACCACACCACCTTTGCCACCGGAGTTCTTGTCCATGTACTCCTTGGCCAAAAAAGTTCCTCTGATTACTGCTGTCTAGAAAGTGAAATGAAATTGCGCTAAAATATTACGTTTCATTGTATTCAGCCTTGTTCAATCCATAAATTCAGTAGAGCCCGTATGAACAATGCGTGACAAGATAACGAAAGACCGGGGTGATCAATCAGACCAGGGAATCAGATAATCACCAGCCCGGACTCAGGAACTTTGGCCCAGACTTTTTCCAAAATCCTCCCGACCCTCTGGCAAAGGGCCGTTTTACGAAACCAAACTTTAAACTGATTTGGCCCAGACTACATGAATCGAATAAATGACACAAAATCTTTACAGCAAATGGTTCATTTCCTTTCATCCATCCCACATGCGAGTCCCCCCCCTTTCCCCTGGACCACTTCAATGTTGGTTGGGAAAAACTGACCAGACCTGAGTGTAACAACATTGAAACGGAGGAAAGTGGTTTGTTTCAACTACTTTTGGCGGTTATTGTTGCCCTAAAGATCCCTACTAAATCCACGCAAAAATGTAGCTAGATTTGATAGTTTCAATTCATGTGCATTTTTATTGTTCTATGCCCCCTCTCCTTTGAAAAGTGCATGAATATTTATGCACGCTTAAATAAATGCAATCTGAAGAATCTTTCAGAATCCCTTGAAGTCAACTTTTTGGTTCCATTGTAAATTTTGTTCTACAGAATTCGATTGGGGACGAGGAATAGCTCTGGCTACGCTAAAACCACCCCAAGCTTATTGCTCCAGTCTCCAAGAGAGCCTGATTTTGTGTCCCGAACAAAAATTCAGCTTATTCCAAATTGGCCTTAATACATCTGTTGGTCCATGTCCAACATTTTTAGGAGAACCGGAGTAAATAGTGAGTCAACCAGTTTTTCCAAGATCTAAGTATCCCTCCGTCTTGACCTGGAATCACTTTTGTGTACAGTCTTTCTTCATTTCAAAACAGAAAAACGAACCCCACATTGCCAGTTACATGCTATGGCAACTCTTTGTATCCGGGTACTTCCTGTATGTAAACAGAACTTATAAATCGTCTGTTTTGACGATCGACTCTGTAGCATTTTAAGCAAAAGTTAAGCTTGGATGGGTATAAACATCATATTCCTGCAATACTTGAAGTGATTTTGACCTTACCTAGCCATATTTTAAAAATATTTCAACTTTCTTGCAAAATATGGGAATATACTTGAGCAAGTCCAAACTTTCACACAAAACCATAGCAGACGGCCATCTTGGCGCACTCTTTCTCACATCACAGTAGAGACAATATACCGTGCAGTATGCTCTGTCCATGTATAGGACGTCCGTGATTTGGATGTTTTAATGATGTTTTTTAATAAACTTGCAATTCACAGGGTTCCTTACCAAATTAATGTCTATGGCCCTTTCCCAGTCTGGAAACTCGTTTCCTGTCCCAGCATTGTTACAGACAACATCCAACTGTTTGTAAGATTGTACTGTCTTTTCGAAAGCATCTGAGGAAAGGAAGAAGAAAATTCTCAGCAAATGACTTTTCTATCCAGCCTAGCTGAGCTTTTTTGCGATCAAAATCTGGATTATTTTGGTCGATCACTGAGTTAGTTAGTTAGTTAGAAGGAGTTTAACGGCCCAGTTTCCAACCTATTGGTTAAAGTCGAGCCGGCCACGGTCATTTTCCAGTTGTGGCTCACTGGCTAATTTCCCTTCTCCATTGCTCATGCGGTGATCGCTGAGTTGCTTCTCTAACCAACGACCGACTATGCTAATATGTAGAAGATCCAACCTATATGCATCTTCCAAAAATGACAGAACAATTGACCTTTGCCTTTAACCTCTAAACACAATCAGTGGCGTGTGCAGGATTTCCGATTTCGAAGGTGGAGGCACAACCTGCAATTTCCCCGAATGGCACGGATTTTGATGACCTTTTTTTCTGGCTGGTGTGTGGGTTAAGGTTTGGGTGCTCGGTTTGTCTTTTCAAACTTTTCCTCTCCCTCTAACTGTCTAACCCGCAAATCTCCTACTGAGTGATTTTCCCTGACTGAGTTCGGAGGTAAGACCGGGGTGGGAGGACTTTGCCCCCCGGTCCCCCTTAAAACCCGCTACTGGATACAATGCAAAGATAACTGCGGGGATACTTATTACTTACTGTGACAGTCTCAAAATCAAAACAGTTGATTATTTGTGAAAAAGCAGGCTTGAAACCAGAAATTTCGATGGGGGGGGGGTGATTTTCGAAGCACTTTCCCAGCGAAACGCTACCATTAGTTGACGCGGAGCGTTCTGAAAATTTTAAAAAATTTAAACATCCTCAGACAGCCAGAAATGGCATTTCCCGGACAGGCTTGTTAGTAGAATCTAGGCAGTCGTTTAGTGAACAATTTCGAAAATATAATTTACACTTCAATAAAAATGAGCAATTGCACCAGGATCAGAAAATTACCAGATAAACTGTACAACTATACCTGGTTGAAATGGAAATGTAAATAATTGGCTAATTATTGAAAAATTCACTTGTATACACATTCTACAAACAAAGTTAAGTTACTTGTCGCCACAAGATTAATGAATATTACTTTTAAAATTTGAGCAACTGGCGAAAGTCCTTCTCAACTTCCAGTGTGAATGACAATCAGGCAATGCATCATATGCATATCGGCTACTATGCATATGTAAATTTCATCGAACTTTGCAAGATGTCGTGTGTTTGGACGGCTTAATTATAGCTCATACTTCTGTACTTAGAGACTTAGGCCTACATGCCCGACTTCACGCAAGTGGCAAGTTGATGTAAGGTTCGTACTAAACCTACTCAATTTTCGCGCGAAAGGGGGTAGCATATGTGTACATATATAGTCACCCCAAATAAATAGGAACCCACATAAAAATGTCAACCGTTGCAGCACACTTGGTCCTAGCAAACAAAACGCGTAAAAACAACAACAAACAAACAAACAAACTTACCATTACCATATGTGTCGAAATAAGTAATCAAGATCAAGGTCTTGAAAGTATATGTAACATCATAAACTCATTTCCTACTTGAGTATCAACTTGTGCATCGGTGCCAGTATTCACGATTTAGGATATGCACCCAGTGGCGGATCCAGGTGGGGCCTGGTGCACACACTCTTTTTCAATGACCCATCCATGTTTTGACAAACGATTTCAAATATTCCGAAAAAAGTGAGCAAATAGATATCGAAACTATGCTTCCCAGATGCTGAAAATACGCATACAAGCGCATCTAGAATTCAAATTTTATCGTGGAGAACACCCCTCCCCGCTGGGGCTTCGCGCCTTCGGCCGACGGTGTGTGAGTCCTCCTTTCTTAAAATCCTGGATCCGATCCGCACATGCTACAGATGGTGACAAATCCAATCGAATGCGATTCATTTCGCAACACTTATCTCCAATCTCCATTTATTGGACTGTTGTTGTTTAATGGAGATACTATGCTATACGTCGCGAGAAAGCCCTGCGTCCCATTTTGGAAAGGATTCCACAGTGTAATGCAAAGTTATATCCTCTTGAGTTTCACAACACATAGGTCACACTTTTGAGGGGACAGGTAAAACAAATTGACTGGCAAAATGGCATAAGAACTGTTCGTCAGTGAGTGACACGGTGACAGAAAGGTCGTAATTTTTCACTTTGCAATTTTGTCCATTTGGGGGGGGGGGGGGCACAGGGGGAATGTGGGATCTGTGTTACTTACCTTTCAAGTCAGGAGCAGATGTAACATCTGTCTTATGATACATAATTCTCTCAGGTCCGAACTTGTTTGAGAACTCTTCCACAACATTGCTTCCATCTGAAGTACCAACCAGACTGACAGCCTAGGATAGAAAAACAAAAATGAAACATCAAGGTTCTCGATGTCACTAATGCTGAACAAGTTCGGCGGTCAAAACGCTGGTTTACAAATAACAACTCAAAAGTACAAAGAAATTCTGAAATTCCGAGGCATCACATTAGTAACTAGTGGTTGATCCTGTTTGGGTTTTGAAGGGTTGGTTAGAACTGTTAGAAACAGGTTTGGTATCACATTAGTAACTAGTGGTTGATCCTGTTTGGGTTTTGAAGGGTTGGTTAGAACTGTTAGAAACAGGTTTGGTATGTAATGTTGTAATAGATCATCTGCATTAGCAATAAGACAGAATGATGGGACTTTGAAAACCTACTTGCAGTTTTAGAACTAGCGATAACAACGACGCAAAACCCTTTGCAATTGCAGTTTGGGAAAGGAATGGGAGTGTATTCAGTGGTGGATCCAGGAATTTACAGTGGGGGGTCTGCATGTGGATGGGACATCAAATGTACACTGAGCGAAGCGCCATGCACCATATGTATGGCTGTTGTTTAGTCTCTGATGCCTATTAGAATTCAGGAAATGGGGAAATGGAGTGGAAGGCAAACATCCAAATTTGTTTGGATGTTTTTAAGAGTGATTACCACTCTACTAGCTGACTAAAGGTGTAATTTGCAGCGCGCGGAGCGCGTTGAAATCTTCGCTCTTTCCAAATATTTGGCAAAATATGGAGCTTGTGTATTGCAGAAAATTTCGTAAATTTGAACATTTGGAGGATTACTGAAGAATTTGCATTTTCAATCGGAAAATTTGAGGTTTGGCGGCGACCAAAGATCGTTGTTGCTTCAAAATTTTATCCATCGTTTACGAAATGAGGCTCTCCGACGAAATTTTTTGGAGCTTACATTGGAGAAAGTATGGAATTTTATGAAAGAAAATTTATGAAAATAGCTGTATATAGTTAACGGTGTCACTTGGTGATCTGGTGTCACAAGTGTAGCAAAATTCCGATTTTGTTACTTCCAGAGTTCGGAAAAGGTTACAAAAGTGAAGGTCTGAGCGAGCTCTTCTGTTAAGGAATTGCAATCTGCGGCGCGCGAAGCGCGCGGAAAATTTTGCTTTTTTGAATCGAATTATAACAAATATGGAGCTTTTATGAAAGAAAATTGATTGGGAAATTCGTAATTTCATGAGCGGTCAAAACCACAGAGTGGACTGGTCTCACAATTGGCAAATTTCCTAATTCTTCATTTTCAGAGCCCCCCCCCTGCCCCGCCTGGGTGTCTAAGGAAAGGGGGCCGAGATGCAACATGATGCTTAATGTTTCAATATTTTGAGCCACTATGAAACTCACAAGCTTTCAAAACATGGTCTTGAAATTTTGTGTAATCATTACCGTCCACGGTGTTACGGCTTGGTTGCAATTCAAACCAATAACAGCGAAAGACCACACAAGAGCGAGATTAAAATCAACAACTTAATTATTATTCACCTCTTACTTCCTTAAATTTACAACAATTAATCTTAAATCTACTCACAATCTTTTACAGCTTAAGGTATCACTCTTTGTCCAAGGGGTAGTGTTGTTAGCGTCGATTGTACAGCAGCACAGCGTAGGACTCGGTTCCGCGAAGGCAGGATGAAGACTATAGTGATCGGTAAATGGCGACACAATTACAGCGTTAAGCGGCGAAGCAGGCGTCTGGTCTCTGTATTATCTGTGTATCTTTTGTTCTCTTCTCCTCCCTGTCACGCTGCTTGCATGACCTTTTATATGCCTGGCAGTTCTTCCAGAAAAGTCTGGAACTTACTCTTATGGAAACGTCTCGTTTGATCTCGTACAAAACAAACAACGAACGTTCTGGGCTCAGTAACCCATAACCACAAGTTGGCTATTATTAGGCCATTACATCATACAGTAGTTTCCAGTAGGTGATCGTACATTCTCGTAACTGTGCGAATGTTCTCTGGGGTTACCCGTTGAATATGCTAGAGAGACAACACCGATGCTAGCACTTTCTAGAACTTTTCACTTGCTCGTCCGTGGATTCAATCTGGTTGATGTCGTCTCGTAACACTCCCCCCCTTGAAAGAGTTTTGGACGTCTTGGACAAAACTTAGGTTACAATATCTACAATATTACCTTATAGTAATAACTATAGTATTACAGTATGCATTCCAATATCAAGTGGATGGTGCTATCATAACATTCAACTTGTCTTACAATATGATAATACATGAGTAGTAACATTATTAACACATACTGTGCTGCAGGCAACATCAAAATTTCAAAATTACAGTACGACTTTTAATTTACTCAATCAGATTAAGTTCTTGACAAAGCATCAGGCACAACATTGTCTTTCCCTTTAATGTGCCTAATATCTACATTATATGATTGTAGAAATAAACTCCATCTCATCAATCTCTGATTCTTGTTCTTCATCTTAGACAGAAATGTCAGAGGATTATGATCAGTATATACAATAACAGGGAAACTAGTAGTCCCCACATAAACATCAAAGTGCTGAAGACCAAGTATCAAAGCTAATGTTTCTTTTTCAATTGTGGAATAATTTTTCTGATGTCTGTCAAATTTCTTTGAATAATAACACACAGGGTGATCAACACCATGCTCATCAGCTTGAAGTAAAACTGCTCCTATACCATTGTCACTGGCATCAACTGCCAGCTTAAACTGTTTTTCAAAGTCTGGAGCAATCAGCACTGGCGAACTCATTAGTGCTCTTTTCAATGATTCAAATGCTGCCTGACAATTTTCTGTCCAAACAAACTTTTCATTTTTCCTTAGTAATCTTGTCAATGGTGCAGCAATGTCAGAAAAATTTGGACAAAAACGTCTGTAGTAACCAGCCATGCCTAGGAAGCGCATGAGCTGCTTTTTGTCAGCTGGGGCAGGGAATTTGTCGATGCCCTCAACCTTAGCCTTAATTGGTTTAACTCTACCCTGACCAACTACATGCCCTAAGAATATTACATGGGCACAAGCAATCTCACTCTTGACTAAATTGACAGTCAAATTAGCTTTGGCAAGTTTGTCAAATAATGCCTTAACATGTTGCACATGTTCATTCCATGAGTTACTGTACACAATAAGGTCATCAACATATACTTCACAATTCTCTAAATCTGACGTAAGGTCATTTACTAAACGTTGAAAGGTCATCGGTGAATTTTTCATACCAAACGGCATAACCTTATACTGAAATAAGCCATCTGGCTTCACGAATGCTGAGATTTTTCGAGCCCTCTCAGTGAGTGGTATCTCCCAGTTCCCCTTTAACAAGTCAAACTTTGACACGTAAGTAGCATTCCCAATCCTATCAATACATTCTTGATACGGGGTATCGGATAGGAATCCGTTCTTGTTACCGCATTCACCTTCCGGTAATCAGTACAAAATCTGTACCCACCGTCTGGCTTTGGGACCAATATACATGGGGAAGACCATTCACTATTACTAGGTTCTATAATATCATGGTCTAACATGTAACGAACCTCATCCCTGAGATGTTGTCGTTTTCGAGGGTTAACTCGATAAGGATGCTGCTTGATTGGTGCAGCCTCTCCCACATCAACATCATGTTCAATCAAATCTGTCCTAGTAGGATCATCTGAGAACAAGCATACATATTCATTGATTAATGATTTCATTTCTGATCTTTCTTTGTCATCTAGATGACTTAACTTCTGATCACGATTACTCAATACATCAGAGTTTTTTTTTAACTTAATACACATATCAGGAACATTATCAGCATTAATCTCATCATTATCATTGAATTCTTGATCAACACTGATGATACACACTTGATCACATGCATTATTAACATTGACATTCACATCATGTACACTTTTATCCTTAGAAATGTCACAATCCTCTCTTTCATAATATTTTTTCATCATATTAATGTGACAAACTCTCTTCGATTTACGCTTGTCAGGTGTCAAGATGACATAGTCTGTGTCATTGACCTTTCTTTCAATGACATAAGGTCCTTGGAAGCGAGCTTGAAGTGGCTGACCAGACACAGGCAAAAACACCAACACCTTCTCACCAGGCTTAAACTCTCTTTCTACAGTGGTCTTATCATACCACGCCTTCATTTTCTTCTGAGAACTCCTCAGATTTTCTTGAGCCAGTTCACATGCTCTGTGAAAACGCTCTTTAAAGCGGGATACATAATCAAGCAGATGTATGTTTTCACCTGGATCTGATAACCACTTCTCCTTTAATAATTTCAATGGTCCACGAACTATGTGTCCGAAGATGAGTTCAAATGGACTGAACCCAAGTGACTCCTGTACAGACTCCCTGACAGCAAACACTACAAATGGAATGCCTTCATCCCAATCTTTCTCATTGTCATGACAATATGTCTTTAACATATTTTTCAATGTTTGGTGAAACCTTTCTAAAGCCCCTTGGCTTTCGGGATGATAAGCCGAAGACTTAATTTGGTCTATGCCTAATTCATACAACATTTGTTGGAATACAGTTGACATGAAATTAGACCCTTGATCTGATTGGATCTCCTTAGGTAACCCAAACAATGTGAAAAATTTAAGTAAAGCTTGTAAGACTGTCCGAGCCTTAATATTTCTTAGAGGTATTGCCTCTGGAAACCTTGTCGAAGCACACATTATGGTTAATATATACTGATGTCCTGCCCTACTCTTAGGTAGAGGACCTACACAATCAATAATGACTCTACTAAATGGCTCTTCAAAAGCAGGAATTGGCTTTAAGGGTGCAGCCGGAATATTCTGATTCGGCTTCCCAACCATTTGACATGAATGACAAGTCTTACAAAATTTGGCCACATCACTCTTAAGCTTAGGCCAATAAAAGTGATTTAGAATTTTGTGGTAAGTCTTATTGACCCCTAGGTGCCCCGCAAATGGCATTTCATGAGCAATACTCAGTATATCCTTTCGATACACCCTAGGTACCACAATTTGATGGTAAATGCGCCACTCTTCATCTAATGGTGCATCAGGTGGTCGCCATTTACGCATCAAAACACCGTTCTTAAGGTAAAAACACACTGGGACGTCTTTCGACTCATCCTCAGTGAGGGCACCAGCAATTAGTGGCTGAAGCTCTTCATCATGTTGTTGTTGGGCTGACAACTGGTCTTTATGGAGTGTGTCAGACATGTTTCTTTCCTGTTCTATCCCCTCACCATGTGTGGGGACAGGAGACTCACAATCCTGAAGATTGGCCATAAAAGTTTGGCTGAGATCAAACCAGGAATCTTCACTTTCATCAATATTCTTTTTAGAGTCCTCTTTGGACTCTGACTCCACTTTTGGGAGTGCTGTTCCATTTTTAGGAACCAATTCCTCAATTTTAGAGGGCGGAGGCTTAAATTTACCATCCTTCTTTTCAGAAATCATACCCTCACTTTTAGAGAGTGGATGTTCAAGATTATCATCCTTACATGATTCCCTACTTGTTTCACTTTTGGAAACTGTATCCTCACTTTTGGAGGCTGGATGTTTAAGATTATCATCCATAGCAAGCTTTTGTGACATAGCTCTCGTGACAGCACAGGCTGGGAATAAATCTGGAAATTCCTTTTCTAATTGCTCTGTGTTGTTATAGTCACATGGTTTATCTGTCAAAATTGCATTGGCAACTACCTTTCCACCAGCTAGGTCATTGCCTAGCAACAGAGATACCCCTTTACAGGTAGAGTAGGTCTGACCCCTACTATGACTGACCCAGAAACTAAATCTGACTTCAAATTAATTTTGTGAAGAGGGACAGAAATAAATCCACACTCAACCCCCTGAATTAGTACATTTGCCCCTGTGGAAGTAGAGTCCGTTAATGGCAAAACTCCATCAAGAAGCAACGACTGAGTTGCGCCTGTGTCAGGCAAAATTTTAATTTTGACGGGTGGATGAGCTGAATCCCCATCTAGGGAAATAAAACCCTCAGACACGAATGGAAGGTATTCTTCCTTAATTTGGTCATTAGAATTAGGCCGTAAAGTCACGACTACCTCTGGAGAATTTTCTACATTGGCTGAGGCATTTGGAGCTGTTTCAGTCTCCTTTAATTTTGCCAATTGAAAGCAATTTGCCATCATGTGGCCCTTTTTGTGACAGAAACCACAAACTATGTCTTTAAAGGCAGCTTTATTTGAGCTGACCTGGTCGTTCTTTTGACGACTAGAATCTGGTTGTTTTTTACCAGAATTTGTTGGAGAGAGGGAACCAGACTGAGATCCACTAATTTTACCTGCTGTGTCACCACTAGTGCCATTGCCATATTTTTTATTTGGCCTATTAAACTGACTCTTGTTTTGAGTCTGACCTACTTTACCAAACTTATGGGTAAGTGCATACTGATCAGCCAAATTTGCTACTTCTTTCAACTTGTCTGCCTTTTGTTCTTCAAGGTGAGTCTTTATGTCATCACTCACACACCGTTTAAATTCCTCGACCAGCATCAGTTGTCGTAACGCTTCAAATGTGGAAACCTTTTTAGAATCACACCACCTATCGAAATGCCTTTCCTTTTGATAGGCAAACTCTACATATGTTTGTGTATCCGCCTTACGATATTTTCTAAATTTTTGGCGATACGCCTCGGGTACTAATTCATAGGCTTGTAATATGGCCTTTTTGACTTTATCGTAATCCATGCTGTCCTCTGTTGACAGAGCGGAATACACTTCCTGGGCCTTGCCAGTAAAATTACTCTGAATGAGTATTGACCATTTATCTCTGGGCCACTTTAATTGTTCACCCAGTTTTTCAAAGTGGTTGAAAAATTTCTCCACATTATCCTCCTGAAATTTGGGCACAAATTTTACGTGCTTAGAGACATCAAATCCCCCAGTATCCGTGCCTATTTTAGGCTCTGGGCCTTTTATGACCCCTAATTCCAGTTTTTTCAACCTAAATTCATGCTCTCTAGCCTCTTTCTCTCTTTGCATTTGCATCTCTCTTTCCTCTTTTTCCCTTTGCATTTCCAATTCTTTCAATCTAACTTCTCTTTCCTTTTCTTCCCTTTCTTTTTCCAATTCTTTCAATCTAACTTCTCTTTCCTTTTCTTCCCTTTCTAGTTCTTTCAATCTAACCTCCTTATTCATTTCCAATTCGAGCTTTTTCAATTCAAATGCATTGTCAGTTGGCACGGTCATGATTGTCTCAAGCACTGTAATTGGCAGAATACTTTCATCTACCAGATACTCTACAATGTATCTCTTAATCTCGTCCTTCCGCATTAATGGCTGAAATTCAACACCATAGTGTTTTGCGACTTTTACAATCTCAGACTTTTTTAGTGCGTTAAGCTCCTCAATTGAGGGGCTAGCCACGAATTTATCTAAATCGAATGGCATTTTGAGGTTGTGTCAGGCACTCACAAAAAACTAAGAAGTCTGGACAATACAGTTGCAAATTACAACGAAATTTCTCGAATTTTCCACCTGGTAGTATAATTCTTTCCCGGATGTTAGGCCACCAATTCTGTTACGGCTTGGTTGCAATTCAAACCAATAACAGCGAAAGACCACAGAAGAGCGAGATTAAAATCAACAACTTAATTATTATTCACCTCTTACTTCCTTAAATTTACAACAATTAATCTTAAATCTACTCACAATCTTTTACAGCTTAAGGTATCACTCTTTGTCCAAGGGGTAGTGTTGTTAGCGTCGATTGTACAGCAGCACAGCGTAGGACTCGGTTCCGCGAAGGCAGGATGAAGACTATAGTGATCGGTAAATGGCGACACAATTACAGCGTTAAGCGGCGAAGCAGGCGTCTGGTCTCTGTATTATCTGTGTATCTTTTGTTCTCTTAACTCCCTGTCACGCTGCTTGCATGACCTTTTATATGCCTGGCAGTTCTTCCAGAAAAGTCTGGAACTTACTCTTATGGAAACGTCTCGTTTGATCTCGTACAAAACAAACAACGAACGTTCTGGGTTCAGTAACCCATAACCACAAGTTGGCTATTATTAGGCCATTACATCATACAGTAGTTTCCAGTAGGTGATCGTACATTCTCGTAACTGTGCGAATGTTCTCTGGGGTTACCCGTTGAATATGCTAGAGAGACAACACCGATGCTAGCACTTTCTAGAACTTTTCACTTGCTCGTCCGTGGATTCAATCTGGTTGATGTCGTCTCGTAACACTCCCCCCCCCCTTGAAAGAGTTTTGGACGTCTTGGACAAAACTTAGGTTACAATATCTACAATATTACCTTATAGTAATAACTATAGTATTACAGTATGCATTCCAATATCAAGTGGATGGTGCTATCATAACATTCAACTTGTCTTACAATATGATAATACATGAGTAGTAACATTATTAACACATACTGTGCTGCAGGCAACATCAAAATTTCAAAATTACAGTGCGACTTTTAATTTACTCAATCAGATTAAGTTCTTGACAAAGCATCAGGCACAACATTGTCTTTCCCTTTAATGTGCCTAATATCTACATTATATGATTGTAGAAATAAACTCCATCTCATCAATCTCTGATTCTTGTTCTTCATCTTAGACAGAAATGTCAGAGGATTATGATCAGTATATACAATAACAGGGAAACTAGTAGTCCCCACATAAACATCAAAGTGCTGAAGACCAAGTATCAAAGCTAATGTTTCTTTTTCAATTGTGGAATAATTTTTCTGATGTCTGTCAAATTTCTTTGAATAATAACACACAGGGTGATCAACACCATGCTCATCAGCTTGAAGTAAAACTGCTCCTATACCATTGTCACTGGCATCAACTGCCAGCTTAAACTGTTTTTCAAAGTCTGGAGCAATCAGCACTGGCGAACTCATTAGTGCTCTTTTCAATGATTCAAATGCTGCCTGACAATTTTCTGTCCAAACAAACTTTTCATTTTTCCTTAGTAATCTTGTCAATGGTGCAGCAATGTCAGAAAAATTTGGACAAAAACGTCTGTAGTAACCAGCCATGCCTAGGAAGCGCATGAGCTGCTTTTTGTCAGCTGGGGCAGGGAATTTGTTGATGCCCTCAACCTTAGCCTTAATTGGTTTAACTCTACCCTGACCAACTACATGCCCTAAGAATATTACATGGGCACAAGCAATCTCACTCTTGACTAAATTGACAGTCAAATTAGCTTTGGCAAGTTTGTCAAATAATGCCTTACCCAGCTAACAGCGAACGTCCAGAAAACGTTTTGGTTTGGTTCTCAGTTTGTCCGTTTCGTCTTCGTCCAAAGTAACGTTTTTAGAACGTGTTCAAAACGTCCCGCATTTCCCACAAACTAAAGGGGACTATCTAAAAACGTTTTTACTACTTAAAAAAATAACGTTTGTAAAACGTTATAACTAGACGATTTTTAAACGTTTTTATGACGTTTTCTGGACGTTCATAATATATGAGCATTCACGAGGACTTCCCAAAGACGTTTACGTACGTTAGAGGAAACGATGCTAGACCGTTATGGTTAAAACGTGTTCAAAACGTTTTCAAGACGTTTTCTAAACGTCATACTAGCTATAGAGTACATTTCCGATAAGTCTAAATATTAGCTTTAAATTGTTCAAAAATGCCCAATGGAGGCAGCCGGGTTCTCTCTACTGAGACTTTATTGGACTAGTTCCCCACTGACGGGGTTGGGGTCCGTTTAACCGTTTTGTTCTTCTTTTTTATTTAAAGTAAGTGAAATAAAAATATCAATAAGGGGACAGGGACGTGCGATGAAATTCCTTCTTCTATGTACAAAAATGTACAAAAGTCATGCTCAAATATGAAAATCAACGTGAGCAACTTGAGCAAGTACTGTAATTTAAAGCTGTGCCAAAGATGCAACCTACATTTTAACAGTGCCACATGATTGCTGCAGCGATGTCACACAGATAAAATTTCATAAAATGGAATAGCCTAGGGTAATCCCCTTGCTTTTCATGCTATCCCCCCCCTCCTCACGGTCCCCTCGAAAGAGCAAAACGTACGAATTTCCTTACGTGCACTCTGTGATATTTTGCAAATGCAACTCAGGTACAATGGGTATAGCGGTATAGGCACAAATTGGCAACCCTACGAAAATATATGGAGAAAGCGATGGGGGCGGGGGGGGGGGGTGGGGTGGCCGGAGGGGGCGTATTTTTATTCGGGAACCATGATGAACCATAGCAAAATTGATGTCAGATGCTTTCTAGGGAAAGCGACCCCCCCCCCCTCCTTGGCTTTGTGAGCGAGGACCGCAGCAATACTGTTTTATGTCTTGGCTTTACAGTTTAAAATGTTAGGAACTTGGCGGAATTTCCTACCCTTTAAACGTCCTACGGTGCAACCACAGGGCTGCCCCTCCTGCATGGGGTGAAAAATAAAATCAGGATCCACCCCGGTGCCAATCAAATTCGATCCTCCTGCTCTCATTGGCATTGCATCCATAATTTCGGTTAGCGAGGGAGGCAAAGTTCGTCAGTGAATCGGCTAGACAACAACACTTTATGCAACAAATATCTACTTGGGAACATTACCTTCCCTTTCTGTTAATGACTCTATTGGCGTTCCATAGATTGTAACAAAAGCAATTACGATCCAAATTTGAACGTTCCTGTCAGCAGCTCTCTTGAAAGGTCCCAGAAATCTCAACAACTTGTTCCTGGAACAACTGTCACAATCACAGTAAGTCGTGAAATCTGTTTTAAATTCTTTAAAATCGTCTTGAAGGATGCTTTCATGTGTAAAATGATGAAAATTGTTCACTTGTTAAGTCATATGTTTGTGCAAGGCACAAGCCCTTAGCCTAACGGTAACAGTTAAGTTCACACGGCAGGTACAAGCCTAATGTTAGTGTTCGATAGATAGGCAGTTATACTGTCGGATGCGCGCCAAACTTTCCCAAAGGCTGTTCTATCGTTTCAAGAATTTAACACGAAATTTCAATGCAGATGTGCACTCGACACACCATTGAAAATCTTGGGGTGGAAATAAATGTCTGAACTTTAGCCTAACGTTAGGCTGCCGCTAAGTACTGTACAGTGTACGTAGGCCTATGTTAAAAATCTAAAATTTCCAAGCTCAAGACAACAATAAAATATGTGGTTAGGCCTAGGCCTAAAACTTTCCCAGCATCCTGGCCATAAAGATTGAATTGAGTGATGTTCTTATAAACATCAAGTATAGTCATGGTCTTCTATTTTTTTTTATGTAGGCCTAGGCTAAGTAGGCCCCCAACTCTGTGTCTATAATATAGCAAGCTTATGCAAAATGTGCGAATAATTGTTCACAGCACTGAATGTCGTATACTGTACCTGTACATAGGTATGTATTAGTATGAATACCAAAGTCTACAGTGAAAATGTTGCTTGGAAAGACATCAGCACAGCCAGCACCAAGTGATGCACAGAATAGCAAAAAACATCAATGATATTTGAAACTTTAGGCCTAGGAGAAAGTTTATAAAATCTTCATTTGACACAAGTACCACTGATTTCACATTCCATAACTTTATGCCCCCAAAAACATGTTTACTGCTAAAAATAAAAGGGACTGAAAATACCATTTCTGAGGGCAGAAACTAACCAGGGCAGAAACTAAGGTAATCCGGCTACCTGTACGTAAGTATTTATTAGTACACTAAAGTCTACAGTGAGAGTGTTGCTTGGAGAATGGTACTGTAGTTACGAGTGTTGCACTGAATAGTAAGAAACATCAATGATGTTTGAAACTGAAAGGAAAACTTGATGAAACCTTCATTTGACACAAGTGCTGTACCAATGATATCACATTCCAATCCATTACTTTCCACCCCCCAAAAAGGATGTTTTCTCCTGAAAATAGAAGGGGTGAAAAGCACCATTTTTGAAGGGCAGAAAGTAAAGAGGGCGGACAATAATGTGTTATTCAGGAGGGTACAGAAAAGAAATGAAGGAGAAAGAAATACCTTTGGCTAGGCTTGAATGCAATGAGTGTATCATTGTGGACATTTCTGGGTTGCAGTTTGGCAAGCTAAATATGAAAAGTGAAAGTGAAGAGCTGCTGTACCTAGTGTGAAATTAAGACAACATTCCTCCATGTTGGAGCACCTAAATTGTTTCAAAATTTGTTGCTACAGCAGAACAAAAAAATGACTGAACAGTAGAATCCCCCTTTTGTTAGTCTTGTGTTGGTCTTTTTATATTTCTTGACTTTATGTTTTTAAAGCCATTGTACAGTACTGTACATATAGTAAGGTTGACGTAGGTAGTGTCACAGCGTTGTGAATACAATAGACACTCAAAAGCAAGCGTCCTGGGATGGACCTCTGGCATTTCTTTTCAAGAATCAAAGAAAAAGTTTAATGGTCTCTTAATGTCTTCATGAGTTTCGCTCTTTCATAAAAGTACAGTATTAGGCTAAGGCCTGTAAATTTCACCGTTGGCTGGTGGTGCATTTGTGAACTTTTTATGTCAAGACTATTTATTTTCTGGTACCCTGTAAATTACTAAAAATTAGTTATAGATTTGAATAAAGAAATACCTTGGATGCTGAATTACAGTATTGTTCATTTTTTTTCATCCCACAGGAAACTTTGAGGTAAAGATAATAATGAAACTGAAGGAACTCAAAGAATGTCTAAAAGTGATCCTTGGGATGTTGCATGCTGCTTCACAAGAAAGCATCCCATAAGTTGATAATGATGCCTTGGATGAGCCACCAATAAAGTACTTAGAAAAGGACATTGTGCTTGACCCTGTTGCCATTGAATCCAGACACAATTTCAAATAGCTCAGCAGGACTCTCGTAAGCATGTTATGTTTTTCAAGTCCATCTTCACTTTTCGTGTAAACAATTTTAGTTGCTGTCAATAGCAGTGAACCTTACAGTTAGTGTGATACAGGTAGATAAATTGTGATTTCCAAATGGATGATGTCATGATACCGAACTAACAGTATTGTATAGCATTCTGCAGGTTTCATAGTATTACAGAAGGCATCAACCTTAAAGCAATGTTTTCTGTTAGAAAAAATTAAACCAAACATCATTGTAATTTCCAGGCATAGAGTTTACAGTAATACTTAAGAGTTTACAACACAATTTAGTGTTCTTTTGGTTTTGATATCTTGTTTACAGTTAGGGGCCTACTGGACAGTCTTTACTGTATCATGAATGACGAGAATAACTTCATCCTTTTCTAGACTTTGCATATTTAGGGATCATTAGATTTAGAAGAAATCACCAAAATAAGCAAAATTGCCATTGGTCTGTGTTATTCCAACGGGATATTTTTGAGGGGCAGAACTGACATAAGGAAGGTTGTGATAGCCATGACTATTAGTGCTATCGGTCATTCTGTATGTTTATGCATGTGTGTAGAACATATGTATGAATGTGCAGTAGGTATGTTTTTTATCAACTTTTGCAAAATATTTTTTTATATTATGTCTTTTCCTAGGAGCCCCCTGAATGACAACATTCAGGGTGGTACATCACCTTAGAACCAACTTCCTACAGTATGATCGATTGATCATTTGAATTTGTGTGCTACTGAACTGTAGAAGAGAGAAGAGGGGTCTGATGGCAAGCACCATTTTCAAGATCATTTTGAGTAAGTTCCTTCATTTCCTAAACTCCATTTTGAGATTAAAGTGATGATTTGAGAGCAGCTAATTTATTAAAATCAAGCCAAAAGGTGAAGTTCCTACTAACCAATTTCCTGTCCTTTGCTAAGTCTAGACAATGCTTTGTTTATTTCCCTGTTTTACAAACTCTGATTTGAATCTGTTGGCAAGTGTTTACAATGTACTCAGAGGTCACATGGTGTCCCATGGTGTCATGATACATTATAAATTAGTTAAGTGTTAGGAACAGAAATTGGTCTAAATTGTAAAGAAATGGTAAACATCCTGATGATCAATATGAATTAACACTAAAATGTTTCTACCTAATTGATTATGTATGGTGTCTTGAAAAAATTTTATCTCAAGTCAAAAAAAATTGAAAATTTATATTAAATCGCGTGAAATATGAAGGTTAACAGTCCAACTCCAGTCTTTCTTGGATATTCCTTATCTGAGATATGAAATGTTCTCCCTCAAATTAAAAGGACACATTGCACAATAATTTGTGATAAACAGTACAGTAATTGTTATACTACCTGAATTACAGTCTTTTGTATTTTTGTTTTTTCTGAAAGTTACTGCACCTTATGCCAAGGTGTGCTGGTACTCTTACTCCTATGGGTTAATGTACAGCATTATTAATTAAGCCCTCTCCCTGCAACATGCTGTGCAAGCAAACAGGAAATGTTCAAGGTCATAAAACATTTTTTAATATTTAAGGGAAACAAAGAAGGTAATGTGAGTGGTACAACAAGAAAGTTGCACCTTATTGCACAATGGACTACAGTAATTTGCTTTTATAAGTTTACAAATTACTTTCCACATTTTACATCTCGGTTCAAGAATGTCCTGTTGTATGAAGATAGGAGTTGAACTGTTAGAATATTTTCATGCTGTTTAATACATATATTTTTGAATATCTTTTAAGGTACACTTTAATGCCCTGGTGCCCAACCAGGGATACTAGTACCCCCTAGACTAGTAACCCTAGGGGGTATCACTAAACACCACAGGTTGTACATGGGATGCTTCTCAGACAATTTTTAAAAAGCATTGCTGAATAAAAAGAAGTATTATTAAACCTCATTATACCACCGTAAAGAAACTTACTAACTTTGTCATTTTTAAAATCGCTCACAATTTATTTCTAGACTCTATGAAAATTTTCAAGGGGAGGAGGCACCCTCCCTGTTGGAACATTTGCTTTTGTAATTTCAGAGATGCGCCTTAAGAACCAAGCTAAATGTCAGTGCACATTGTACTTTATTTAAGGTCATTTTCTGTAATTAAAAATATTGTGTCTATACTTCTTTAATTGAGAAATACATGTAATGTAATTATATTGTTGTTTTTGCAGATATTTATGAACCAGGACTCTGAACTAAATTATTTTCGAGTGACTATGGTATCATGTCTTATCTGAGATGCATCATCAGACCAACAGACTTTTCAGTTGCTACTGATAATTGATTTATGATGGAATGGTAATATTGTCACCATAGGTCTAGCCTGCGTAGCCACTCTGGGGCAGCTGCCCCCTCAGACCCTGCCGCTGATCGTAAAAAATCCTTTCAGTGAGCCCAAACTTAGTAGGTGTTGCTAAATGGCTCTTAATCTTTGCAATGCAAAGTTGATCACAAAGTTGTTCAAACCAGAAACAAAACAGTAGGCTTATTATGTCTGCTAAGACGATTCTATTGCAGATGGAAGTCATGATTATGGGCAGCATGCTACTCTCATTTTAACCAAAAGTCTTTGGTTAAAAAATATGGAACTGTCTTTCCTCATGGCTGTGTTCTACAGTTAGTTGTTCATATTAAGTGGCTGTACTGTGTGTGTATGTTTACGTGATGGTACCATGGATACAATACCAGTGCCAAGTTACATTGACTCCTGTGACTGTGTACTGTACTGTTGTAGAATGATAGCAATGTATCTCATATGAATAAACATTTAATAACCTTGCTAAAACCAATCCACTTTCAGAAATGAGTTCCATAGATGAGTTACATAGAATTGGTAGCACACTATAAATAAAAAAAAAGCATTGGCCAACAAAGTGACACCATGACACCAAGTCTGCTTGCTTCAAGTTCCCTCTTCTACAGTATGCAGAAACCTTGCCACATTCAACTACTATCATCTTGAGAACCAAATTAGTAAAACAAACAAAAATATCACAGAAATGCTAAGGACACCTTCCCCTTTACCATGTGTAAAATTAATGTCTCTGGACTTTTCTTTAGTCTTGAAGTTCTGAGGAATTTTTCAGCACTGCAGAATTATGCTTTTTTTGAGAGATTGTGTCAGGACCTTCGATTTTTTATGGAGGTTTTTCATCCTTGATATTGCCTTTGGCAACCGTCTGTCTTTCAAACCTCCAACATTCTGTTAAAATTATAACATCATGGTTGCTAAGATTATTGTTGGTACTTGCCAGGTGTATTTATACATCAAAATCTCAGGAATAGATGGGATTTCCTAGCAAGCTCCTTATGGGTCAATTCAATTGACCCTTATTTGGAAAATAGTACATTGTTTGGTCTCTATTCAGTGTGATTTGTATATGTGTGTGAGTTGGCCATCTCTTCAATACTTTTAAGTTGTTGCAAATCAAGATTCTTTTTGTACACCAGTCTTGCTTGAGAGTGTTATTAATGAATCTGTAACAATCTATTCAACGTTATAAAGCGTAAATCTTGATTTTTTGTTTGCACCAGTCTTACTTGAAAGTGTTGTAAATGGATCTTTACCAATCTATTCAATACTGTAAGAAGTTGTTAACCTTGATTCTTTGTTTACACCAGTGTTGCTTCGGAGTTTTAACCCTTTACCGTTGTTTGGGTCCTTTCAGACCCATGGGGAGAGCTCGGCTGTCACCCATCTTAACTGTTTCGCGTAGAGCTTGAAACTGCAAGTAGCTACCGGAAAATTCGGCCACAACAACGAGAGAGACAATAGTTTGAGGTCACAGGGTCAATGGCCTACAGGAGCCGATGCAGGGCGGGCTACGTCCGCTTTTCCGCCCAGTCCCGAGGCACGCAAATCTGCCTTGATTGGAGCACGACTGTAAAGGGTTATATAAATCTTTGCGAGTTTATGTGTTCGATAAACTGTGATCTGTGCATATTATGTAAAAAACAAAGTAACAAACTTGACAAAATTCACTTTTACCTTTTGTTAAACAAGGATTTTTATGTCCCAATGAATTCCCTGCCAATTACAGTATATAACATTTGACCATGCAGGTCTTTGTTCAAGAGGAGCAGTTTTTAAGCGTTCACTTCATTGTTGTGATTTGATATCAGTTCCAAAGCATGTTAATTTGAGCTGTTCTTCCCAGTAAAGCCATTTGGCTCTAACTGAAACTCAATTGGTTGTGTGAATGATTGATCTAAGAAAAAACTGTCAACATTTCAACTTGCCACTAAAGTGAAGCTGCCATTATGAGTATACTGTAGCACCGCCCGCTTTCATTTTGATATTGAAGTATCAAATGATATTTTGGCTCCTGTTGTATACCACCTTATATTTCACTATACATGAATATGGTTCAAGTTTTTCTCAGATTTTTTCTCAAGATTTTCCAAGCGATTTTTACTACAAACCATGCACATCTATGAAGTTTACTTAATGTTTTTCATGCCAAAGTTTCTAATGCTTACATTACCGCCTTTTCATTGGCTTTCCTGTTGCATGCAGTTGCAAAACTAAGCTGTAATACTTTTGTATTAAAAATCGCTGCTGATCTGTGCTCAGCAGTTAACAGCCTCAGGCTTAAAATTTGTAGTTTTTGTCTGCAATGCTTTATATAAAATCTATATTGCTTTCATTTTTGAAATTCCTCTAAACCATTCTGTTTACAGTAATAATTTATACGTACAAAAGTAGGTCTAACTGTAGCACGAAACGACCATTTCTACAAGTATTATGCAATTTACATTTCTCAAATTTCAGCTTCGATAGGAATTTTATTGCTCAATAAGCATTAACTGTTATTAGCTTGGTTTTCTTTGTTGTCGCCCAGGCTCTATTTCTCTGTCATGCAAAGTGATGTACAGTATGTGTATACTGGATGTAAAATTCAACTGTACCATATATCATTTAGTGGTACCTTGTGCAAACATTAATCACAGCAATGATGCTTTCAGTGTGTATATGTGCAGATTTAGAGCTGTATGATCCTTTGACATACTTCCTTGCCAGCACTAAGAAGTTAAGAATAGTCTTTTTGTGAGTACTTTATTAAAGATAGTATGATTACAGTTACATACAGTAGGTCAAGAAAATGAAAAACCATTTATACCTTTTTTTTTCTTTCATTAGCCTTATGTTTGTCTTTAAAGTTAAGTGAAATTTCCCTTCCTCTCCCAGCAAATTTCATTTGTTAGTACTTATGGTCCTAATCAGATGACCATAAAACAGCCCAACTTCTCATGGAGAGGTTGAGGGATACATAAGCAATATTCACCTTTCATTTATTTTGGTTTAGGTACGTAAATTTATATCCGTAAGCACCTGAGATATTTTTACGTCATCGAAGTTTCCCTGACATTTTTTCCTAGATTCGATACATTTTATTCGCCTCTGAAACGTTCTTTTGACTTCCTGTATAATTTTCGTACTTCCCTAAATTTTTTCTGAAGATAGAAGACACTTTCCCTACAGCCCTATAAAGCGTTTTCGAGACGTCAGAGACGCTTTATGTACGTCTCTAGTACGTTCTCCGGATGTCCTGGGTGATTTTTGTACGTCCCTAAAACGTTTTCTGAACGTCATGTACCTTTTACTTACGTCCCAGACGTTTTCCGTACGGACCAGCAAAGGTTTTATGAACGTTTTCTACGTCTGAATAACGTTTCGAGAACGTCTCTAAAAAACGTTTTGAAAACGTATGAAAAGTCCACAAAAACACGTCTTTAAAACGTAGTTCTACACGTTTGCGAAACGAAAGTGGTTACGTTTGAAGAACGTTCAGGAAACGTTTTGTTGTTAGCTGGGTAACATGTTGCACATGTTCATTCCATGAGTTACTGTACACAATAAGGTCATCAACATATACTTCACAATTCTCTAAATCTGACGTAAGGTCATTTACTAAACGTTGAAAGGTCATCGGTGAATTTTTCATACCAAACGGCATAACCTTATACTGAAATAAGCCATCTGGCTTCACGAATGCTGAGATTTTTCGAGCCCTCTTAGTGAGTGGTATCTCCCAGTTCCCCTTTAACAAGTCAAACTTTGACACGTAAGTAGCATTCCCAATCCTATCAATACAATCATCGATACGGGGTATCGGATAGGAATCCGTTCTTGTTACCGCATTCACCTTCCGGTAATCAGTACAAAATCTGTACCCACCGTCTGGCTTTGGGACCAATATACATGGGGAAGACCATTCACTATTACTAGGTTCTATAATATCATGGTCTAACATGTAACGAACCTCATCCCTGAGATGTTGTCGTTTTCGAGGGTTAACTCGATAAGGATGCTGCTTGATTGGTGCAGCCTCTCCCACATCAACATCATGTTCAATCAAATCTGTCCTAGTAGGATCATCTGAGAACAAGCATACATATTCATTGGTTAATGATTTCATTTCTGATCTTTCTTTGTCATCTAGATGACTTAACTTCTGATCACGATTACTCAATACATCAGAGTTTTTTTTAACTTAATACACATATCAGGAACATTATCAGCATTAATCTCATCATTATCATTGAATTCTTGATCAACACTGATGATACACACTTGATCACATGCATTATTAACATTGACATTCACATCATGTACACTTTCATCCTTAGAAATGTCACAATCCTCTCTTTCATAATATTTTTTCATCATATTAATGTGACAAACTCTCTTCGATTTACGCTTGTCAGGTGTCAAGATGACATAGTCTGTGTCATTGACCTTTCTTTCAATGACATAAGGTCCTTGGAAGCGAGCTTGAAGTGGCTGACCAGACACAGGCAAAAACACCAACACCTTCTCACCAGGCTTAAACTCTCTTTCTACAGTGGTCTTATCATACCACGCCTTCATTTTCTTCTGAGAACTCAGATTTTCTTGAGCCAGTTCACATGCTCTGTGAAAACGCTCTTTAAAGCGGGATACATAATCAAGCAGATGTATGTTTTCACCTGGATCTGATAACCACTTCTCCTTTAATAATTTCAATGGTCCACGAACTATGTGTCCGAAGATGAGTTCAAATGGACTGAACCCAAGTGACTCCTGTACAGACTCCCTGACAGCAAACACTACAAATGGAATGCCTTCATCCCAATCTTTCTCATTGTCATGACAATATGTCTTTAACATATTTTTCAATGTTTGGTGAAACCTTTCTAAAGCCCCTTGGCTTTCGGGATGATAAGCCGAAGACTTAATTTGGTCTATGCCTAATTCATACAACATTTGTTGGAATACAGTTGACATGAAATTAGACCCTTGATCTGATTGGATCTCCTTAGGTAACCCAAACAATGTGAAAAATTTAAGTAAAGCTTGTAAGACTGTCCGAGCCTTAATATTTCTTAGAGGTATTGCCTCTGGAAACCTTGTCGAAGCACACATTATGGTTAATATATACTGATGTCCTGCCCTACTCTTAGGTAGAGGACCTACACAATCAATAATGACTCTACTAAATGGCTCTTCAAAAGCAGGAATTGGCTTTAAGGGTGCAGCCGGAATATTCTGATTCGGCTTCCCAACCATTTGACATGAATGACAAGTCTTACAAAATTTGGCCACATCACTCTTAAGCTTAGGCCAATAAAAGTGATTTAGAATTTTGTGGTAAGTCTTATTGACCCCTAGGTGCCCCGCAAATGGCATTTCATGAGCAATACTCAGTATATCCTTTCGATACACCCTAGGTACCACAATTTGATGGTAAATGCGCCACTCTTCATCTAATGGTGCATCAGGTGGTCGCCATTTACGCATCAAAACACCGTTCTTAAGGTAAAAACACACTGGGACGTCTTTCGACTCATCCTCAGTGAGGGCACCAGCAATTAGTGGCTGAAGCTCTTCATCATGTTGTTGTTGGGCTGACAACTGGTCTTTATGGAGTGTGTCAGACATGTTTCTTTCCTGTTCTATCCCCTCACCATGTGTGGGGACAGGAGACTCACAATCCTGAAGATTGGCCATAAAAGTTTGGATGAGATCAAACCAGGAATCTTCACTTTCATCAATATTCTTTTTAGAGTCCTCTTTGGACTCTGACTCCACTTTTGGGAGTGCTGTTCCATTTTTAGGAACCAATTCCTCAATTTTAGAGGGCGGAGGCTTAAATTTACCATCCTTCTTTTCAGAAATCATACCCTCACTTTTAGAGAGTGGATGTTCAAGATTATCATCCTTACATGATTCCCTACTTGTTTCACTTTTGGAAACTGTATCCTCACTTTTGGAGGCTGGATGTTTAAGATTATCATCCATAGCAAGCTTTTGTGACATAGCTCTCGTGACAGCACAGGCTGGGAATAAATCTGGAAATTCCTTTTCTAATTGCTCTGTGTTGTTATAGTCACATGGTTTATCTGTCAAAATTGCATTGGCAACTACCTTTCCACCAGCTAGGTCATTGCCTAGCAACAGAGATACCCCTTTACAGGTAGAGTAGGTCTGACCCCTACTATGACTGACCCAGAAACTAAATCTGACTTCAAATTAATTTTGTGAAGAGGGACAGAAATAAATCCACACTCAACCCCCTGAATTAGTACATTTGCCCCTGTGGAAGTAGAGTCCGTTAATGGCAAAACTCCATCAAGAAGCAACGACTGAGTTGCGCCTGTGTCAGGCAAAATTTTAATTTTGACGGGTGGATGAGCTGAATCCCCATCTAGGGAAATAAAACCCTCAGACACGAATGGAAGGTATTCTTCCTTAATTTGGTCATTAGAATTAGGCCGTAAAGTCACGACTACCTCTGGAGAATTTTCTACATTGGCTAAGGCATTTGGAGCTGTTTCAGTCTCCTTTAATTTTGCCAATTGAAAGCAATTTGCCATCATGTGGCCCTTTTTGTGACAGAAACCACAAACTATGTCTTTAAAGGCAGCTTTATTTGAGCTGACCTGGTCGTTCTTTTGACGACTAGAATCTGGTTGTTTTTTACCAGAATTTGTTGGAGAGAGGGAACCAGACTGAGATCCACTAATTTTACCTGCTGTGTCACCACTAGTGCCATTGCCATATTTTTTATTTGGCCTATTAAACTGACTCTTGTTTTGAGTCTGACCTACTTTACCAAACTTATGGGTAAGTGCATACTGATCAGCCAAATTTGCTACTTCTTTCAACTTGTCTGCCTTTTGTTCTTCAAGGTGAGTCTTTATGTCATCACTCACACACCGTTTAAATTCCTCGACCAGCATCAGTTGTCGTAACGCTTCAAATGTGGAAACCTTTTTAGAATCACACCACCTATCGAAATGCCTTTCCTTTTGATAGGCAAACTCTACATATGTTTGTGTATCCGCCTTACGATATTTTCTAAATTTTTGGCGATACGCCTCGGGTACTAATTCATAGGCTTGTAATATGGCCTTTTTGACTTTATCGTAATCCATGCTGTCCTCTATTGACAGAGCGGAATACACTTCCTGGGCCTTGCCAGTAAAATTACTCTGAATGAGTATTGACCATTTATCTCTGGGCCACTTTAATTGTTCACCCAGTTTTTCAAAGTGGTTGAAAAATTTCTCCACATTATCCTCCTGAAATTTGGGCACAAATTTTACGTGCTTAGAGACATCAAATCCCCCAGTATCCGTGCCTATTTTAGGCTCTGGGCCTTTTATGACCCCTAATTCCAGTTTTTTCAACCTAAATTCATGCTCTCTAGCCTCTTTCTCTCTTTGCATTTGCATCTCTCTTTCCTCTTTTTCCCTTTGCATTTCCAATTCTTTCAATCTAACTTCTCTTTCCTTTTCTTCCCTTTCTTTTTCCAATTCTTTCAATCTAACTTCTCTTTCCTTTTCTTCCCTTTCTAGTTCTTTCAATCTAACCTCCTTATTCATTTCCAATTCGAGCTTTTTCAATTCAAATGCATTGTCAGTTGGCACGGTCATGATTGTCTCAAGCACTGTAATTGGCAGAATACTTTCATCTACCAGATACTCTACAATGTATCTCTTAATCTCGTCCTTCCGCATTAATGGCTGAAATTCAACACCATAGTGTTTTGCGACTTTTACAATCTCAGACTTTTTTAGTGCGTTAAGCTCCTCAATTGAGGGGCTAGCCACGAATTTATCTAAATCGAATGGCATTTTGAGGTTGTGTCAGGCACTCACAAAAAACTAAGAAGTCTGGACAATACAGTTGGAAATTACAACGAAATTTCTCGAATTTTCCACCTGGTGGTATAATTCTTTCCCGGATGTTAGGCCACCAATTCTGTTACGGCTTGGTTGCAATTCAAACCAATAACAGCGAAAGACCACAGAAGAGCGAGATGAAAATCAACAACTTAATTATTATTCACCTCTTACTTCCTTAAATTTACAACAATTAATCTTAAATCTACTCACAATCTTTTACAGCTTAAGGTATCACTCTTTGTCCAAGGGGTAGTGTTGTTAGCGTCGATTGTACAGCAGCACAGCGTAGGACTCGGTTCCGCGAAGGCAGGATGAAGACTATAGTGATCGGTAAATGGCGACACAATTACAGCGTTAAGCGGCGAAGCAGGCGTCTGGTCTCTGTATTATCTGTGTATCTTTTGTTCTCTTCTCCTCCCTGTCACGCTGCTTGCATGACCTTTTATATGCCTGGCAGTTCTTCCAGAAAAGTCTGGAACTTACTCTTATGGAAACGTCTCGTTTGATCTCGTACAAAACAAACAACGAACGTTCTGGGTTCAGTAACCCATAACCACAAGTTGGCTATTATTAGGCCATTACATCATACAGTAGTTTCCAGTAGGTGATCGTACATTCTCGTAACTGTGCGAATGTTCTCTGGGGTTACCCGTTGAATATGCTAGAGAGACAACACCGATGCTAGCACTTTCTAGAACTTTTCACTTGCTCGTCCGTGGATTCAGTCTGGTTGATGTCGTCTCGTAACAACGGACTATGCAGTGTCATGTAGTTGCATGGTGCACCCTCCATGACCTTTAGCAGGAACACCATCTTGTTGAGAGCAACTCTCCCTCTTTTGTCCTAGATTCCCATGGTCCTTCCTGTTTCCAGTCACGTGTTACAGGTGAACTGACAAACTACCTCGGGCTAGTTCCACTTGTATAGTATGCTGTATCACATATTTTCAAGGTGCGGACAATTTCATCCCTTACAGTCTCCTCACCGGTCATTTTTTAGGTCAGCACATTCCTTAACATTTATTTAATTTGGTGCTTCACAACTTTTAACCAATCAGGGGACCGCGCTGCATGTGTTCCGATCTTCCCGAGGCATGGAAGCTCCGAGCTTGCAAGTTTTGGTCACACTCACACACTGGTGCAGCAGACCTCAGACGACGAGCAACGATTGGCCCATTACCTAAGCCCAACATATTGACATAGACACACATTCGATGTCAAACAGCGTTACCTACGGCTTTTGGCGGAAAACGCATTGCACAATGTCTAAACAAAACGAGAATTCACCAATTGATGCGGATGTAAGATAGATACATTATACTTTACATTTTCATGGTATTTAAGAATATTACACAAAAATACGGTAATGAAATAATGCCTCAACTATCACAGTAATTTTTAAAAAGTGATAAGGCCTAGGCCACAATTAGCCTGGCTTGTTATACAATTTTTACCATCCTGGTGGGGGTATGAATACCCCCATCGCCCCTGGATCCGCCACTGAGTGTATTAAAAAAGTTCAAGGTAATGACCAGCCTATATGCTGACCGACGTCAGACCTGACCACAGCGGAGAAGATGCGTACAAACTGTCACTACTTAAAGGGGCAGAAATCGATGGGAATGAATTGGTCTTGTGTATCATTCAAATATTTTTTTCATTTTCACAAAATTATTTCGGTCTCCAACTGCTTATGTATATAGGCCAGTGTATATGTGACAGCTTATATACAGACCTTTTGTGGACACAGAAAAGGCTGGCACTCTTGCAATCATGGAGAGAGAGAGTGTCCGGCCAAATGACCAAAGCCTTATCTACACGATGGCCATGTATCGTCCTGAACTTCGGCGGGTCTGTTATCCAAGAAATTTTTACAACCAAGCGTCTACCATATAGGACGGCATACATATATTCAGCTGCATTTTGATCTTCCCAACAAGCGTCCAAAATCATTTGAATATGACGATGTGTATGGGCAACTTTATAGTGTATAGTCGTGCAGTAGAGGCTTAGACGGAAAAAGCACTCCCCCAAATTGTGATAGTTTATCTTATTCCATGATCCTGAGAATCACCTGACAACAGATTTTTCTCACTGAGTTGTAAAATTTATGGGCTGTACACTACAGTAACTCCTTTTATAAAATTTGATATTACAACATTGACATACTGAAGTCTTGAAATACAAAGAAATGTACACGAAAGAGAAATTAGGAGATATAAGCGAGAATCAGCAAGTTTCTCAACATAAGTTTGGATAACTACTCTTGCCATTTAAGGCCATTGAACAGAAAGTATGGAGACAATCGAACGAGACCACGTCTTCTATTTTTTTAAACAACAACATGAATACGCTACGATATTTATTGCATTGCAAATTTCTAAAAGGTAAAGACGAAAACTTATAATTACTTGAAACATTAAGGTCTTGGAAGCACGACTAGGCTGCCATAGTTCGCTTCGGCTAAATAGACACAGGTAGTATGCATACAGGACAAAGAGAAAGTACGGTACGATGACAACTTACTCGAGCACCCTTTTGGAGCAAGGCTTCAGCAAAACCTTTCCCCAAACCACTTGATCCACCTGTTATCAGAGCTACGAGTCCTTGTACCTTCATGTTGTATGACTTTCTTGGCACTGCTGTTGAGCAAGGTGATCACTGCAAATGACAAGTATATGTAAAATGGCGTTGCAGTAAACAGACTTAGCTTATCAAGCTAAAAACATATAATAATTTAGTAACAACATACCAACACGAATGTGTTTTAAATGTCAACTGGATATAAACGTACGGTTGAAATTCAAGTTCGGTTTCAAATACACCGTTACAGTCCTTCCCTTAGTTGATCTTTCTAACGACAGGCGGGCGGCGGGGAAGTAATGTGAGCATGACGGTCCTTCTGGCTAGCCCATAGGAGGGCTCCCTCTATAGTCCCATTGTTCGTCTGATTGGTCCCCGCCGCATTAGTCTCTCATCTCATTAGTATCACCTTTGACAAAGTGTCATGGTTTTAACATATCTTGTATTGTATCGAGAAACATCTTGAAAGCATGCAACCTATGAATGCTGAAACCTAAATGTATATATCTTTTCTTTTGTTCAATTTTATCTCATACAGTATACGCTTTAAATCTCATCGTCAACCCTTATAATATCCACCAACGAAGTATGTGGGGGCAGGGCAACTCACTGGTGGGGTAGGGGTTTCCCAGTATTTCGGTGTCACCTGATTGTGGAAGAGCCTTCGACATGTTATAAGATATGTTAAAAGAATGGTTTAAGGTCATATCAAGCTGTGATATGTTAGAGGGGTACTTATTTTGAGCATCAAGTTGCTGAAATTTGCATCGAAATTCGATGT
Source organism: Holothuria scabra (assembly GCA_037179385.1). Taxonomy (NCBI): domain Eukaryota; kingdom Metazoa; phylum Echinodermata; class Holothuroidea; order Aspidochirotida; family Holothuriidae; genus Holothuria; species Holothuria scabra. Next base: position 26,660,002 of record CM074182.1, on the reverse strand, counting down.
ATTGTTCTCAAGATATGAGCAAGTAAAGTTGTCACATTTTCAACAAACAGTGAGCAAGCACATATGACATCACATTTCCACATTAATGGGCAGTCTTTTGTTTTTTTTTTAACTTTACGGCCTATTTTCTCCTCAACAACTCCATATTATCAAAATGTGATTGCAGAAGTGGCATGAGAACGTTTGCACTCCCTATGGGGGTCCTTTCCCCATTAGCATCAAGGTCAACACAACAGTCTGAAAAAAACAAAGGGAAGCAAAGCATTCCGTGTCAATATGAGGAAGTGATATAATCTCTGCTGCCCTGAATTGACTCTGGCACACAAATCTAGTAACTTCATTTGCTGATATCTGGAGAAATACATGTCCGATTCGAATTGAAATTTTACCACACAGCGTGGATTTTCATTCTCTTTTCACATGTGAAAATTTATTTTTTTGCTTAAAGCTCCCCTTTAAAACCATGGAACTTTGTCAAACAATCATTTACCTAGACCCCCGATGTATATATCTTTTGTGATCAAGGCAAACAGTTACTTGGATTAAAGGTCGAGGTGGGCAAAGGTTGCGACTCAAATTGCAAAGATGGTAATACCTCCATCATAGAAAACTTTCAGCATATAATGCTCTACACTAACATCTTCATTAGTCCAACACCCCTCCTACGTTCACCGCATTGTCCACAGGCTAATTGGTCAGGAGTTATTTATGCCGACACCGCACTAAATGCCTTGCAAACTCCAACTCGGCGTTTGCCTTAAACTAAGCCTGTGGAGTGTGTTTACTGCAAAGCTGTTGCCACTGTCTCTGCGTGTGTGCACGTAACCCTTTAGCCGAGTGGGTGCAGATATTTTAGATTAAACTAAGCCTGTGGAGTGTGTTTACTGCAAAGCTGATGCCACTGTCTCTGCGTGTGTGCACGTAACCCTTTAGCCGAGTGGGTGCAGATATTTTAGATTAAACTAAGCCTGTGGAGTGTGTTTACTGCAAAGCTGATGCCACTGTCTCTGCGTGTGTGCACGTAACCCTTTAGCCGAGTGGGTGCAGATATTTTAGATTAACCCTTTACCGTTGTGCTCCGATCGGGGCATATTTGCGCGCCTCGGGAGTGGGCGGGAAAGCGGACGTAGCCCGCCCCGCATCGGCTTCCGTAGACCATTGACCCCGTGACCTTTAACTGTTGTCTCTGTCGTTGTTGTGGCCGAATTTTCGGGTAGCTACTCGCAGTTTCGAGCTCCGCGTGAAACAGTAAAGATGTGTGACAGCCGAGCTCCACGCATGGGTCCAAAAAGACCCAAACAGCGGTAAAGGGTTAAACTAAGCCTGTGGAGTGTGTTTACTGCAAAGCTGATGCCACTGTCTCTGCGTGTGTGCACGTAACCAGTTAGCCGAGTGGGGGCAGATATTTTAGATTAAGCCAGCCCTTCTTTTCCAGAATTACTGCCGGACTCTTCTAACCTAGTCTGTCCAGAAGTGACGCAACGTAATGTTCTCATACAGGTATTATGTATTATTTACGGCAAGCAAAGTTCCCTGAAATTAGACGCGGTTTTTAAGCAGATATTTGATATATATGAATTGAGCAAAACTTTGGATTCTGTTACAGAAAATTTGAGTTTCCTGTGGGGAAATATGAAAAGTAGGGGACAATTGAGGAGTATAACCTATCATACTAGCAAACTCCGACAGTGTGAGATTGCACAGGCCTGTGGATTGAGACCCTCCAAAATTTTAACAAGAGGGCAATCCACGGAGTTGCATATCTCATCGCTAACATGTGGGCAAGTTGGTTACAGAACTTGAACTATTTATGTGCTGGAAGTTTTATCTGTGCTGTTTTCATGCTACAGTAGAATGCCATTGACAAGATCACCATGTACCGAAACTCCCATGCCACAATCCTTTGAAATTCCTATTTGAAGTCCAAGGGAAGCGATTTTTTTTCGTTCCAAGAGACGGAAGTTTTTTCGTAAGATAGCGAGGGGAAAGAATATGACACAGACCAATCAAGTTCTTGAAACTATAGGCGCACCCCTTATTCCAAAAAACATCATTTGGACATTTAAATTCTGACACCGGATTATAAAAGAAGTGGAGAAATAGGCTACCCAATCTTTGTAACGCTTGCTCTTTTAATCCAGTAGGCCTATCTAAGATTTTGGAACAAATTTATTTTTAAGATGCTGTTATCCCCTTGCAAGACTATGAAAAAACAACGAGCTTGTAACACTAAACTGATACGGATATGGAAGCAACGATTATAAAAGTAAGACGCTTTTGAGGATGCTTTAGACAAGTGCGTAATTGTTATTATTCAGGCGCTAGCTGGGCGTATTCTCCATTTTGACGCGACGCCAAACTTCATGTGTGTCGAGCTGATACGCACATCAAGTGCGTCTCAATAAAAAAACTGGGCGTGTGTGCGATGTTGAACGTGTGGCGTTAGAGGATTTTCGGCCGACGCACAAACCTTTTCTGCGTTCTGGCCTGTGGCGAATCCTAGTCCGTGGCAAGGAAATTGTCACGTTTTTTTTTTTTGGCGATGCTTCAAAACCGCCAGGTTTTAAGGACACTAATATGTAAGATAGGTAGGCCCTATGCCTTACCTAATGTTAGACACCCACAGTTTCATATCTTGGGTTATAACTCAAGCCTAAAAATGGCGTAGGTCTAGCCCCAGACCTAGCCTACTTACCGTTAACCAGCTTCAGATGTCAAGTCTAGCCCAAGGTTTGACTTTAACTTTCATAATACTAGGCCTAACAGCTACAGCAACTTTGAAACAACTGTCTGCATGGGCGTCCGCAGAAAAAAGTCAGGACGGGGGGGGGGGGGGGCCAAAATTTCTAGGGAGGGGCAATACCTCCACGTCACCATGAATTGTCACAAGGCATATGAAAATTTCAGCCCAAAATGCCTCCCAGATTGCCGGAAATGGCATTTCTAAAGCCTATTTTTCGCATAGAAACTTGGAAAACACGTTTTGTTCGGGTTTTTGCTTTGAATTTCATATATTTTTTCAAATTTTTGATTTTCCAGGGGGGGGGGCAAGTGCCCCCCCCTTGCCCATACCTGCGGACGCCCATGACTGTCTGCATAGACAATATGAGAACACTCTAGATATAAGGGCTATCAAAGTGAAGTGCGAGCAGGAACTTAAAATTCTCACTGCAGCATACAAGCTAGTGAAAAAAGAATTTGAGTTGTGAAGACGAGACTGTTACTACGAAGTACTAACCTAGGAGTCTAACTTATTTATATTAATTGATGAAAAATAGGCTAGTTACAAAACATTAAAGTGGGCATGACACGGCCAAAGTAAGTTCCTCGGTAACTGTTCTTTGGGTACACCTTGACATAAAGTGAATGATTTCCCGACTAAATTATGTCCATAAATACCGAAATACGACGTTTTGAATTCCCAATTACAGGCCAGGCTCGGACCATTGGAAATTCGAAAGCGAGAAAACGTATGTGAACGCGTCTCAAAATGGTGACGTCATTGGAGGCACGGTTAGCAACACTGTACCAGAAAGCTGTCAATCATCGAATCATGTGAATGGTAACACGTGTTAGCGCCTACATAATTGCAAACACCGGGGCTCCGATAGCAGTGAGCGTGGCCATTGACTACATTGTGAATTGTGCATTGCGCGGTGACTGCTTAGTATTCGCAATAGCATCTTTACCAAGCAGCTCATACAGTAAAGATGCGCTCGGAGTGGGGACGCGCTTGTTGTGGTCTGCCCATACATATTCACAGCTGTTCTTTGTAGCAACAGAACCGCGTCTTTCTTGCACAAAAACAGAACTATTTGTACCCGCGGGGATATACACGCGAACACATTGGCCAATGATTTGCTCCGAATCCCCACCATGGTCCGCGCCTTTTGCTCTGTATGTTGGACTCTGTATCGTGATGCAATCGCTTTCATGAGGTTACTAAGATAACTTCACAGAACTTTACATTAGTTCCACGTCTAGATGCGCGCCGTAGGGCGGGGTTTGTGCCGCCAATTGAGTCATAAAAGTCAGGTGAGCTCTTGTGGCATTTTTCGAAATTGAATTTTCCTTCGAATATCATTTATGCCGAATTGTACGGGTTTTTAATGGGTTGTGAGATGATATTTGTAAAAAAATGTATCTAATCTTGCAATACACAAAAGTCTTTGTGGCCGTGTCATGCCCACTTTAACCTTTGACAATCTGTAACGTGAACAATGTCCTTGGTTGCCATGACAACCACACATATCGGTGCAGCTAACAGTATCATGCCTAGGCTATTACACCTAAACTTTCAGATTTGTGGGATGCTTCCGTTAAGAGTTCAAGTAAATACAAAGAAAAAAAAAAAAAAAATAGTATTTGACCCCCGTCACGTGACCTTTGACCTTGGTTGCCATGGAAACTACATATTTTGGAAGAACTAGTCTACCCTATTATACTTGTGAAGTTTTGTAAAATGAAGGTTTTCTTTTGAAGTTTCAGTACAAAATAGGGAAAAAAGATGTTTTTTTTTGCAAAATGTGACCTTTGACCTCTGACCTTTGAACTTTTCTTCCGAGGTCTGGGAGACACAAGATCCAACTCTGGGGTACCCACCTACCAATTTTGAAAAGAATCGGTCCAGCCCACTAGGAGGAATTTGAGGGAAAAAACGTTTTACGAACAATTATCACTTGAAAATTTTTTGTTCCACTCTACCACTTGACCTTTGACCTCTGTTGCTATGGCAACCACATATTTTGGTAGGTCTAGATGCAATCATCATATGTGTGAAGTTTCGTGTCAGGAGAACGTTTCGTTTTGGAAATATAGCAGAAAATGTGATTCCACTTAATTTGACCTTTGGCCTGTAACTTTTGACCTTCACTTCCGGTTGTGTATTGAAATGCAATTGTTCTACCAGTACCAACCTACCAAGTTTGAAGAAAATCGGTCCAGCCGTTCACAGGATATTAGGAAAACAAAATTGGACACACACACATACACACACTCACCCACCAACACACACGGACAGGTTTTGACCCCTCTCTCAGCCCTGGACCTTCAATCACCCCGGGGTACCTCACCATGGGTTAGACCTCGAGACTAGTAACCTGGGAAAATTTACCGTTACCATGGTTACCATTGCGATTTAAGCTGGCATTGCCATATATATGGCCCGATAGGCACAGTGACTACAATATCTCATCCTCCTCACGGAGCGATGAGATAAAAAGTTTAAAAAGTTTCCAAAACTTCCGATGCCTGTTTAGAAGAAGATTTGAAAACCAGGAGCTTATATACATTGAAGAAAGATTCGGAGTTGTCGGAAAGAACATTCGAGAAATCGGCATAGCAGTTGATCAGTATCATTTGATGATCTGTGTTAAAGTACATATGTCAATTTGACGAATTATTCTTCATTTTCCAAAGTCGGTGAAAGTTTCCCGAACTTCGTTGCCTGGCCTTTTAGAAAATGTTAAAATTTCAAGGGTTTGTATAAAGTAGGCAAAACACTGCATTTTCGTGAAGAAAAATTTGTAAATCCTGTATTCAGTGGCCGGTGTCACTTGATGGGACTCATGTTTTCATTGGTTTAACAAACAGGATGGCAGGATGAGAAGTAATCATCATGAAATACTAGTAATAAATGGTTGAATGTAAAGCCATTTCATTCTGTTAAGCTAACTTCGTTAAATTCATTATGGGAGAGAAAATTCCATGACGGCGGGACGGGATGCGATGGGACGGGATTTAATGCGACGGGACGAAATTTCTTGGGCTACGTTGTGGAATTCCTTCTGGACAGCAAGGAATTCTTTGTTTTACAGGAGTAAAATGAGGTGAGATGATGTATTTTTTTTTACTTTTTTACAAACAGTCTTTTTATTTCAACATTCCAACTATATTTACTCTCTATCATTATAGATGGCACTATATGGCATCCCCCATATATAAGTATACAATACTGTATTGCCTCTTGTCAACCTGAGGCAATATACTTTAGGATACCTTAGGAACCTCAGTGAACGCATGTCTATTGACCTCTATGCCCGCATCTTTTTAATCTTCATGATCTGGAACTGTAGTAACGATCAAAGAGCTGTGGGTGACTGTCATACTAAACTTACAAAAAGTCTGCCTTGTAGTTATATAACATCTGATGGCCAGTCCAACACCTATCCAAAGCCCTCTCAAACTGAAAAAAAAAAACAGTAGTTGCAGAAACGACACTCTCAGGAAGGCTATTCCAAATATCTACAATCCTACAGACAAAACTAAATTTTCTAATGTTGAGCCTACAAAATTCTCTGAGTAACCTCCAACTATGACCACGGGTATGAGTGATTGGACTAAACTTGAGAAAACCTTCAGTAACACCTCTGTCATACACACCTGAAACAATTTTAACAACCTCAATTATATCTCCTCTTAATCCACGGTACTTTAGAGTTGGCATCTTTTGTTTCTTTAACCTTTCTGCTGTATAATTTAACATGTGATGTAAGGCATAACTTTTGGAAAATTTCCGAGTCCTTGCCATAGTAGGACTACAGCTCGATATCATTCAAGGAAGAATTGTGATAACAATTAACAGGAGAGTGAAATCCAGAGTGCGACCTACTTTGATCATGTAGCTAGCTAGTTAGTTGGTTAGTTAGATGGAGTTTAACGGCCCAGTTTCCAACCACTTGGTTCAAGTCGAGCCGGCCACAACCTTAACCCCAGTTGCGGCTCACCCATGGCTTGTTTTTCCTACTCCATTGCATATGGTGAGCACCAAGCACAAAGGTCATGTGAGTTTCAGTATATTGTATGAATGTTGTATGGGTGGCACTGTCAGGCAGACAGTGCAAAAATTTCTGCTTGATAGTGATGAAATGTTGACGACTAAATTTATGGAGATACTCCTTATGGCACGCCAAAAGGCTCACCAAATATGATGATGTTCTAAAAATACACTTTCATGTACTAAAATTACACGTTCATGTACCAAAAATGTACGATGATGTACTAACTTCATACGATAATGATGTAAATTTACACCAGCGCCCTCTAATACAAGAAAAATGCGCCCCCTGTATCCTAAAACTAAAGTAAAAACTGTCCGAAAAGGAACGGTCCCCAGAATTTCGAACCGTATAGCTATAAATAACTATGGCAATGGGAGTTGGTCTCCGGAATGTAGTCGGTCAAATTCAAGAGCATCTGGCCCCTGAATGATGTTGGCGCCCCCTTTTCAACTGCCCCTTCAGCTAGGAGCTGGATCCGTCCTTGGGCCTTACAGCCCTGTTGATAGAGAAACTTAGTTCAAGAACCGAAAGTACCGAATCATCATTGGGTCTGTTGGCGACGGGTAGGCCTGGACATTCACTGGACATGACAAGTTGAAGTATTAAGGGTCAAATTGCAGCATGGTAGTAGCTGGAAGTTGTTGAGATCTGACAGGTTTGAAAGAAACTGCTCTTAAAAACAGATGTCAGTCTGCTGGAAAATAATTAAGGAAATTACAATGACGAAGGGAATGGTCCTACAGTATGATCACATCACAACACTTCATAACTTGGTTACTGAGGTGATATTTTTAAACCTCACCAACATGTTACAGGTATCAAGAGGGGGAGACTATGCGCTTGTAAATTGCAAGAACTCCGATAGTGGTGAGTCTAAATATGCATCAATTTTGTCCCAGTTGTGTTGCAATGAAGTATCAAACAGGATATGAACTCATCTGCTTGAAGATCCAAACTCTAGTTCTTGAACCAAAAACTGGGTATCTATTACCAAATCCAATTAAATTTGGTTTCTCTGAACATGACTGATTTGTTCTCAGTGACTGACATATGAACCCTTCTTTGGGTAATTAAAAGCTTCCTATTCATTACCTAAACAAAAGTTTTAACACTGCAATCACTGGACATTTCAATAGCATATCTGCTGTGTTAATAGGCTGTGTAATCAATTGGAAAAAGTTCTCACAGGCGAGGGGTTAAGTGCTATTCTAGAAGTAACAGTGATCTCTTACAACAAATAAATGAACAGATAAGGAGGAGGTTATTACACCCGACCTCCCTTTTGTGAGGTCTGGTCAGAGTGTCCTTATTTTTAAGCAAGTGAAGTCAAAATGTTGTAGATCTGGTTTGTAGACTGGGGGAGGGGGGGGGGTTGCACAAATTTTCCAAGAGCCTGTTACATTCTGTATCCTGTTCTGGATGAGTTAGTTAGATTGAGTTTTACGGCCCAGGTTCCAACCTACTGGTTCACGTCAGTCACCACCTTTTTTCCAATTGTGATTACTGGCTTGTTCTCCCTACTCCATTGCTTATGCTGGCGATAATCATCTATCAGCAATCCACCTATCAGAATGGAAGCACATACATACCGTGTACACACACAAACAAACATGCATGCACACACATATTGAGATGCTTCAACACTCAAATTGACATTTTCTGGAAGACATAAAGTCATTTAAAATGTAAATACTTTGTTTATTCTACCTTTTCTCCATCTACTTGGATAATGATATCCAAATGCTTTTTTGAAGCAACCTAATTGGTGAGCCATGGGTGTCTCATATTCAACATGAAAAGTTCATCAAAGTCTACAAAATGTTGAGTCAAGTGAAAGACCAAGGCCGGGATTTATCACTGCACAACACTTTTTAACACTCCATAGTTAAGAACATTGACCCACCTTGTTGGGCAGGGTTAGAGGTAGAATTTAACTAATTGATATTAAGTGCATTATATGCATCTCAACTAGTGGGCTGTGGTTCAATAGAGAAGGTTTGGTACATGGAGGAGGGCAGTTGAATCTCATCTGGTGGCCACTGGCCAGGACTCAATTACAGTATTAATATCAATTTAGACTCATTTTTTTTAGATATTGTATTAGCTACTGTACATGAAGTTTCTATACTCAATTGACAATACTCAATTGACTACACTCAATTGACAATTGACTATGCAAATTGTGGTAAAGATTGTTCTAACATGAAAATGATGACAAATCCTGCAGTTCTATATATAACAGGCAATATTTGTTCTTTTAAAGGGCCAATCCTCTCATCCCAAACCACAATTTTGGTAGGGGTATACTGAAATTCTCCATTGGCTCAGCCAGTGGCGTAGCCAGGATGGGATTTTTTTGGGGGGCCTAGGTAACAAGTGGGGGGGGGCCTGGTACCTCCGAGGGTCAGGCACGGCAAGACTATCTAAGCGGAGCGCCACCATCGGTTGGCGCGGAGCGTACAAGACAATTTTGGGCTTTAAACCCCTCCAGATGGCCGGAAACGGCACTTCCCATGTGTTTTAAGCTGGATGTACCCAGCCTTGAAAGACGAATCTCATGTCTGCGATGTCTCAATAATGAGAATAAAAAATCAATCTATGAAAAATGGCAATACATACACTTTTTAGGGACCCCAAAACTGGGCACTTCTGATCTGTGGCCTGGGGGATGAGACTAAAGGGAGCCGGTATCTCCCTTTCCCTTGGGAAAAATTGTGTACTTCAGAAGCACGTATATCGCAAATGCGGCAATATTTGAATCTAAGCGGAGCGCCACTATCAGTTGGCGCGGAGCGTACAAGAAAATTTTGGGCTTTAAAACCCCTCCAGATGGCCGGAAACGGCACTTCCCACGTGTTTTCAACTGGATGTACCCAGCCGCAAATGCGGCAATATTTGAATGGATTTCATCTTACCTAAGGCAGAACCTCACCCTTTAACAGGAAAACCAAAAGTAGTTGTGTCCCCCTCTGAGAAACTTTCTTTGCGTTAGATTTCCTAGATGCAAAATGGTGCTATGTTTGGCAAAACTTTGAACTGATTATAGGCCTGAATTTTCGGATTTTCCCTTTTTGGGGAGCATGAAAAATATAAAAATATTTTTAGTTTTTGTAGAGATTTTACAAAAGACATACATACTACCAAAGAAACAATGTGCAAAATGGTGCAGTATTTGTTCATCGGTACATTACGTAGTCAAAATTAAAATACTACGAATACATCCCTCAAAATAATTGAACCTCAAAGCAGAAGTATGGATCATGTGGGAAACACATGAAATCCGGACCTTGTGGACATTTTGCAAATCCCCCGGACGCCAGTGCCAACTACTAAAAAGAGGACTTGTCGAAAAATCGTCCTACAGTGGCACTTGTCATGGGAAGGAGTGAGGCACGACATAGGCCTACTTGTTAAGGATGGAAGGGAAGAATTATCCGAAGGCAGTACCTTACCCTTATCTGCTTACGGCATATTTTGTGTATAATAAAGTATAGGAATGGTCGTGTAAGTGTGGTCTCCAGTGTACGATTGCCTTATTTTCAGTAAATCAATCAGCCATCCGAAAGGCAGAAAGGGCCTTAACCTAACAAAGTCACATTAAAGTTTTTCGTCGAGACTTTCGTTTCATCTTCGAAGTGAAATGCAATAAACGACAGTGCAGATCACAAACGGTATCCAATTTAGTGAAAGTAGGCATTTTAAAGTTATTGCTTGATTTCATACGTGCGGACAAAATGTGTTTTACACACATTCATCCATGATTTTTTTTTTTTTTTTAATTTTTGCACATTTTTTTATTTTTATTTTTTTCAATTACTCTATCAGGACGCAAAAAATCTGGGGGGGGGGGCTGGAGAAAATCTGGGGGGGCTAGGTCCCCCAGGCCCCCCCGTGGCTACGCCACTGGGCTCAGCTCCTTGACTGACAGCTAATTCAAACAATGCAGAGTACCAAAGCTTTTATTACACAGCATGAACTGTACTGAGAGTGTTTTGCTTTTCTATACTCGACTGGAAGCAATCAACTGAGGATGTCTCTGGATGAGGATGAATATCAGACAATTGTGGGAGGGACTGAAGTAAAAAGGTTAGGAGAATTGGGACTGTTTGGGGTGAGAGAACGGGGACGTTAAACAGGCACTTGAGAAAAGCAAAGTTCAAACTTTCATAGTCCTAAAGTCATGAAGCAGTGTACCATACCAGTAATTACAGTATACAGTTGCTTCTTGGTGGGTGCAAAGTGTTCAAAACATGGAATTCAACTGTGGATGTTAAAATTGATTTTGAAGAACAGCTTCTCAAAATTTTCTCTTCAATGAATCTTTCATAACATTATGTAGAATTTCAATAAATTTGTATTCATGCAAGGTACACCGAGCATTTGTCCCATGTGTGAAATCACATAATTATGACCTTCAAGACCCAATCATGCATCAGTGTACTTCTATACACTTCTGTACTTCAAGGTGGCCCTGGGTGTCCTGCATGCCCTCTTCTTGTGGATATCTTCATACTGTATGGATTGTTAGATAGAGTTTTACGGCCCAGTTTCCAACCTAAGTTCAAGTCGAGCCGGCCACGGACTTTTTTCCAGTTGTGGCCCACTGGCTTAAGTTTTCCTTACTCCAAAAAATGCGTAGCATAGGTTCTGTCTTTAGTCTTTGGAGGGAATTGTGGCGGGAAATTTTTAATTTTAAAGACAGTCCACATAGACGTACGAGGCGGCCGGGATGGGGTGCAGGGCAGGTCACTCGCCCTCCCAATTTCTGCAAAAGCAGTTGGTCTATTCTGCCATACTTGTAAAACATGATAAATGGTGACATTGTGCAGGCAAAAAATGCTTTTGCCCCTCATGAAAAATTACCCCCGCATGCCAATGCCAAGGTCTACCTGAGCAGCATATGAAGTCTGCTTAGGATCAGGAATTAGAAAACTGACAGGTAAACCAGCAAAGCCTGTGTAGAGCAGTGCTTGTCAACCAAGCATGCTGCTAATTCTGTAGAAGTGAAGCAATAGTTAGGTGCTGTACAGTATACCATGAAGACCTAAACCGAGAATCTGTCAGTGCGTTGTACAAAATTTCATATTTACAGTAGGCTACGAAAAATACTAATGGAGTTAGATAGTGTCACTATCAGTAATGCATACACATTGCGTTCACAGAGTAAAAACGATAGCAAACATCCTGAGCCTAGTCCCTCTTTATCCATTGGGCACACTAACGCCCTAGCTATTGACAGTTTTTCTTGACTGCAATAAAGAAAGCTATGATATGTTAGACTATGTGATCAGCATAAGTGTTATTCTACCAACCACTGCACGAAAGCTGCTGGCTTGTGCAGAGTTAGTAGGGCTGCATGCACTCAGTCAACTAGAAAGTGTATCATTGCATGAGCTCATACTTTGTGGCCATAAAGTAGCTATAACACGGAGGGACCGGAATTCGTTCACCCAAACGTCTGAAGTACTTCAAACAGTGAAAACACTAATAAATTTTTGTTATGATTGTGTGCATGATGCGTTCGGCTCGGATACCTGCCGTTTGGTCTTCCCCGGAAAATACCAGAATGCAAGGCATTCATACTCGCGAATGGAGGCGGTCTAACGGTTCTAGTGATGTTGACAGAGTTGCTAAATTTTAGCCACTCCCTGATACGAACAGGCAGTAGATGGTGAATTTGTTATGATGAAGATGTTTGCGCATTTCAGAAAAAGGATATAAGTGTTGAAAATTTATACAGGTGAAACATTAGGTATGTGAAGAAAGGGAAACAGAATTGTTTTTGCTACAAGCTCAACGTTTAGAAAAGTACATATGAGTGATACGTATATATGATGTTAAAATTGACTAAACAAAACAGGTGGTGGATGATATTTTCTACTAGATCTAGAAAATAGAAGTGCTTCGGTTGCAGAAGAATTGTTTTTTTAATAATTTCCGACCGTAGCCAAAACTGTCAGAATTTTACACATATTTTTGGCAGTTCAAAGTATCAAAATTTCCTCACGAATGACAATTGCATTTTTTAAACTTCCTTAGTGTTCTCAGTATTGCTCGAGGGCAGTGCTTATTACGGTTCGACAGTTCAACCGGATCACCTGCATGTATATGCATCGCATTATCATTAACACAGTAAGCACTTTCAGATCAGAAGAGATGCAACTTAACTATCATCTCGAGTGGTTAATGAATAGAGAGAGATAACTACGCAGTCTTTTATTTTGCTACTCGCTCGTCAAAGATCTCTCTTCCCATTCCTACCATAATTGTCAACAACATAAACAGTACCGGTATAAAATTTCTCACCTTCCTCTTCTTTCTTTGGTTGGATAGGTGCGCAGCTAGAAAGTCTTTTCCCTTACACTACGGTTGCTCAAAGGAACCATTTTAAATTTGTCTTTCAAGATTGCTAAATAATTAGCACAGCCACCAATAAAAGAATCTAAATGTGAGAATATTTACAAAATGTAAAACAGAAAAAAAAAAAACTTGGGTTGAGGTTAACTAAGTTATTTCGATGCGGTTAAGCAAATAAAGCCTTGCGCATGGCCCATATTTGACTTTCCACTGAAACACATCAAACTCTCGAAATGGCCTTTTTAAGCCGCGGTAGCAGTTACTATTGCGCAATTTTCGCATCCGGGAGACTACGTTATCTTATCCGTTCTCTATTCCTAACCCTCTGTGACCTTCTTCAGTTTTGAACAAAATAAGGTATAACTTAAGTTTGTCGCTCTTGTTACAGTTATAAGTTCCTTGGTCATGAAAAGAAATCACCCGTTCAATGTTTTCTTTACAACAACGCCGAAACTTTCACGTCAACAGATTGCTCGGATGTTTCAAACTGTAAGAAAAGAAGGGTAGCGACCATGTCATAAAGAACGGCAGTTGACAAAAACTATAGAAAGGGCTTCTGAGAACCCCATATAGTCGCTCCCTGGTCGTGCCAAGAACCATGTAATTGAAATATTCCTGAACTAATATGCCTCATCGTGTGATGAAACCTGAGACATCCTTAAATAAATTATCTGTTTTCATGGTCAACGCCTTTTAATTTACAAACATTAAAAAGTAACAAAACCAACAAGGCACAGAATAAAAACACTGTAACAAGTCTATAAAGCGGTTGCTATACTTCGCATTCGCTCGTAAAAACTATATTCCGGGTGTCACATGATCAACGAAGACACCAAATCTGCCTTCGCTATCTCAAAAAACACCAAATCAATTAACACTCACACGCCACAAGCCAGCTATGTAATATGAAACAGCCTTTTGTTAGTCTGGCAAGTCACTTTCTTGACCAATGAGTAATTTAATCTGTGATGATGACACAGTTATCAAACGGGCATTGAGCAAATTTCTGTAACCAAGAGCTTGCAAAATTTTTAACGTGAAAAAAGACATCGATCTGCCAATACCCGATCTTTTTTCCAATTATTGAGCCTATAACATTTGTAGATTGGTTCTCATGTTGGAAAACATAAATGCATCTTGATTTCCAAATTACGAATTTTTTGATACAGAAAAACCAAAGTTGGTCAAAAAAAATATCTTGTACATCAATACTAGGATATCCGTAAAGAAACAAGTTATCACTAAAAGCGTAATTATTTCCAATTACACTGAAAAATACCCTTCTGACCCAACACAGAACAGGGTTAATTCTCGAACAATACCAAAAAGGTGAGCGAAAGATTCCACCTCGTTACAATACGGAAAAGGACACCTACCATCACTTAAACCATATTTAAAAATTCTCTCTCAGACGCCGCTGAAAGTCACATAATTTATTATCAAGTATATTAGCGAGAACCCGTTGCCAAATAGTACCCCAAGGACGGGATGGGTGGTTCTTGACCGCATGAATTTAAATATTGTCAAGAGAAAGCATTTTAAAAATATCTTTGGTTTTCTTACAAGAAAAGAAAAATTTCCTATCAGACTGGCACACCTTTTTAATTATGTTACAGGCACGACTAAGCGCGTTGGTACAAATACTGCTGTTTGGTCTCGAGTTGGACCATATTTCAGGGTAGACACTACGCAGACTACTAGCTATGAAGTAACGGGCGAGAAATAAATAAGTAGGTGGATCTGGATCACTTAACAAAGGAAAAAGAGGCTTGATGAGTAGTGGATCTAGTTTCAATCTGAAGTTGTCCAACCCCAAGCCCCATCATTTCTCTCCAGAAACACCACTTCATGAGTGACCAGTTAAGGTTTGTTTTCTCCCCACAAGAAAGTGTGAACTGCCCTTTTTTAAACCTTTTCACAATCACTGGGGATCGGAAAAACGGGAGCAATGAAACAAACAAAAAAAAAAAGGGGATAAATGGCAGTATTAATAAAGAAAACCTTACCCAACGGAGTAAGGTACCTATTTTTCCACAAACGAAGGTTCGAGATTGCTTTCTGAAGTTTAATTAACCAGTTGCTCTTGATAGCTTTGTCGGAACCACACATAATACCAGTAATTTTAATTTCTTCGTTGCTCGACATAGTATCAACTGGGATGTATTGATACTTAAACTTTCCCAGTTTTAATCCAAAGGATTTGTTCATATTAATGGAAGCACCAGTAGCTATGTGGAACATATTGAAAACCTCGAAGAAGTGGTTAATCTCATCTACAGAGGTCGCCATAAATTTTCCATCGTCTGCGTATTGCAGAAACTTAACATTACATCTTTCGCTACTTGGAATACGGAAACCGCTAATCTGGGTACATTGCTCAATATACCTAGCTATTGGCTCAATAAAAAGAACAAACAAGGAAGGGGAAAGGGGGCATCCCTGTCGGAAACCCCTTGAAAAACAGATAGGATTAGAGAGCTTACCATTAACCCTTTACCGTTGTGCTATAATCGGGGCATATTTGCGCGCCGCGGGGGTGGACGGAAAAGCGGACGCAGCACGCCCCGCGTCAGCTTCCGTAGGATAATGACCCCGTGACCTTAAACTATTGTCTCTCGTTGTTGTGGCCGAATTTTCGGGTAGCTACTCGCAGTTTCGAGCTCCACGTGAAACAGCAAAGATGGGTGACAGCCGCGCTCTCCGCATGGGTCCAAAAGGACCCAAACAACGGTAAAGGGTTAATAAGTAACCTGCTGCTAATACTGCCGTATAAGATAGAAATCCACTTTCTAAAATTAATACCAAAGTTTAGTTTTTCTAAGATTTTTATAAGAAAACACCAGTTGACTTTATCGAAAGCTTTGTGCTGGTCAATTGAAATAAGTGCACATCCGTCATTCTTCGAACAACAATAATCAATTACATCTCTAACAATTAACAAGTTAGAATGAATTGAGTAACCAGGGACAGCACAGCCCTGAAAAGGGTTAACAATACCAGGAAGAACTTTGGAAAGCTTTATCTGCAGAACTTTTGCCATGAGTTTGTCATCGCAATTCAACAAGCTGATAGGCCGCCATTTCCCAGGGTTCAAAAGTTGCACCTTTCTTTTGAAGCAAAGTGATAACTCCTATGGCTTGAGAATGGGTAAGGGAGCCCTTAGAAAAACATTCGTTAATTTTTGACTAAATCCGTACCAAGAATTTAAAAAAAAAAATCAAATAAAATTCATTAGGCAGACCGTTAATTCCGGGAGATTTGTTCTTTAAAACAGAATTGAGGGCCCCTTTAACCTCAGAAAGTGTAATCGGTAATTCCATACTCTCTTGCTGTTGATGACTTATTCCGTATTCAATAAGTTAATAAAAAGATCCTGTGCACTTGCATTAGTGGAGTGCCCATCGGCCGAAAACAGATTACTATAAAATTGATGAAAGACCTTTAAAGTTCCATCTTCTGAGTTAAGCTCTTTGCCCTCATCATCGCGGATACCGTGAATAAGCCTTCTTTGACCACATTTCATCTCCTTCTTAAAGAAAAAGGCAGAGGGCCTTTCTCCATCTTCTCAAAATTTAGCCCTGGACCTTATATAAGCCCCTTTCAGCTCATTTTCTAAAATACGATTAATTTCATCACTTGCAGAATTGCTACACAGCAATAAAAGATCCTTTAAATGATCTCTTCTTTCCTTAGCTAGTCTAACACTGTGTTTAACTCTAGACTTTCAATTTTACCTTTTATGTTGTTCCACCACTCTAGAAACGAGCTAAAACCGGGTTTAAGGGAAGACCACAACCGATAGTGAAAGCCTAAGTCCCTGCAAAAAGACTCGTTACTATTGAGCGTGGCATTTTACTTCCAGTACCCCCTCCCACCCTCCCTACCAGCTGTGAGGTGTAAGCAAACATATACTGGATTGTGATCAGAAAACGGAAGACGAGGAGAGTTAACATTGGTGATCGTGAAATCATTAGGAACATAGATTCTATCAATCCTGGAACTTTGGTTGTGGTTTTTACGAAACCAGGTATGACCCGGCTGCAGAGGATAAGTTGACCGGTAAACATCAGTAAGATTATACAGTGAAATTAGGTCATTAATCTCAGCTCTCCCAGTAAAACATCTATTAGCCGAGGCATTGGAACTATCAATGTTTTCCATCAAACAATTAAAATCCCCGCCAAGTACGAAGGGAGTTCCCATTTGCAAAGGATACAACATTATCAAGATACTCCTTCCTTTCAGAAGGATTACACGGGTCATGAATATTACAAATGCGAAATGATATACCACGAATAGTACACAAAAGGGAAATGCAACGTCCTATTGAGTCCCTCTTAACTTGCCAAATATTCCAATGAAGACTCCCATTAAAGGCAATGGCGACAGCCCCAGAAAGATTAGAAAAGCTTTGAGAGTAAAACACAGGACCACCCCACTTGCTTTTAAATACTTCATAATCTTTGGCTGGTCTCTTGAAAGGGTAAAATATCAACGTCAAAAGTCTTACCCCACTGGATTACCTTTGAGCATTTTGTGGTATCTCTAAGACCATTAACATTGTAAGTAGCGATTGTCAATCGTAGCGTTGGTAATAACAAATACAGGAGCAAATATAGCGGTATGATCCTCATTTTGCTTTCAAGAAGAAATTATCAAAATACTCCGACTTTCTCTCCGTAATAAAATCAGGGTGGGCGGCAGCAATATGTTTTATCCACATCCTTGGAGAAGCCCAGACCTTCTTAGAAGCCCTCTTGGCACAGGGATACTTCGGAGGCTTCATCCTAGGATGAAACTCTACCAGATGAGACAGTAGACAATCATATTTAAAGAAATCTTCCTTTCAATCTTTTGAAGGACACGAATGCCAGGGTTCTCTTCTAGAAAAATCTGTAACATATTGATCGATTCCTTTGGTTCTTCAGCAGGAAATCTGATACGAGATCTGGATCTTTCAAGACGCTTTCTGGTGTCGGGGTAATAGGGCGACTTCGGGTTACCTTCACAGGTAGCGTCGTTACGGGCATGATAATGAGTTCTCGTTTTCTTCAGCACCTCATTCCAATTATTGCAGGACTCCTCCATCAGTTCGGGAGATAACCGCTTTCGGGAGAGAATGATTATTACCCCGATTGGAGGAAAATTTGCCTGTCTCAATGTAATGAATATTTATGAGCACTTCGTGTCTACCTCTTCACAGTCGTCGAATTGTTTAATAAATGTATGTATATTCAATTGTTAGGTAATAGTTTAGACATAAAAACGAAATTACCATGGAACTTCAACTACGTATTTACAAACATATGTGTTGGCACGACCCACTCGCACACCTTTAAGTGAAAAATGGTGTACAAAACTTGCGGCTGCGTGGAGTCTATAAACTAAGCTAAGGACAAAAAACGTAGCAAAATTGCTCGATTTCTCAAAATTGGCGTGGTGAACAACCAAATATGACGAAGCTTTTTTATTCCCCTATCGACAGAGTTTTTTAAAATGCCCGAATTTCTCTTTCATAAAATCGATAAAAATTGCAAGGCTGTTATGAACATTATCTCCGTTGAATTTGCGCGGTAGGATCGCAATGCATCGTGGGAGAAATTTGAAAATGGCGCCACCCATGGCAAAATAATCCCCCCATCGGGTGAAAATTGATTTCCCCCGAAAGAGGTTATTTCCCGAACTGATCAGTCCATAGACTCAACAATCTGACTATCTTCAAACGTCTCTTGAGACTCCTCCATAGGCTCAACAACACGACTATCTTCCATTGCAGTTTCTTGGGAGCTAAAGTCTACAGCTGGTCCAAAATCTAGTTTCAATGAAAACTCAGATTTATCCGCACTCTTCTTATCAGCTGTCTCAGCTACGGAAATCTCTGGCTGACTATCAGTTCCCAATGCTATGGGGACGTCATCACCTGTTTCGGCATTCTCTGAGACTTTTTCCCTCCATTGTCCCTACTCTTCTGGGCGTCCTCCACACAAGGATTTTTGCTAGACGTCAGTTCATTATCCAACTGGGCTTCGCCACTCACCCAAGTCAAAGGGGTGGGCTTGGTCTTATTTGCAAAAGACAAGGGGCACATACGGAAACTATGTCCAGATTTGTCACAGATAGTGCACTTCACTCCAAACTGAAAATCTCTGGAGGTATGCCCGACCTGTTGACATTTGTAACACATGATTTTATTACAGTGGCTAGCTTTGACCATATTCATTACATTTCAGACAAGTTCTGGGCAGCCCTCTGTAACACACCCAACAAATTCTTCCCCCGATACGAAGAGAAGACGGAATGTCAGTTTTTAGTTCCATCTGGTATTGTCGAATACTGTTAAAAAATGTCCGATACTTTTTGTAAGGGTTAAACCGGCCATCAAAACCTTTCCATATCTCCCGAGCACATACCTTACAACATTATCGTTTACCTTGTGCGACACGTGCAGCATAGTTACAAGCGTAGTGGAACCGGTATACATGTTAGAGTTGCATCCTTTCAGAGATGAAACGTTAGGCCACAACCGTCTCTTCACTTCAACACTCTGAAAAGTCACATCCCACATTCTTCCTGGTAATTCTTGAAAACGGCAATCAAATCTTTGCTTACATTTACGCCACATTCTTCCAACAAAACAAAAATTCTTTTTGCTTGGTCTGCAGAATCAAAACGAATCTGACTAGACTGGGATCTATATGGTTGATACGTATCCGCCATATTGAAAAAATTCAATAGTTAGTAGACATAATTTATTTGAAGGAACGTTTTACATCTGCCTTCAAATACATATATATATATATATATATATATGAATATACATATACATTTTATATATATATATGAATATACATATACATATATATATATATATATATATATATATATATATATATATATATATATATATATATATATATATATATATATATATATATATATATATATGTATTTCTTATCTGGCCCATATCTGCTGCAGATATGGGATTTATATCTGGGCCAGATAAAAAATTGGGCAGATAAAACCTTGATCTGTGCCAGAATCAGATCTTATCCATATATGGGCCGGATAAAATGTTATCTGAATCAGGTCTTTATCTGGAACAGATCTGAACCATATAATGCAATACCATATATGGTTTATACAAAGCCATTCCATACTGATCCCATATAAAGCAGTACCATATCTGGTTTATATAAAGATTTACTGTGTTGATCCCATGTTAAGGAGACAAATATGGTGCATATATGTCCCATATGTGGACCATATATGACTGGACCAAAATTTATTAATGCACTACCTTTGTGTAAAGCGTATCAGAAGCTTTCTAGGCCTTTTTTTTTCGAAAAGTCCCCTCGACTCTCTGGCGAAGAGCCAAGGGGCGAAAACCAAACGTTTACTCCCGGAGGGGTTCTGCTCCCTTGAAAAGCTAAACGCGTTCTAAGCCAGCATAATGTTAAGGGCTATCTGAACATCTATAACAAAGTTAAATCCCCATTGTATAACATTGACTTAAGTATTTGAAGTTTTTAAATAACTTAATAGCGAAGAAGAAACTGCTTTGAAATTCCTAGGCCTACTTTTAAATATTTACACTGCATTGTTGGTTTATATTATCATATGGGGCAATATCTCAACATAAATTTTGTTGAAGGTTCCATGACTTTTCACATATTACTTCCTTAATCACAATAAAAAGAAAATCAGGGCCCTAAATTCCTGACCACGCCCACATTGGAAAGTCATTTGCATATGTTAGTATAATATGGCTGAATATGGTTTGAATGTTCTGATTTTGGTTTGCTTATACTTGTTCAGCTTCCAGAGAAGGTCTTTATGTACGACAGGTACACAAATTAAACCAAAAAGTATTAATATGGCTGTGTAAAAGTTTGTATGTAATTCTGTCATGGTACTTTAATCAGTTATATCTGGCTTGATATGGCGATATCAAACTTTATTTGCATACCTGGGAAGGTATTTTATCAATTTATATCTGGCTTGATATGGCCATATACAACTTTATTCGCATATCTGAACTTGGATTGAATCAATTTATATCTGGCTAGATATGGCCATATACAACTTTATTCGCATATCTGGACAGGGATTGAATCAAGTTATTCTCAGGCTTGATATGACCATATACAACTTTATTTGCATATGTGGGAAGGCATTTCATCTAGTTATATCTGGCTTGACATGGCCATATAAAACTTTATTTGTATATCTAGGAAGGCATTCCATCAATTTATATCTGGCTTGATTTGGCCATATAAACTTTATTTGCATATCTGGGCTTTTCTTGATTCAAGTTATATCTGGTCTGATATGGCCATATAAAACTTGATATATTATATCAAGGCATCTAAATCTGGCTGTATATCTGGACTGATATGGCCATATAAAGGGTGTATTTAACTAGATATATCCAGATATCAATCCATATCTGGATTTGGAGTAAGGGATGGCTGGTTGATCTACTAAAAACAAGGCAATCATACAATGGAGGCCATTCTTACACGACCATTCCTATACTTTATCATACACAAAATATGCCATAAAGGTAAGGTACTGCCTTCGAATGATTCTTCCCTTCCATCATTAAAGGCATGTTCTGGTGGCCTTTAGCCTCTGTCTTGTAAGAAAAACAAAACAAATTCCACACCGTGTCCTTCAAACCCTACCACAATACCATTCTCCTAACTCAAGATATCTCACTTTAAAGATTGATTACTTTAGTTAAACAATACCTCTGCTTTTCAAGGCAACAAAGCCACAAAAAAGTTATGTAATGTGGGCACATTGCTTCAAATTCCTTTTGTTTTTCTACATAATTGAAGGTTCTCTTTGACCTTGAAATTTGATACTGTCAAAATGTTTGAATATCTATTCCTGTAGATCTAGCATTACCCTTCACTATACATAGGGTTCAACCAACAACATTGCTTAATATTGCCTGCAGTGGCATCATAATGGTAAATAAATTGAATGCAATGTTAAATTAATGTGCCACAATGACATCACACATTTCCCATGATGCATCAAATTCCAAGAAAAATTTGCATTACTTTAAAACTGTGTATCTTCCGAACACTATAAGCTATCGAGATGCCGTTTTCACCTTCTGAAAGAGAAAATTTTTCTGCTTATTTTGAAGTAAACGAATTTTGTCTCCAGAACATGCCTTTAAGATGTAGGCATAGGTCGTGCATCATTCACTCCTGTCTATGACAAGTGCAACTGTAGAACGATTTTTCGACAATTTCTTTTTTACCAGTTGGCACTGCCGGATTTGTAAAATGTCCACAAGGTCCCCATTTCATGTGTTTCCCGCATGATCCATACTTCTGCTTTGCGGTTTAAATATTTTGAGAGATTTACTCGTAGTATTTTAATTTTGACTACGTAATGTACCGATGACTGAACAAATACTGTACCATTTTGCATCTAAACACCACTGAAAACCGGAAAACATTGTTTCTTTGGTAGTATGCATGTCACTTGTAAAATCTCTACAAAGACTTTATATGAGTATTTTGAAAATTTTCATGCTCCCCAAATAGGAAAATCCTAAAATGTAATGAAAAGAAATGGAAAGAAAGTTTCTCAGAGGGTGACACAACTAATTTTGGTTTTCCTATTGAAGGTGATATCTATTCAAATATTGCCGCATTTGCGTTCTACGTTCTCCTGAAGTTCACAATTTTTCCCAAGAGAAAGGGAGATACCGGTTCCCTTTAGTCTCATCCCCAAGGCTATGGCACAGATCAGAAATGCCCACATTTTGGGTCCCTAAAAAGTGTATGTATTACCATTTTTCATAGATTAATTTTTTATTCACAGTATTTGAGAAGTGGCAGACATGAGATTCGTATTTCAAGGCTGGGTACATCCAGGAAGGTTTGTGAAACCCCAAATTTTCTTGTACGCTCCTCGCCAACTAATGGTGGCGCTCCGCTTAAAGAGTCTTGCCGCGCCTTACCCTCGGAGGTACCAGGCCCCCAAAATTCCATCCTAGCTACGCCACTGGGGAGGGGCTAACCACCAAAAACGGCGAAATATGCTCAACAGTATAATAGCAATGTTAGGCGGCCCATAATTCCTGAGGCAGAAAAAGTGAGAAAATATATTACTCTGTAATTATAAAAAATAAGAGAAAAAATGATGGAGAGAATATGAGCTCACATGTAAGACAGAACAAAAACACAGTGAAAAGAATTATCCAGAAGGAAGAAAGAGTAGGCCAGCTGGAGGTTGTTACCTTTGCTGAAGTGACTGTCCCTTTTATCTATGGCTAACTATGCAGAAGTGGGAAACTCGTTCTTTGGCAGTGATGATAAGTTTGTATATCCATTACCACGATTTACCAATTAACAGCGAAAGCTAATTTAAAGGGCAAATGCAGTGCCCCCAATTTGAACAAGGATGGTAGTCTATACTAGTTTGTGAATGGCTTTTGACAATTACGTGACAATGGGATTGTCATGGAATTTTGAAATTTACAAGCAGTAATATCTTGGTTAACCTTGAATATTGAATGTTTAAGCCTTAAAATATCCAGGAAGAGTCTTGAAAGAATAATGACAGAAAAATAGCAAAATTTAGTAGTTGTTTCAAAATAATTTTATGGTGACTGCTCTTGACCTTTAATAATGATGTGCAATCCATCACTGCTGACTCACGCCAGGGAGTGAAACAACTGCTCACGCACAAAAGGTGTAGGATATGCGTGACTATTGCAACGTATAATTGTGATACGACTGTTGGTAGCGGACTACTGATTTAGTGTTCTTCCCTTGGAAATATTTACTGACAAATGAAGTGCGTCAACGAGTTGATTTTAGTCACGGTGCCATTTTTGTTGTGGTACTCACAGCCATTATTTTGAGCGTTTATTTAAGGGTTGGCATGTCCAGTTGGAAGAAAATCTACAAGGCGCCAGTGGGGGCGGAGGCGGGGAGTAGCCTGATTTAGTGTGTGCGTCAAAGGGGCAAATGATTAGTGGTCCACTACTTGTTAGTGGTCGACTGCTCCAGTAAACCTAAAAGAGCAAATAAATCGGTGTCACATGGTACCCCTATATACAACCAAACCAGAAGGGTCCAAGGAAAGAGTACTACAGTTTCAATTTTCTTTAAAACACATGTATTTATTGAATTTAAAGCATTTTACATTGGCGATACAGGACATCACAACATTACAATATTTAAATACATTCGTCATACTTTCTTTTGAAGATGCATACTTAAACATTTTATATTTCAAACATTTTTAAATAATTGTTCAGCTTTATATTTCAGATACGTACACCTTTAAGAACATGAGAAACAGTTTCATGAAATCTACTTAAAATCTAACTATTTCAGTGTCGAATACATCAGGCGCGTCGATCCTGGGGGTGTGAGGCAATTGTCACCTTAAAAATATTGGGGAAGATATAACATTTTGGCCCTCCCCCAATAATTCGGACAAAACAAAAACAACATGCATAATACAAAAAATATAACTTTGTGGTATATAGATGGCTCGAGAAACGTCTGTTTGAGCCTATTAAAGTAATAATACTGCGGTCATAGGGTGCCATCTACATTTTGGGTTTGTGCTTGTCAATGTGAGTGTGCATACGCGTTTGTTTGTGTGCAGATACGTGTGATCACGTTCGGGTGGGTGGATTGCTTACAGACGAATCCGGTCCGGGACATGATCTAACGTTCCGACTGTTGGAGAGCTCGGGAATTTAGCCTATGCTTTCAGGAAAGTTGTTGTGTAGAGTTAAAGACCCAGTTCTCTCACCCAAACAATACCAATTCTCCCAAACTTCTTACTTAAGCTCCTCCCACAATTGTCCTCCACAAAGTGACAATCTAAGTACAATTGATGTTGCGTAATATAAGCTTTGGTACTCTGCATTGTGTGAATTAGCAGTCAATCAAAAAGCTGAGCCAATTGGGAGTTTCTGTAACCCCCTACAAGAAGTGTAGTTTGGGGTGAGATGACTGGACCTTTAACTGTATAAATGAGTCAAACCAAACAAACAAATCCCAACCATGAAAAGAGAAATGGCGAACCACAACGTCACGATAACGAGCCCATTCTAAATTATGTGGTAATCACTATTTGACTGACAATGTGTCGCGTTCCTGTCTCGAGATATGTAAATCTTGCCCGACATCACTTTTCAAGGTGAGGCTAGGGTTTAAAAGATGAAGTTTGGTGTAAGGTGGAAACTCTCAAGACTTATTATTTTACATGATATACTAGAGGATTGGGTGTAATAATGCATTTTGGTGAAATGAAGCCTCCTTTTCTAGTAAAAAAAAAATGAATAAAAAGAAATCCCCGGTTTATTGTACCAAATTACTAGATGGCGATAAAAACGCTGCGGTACAGACAGCAGACAGGCATACTTCGGGAAAACTGTCAACTTGATACCAACATGTCATTATTATACATTTTGCTCATACACAGATTGGAAGACATTCCAAGCTGGAATTTGCTTTTTCGTCACGTGAAATCGCGGTGATATTGTACAACTTTTATGAATATTACTGCCAATGTGCGTATTTGGAGGAAATTGGGGCAATACGTTCTTTCAGCCTTCGGAAACTCCCCCAAATACAGGTTTTCCAGAATCCTGAATTAATGCAAAACAACTCCCAATGAAGAAAGTTTCTCACCAGACACTTAACGAACAGCGTAATTTCACAAAATATTCTGACGTAGAAAATTGACTGACGTTGGAATGTTGGAGTTCTTCTGCAAGAAAGAAACTGTAAGGGAACCATGTTGGCATGGAGATGGCGATGATCATGACAAGAGAAGGATCTAATCAGAGTGCGTTTCGGGTTTCCATTTTGCCTTCGTGGCAAAAGGAATGGATATATTTCTCTCTTTTTTCCAAAATTAAAATGAACACTACACAGACTAGCTACACGATACTCCCTATATATATGCGACTGTTGCACATGAGACATGCATTCAAGGTGTGAGTTCCACGAGAAAGCACTCTCCTTATTTGCCAAAAGGCAATATGCATTTTGATATCTACTGCATTTTATAATTATAACTGTTACTACTGATCTCCAAATTTTATTTTCAAGGGATGACTCTCTTTCTGCTCTTTAAATTTGTGGAAATCAATTCCACTCTCTCTTGTGATCCTGATTGCTTCACCATGTAAGTCTTCTTCCACCAATCTCATATAAGCAGCAACGACTTCAGAGATTCTGTCGGACGAACGAAAATCATGGAAAACAAGGCTAGTTAGAGCAAGGGGTGATATTATAATAAAAGTTTGTTTCCACAAATGATGATAAATAATCATATGAGAAACAGCTAACTTCGACAACATTTGTATTGGAATTAGCGAAACAACTTTATTCTTTAATGAGGGAGTTGTTATTTGCTCACACAGTGTGTTATGGACAGGATTTTTTTTCAGATTTTGCACAGTATGGATGCAGCCAGGAAGGAGCAGAGGGACGGACTGCTCTCTCTTTCAGTGTCGATTACATTAGAGAATTGTGCCCCTTGAAAGGTGGACGTCATGACTTGGCCGATGTCATCACTTGGCTGATTTTTGAACAATAGAAACGCGCACACAACAAAAGGTGCTCACTGGACCGTGTAACTTCTAACAATGTGGCTTTTTGTCAGTTTCTCAACAAGCAATGATTTCAAGGACATGAAGTTTGTCCAGGTTTCAAGGGAGCTAAATCTGTAATGATTTCCCTATTTGACTTTTTTTCAACATGTTTTATTTCAACCAAGAAGAAATCTGCTGATAATGTGATATATGATAATCATTACGATGAAACTGGAAAAATTGCTCCAGATTGCATCAATAAGGACCTTCAATTGTTCAAAAAGTTCCCGAAGGGGAAGGGGGTCACCCTTTCCTTCGTCCTTTGGGTCACAAATGTAACCAGAAAGCCAGAAGGCTTAGTGATTCCTTGCCATCAAATACCTTACCTGCTTTCAAATTGACAGTGCTTGATAGATTTTTCTTTACATTTTAGGCACAGAATTTCGGCAGTTTTACCCCTGGTGACCTCAAATGACCTTTGACCTCTACCAAAAACAATAGGCTTCTTTCTCTCAACATGACAAATCTATATACCAAATATGAAAAGTATCTGTTACTCTTATCTGGAGATATTGTGTTTACAAGCCATTTTCAAAGTTTTGGCAATTTTACCGCTGGTGACCTCAAATGACCTTTGACATCTACCAAAAGCAATAGGTTTCTTCCTCTCAACATGAAAAATCTATACACCAAGTATGAAAATTGTCGGGCAATCCTTTCTGAAGATATCATGTTTACAAGCCATTTTCGGTGTTTTCACGTTTTTACCGCTGATGACCTCAAATGACCTTTGACCTCAGCCAAAAACAATAGACTTCTTCCTCTCAACATGAAAAACCTATATACCAAGCATGAGAGAAGTGTCGGTCACTCCTATCTGAAGAAATCATGTTTAAAAGGCATTTTCGGGATTTTCCCAATTTTACCGCTGGTGACCTCAAATGAACTTTGAATTCTACCAAAAGCAATAGGCTTCTTTCTCTCGACATGACAAATCTATATACCAAATATGAAGAGTATCTGTCACTCCTTTTTGAAGATATCGTGTTTACAAGCCATTTTCAGTGTTTTCGCAATTTTACCGCTGGTGCCCTCAAATGACCTTTGACCTCTACCAAAAACAATAGGGTTCTTCCTCTCAACATAAAAAATCTATATACCAAGTATGAAAATTGTCAGGCAATCCTATCTGAAGATTTCGTGTTTACAATCCATTTTCGGCGTTTTCGCAATTTTACCGCCGGTGACCTCGAATGACCTTTGACCTCTACCAAAAATAATAAGGGTCTTCCTCTCAACATGATAAATCTATATACCAAATATGAAAAGTGTCGGGCATTCCTATCTTAAGATATCGTGTTTACAAGCAAGTGTCACAAACAAACACACACACACACACCAATACACACACACACACACGACATCACCATCGCATAGATTCCTTGCCTGCCTACGGCAAGGAATCAAAAATCAAACTTATCAAATTGTAGGGAAAGGCTACTTTTTAAAGTGGCAACGGGCCCCAGAATACCTTTTAATGTTTCCCTTAAGGGACAAGAGCAAACTTATTTTGAAACAACAGATCTCACAATTTTGAATTTCTTCTTAAGCCCCGTCCACACTATGCGACTCGATGCGACACAACTCATTGCAACGAGATTGTTCAGACGCGTTGCAAAGTGTGGAATGCTTTGGAACTAGTTGCAAGCAGACGCGCCCCAGTTACATGCGACCGAACGCATGAAACTGAAACGTGCAACTGACAACAATGACGGGCTTCTGGAATGAAGCCCGTGAGGTTCACTTAATCGAAATGGACAGAACACATTCCTGTCTCTTCAACGTAACAAATAAAGAATATGTTAAATGTTGGCATTTCGCGAGAAACGCTTCATGGAACTGCGACTTGTTGCATTATGTGATTTTAAAACTAGTGAGTCGTCAGTCGCTCACCACGACAAGATAGTCTTGTTGCAGTAAGTCGAGTCGCATAGTGTGGGCGGGGCTTTATTTCTCTTCAAAGTATCTTTCATAGTATTTCAAGACTTCAATATTGCATATTAAGGATTAAAAAAAGCAGTTACTTCTAGTAAATTCCACAATAGAGGAGAACAAATATAGTCCCATCATCCGTATCAGCCAGCCAGTCATGAAACAGGACAGTCTACTACACTAATTCAAATTGGGGTGACTACATTTTAAAGCACTTTATACTTAAAGATCCTGTTTCGACAACCCCCTCCCAACCAATTTCACAATTTTCAACCACATTACTCTCGAATTTTTACCAGCACAATTTCAAATCTGAATAAAGCTCACCCTTTTTTGTTCTGGTAAGGAAATCGCCTTAGAGGTCACTATCATGAATTCATGACAATTGTACAAGTGGATTGTCCTTCCGAAACACAGAGAGGTGTTTTCCCTGGAACACTACTTGTGTGGAAATTGTCTCGCTTGCTTTGTATGACCAGGGAGGGGTTATCACACTATGCCATGATGCCTTCCGTGAGTAAACACATTTTAATTTATTTCGGTTATCCTATTGTCTTTGACCTGAACAAAATCACGAGGGATTTTTTTTATTTGCACACTTTTAAATACACACGTGATGAACTAGCTACATGAGTTAATTTCGTCATTAATTTTGAAATAAAACGCAGACATATATATGTTTGGATGATTTCAAAATTGTTACACTTCATAAATACTTACGGCACCATTGGTGCAATATCCTTAAATGCCTTCAATTTTTCAGGTGTCCATTGCGGTAAACTTGAAGCAAAGATATTTGTATCTGCAAAGGTTGGACACACCACGTTGATACGGATGTTGTCAGGACTAAATGCGGAAGCTTTTCCAGGCATCTACGTATAGATCATTTAATGTGAGTAAAACATGTTTTTGTAAGCTTCAGCTATTTTAAGAATCATATTTGGTTCAATGCTGCATTTATGTTATTTTAAATACATTTGATGAACTTATTTAATGTAAATATTTCAGATATGTTCATAGACGGAGTACAATTTTCCTTAAAATAAAAAAAAAAACAAGAACAAAAAAAAAAAAAAAAAAAACAAAAAAAAAAAAAAAAACAGAAAATCCCTCTACATTGTCCCTCTTTTATATTGCAGCGTTCATGTGTACCGAACGTAAATAAATCAATTTTTCCTCCAAAGGAGGTTTCACTGAGCTAAATAAAAGTTAATATCCCCCTACCTCCCGCAAAAAAGGTTTATAGGTTTTGCTATTAGTGACTTGCTATGGGGGAAGTTACAGCTAGCTGAAATGTATTAGGTATATTTGACTTAAATAATGCCTATCCAAATATGGGGGACTTATCGAGCCCTCTCCTATGTCTAAATGCCTATTTGTTAAACCTCCAAATCGCTTCATATGAAATAAAGATCTCGTATTTCCCATGCCTGACTAAGATACAGAAAAGCGTTGACCAAATCCATAATTTACAGAAAAATTCGAGTAAACAAAGTCACATTTTAAAGATCTTTCCAGATATATAGGCATAATACATTTAAAAGAGTAGTCCAAATTCAAATTTATTTGTGATATGTAAAGAGAAACATATTTAAAGCATTCTGGTGAAAGTGTCATTCATTTCCCACCTTCGGTTCTCAATATATTTGCAACTGAATTTGACATGAAAATGAACTTGAAGCAAACAGGTGTGATGTCATGGATTCACATTGTTGACCAAAGTTTGGTTTTTCTTTATTTTTCATCCCATTACTTGAATTGATTACGGATGCTATTTTGCCTTTAAGACACAAAGTTTTCAAAAAATTTCATTGCTCAAGATGCAAAAATGATATCAATATATCAAAGTTTAATTGAATAAAATTGTTGGTAATTTATAAATAAAAACAAAACATTGGTCGACAATGTGAATCCATAACATCACACCTGCTTGCTTCAAGTTCATTCTAGGTAGCAATTTTGCCACATTTAATTTTTTATATCTCGAGAAATGAACATGGGAAATAATTAAAGATTTCATCAGAAAGCTTAGAATATGTCCCTCGTTCAAAACAAATTTGGCTCTGAACTATTCTTTTACTATTCTATAGTGTGCCACAACTAGAAAAAAGGCCGTAGCCGGCTCAACTTAAAGCTATTTGTTGGAAACTGGGTTAAAATAAATTCAACTTAGGTCACAGTTTATTACTTGTAAAACAGGGTTTTGGTCATACCAAAGAATATCATGTTTAACTCAAACTTAAGAACCCTAATAGAGTGTTTCGCTGACGTCACAGCCCCCACCCCTTTCTCTGACTACCGGGCAAAACTGTGTAGGAAGTACAGTATATGCTGTAGCTAGGTGATTAGAAGCCGACGACCAAGGTGATGACTGTTGCTTCTTGCTTGACAGTGTGCTTGGTTAACTAATTTTGACGTCACGTAAAAAACTCTAGAGTTTATAAAATAAAAACAAAATACAAAATTTTTATTACTTTTCCAAAATAAATTATCAAACTTACAGAAAGGCTTTTGGAAAATCCTACAACACCGTGTTTTGTTGCACAATAAACTGGGAGTCCAGGTAAATAAAATAGACCTGACGGGAAAAGGAACAGAATGAAAAAAGAATGAGAGAAGTTTTACAAGATAAAATGTATTTTCAAATTCTAAATCACACTTTTTGTAATTGTTACTATGATTATAGCTGATTGATAAGGCCTGTGACATATTGAAATTTACTAAAAGAAGACTGTAAATTCACTAGTGTCTGCAGGGATCACTAAAAGGGGAAGTTTAAGCCCCCCCCAAAAAATCACATGTGAAAGAAGAAATACCCTAAATCTACTCAGTGTGGTGAAATTTCCATTCAGACAGTCAGATCGGACATGTATATCTCGAGATATCAGCAAATGAAGTCACTTAGTTTGTGCTGCGAAGTGATAATGAGGGCAGCAGAGATTATAGCACTTCTTTACATTGAGAGGTAATGCTTTGTTTCTCTTTTTTTCAGAATGCTGTGTTGACCTTGACGTTAATAGGAATAGGACCTCCCCACGTGGATTGCAAAGTTTGAAAAGTTCTTATGCCACTTATGCAATCACATTTTGACAATATGGGCTGTTGAGAGGAACATATGTTATAAAGTTTAAAGAAGAACAAAAGATTGTCCATTAGTGTGGGGATATGTCATAAGTGCTTGCTTCAAGTTCAATGTTTGTTGAAAATGGGACAACTTTTCTTGATCATTTCGAAGTTGAGAACCGCACATGGGACTTCAAAGAAAATTTCATCAATATGCTTAGAATAAGGACCCCTCTAACATATCAAACCTCGATATGACCTTAAATCATTCTTTTAAGAATGGTCCATGTAGGCACTCCATCAAGAGTGAAACTTAGCTCTTTTGGAGTGACTTCCACTCTTAGTGCTCTTTTTTATGCTTGAAGAGTGGGAGCTGTTAATGCAGGCATTTTGGACAAGCACATGTCTTATATAAAATAGGAAGTCCCTGGGTGACATTGGAAACTTTTGGTAATTTTGGACTCCTAGGTGCCACATCATTAATATACAAAGTACCTACTACATACAAAATACCTTCTACATAACAACTACAGAAGCAAAATGGCACAACTTTTGCGCTTTACCAACCAAGGAAGTGTAGCACTGAATCCAAAAAAATGAGATTGGTTCTCATTAACATTATCGTTTGCATTTCCCCACAAATTCTTTACCTGCAACGGACGATACGTTGATAACCACACCACCTTTGCCACCGGAGTTCTTGTCCATGTACTCCTTGGCCAAAAAAGTTCCTCTAATTACTGCTTTCTGGAAAGTGAAATGAAATTGCGCTAAAATATTACGTTTCATTATATTCAGCCTTGTTCAATCCATAAATTCAGTAGAGACCGTATGAGCAATGCGTGACAAGATAACGAAAAGCCGGGTGATCAATCACTAGCCCGTAATCAGGAACTTTGGCCCAGACTACATGAATCGTCGCCAAAATAAATGAAAAAAATCCTTTACAGCGAATGGTACATTGCCTTTCATCCATCTTACATGCGAACCCCACCCCTTTCCCTGGGACCACTTTAATGTTGGTTGGGAAAAACTGATCAGACCTGAGTGTAACAACATTGAAACGGAGGAAAGGGGTTTGTTTAAATTACTTTTGACGGCTATTGTTGCCCTAAAGATCCCGACTAATCCAACGCAAAAATGTAGCTAGATTTGACAGTTTCAATACATGTAGATTTTTATTGCTCTAGGCCCCCCTCTCTTTTGAGAAGTGTACGAATATTTATGTACGCTTAATTGCAATTTGAAGAATCTTTAAGAATCACTTGAAGTCAACTTTTTGGTTCCATTGTAAAATTTGTTCTGCAGAATTCGATTGGGGACGAGGCACAGCCTCTGGCTACTCTTAAGCTCCCACCCAAGCCTACTGTCCCAGTCTCTAAGAGAGATTTTGTGTCCCAAACAAAAATGCAGTGCATTCAAAATTTCCCCGAATATGTCTGTTGGCCTATGTCCAACATTTTGTAGGAGAGATGGGGTAAAGAGTGGGCAACGATTTATCCAAGATCTAACTACCCCTCCGTCTTGACCGGTAATCACTTTTGTATACAGTCTTTCCACATTTCAAAACAGAGTAACCAACCCCATATTGAGAGTTACATGCTATGACAACTCTTTTGTATCGGGTAATTTAGTGTATGTAAATAGAGCTTTCGTTTTTAAAACTGTTAGAGTCCTTGCAAAAATTACCCTAGTCCCTTTAAAACTACTGGTATTACTCTCTTTTTGTTGTCTACCCTTTGGTGCTTTGCAATTTGCTATCATATGTTTAAGCTTACTTGTATCTTTGCACATGACTATGTAGTTATTTTATCTATAAATATGAATACTTGGATGTATTAATGATGGATTTTAGTAAACTTGCAATTCCTAGGGTTCCTTACCAAATTAATGTCTATGACCCTTTCCCAGTCTGAAAACTCTTTTCCTATTCCAGCATTGTTACAAACAACATCCAACTGTTTATAAGATTGTACTGTCTTTTCGAAAGCATCTGAGGAAAGGAATAAGAAAATTCTCAGCAAGTGAAATTTCTATCCAACCTGAGCTTTTCTGCGTTCAGATCTGAATTAATTATTTTGGTGATCGCTGAGTTAGTTAGTTAGTGACTTTGTTAGTTAGTTAGTTAGTGTTTTACGGCCCAGTTTCCAACCTATTGGTTTAAGCCGAGCCGGCCACGGCCATTTTTCCAGTTGTGGCTCACTGGCTTGTTTTCCCTACTCCATTGCTTATGCGGTGATCGCTGAGTGGCTTCTTTAACCAACGACCTAGGCTAATATGTAGAAGATTCAACCTATATGCATCTTCCAAAAATGACCAAACAGTTGACCTTTTCACTTAGCCTCTAAACGCAATCAGTGGCGTGTGCAGGATTTCCGATTTCGAAGATGGGGGCACAACCCGCGATTCCCCCGAATGGCACGGATTTTGATGACCTTGTTTTCTGGCTGGTGTGCGGGTTAAGGTTTGAGTGCTCGGTGTGTCTCTTCAAACCTTTTCTCTTCCTCTAACCAGGGAGCTGCAGCTCCCTGCTCTAACCCGTATATCCCCCGACTGAGTGATTTTCTCCCGACTGAGTTCGGAAGTGTGGGGCCGGGGTTGGGGCCTGTCCACCGGCCCCTTTAAACACGCTACTGAACACAGTGCGAACATAACTGCGGGAATACATATTACTTACTGTGACAGTCTCAAAACAGTTGATGATTATTTGTGAAAAAGCAGGCTTGAATCCAGAAATTTCAATAGAGGGGGAAGGTGATCTTCGAAGCACTTTCCCAGCGAAACGCTACCATTAGTTGACGCGGAGCGTTCTGAAAATTTTGAAAAATTTCAAACTCGTAAGACAGCCAGAAATGGTATTTCCCCGACAGGTTTGTTAGTAGAATCTAGGCAGTCGTTTACTAAACAATTTCGAAAATATAATTTACACTTC
Source organism: Holothuria scabra (assembly GCA_037179385.1). Taxonomy (NCBI): domain Eukaryota; kingdom Metazoa; phylum Echinodermata; class Holothuroidea; order Aspidochirotida; family Holothuriidae; genus Holothuria; species Holothuria scabra. Next base: position 26,625,293 of record CM074182.1, on the reverse strand, counting down.
AATAAAAATGAGCAATTGCATCATGACCGGAAAATTACCTGATAAACTGTACAACTATACCTGGTTGAAATGGAAATTTAAATAATTGGCTAATCATTGGAAAATACACTTGTATACACATTCTACAAACAAATTTAAGTTACTTGCCGCCACCTGAGATTAATGAATATTACTTTAAAACTTCGAGCAACTGGCGAAAGTCCTTCTCAACTTTCAGTGTGAATGGCAATTAGGCAGTGCATCAGTATGCATGTCGGCTACTATGTATATGTTAATTTCATTGAACTTTGCAAGATCTCGTGTGTTTGGACGGCCTAATTATAACTCATACTTCTGTACTTAGAGATTTACGCCTACATGCCCGACTTCACCCGAGTGGGAAGTGGATGTATGGTTCATACCAAACCTACTCAATTTTCGCGCGAAAGGGGGAAGCATGTATGTATAAATAAAGGCACCCAAATAAATAAAGGCCCACATAAAAATGCCAATCGTTGCGACACACTTGGTCCTCGCAAACAAAACGCGTAAATAAAACCTAAAAAAAAAAAAATTACAACAACAACAACAACAACAACAACAAACTTACTTACCGGTCGAAATAAGTAATCAAGATCGAGGTCTCCAAAGTATGTGTAATGTCATAAACTCATGTCCTACTTGAGTATCAATTTGTGCATCAGTGCCAGTATTCATGAATTAGGATATGTACCCAGTCCCGGATCCAGGTGGGACCTGGTGCACGTCCCTTTATCGATGACCCACCCATATTTTGACAAACGATTTCAAATATTCCGAAAAAAGTGAGCAAATAGATATGGAAACTATGCTTCCCAGATGCTGAAAATACGCATCTACGAGCATCTTGAATTCAAATTGTATCGAGGAGAACACCCCTCCCCCGCTGTGGCCTCGCGCCTTCGGTGCTCGCTCGCGGTCGGCCTTTGGCCGAGGTGTGTGAGTCCACCCTTTCTTAAAATCCTGGATCCGATCCGCGTATGGTACTAATGGTGACAAATCCAATCGAATGCGATTCGTTTCGCAACACTTATCTCCAATCACCCCATTCATTGGACGTTTAGTGGATGTATTATGCTATATGTCGTAAGATAGATCCTATACCACATGTTGGAAACTAAGGATCCCACAGTGTAATGCAAAGTTATATCCTCCTGAGTTTCACAACACATAGGTCACACTTTTGAGGGGACATGTAAACAAATTGACTGGCAAAAAGCATACGACTGTTCGTCAGTGAGTGGTACGGTGAACAGAAAAGTCATAATTTTGCACATTGCAATTTTGTCCATTTTTGGGGAGATATGGGAACTGTGCTACTCACCTTTCAAGTCAGGAGCAGATGTAACATCTGTCTTATGATACATTATTCTCTCAGGTCCGAACTTGTTTGAAAACTCATCAACAACATTACTTCCATCTGAAATATCAACCAGACTGACAGCCTAGGATAAAAAACCAGAATGCAAAAATGCATTGAGGTTTCGATGATACATACATGCTCTTTTCAATGAAATGCTACATTTCTTGTAATAACTGGTGACCCAAAGTGGCCTTTGACTCCACCTGTTAGTAACTGGTTTTTCTTTTAACCAAAACATTTCTACATTCAAAAAGCCAAATTTCATACGGTGCCTTAAGATATTCTGCAAGCAAGCTGCTTACATCATAACGCATCAACATATTAAGTTTGAAATGAATCCAAGTTTCCTACCTTGAGATATTGTGTTAAAAAGTTTTTCAGGATTTGTCCCCTTCTGACCCGAAATGACCTTTGACCTCCACCAAAATAAATAGGATTCTTCTCTACATCATAATGCACCAACATATCAATATTGAAATGGATCAAGGTTTCTTACCTTGAGATATAGTGTAGCCAAGGATTTCGGGGTTTGACCCCATGTGACCCCAAATGACCTTTGACCTCCAAAATTAATCAGATTCTTTCTTACATTATAACGCATCAACCTATCAATATGATAAATGAATGAATCCAACTTTCCTACTATGATGTATCATGTAAACAAGGATTTCTAGGTTTGAGCCCATGTGACCCCAAAAGACCTTTGGCCTCCACCAAAATTGACTGAGTTCTTCCTTACATCATAACGCATCAACATGTCAAGTTTGAAATGAACCCAAGTTTCCTACCTTGCGATATAGTGTAAGCAAGGATTTCGGGGTTTGACCCAATGTGACCCCAAATCACCTTTTAACTCCACGAAAATAAATCAGGTTTTTTCTTACATCGTAACGCATCTGCATATCAAGTTTGAAAATTAATCCAAGTGTCCTACCATGAAATATCGTGTAAACAAGGATTTTGAGGTTTGACCCCACGTGACCCCAAATGGCCCTTGACCTACACCAAAATATATAGGATTCTTCTTTACATCATAATGCATCAACATATCAAGTTTGAAATGAATCCAACTTTCCTACCATGATGTATCATATAAACAAGGATTTCAGCGTTTGACCCCATGTGACCCCAAATGACCTTTGACCTCCACCAAAATAAGCTAGGTTCTCCCTCACATCATAACGCATCAACATATCAAGTTTGAAATGAATCAAAGTTTCCTAACTTGAGATATTGTGTAAACAAGGATTTTAAGGGTTTGAACCCATGTGACCCCAAATGACCTTTGGCCGCCACCAAAATCAATAGGGTTCTTCCTTACATCATAACGCATCAACATATCAAGTTTGAAATTAATCCAAGTTTCCTACCATGAGATATCGTGTAAACAAGGATTTCGGGGTTTGACCCCACGTGACCCCAAATGATCTTTGACCTCAACCAAAATATATAGGGTTCTTCCTCTCAGCATGGGGTTTATGTGTACCAAGTTTGAGAACTGTCAGATCTTCCTTTCTCAAGATATCGTGTAAACAAGCAAATTGTCACAAACACACACAAATACACACACCCTCACACACACACGCACATACACCTACACACACACGCACATACACACATACATACACAAGCACGCCATCATGAATGCATAGGTTTCTCTTTTCATCGAAACCAAAAAACCAAACCAAATAGGAAACATCAAGGTACTCGATGTCACTTATGTTGAGCAAGTTCGTCGGACAAAACCCTGCCTTACAAATTACAACTCAAAGCACAGGGAAATTTTGAAATTCCGAGGCATCACATTAGTAACTAGTGATTGATACTGTTTTGGGTCTGAAGGGTTGATTAGAACTGTTAGAAACAGGTTTGGTATGCAATACTGTCATAGATAATCTGCAATTAGCAATTAGACAGAATCGTGGGACTGTAGTTAGCTACTTGCAGTTTTAGCACTAGTGATAGAAACGACGCAAAACACTTTGCAATTGCTGTTTGGGAAAGGAATGGGAGTGTATTAAAAAAGTCACGGTAATGACCAGCCTATATGCTGGCCGATGTTAGACCCAAGTGCGGATATAAGGAAATTTGTTTGGGGGCAAACTCAACTTGAGACTAAGACGTCTCAAATAGTATCAGGGGATGTCTTGCAAAAATATTTTTTGGGGGTGGGGAGGGGCATGAGAAGTGGTGACTGACTGCCCGAAAGACTATCTAAGCGGAGCGCCACCATCAGTTGGCGCGGAGCGTACAGAAAATTTTTGAAAAATCGCGACCTCTCAGATAGCCGGAAATTGCATTTGCCGGGCTTGTAAGTAGAATTAAAGCAGTCGTTATTTTGAACTTTCCTTTGCAATAAAATCTTCATTTTAATAAACAGAAAATCAAATTGCAAAATGATCAGAAAATTACCAAATAAAATGTACTGGCTCCTTTACAGGACGATGTGACATTTTATCATTTTCTTTGTCGCAAAGTGAAACCTCCATTAAAAAGAATAGACCAGGACCAATTTTTCGTTTAATATGTTAAAGATGAACATATTCTTAGCACTCTGGTGAAGTTTTCATTCATTTCTCATGTTCGATTCTCGAGATATTAGCAACGGAAGTTGACACATTTTCCACAAAAGGTAAACTTGAACCAAGCAGGTGCTATGTCATGTTTTCATATTGATGGTCAATGTTTTGTTTTGTTTTTATTAATTTTTGATCCTGCTGTTTGATCTTGAATTGATTAGGGATGCTATCTTGCCCTTAAGGCAAATTATGTTTTAAACTTCCATTGCTCGGGATGCACTTATGGTTACAACATATCACAGTTTAATTGCATAAATATGGTGTTAAATTTTAGAGAAAAACAACTAAACATTTCCATCAGTGTGAATACATGACATCACGTCTACAAGACTCGCTTTGCCAAAGAATTTCGAGGAAAAGTATACTTCGCGAGAATCTGAAATATGTCACATCCATAACAAAACATGTTGGTTAATGCGAACAGTAGTGTGCCTTTTGAATCGAGTCGTTCGAGCTGTCTGTTACACCAGAAGAATGATGTTCACAAAGAGTACTGTCCATCACTTCGTGCATTTCTCCTTGCTTGGATTATATTTTCCAGTTCCAGTAGTATCAGGAATACATCTTGGAGGAAATGAAGCTGACTGAAGGTGACGGTGAAGTATCCTTTCTTTAGGCTCTGGTATCATTAGAGTCGGGTCACGAAAGCACTGTTTTGCTTATCGGCTGAACAGTTTGATGTACGGTAAATTATACACAATAATATGTATGTTGTCTCCAACTTTCAAAAGGGAAAGGTGACTGTGCTAATATTTTTCTTTATGTTATGTCATATTTAGTGCAGTGCAGTCGTAGAACAGTAGTATTCTTTAATCATTATTTTTAACTTGAAATGCAAATAGTAATGTGGATTTAGCAAAGGTAATTTTTCAGTGTTGATCGGTATCGCTTTAGGGGGTAATGTGTACCTCGATATTTAACGTCGTGGCAAGTAAGTGTTATTTGTTTACTGTTTGCACAGATTTTAGACACATCATATTAATTGCTAGTGCAAATATTGATTTCCCAATAACTTTCTGGGACCATAAAGAAAGATCAGAGTGAGTACCGTAGCTTTGAAATGATAAACATGACCCTCCGTCATCTGTTAAATTACGTCAGACATTGACAATGTCGTAAGCTGAAAGCGCCGGTTCTACAGTTTATATCACAAACACCATATATATGGATCTTTGAGATCCGAGGGTTCGATTCCCTCAGCCCAGCAAGCAAGCCCGGTTGGGCCCCAAGTGGGTTTTACTTGGGAAGCTTGGGCCTAGTTGGGCTTGGGCTGAGGTTGGTATTGTCATCAGGTTGGGCCCCAATCGGGAGCTCAATTTGGCCCCAAATGGGACCCAATATGGTGTGCTGGCAGGGAGGTGTCCATAAGTGTTCACCGACAGCTAAAAGTGTAAGCAATGTCATGACATGGACAGACCTAACCTTTGGTTTAGACTTTGCCGAACAAAATATCATTATGGAAGGCCTACCTTTGCCGAGAGTTTTTTGAATCATTATTGTATAATTTTTGTCGTCATGGCAAAACTTGTTAGTTTTTCGGAAGTAACGGGTGTTGCTCCTATCCTGAGGTAATGACAAATTGGCCTGAACTGCCTATTACTATGCAGGCCGCTTGGATAGATAGTTTTAGGCTAGTGAATTGATTATGATATGTTGATTTTTTTCTGACCCTGTTACTGTGCTATAATATTTTGCTTTAGTTTTATGTCACTTATGTGCATTTTGCCAAGTGTTCGCCATTGTCAATATTCATACAATTTGTCCCAAATCCTCTCAGCAAAACAGTGCAGCCATGATTGTAGGCCACTGTACTTCACTACGTCAGTGAAACCAACAAAGTTAGCGGTAAGAAGGGAAGGGATCAGACCGTATGTTAGCTCACTCACAATAATGATCTGTGACAATGGTCGTGATTGGGTACAGTGCAGTGGAGGATGTCTAGTTCCACGCCGTGTATTACCATGATCAATGGGCAAGTGTGGCATGCTTATAACAGTAAGTAAAAATAGTCCAAAATAAACTTTTAGTTTCCTCATTTGTATTTGAAAATGTTTTCTGAAAAATTAAAATTCACATCCCCTACTCAAAAAGGGCCAAGCAAGAACCCTCAATTTATTAGGCCGAACAATTGTTGGACACCATCCCTGAATACCAGGTTATGAGGCATATTCTTTTTCAGTCATATCCAAAACGCATGCCAAAGTGAACACAATGAACCAATTCTTCAATTGGATATTCATACTGTAACCTAACCAAAGGTGCTCCCAGCCGTCGGACCTGCTCCGGAAAATCGTTGTGGCGCTAGTGGGCGCATCTCTGGTGCTCGGGGCAGTGCTCATATTTCTCTGGAATTCTCGATGTGGAGCCAGAAACGTAGTCAGTCAATAAACTTCATAGACGTTGCACTACTAGGTGGGTGTGTGTTGGCTTGACGCTAGACGAGTAGCACGTGAGGGCAGGGGGTTGTAACAGAATCCCTGGTCGGACTATTCGGTCTATGTATGTCTCAACAATTTGATGTCATTAACACGTCGAGACATGCTTTTTCGACGAGTGATTTTTTAGAATTTCGAGTCAATGCCTGCATGTTTGAAGGCAAGCTTTCGGTATAGCCTCTTTTCGAAAGTCTTAATTGAGGTCTTATCGTTATGTCTCCTTATGTTTGTTAAACTACTCACCAATAAGTCTTGGTTGGAAAAATGTTGACAAGGTCCAAGCAAACGATTCATGACTGAGACAACTTATAGGCTAAACCTAAATGGTATCCACATAGAAAAAAAAAAAAAACACTCTCTTAATTGACGTTACGAGGCTTCACAGACTGACTGGCCTTTGCAATTGGTATCTGTCAGGCTCTCCTTGCGTATGTGGGACAATCGGAACTGAGGAACATGTCTTTAAATGTTCTCCTGAGCAACGCATGAAGCGCCGGAGCAGAGAACTTCTGTCCTCCAGGCCCATGCTGGCAGTATGACGGAGCAGAGAAGTATATGTTATGGTGTTGTTCATTCTGTGTGATCCATATGCTCATCTGTCCGAGTGTTCTATGACGCTTGATCATCTGCTCCAAGCGAATGGATTTTATTTAAGTCCATCAAGACTCGTGTTTCCCACATTATATAACACACCTTTGTGAATGCAACACCTTAAGCATGTCTCACCTTTGTCATATCTGTCGGGTGCCTTTTAAAAGAAGCTTTAATCTTCGTCGGCATATAGAGCGTGTCCACAAGCACCCTCATTGGGACCTTGAGATGGACGGTGGAAGCTCTAAGACAGATATAGCGAAGCGACTATATGACTCTCCAGACGAGGCCTCATACAATGATACCTCAGAGAATGACATAAGCAACAGTGTATCAGAGCATCTGGAGGAAGACAGCATGACTGGCAGAAGCGAAGCTGACAACACTGATATCTGTAGCGACACCGAGGGAGTTGGCAGCAGCGAAGAGGAGTCCGAAGAAGACGGCACTGAGACCGATAAAGATGAAGAGGAAGACGATCGTCATGGAAATGTGTCTAGTCCGATCGACACTTGGGAAAATCTAGTCAAATTGCATAAGGTCATTAGAGTCACTTGAAATCAAGGACATTAGATTTCGTACAACCAATGATAAAGTACGACAACTCGAAACTCCCGGAGTTGAAGGTCATCCGTCTCTTACCCGAAACAGTCCTTTAAATTTAGTGGCAGTCGACTTAGACTCGACAGTATCACCTAGTGAGTGTACACAAAACGCGGACAGTGTGTCAATACTACACATTTCCATGTGGTTACTGAAGTTGAACTGTATGTTGTGTAAAGCCTTTTTCTACTGACACCGAGTGCTGATACCATTAATGCAAGAATATCGTGGAAAACATGAAGTAGTAATGTAACCTGAAACATCTCATTGTCTTCCATTCTTGACCACTTCTCTATCTGTGAACTGTGATTTATAAACTCATGACAATGTGAGGAAACGAACAACTGTGATGCGTAGAGGGTTTGAATTGCTATACAGATACATAAACAGATGGGAAATGGGGGATTCAAGCTCTCCCTAGACCACGTGAGAAAGTGTTTAGAACACGGATAAAGTGTCATTTAATGAAACGGATCGGGTCCAAATTTTTGAGTTGACAAGCGATTAAACGCAATATAGCCGGAAACGTTCGTCCCATTCTTACCTCATTATTCTCCACGACTTTTTTGTTTTCATTATTGCTGTTATTGTTATGTTACGTATGGTGGTCGAACGCTAAATAAAGTCAACGATAACAGTGCCTTTCGGGTCATTTAAATAACGTAATACATCCATGGGGTTCCAGTTCTGTTGCTTTTTCACGACTCAAGTTAGTTACCTACACGGACCTATGGGTTCTCGAAAATCTTGGCAAATCGGAAATAAGCCACATTGTAAGGCGCAATGTGTTTATATTTTAAGAAAAGTGTGTTAATCATCATGACGAATGTCGATGGTACTAGGAAATGGAACGGTATTGTATCCCTTTTCAGCATGCAATCTATATATTACTGTACGAAGCGATTGAATGTCGTTGGCTTTATTTAGATGGACGCTGTATTCAAAATGTATTTAGTTCCCTTCGTTTCCTTAAAAAAAGTTTTTTTTAATACTTTTCATTTTAATGACCTGAAAGAAAGAAAAGTTTTAAAGTTGCGTTGCTAAAGATAACAGCCACTGACGCCGTTATCACAAAGAAGGAACTTGTTGCTTGTAATGCGATGTCCTCCTAGTAAGTCTAGTGTAGACCTATGGAAAGTACGGATATGCCTAGAATATGCCGAGCCATGCACTGTCGCGACCAGCGTTTTTAGCACTTTTACAATACTTTTAAGTTCATCAAATTGTTATTTTTATTGCTGAATAGCCTGCAGAATAAAAATCACGCATCGCTGCTGGTGCCTTTGAAGACTGTCTTACATTCTGGTTACATTATGGTAGTCCGATGTTTGCGTGGCAGACCTCTTTCAGAATTTTTATTCATTAATTAGCATTCCACCGTGCATGCTCTTCTTCTCCGAAAGCTGCTCCAGTGTTCATGATCAGATGTTCTGGTTGTCTACCAGGCACGCTTCGACCCGTCCTCCATGGTACTTCACCGCGTATGCTCCTCCCTACCCCGAAAGCTCCTCTGGAATGACCCTCATATGTTCCGGTGGTCTGCCACGCGTGCTCCGACCCGTGCTCCAGGGTACTCCTCCTTCTGCTCCGAAAGCTGCTCCAGTATCCATGTTCATATGTTCCGGTGGTCTACCACGCAAGCTCCGACCCGTTCTCCATTGTACTCCACCGATTGTGTTCTTCTGCTCCGAAAGCTGCTCCAGTTTTCATGTCCGTATACTCCGGTGGTCTTCCACTCATGCTCCGACCCGTGCTCCGTGGTACTCCACCGCGTATGCCCTTCTGCTCCGAAAGCTCCTCTGGTATAACCCTCATACGCTCGGGTGGTCTACCACGCACGCTCCTACCCGTGTTCCATGTAAGCATCTTGACGCCATTATTCTCCAAGGCTTTATCTTCTTCTTTTTATTAATGCTGTTATTGTTATTTACAGTAGTGGAACCTTAAATCCAGCCAACGATTTGAGTTGGAGGCCGAGTGCTTTTCGGGTCATATCAAAAGGTGAAAAACATGGGATGCCTGTTGCTTTTTCACGACTAAAAGTAGTTGCCTACAGTTGAGTATGGGTTGTCATTTTTCCGTGAAACAATCACCGTATGTGCTCTTATTCTCCAAAAGCTGTTCCAGCTTTCACGGTCATATGTTCCGGTGGTCTACGACGCATGCTCCGACCCGTGCTGCATGACACTCTTTCGCGTATGCTTTCCTGCTCAAAAGACCGCTTCAGTGATCATGAATAGATGCTCCGATGCTTTACGACGCATGCTTCGAACCTTGCTCCACGTTCCCCTGATCTGCCTGTGAATCAGCGCCCTGCTGCCCTCGTCTTGAATACGGATCCGCGTTGTCGCCCGAGAGAACATTGGATCTACCTACCAAAGCGTGGTCATGTGGAATACTTTGATTCATGCGGCCAACCGCCTGAAGTGAATTCCATTCGAACATTTTTAGCTAGTAATGGTGACAGTGTTAAGATAAATCCAAAACCATTAAAAAGGCATGCCTCATCTGTGTGTGGACATTATTGTATCTATTATTTGCTTCATCGTTCTAGAGGCCAGTCTATGGAAGCCATCACTGGCAGATTTGATACTGATCATCAAAAAACGATATGAATGTCTTTGCATTCACGACCCATCTTATGACTGTGTAACCTATTTGAATTCTTATCTTTTTTTAATGTAAATATGTTCATATTTTGCGTGCCGTGATATATGTTTATATTTATTTTTGCTGCGGTAGAGTAGAAAAAAGAAAAGAGTTGCAAACTCAAAATGCCCTTTCGGCTTTTATGATATCAGTACCACATAGGCTGCGACCTATTTTCTGGTGACTGAAACAATGATCGGAGAAAAGAATCATGGTAGGCTGCTTTTCACGTTTTAGGGCGTTGGTTGGGGGCCTAAAGACCTTTTCTGTAACGTGAGAATCCGAAATGACTAACACAGGAACAGACTGGGCCTGTCTCCTCGTCGCCAGGACATGTATGAACCAAAGTAGTGCATGTTACGTAAAAGTGTATCTTTGGAATGTATTATATTCATATGGGACTGAACGGGCCAATAAATTGAGTTGCACTCTAACTTTATTCTACTTTCTTTTTTATGCCTTGTCATGTGTCATTCATTAGGATTCTTTTTTATCCAAATCCCTCCCTTATCTTCATCCCCGATTATCCGTCAAGGTTTAATACGTTGCCTAGTAACATCACCTGATCATATACAGTATGACCCAAACTAGTCGTTGCTGACGATAGACTTCTTGCCTACGTACTGTACCTTTCATTCAACGGTCACGCGGATGTTGAAACAGTCCTTTGACAATATCTTTGAACTTGACTCGTCCATTCGAATAAAGCCGATTGCCTATCACTTTGACCTTGACCGTTGCTTAGCAACCATGACGTCACTGCGCCGTGATGACGTCATCACAAAAACTGGCTTCTGATTGGTCACTTGCTAATAAGTCGGCTCTAACTACTTATGTTCCTCTTCAAAATATCAAACATAAATTTGTTCTGGACTTTTTTGTTTCAAGGAACTGCACACCGTTGGAAATAAATTGAAATCATAACTTTTCGAATCATATTAACAAATATGGCAAGTTGTCGAATGAGCCTGTAAACCTGAACCGGCCACACAGAAGCATTGGTAGCGCTACGAGCACCAATAACAATACTGATTCAGTACTGCTATTGGTGCTGGTAGCGCTATCAACGCTTCTGGGCGACCGGTACTGGGCTAAAATTTTGATACAATTACGAACTATATCCTTGACAATTACGCAGTAGTTTATACTTTATAAATAATATATGACATTTGTATGGGATAGAAGGCTGGGATACTTTGCTCAGATTAAGAAAAAGGCTACTTTTTATTCATGTCATATCGAATAACGTTATTTTTGGATAATTGAAGACCATGCTTTGTAAATGTTTGGGGGGGGGGGGGAGCAAGTGCCCCTATGCCCCCGTGCCCCTATGGCGAGCCGCTAAAAGTCAGACCAGACCATAGCGTGGAAAATCCGTACAAGCTATCACTACTTAAAGGGGCAGAAATCGATGGGAATGAATTGGTCTAGACTTGTGTATCATTCAAATATTTTTTTTCATTTTCACAAAATTATTTCGGTCTCCAACGGCTTATGTATATAGGTCAGCATATACGTGACAGCTTATATATAGACCCTTGTTGTGGACACAGGAAAGGCTGTCGGCGCACTTGCAATCATGGAGAGAGAGTGTCCCGCTAAATGACCAAAGCCTTATCTACACGACGGCCATGTGAATGGATAGACTTGTTATCGTCCTGAACTTCGGCTGGCCTGTTATCTAACAAATTTTGACAACTAAGCGTCTACCATATAGGACGGCGTATATTCAGCTGCATTTTGGTCTTGCCAAGAAGCTGACAAGTGTACAGTGTATGGTCGTGCAGTAGAGGCTTAGATGGAAAAAGCCCTCCCTCAAATTGTGATAGTTAATCTTATTCCATGATTGGCTCATGAGAATCACCTGACAATACATTTTTCTCACTGAATTGTAAAATTTACGGGCTGTTTCTCTTTTTTTTTAAATTAGATATTACAACATTGACATACTGAAGTCTTGAAATACAAAGAAATGTACACAGGAGAGAAATTAGGGGATATAAGCGAGAATCAGCAAGTTTCTCAACATAAGTTTGGATAACTACTCTTGCCATTAAAGGCCATTGAACAGAAAGTATGGAGACAATCGAACGAGACCACGTCTTCTATTTTTTTTTTAAACAACAACATGAACACTCTACGACATTTATTGCATTGCAAAGTTCTAAAAGATAAAGACGAAAACTTATAATTACTTTAAACATTAAGATCTTGAAAGCACGACTATGCTGCCATAGCTCGCTTCAGTTAAATAGACACAGATAATACGCATGAAGGACAAAGAGAAAGTACGATGACAACTCACTCGAGCACCCTTTTGGAGCAAGGCTTCAGCAAAACCTTTCCCTAAACCACTTGCTCCCCCTGTTATCAGAGCTACCAGTCCTTTTACCTTCATGTTGTATGACTTTCTTGGCACTACTGATGAGTAAGGTGATCACTGCAAATGACAAGTATATGTAAAGTGGCGTTGCAGTAAACAGACTTAGCTTATCAAGCTATAAACATTTTTTAATTTAGTAAGTAACGACATACCAACACGAATGTATATTATAGTGTCGACTGGATATAAAGGTAAAGGTTAAATTTACGGTTGAAGTTCAAAACAAGTTCGGTTTCAAATACACCGTGGCAGTCCTTCCCCCGGTTAGTCTTTCTAACGACAAGCAGGCGGGGAAGTACTGTGAGCATGACGGTCCTGTAACTTCTGGCTAGCTCACAGGAGGGTCCCCTCTATAGTCCCCGTCTCATTAGTCCCCTGTCTCATAAGTCCCCCGAGTTAGGGTTAGGGGTTAGGGTTAGGGGAACAATGAGGCGGGGGATCAATAAGACGGGGGCCTATTGACATGGGTGACTATCGAGACGGGGGACTGTAGATATTATCCCCCAGGATGGCATGGAAGAACTTGCTAGCTGGTTTTGTAACGCTTACAACCCGTAACATGAATTATAACGGTATCATATGCACATTTTATAGCTATAGGCAATAGTCCCGGGGACAATCTACTCGCCACACACGACCTCCTCACGACACCTTGATGCAGTTTAACGTCATATTCAGGACAACATACAGTTTTAAAAAAGAGCATTATATGCAGGTTTTGCAACAATGCCACTTACGCATGTCAGACTTTGTTTATGTATGGAAAACAAGAGTTGCAAAACTATAAATAAGTATAACCTCGATCCATAAAATATTCAGAGATAAAGTGCTTGTTTTTCACCCTGCTCATAAGTTCGTTCAAACTATATGAGGGCGCCTTGGTAAATGATTGTTTGACAAGGTGTTATGGTTTTAACATATCTTATCTTGAAATCTTGTATTGCATCTAGAAACATCTTGAATGCATGCATGTTTTGGGGGTTTTGATCAGCATTTTCACACACTACACGAATGTTCAACATGCATTAAGACGCGTGCCATAAATACACAAGTTAAACACATACTTATCCACGAGAGGCCATTTGATCGATCGGAGGCAGCTCAGTCGCACCGGCAGACACTCTCATCTGGCCACTACTTGGAGCCGGAGGGGGGTGGGGGGTGGGGAGGTAAATTTAATTGTCATGGGCTAAAATAATAATACTTGTTTGAAACTTTGATGTATATACCTCGCTTCTTCTGTCCAATTTTACTTCATACGCTGTTAATCTCATTGGGAGCCCTTATAACATCCACCAACGAAGTGTGTGGGGGCAGGGCAACTCACTGGTGGAGTAGAGGCTTCCCAATAGCGCCATGTCCACTCGTTTCCTCATCTATATCTATGTACCCCTGTTTTCAGCTGATCCCAGATTGCCTACTGCATTGTTAACGAGCCTCTGACCAAAACTCATATTTTTTGGAAAACATCCATCGTAATGCAATCCATTGCAGTATACCAATTGGGTTGGTTAGTTTCAAGGAGGGTTGTGAATGAGCTTGATCTTTTTATCCAATTGATCAACCAAATTTTGCAAGCCTTGTCAAACTTTACATAACGTCGCAACTTCCTGCAAGTCATTTACTAAGATGAAGTTTGACGGCACAATTTCTAACCAATTGGTTTAAGTCGGGCCGGCCACTGGTTTTTCCTTGTTGTGGCTTCCTGGCTCGTTTTCCCTGCTCCATTGCTTATGCGGAGCGTCAAGTACTTTCGCAGCAGGTTCCACTTTTCGATATGACCCAGCCAGGATCCACTGTAAACACAAATTAGTCACGGCGGTGTCTGAATTGACTAACCTCGTAAGTCCCTGATATTTGACTAATTTGTGATGATATCTGACTAATTTCGTAGTAATGGACTAACGAATATCGGTTAAAACTTTGTCAAGGAGGCTTAATACTTGTTAGAGACTTATTCAACTGGTTCAAATATAACTCAAACATTAGTCAATATTGTTGACTGACGTGATTGGTCGATTCAAGCACTGTTTGACTAATTTGTGTTTACAGTGGACTGAGTCGAACTCCAGACCTCCCTGCTTCTGTAAGACAAGACAATGGAGTCATCTCGACTAGTAATGACGACAGCCAATATCAGCCTTGTGTACATGATTATATTTTTAATACTACAAAATTTCATTGCAAAGCCTATCAGAGAGGCTTACCTTTCTGCCTTCTTTATATAAGCTTCTCGGATACTAAACACCAGTGATATGATCGAGGCTCTTCCACAATCAGGTGGTACCAAATTAGCCCAAAACTGTTGTGACCAAGGCAAACAGTTACTGGGGTTTAAGGTCGAGGTAGGCAAAGGTTGCGACTCTAATTGCAAAGATGGTAATACCTCCATCATAGTAGATCTCCAGGGTATATTGTTCTACACTCTAACATCTTTATCAGTCTAACCAGGGAGTTGTAACAGAACAACCCTCCTACGTTAACCGCATATTGTCCCTTGCAAAGGCTAATTGGTCAGGAGTTGCTATTGGCGATACCGCACTAAAAACCTTTCAAACTCAAAATCGGCGTTTGTCTTTAGTCAGTTAGTCGTTCTTTTCTAGAATTACTGCTGGGCTCATCTAATCATAGTCTGTCCAGAAGTGGCGCAAGTTAAAGTTTTCATACAGGTCTGAACATTAACTGTATGTTTTATTTACGGTGAGGGAAGTCCGCTGAAATTAAATGTCTTTTTAAGCAGATATTTGAAAATATGAATTGAGCAAAACATTGGATTCTGTGAAAGAAAATTTGAGTTTCCTGTCGGGAAATATGAAAAGTAGGGGATAATTGAGGAATCTAACCACCCCTACTAGCAAACTTCGACAGTCCGAGATTGCACAGGCCTGCGGATTGAGCCCCTTCGAAATTTTACAAAGTTTCCAAAACTTCCCATGCCTGTTTAGGAGGAGCTCATATATGTTGAAGAAAGATTCGGAGTTGTCAGAACGAAAATTAGAGAAATCGGTACAGCAGTTGAGCAGTATCATTTGATGATCTTATGTTACATATGTCAATTTGACAAATAATTCTTCATTTTCCAAAGTCAGTGAAAAGTTTCCCGAACTTCGTTGCCCGGCCTTTTAGAGAATGTTTAAAAGTCAAGGGTTTGTATAGTAAGAAAAAGAAAAATTTGTAAATCCTGTATTCAGTGACCAGTGTCACTTGATGACCTGTCACATACTGTCAATTTCATCTTTCAGTTCATTTTATATAGCCAGAAAAAGTTTCCGGAACTTGGCCACCTTTTAAGAAAAATGTTTGAAGATCTTGGAATGCGCTCATGTTGGGAAAAATTCTGAATAACATGAAAGAAAATTCAGGAAAACAGACCTATATTTGACCTGTGGTCACTAGATGATCTGGTGTCTCATTTGTCGAAAGCTTTTGTATGATTGTGTAGTGCACATATCCAGGTACATTTTTTCATACTTTAAAATTCCTCAATTTCCTGTTTTTTATGTGAAATTTGGGAAAAAGCGAGGAAATGGTTATTTTGGTGCGACGGGAAGGAAATATTTTTTTGAATAGCATCACCAAGTGGTATTGATATCACACAGGTTAAATCATCGGGTGATTGTGAACGTTAGGAGGTTAATGAAATTGCACAAATAAATTTTCATGATCCAAGGTATATACAATAAACTGCAACTTTCTGGTGTAGAATTCCTTTCCGTCGCATTTTGAGACTTGTGTTTTCATTGCTTTTACAAACAGGATGGCAGGATGAGAAGCAATCATCAAAAACTACCAGTAATAAATGGTTGAGCTCACTTCCTTTTATTTTTATATATATGTATACAATACTGTATTGCCTCTTGTCAACCTAAGGCAACATGTAACCAGAATGCAAAAATGCATTGAGGTTTCGATGATACATACATGTTGATGACCATTGACCTCCACCAAAAACAACAGGTAGAGTACTTTCAACTCACCATAACCCATCCACGTACTAATTATGAAATCCATCCATGTTTCCTACCTTGAGATATCCCATTGACAAGGTTTTCAAAGTTTGACCTTTCATTGCATTTATTTTCCACAAAAATATAAAATAACAGAAAACGGTGAAGGAAGCCTGAAAAAGCAAAAAGCTTGTACTAAGAAGGCCACCTAAGTTTACAAGAAGTAGATAACATAAAAAAAAAGACAAAAAGAAGATCAATAACACAAAGTAGAACTAAGTAACAGCCAACCTCCCCTCCCAGAAACCCTTTGGTGACCCTCTATGTCCTTTCACCTTCACAAAAAACATATACAGACCATCTTCTCACCATAACTCATCCACATACCAATAATAAAATCCATCCACATTTCATACCTTGACCTATATGCTAAACAAGGTTTTCATAGTTTGACTTCTGGAGACCCCAAATGACCTCCAACCTTAACCAAAGACTGCAGGTGCCATCTTCCTACCATCACACATCCACATACTAACTTTGAACTCTATCCCAATTTTCTACCTTGAAATACAACGTAAAAAGGTTTTCAAGGTTTGACTTTGCATAATCCTATGTGAGCTATGACCTCTACCAAAATTAATAGGGTCCACCCTCCCATCATAACTCATCAACAAACTACGTTTGAAAAGAACCCTAGCTTCCTACCTTGAGATATCATGTAAACAAGGTTTTCTGAGTTTGACTCGCTGTGACCCCACGTGACATTTGACCTCTTCCAAAATCGATAGGATTCTTTCTTACATCATAATGCATCAGCATATCAAGTTTGAAATCAATCCAAGCTTCCAACGTTGAGATATCGTCTAAACAAGATTTTCAGGATTTGACCCCTTGTTGAACCCAAATGACCTTTGACCTCAACTAAAATTGATAGAATTCTTCCCTTCATCATTACACATCAGCATACAAAGTTTGAAATTAATCCACGTTTCCTACCATGAGATATCGTGTTCAACAAGGATTTCAGAGTTTGACCCCAGGTGACCCTAAATGACCATTGACCTCCACCAAAATTAATAGGATTGTAACGGCGCCCCGGGGTCCGTTTAGGGATCTTTTGTTTAATAAGAACAAACTACTGGTCAAAAGGGAAGGCAGTTACATTAAAACTCGAAACGTGAAAAACAATAACTGACAAACGCAAGTTCTAAGATGTCCTTCCACAACGGTAAATTATTAATTCACAAAGTTTAATTACACAGATTAGGAATTTACAAAATGATTCAATTGATCGGTAAATCGATGATACAAAAATACATAATAAAAAAAAAACGGTATCCTTCGACCGTCATGTGTCACCACCCTGGTGAATACTTCTCGTGCTAAACTTCGGTGCGTAGCTGGCTAAATTACTGCTGTCATCCACATACGAGCCATGCGACTCGTGCTAAACTCCGGTGCGCAGCTGGCTTAATTACTGTTGTATCTCTCACACACGAGCCGTGCGTCTCGTGCTAAACTTCAGTGCGTAGCTGGCTAAATAACTGTTGTCTCCCCCACACGAGCCGTGCGTCTCGTACAAAACTTCGGTACGAAGCTGGCTAAATTACTGTTGTCTCTCTCTCTCTCTCCCACGGGCCGTGCGTCTCGTGCTAAACTCTGGTGCATAGCTGGCTAAAAGTACTGTTGTCTCCCCCACACGAGCCGTGCGTCTCGTGCTAAACTTCGGTGCGTAGCTGGCTAAAAGTACTGTTGTCTCCCCCACACGAGCCGTGCGTCTCGTGCTTAACTTCGGTGCGAAGCTAGCTAAATTACTGTTGTCTCTCTCTCTCTCACACGAGCCGTGCGTCTCGTGCTAAACTCCGGTGCGTAGCTGGCTAAAATGCTGCGTTCCATTGAGGTTGTGAAGTGGAGAAGTCGTGCATTGCACCAGTTCACAACTTGTGAGAAGCGTTCCATTGGTAAAAACGGATGGCTATACACCATTAAACAGTAGCAATTATACGTAGACGGTACGTTCGACGTATGCGTAAAATGAGACTGTTCGACGAACAGGCAAATGGACGATCGAGAATTGCGGCAAAGCCGTCTCTGTGGGTAATATTCAACAGTATCAGTCACCGAATTATAATTGCCTTGATCGCATTTACAACTTACACCAACTGAATATCATTTTTGCAGGTTTAGGGGTCAAATACGAAGGTACCTTGATTGTTTATCGCCTTTCGCTGTGTCCGCCATTTTGAACTCGAGCTGCTTCAAAAATTCCCAGTTCCCTGCACGACTTCACGAGTTCACCACTTCACGAGTTGCAATGGGACGCTTCTCACCGCACGAGTTCACGACTTCACAACCTCAATGGAACGCAGTAAAAGTACTGTTGTCTCCCTCACACGAGCCGTGCGTCTCGTGCTAAACTTCGGTGCGAAGCTGGCTAAATTACTGTTGTCTCTCTCTCTCACACGAGCCGTGCGTCTCGTGCTAAACTCCGGTGCGTAGCTGGCTAAATTACTGCTATCTCCCTCACACGAGCCGTGCATCTCGTGCTTAACTTCGGTGCGTAGCTGGCTAAATAACTGTTGTATCTCTCACACACGAGCCGTGCGTCTCGTGCTAAACTCCGGTGCGTAGCTGGCTAAATTACTGCTGTCATCCACATACGAGCCGTGCGACTCGTGCTAAACTCCGGTGCGCAGTTGGCTAAATAACTGTTGTCTCCCCCACACGAGCCGTGCGTCTCGTGCTAAACTTCGGTGCGTAGCTGGCTAAATAAATCGTCTCCCACACAGGAGCCGTGCGTCTCGTGCTAAACTTCGGTGCGAAGCTGGCTAAATTACTGTTGTCTCCCCCACACGAGCCGTGCGTCTCGTGCTAAACTTCGGTGCGTAGCTGGCTAAATAACTGTTGTCTCCCTCACACGAGCCGTGCGTCTCGTGCTAAGCTCTGGTATTACGGAACTATATAATATACATAATCTGACAGCTACTTTCAAAGGAAGATATTAATTTAAGCCTCTTTTAGTAACGACTAGACTTTCCTACCGATTACTTGGTGGGTCATCCCCTCTGCACTTGTCAATCTGCCTTGCTTACACGGTCGGGCAAGGCATTAAGAGAGCTAAAGTTATCGTTCTCCACGGACTGGCCTCTCTACCCCTCTTCACCGCAAATTAACAGAATACCACTTCCCAAAACAGACTTCGTCCCTTCTTAGTCTTTATACCAGCCAGTCTCCCCGAGTTCCCAGACTGGGTAGCAACCCCTTACCCTAGTCAGATCAAGTTCCAACCGTAGGCCTTAACGTACCAGCCCAAGCCTTCTTGAATCCAAACTCCCCGAGACTGACTACGTCAATTAATTAATCTCATTAACCCTGGCTAAGAATAACAGCTAATAACATACTCACACTGGAAAGCTGCAGTCTGTTCTACCGGGAAGCGCGGGCCTTCGTGCCGTTGGATCACACCGTAACTTACAACCGTTCTCTTAGAGCGTCTCTTCACCAGTCCTCGTCTACGTGAGAAACGGCGTGGCGAGGAATGTATTTACCGGAAACACGTGACTCTGTCTACGCGGTAAGCTGAGGATGCTTTCCATTGATTGGTTTATGATCTATTGTGTTTCCGTACAGAACTTGGACTGTCTAGACAGGTACGCACGGGACACAAAACAACTTCACGAAATAATTGGAAACAACCAGGGCTATGGAAAGTTCTGATTTTAATCATTGGCTACGAAAACAACAGATCGCCTGGAATTACACACGTAGTAAAGCAAGCTATAGAAGAAAAAAATAAATAAAAAAAATATCAACATATTTACAGTGTTCCTTCCGTCACAGGGTTCTTCCTCTCAGTATGGGGTATCTGTGTACCAAGTTTGAGAACTGTCAGATCTTCCCTTCTCAAGATACCGTGTAAACAAGCAAATTGTTACAAACACACACACACACGTACACATGCACATAAACACACACATACACACGCACTCCATCATGAATGCATAGGTTTCTCTTTTTCATCGAAACCAAAAAAAAGTATATTCACTTTGTCCCTAGCTATATATGATGAAAGGCAAAACTCTCGGAAAATTTCCTTGCCATAGTAAGACTACAGGTTGATATTAAGGAAGAATTGTGATAACAATTGAACAGGAGAGTGAAATCCAGAGTGCGACCTACTTTGGTCATGTACAGTAGCTAGTTAGTTGGTTAGTTAGATGGAGTTTAACGCCCCAGTGTCCAACCACTTGGTTCAACTCGAGCCGGCCACAACCTGTTCCCCAGTTGCGGCACACCCCATGGCTCGTTTTTCCTACTCAATTACATATGGTGAGCACCATGCACAAAGGTCATGTAAGTTTCAGTATATTGCATGAATGTTGTATGGTTGGCACTGTCAGGCAGAAAGTGCAAAAAAATCTGCTTGATAGTGATGAAATGTTGACGACTAAATTTAAGGAGATACGCCCAGCTGTGGACATTGCACACTTTTGTTCAGATGGCCAGTTTAAAAGTTATTACTGCCCCTCATTGCCACATGTTGAATTTCTTTGCCTATAAAAACCCTGTCCACACCTTTTTGCTTCAGTGAACGAAGGTCAACAAAGGCCAGAGAAGAAATTGCCCTACTGCTTGCCTTTCACACCATGCAAACAGTGGCACATCTGGCTGGTATTATTCAGCCTTTGTTTACATCTTCCTCTAGCTGCCTCTTATCAAGCTTGTGGTTTCTTGGAGCTTGCTTGAATGAGTTAAGCAGGAAGTCGGGTAAAATTTAATTACCCCACCAAACCTCCCTTTTGGTGGGGACTCAGGTGAAATATCTAATAGGGTAAGAAATTCCTCATGCATGCAATACTCTAGTTGTGTTCACCTCACATGGAGCTCATGAGGAATTTCTTACCCTATTAGATATTTCACCCGAGTCCCCACCAAAAGGGAGGTTTGGTGGGGTAATCACATTTTACCCCACTTCCTGCTTACCTCATTCAAGCATGCTCCAAGAAACCACAAGCTTGATGAGAGGCAGCTAGAGGAAGATGTAAACAAAGGTGGAATAATACCCGACAGATGTGCCACTGTTTGCAAGGTGTGAAAGACAAGCAGTAAGGCAACTCCTTATCTGGTTTTTAATGGCCTTTGTTCAATGAAGCAAAAAGGTGTGGACACAGATTCTATAGACAGGGAAATTCACCATGCTGATTTGACTCCTGCCATGGAAAGGGGCCAGTAGATGACATTGGTGGGAAGGTCAAAACACTGTTGTAATGACGTGAAGGGTGGCTAGATCATTTGTAATAGGTGATGCACAAGTTTCCTCCACACAAATACAAGGGTCATCATTTTACAGGCAATTAAATTGGCATTTGGAGGTTTTGAAAAAATGCATGGTGACCATTTCCAAATCCCTGGCAAAGTGGATGCATTACAACAAGGGTTACAAATTTCAATCATCAAGCCCCAGGTTTTCTAACCCAGAAAGCCCAGTTTCTTCTACAACAGACAGTTCAGTGAGAAGTGAGGAGGACAGCAAGCATTCATAGCACAGATGTATGATTATATGTAAGTGGTGTAATTGAAAGTTATGGTGCTGGCATGGGGGATAGCAAGATCAAACAGTAGAAATTGATAAATGGCAAAGATTGAGTCTTTATGATAAATTCAGAGCCTGTACTGTGTCCCACTGGTGAGGTATGTGTTGGCCATTGTACAGTAGGTACAAAAGTGTATTCATGCAATGGCACATTTTGGGGAAACTGGAAATGGCCAGAGGATGATGGTGGTGAGAGTGGTAGGTCTTTTGTGAAAAATGCAAAGGACAGTGCAGAAGTGCAAAATATCACTATTAGTTCCACTTGGGTTCAGGTCCAAGAAAGACGTACTTCAAATTCAAGGAACCTGAAGCTCCACTCTGTGTGGAAGAACACATTGTTTTGGGACCATAAGGTACAGTAAAATCTGGTTGTCGGGCAATGATAGGTTGGCTCTACTCCTTATAGTATGTGAACATGTAGGCAGCAATTTGCCCTTAATTGATATCCAATAAACCAATAAAGAACGTTAGTTGTTTCCCGCCGAAATATGTCACATAATGTCAGTTTTTTTTTTTAAAGATGGAGTGTCGTCATGAAAAGGAATTCTCAAAACACAAGCCTTTGGTAACCTTTTCAGGGATTACGTCACGACCACACGACTTCATAATTAATATCATTAATACCTAAAATATTATGAAGTCACCTAGTCGTGACGTAAACCATGAAGAGGTTACCGAAGGCTAACGTTTTAATTATTCTGACTTAATAATTATAGGTTTCATTAGTAAACTGTATCTTATGTTGTTTCTTGGAGGTAGTTGATTGAATTACTCGGCATCACATTATTCAAAGTAAAAATCGAATGCTGCAATCCGTTCATCAACTAGGGCCAAAATTCCGTCCTGTCGCAGTTGATTTTTTTTTTAATTCCAATTTAATCTGTGGGCACACCATTATTTTTTAAATGTTATAAATGCATTTATTATAGCAGTGCTGTTATACTCACTAATGTTATTGGGAATTCATTTTTCTCCTGGTAAATTTGAAGAAATTGAATGAACTGTTCAGTAGTTACAAAGGTGTTAGTTTCGTCACTTCCGTCACGTCGCAGGAAAATTTATGTTTACCATAGCATGGTCAAAGGAGAGGTCATTTTTTCTCTCATCCCATGATAGGCCATTTGTCATTGGTTCATGCTGTGGAACAATATCAGCAACGACTACCATCAATATGGAATTTCATTCATAAATACTCATCACTCGCCGTCCCGTCGCACAAACGGGACTTTTGGATCGCACCCTTTTAAAGCAGACGCACATGACGAGCTTGAGAGGCACGGGCACGTGGCTCGTTAATTTAGTTTGAACAACTATAGGCCTAAGCACCAGTCGAGCGTGATTTAAAACATTTCTAGAATTTCGAACAGAATTTGGAAAAATTTGGTCATAAATGGTACATTTTTAAAGCAAACTTGTCTATATAAGGCGCAGGAATTCTTGCACTCCCGCCCGACCAAATCCAAATGGTTCTCCTGTATACACTCGTATTGGTATGGGCTCCCCTACATTGGGGCAACTTACCCCCAAAAATAAAACATTTGTCCGAATTTCGGAAAGTGATATCATACAATTCCCGGCAAAAGTGGACCTAACATAACAACAGCATATTAGTTAAACTCTCTTGTCAACTTGGGGAAGAAAATTCATTGCACGAATGTTTAATCATGCAAAACAAACAAGCAGAACGCCACTATCAGTTGAGCGTGCAGAAAATTTGAAAAGTATAAATATATCCATCAGAGAGCCGAAAATGGCATTTCGTAGGCCTGCAAGTATATAATACAATCACTCAATTTGAGAGTTGCATTTGACAACAAAGATTCATGTATGGAAAACAGAAAAATGTGCATGGCAGTGAGGTAGGTGCATAAGCCCTATAGGATCTGTAGATAAAATCTAATGGCCGGAATTCAAGTGTTAAGGTATATTTAAGTAGGTTTTACACCAAACAAAATATCAAAATACAGGGAAGGCATCTTCCATAGTAGGATCATGACAATATTGAAACATTTTCCTATTTTGACACATTTCAGATAAATTTGCTGTGAATAAATTAGCTGTTTTTACAAAATTGAAAGTCTTACAGTCTGCATGAAAACTTTTCGGGACATCCCCTCCCCAAATGGTCCTATCTATGTTTACCACGCTTTCCTTTTTTAATGGCGTTCGGTTTCTGTTTGCGAAAACGTTGAAAGAGCGGCGGGAGCTTTGTCGGCCTAAGCCTGGAAAGTGAGATTCATGAATAATTTAATGAAGTGTCGAACATGTCCTTATCATGCTAACAACATGTCCCAATATGTCCTTATCATGCTAGGCTTAAACGTCTTGGGCTTAACACTTTGGAGCTGAGAAGGATTAGGGGTGACATGCTCCAGGTTTACAAGTTTCTTTGTGAAAGGAATCCCCTTTTGACTTGTAGTTATTTAAGGGTTCAAAGTAATTCTCGGGTGCGTGGGCATTGTAAAAAGCTGGAAAAGCCTTTTGCAAGGCTTGACATTAGGAAGTTTAGTTTCTCCCATAGAGTTGTCAACGAGTGGAAATGTCTACCAGATTAGGTAGTAACTCACCGTCAGTTCACTGCTTTAAAGTTAACATTGACAAGTTTTTCCATGGCTGTGGTAGAATCTGATTTGGGGCTGTTGTCAAGCTTTGGTGGTTTGACTTTTGATTAGGGCTTGGACTTCAGGGCATCTTATGGGGCCTTGGCCCTCCTTTGCCCTTCAACCTGTTATGCTATGTTATGTTATGTTTAAAACGTATAGCATACCCATGTACTGTTGCATGGGCTTCACATAATGAATGGAGTGGGCATTAAAGGACAGCAGCCAATGACTGTACGTTTTGAAAGCCTTGATTTTGCATAACCTTTACCGAATAATTGCTAAAAAAGGATGTGTACTGCCATTTCCTGTTAAACTACAAGCAACATACGAGCAGTAAAGACTAAATAATCAAATCAATGTGGTGGCTGAGGTTGTTGTTTCAAGAACTGTATTAAAACATTTCAATATCATTATTGGCAATATAAGATTATACCAAAATATAGATTTCATATTTTTTATTTAGATTATTTTATACAAAATACACACACCTGTAAAAGTCGCACAGAAATGTTGATAGCTCTGCTAACACTATTAATAATATTTACAGCACATTTTGGCCCTACAGAAACATATTGTTATCAGCATTAGCTATCAGCATCAACAGCCTGGTATCGTGAGCACCTGCTGTTATAGTGGTAGGTTAGATAGAGAGTTGATAGTGTTATCGAAGCTATCAACTCTTTCTGTGCACCTGCTCTAGTGATTTACGGTACATTTTTAAAAATACCTGAGAAACATCAAGTCAGACATTTCCTCAAGGTAATCAAAAAAAAAAAAAATTTTTTTTGATATCTTAAGTTAAATATTTCAGAGTCTATTAAAATAATTTTATGACAGTTATCAAAAGCATTTATTGCGCAGGAATACATGCATGAGGTCACAAGTGAAAAAAATTGACCCTGAAAACCAAAAGACATAGTGACCTTAAATTCAGGAGTACTTTATAAGGCCTAGCCTTTTAATTTAGATACGTAAAGAATGCCCATAAATAAACCAATCTCATATCATGTTGATAACCTGTGAAACATCTTCATATTCTGGTTTCAACAATCTACAGATCCCTTATTGAAGATTAACCTTCTTAAGGTTTACAAGAAAGTGACACACAAGCACACGAATACAACTTCAGAATCACACAGATCCCTGCTGCCCTTCAGCAAATTAAAAAAAAAGAGATGAAGAAAAGGGGCGGGGGCAAGCAGGAGGTATATTGCAAATTGTGCAGAAATAGTCATCCCAATGATTTTTGGCACAAATACAGAGTGATGGAAGGATTTATGTCAATTAGTAAAACCGTTCAAAATCATTTAATAATTGGAAAGCATGCAAGATCTGACATTTCATTTTTGTTGGATGCAGCAAATTCAAGCACTCTTATAGCCTTAATTGTGCAAAGTGAGCGAAACTTTATCATATTTAGCCAGGGCAATATGAATATTCAAGGTTCTGGCATGTGCTGTGGCAAAATTACAATTACAATGAAGAAGGGATAAGTACAGCCTGATGATAGACCATTGATGTTGTGTAAAATAGGTCTGGCCCCTTTTCAAGATTTCACTCAGGACAGAGCACCACAGGACTCCACAAAATGTATTTATGACAAAAAAATGATCAATAGACTACATATGTTTCCTCTTTCTCTTTTTTCTTGCAGCCCCAAAAATGTCATCCTTTACAATTTTAATCGAATACCATATTATCTGGATTATTTCCTATTTGCTTTTTAAATTTATGGAAGTCAATCCCTTTCTCTCTTGTGATTCTGATTGCTTCACCATGATGTTCATCTTCTTCAACCAATCGCATGAAGGCGGAAATAACTTGAGAAACCCTGAAAGAGAGACGTTATGACCAATATATCTTTAAACAATTAATTCCTTCTTCTCTGAAATTAGTTATACATTGGCACAGAAAATAGAATCTAATTGCTTCCATGGAACATAGTGACAGTTGTTTTAATGTTTTGTCCAGCTTTCCTGACACAGGTACGCAAGTATGTGTGGGTGTGTAAATGGTGACAATGGTATTGTGTGCTCACACACACACTCTGCTCTATTTTGGTTCCTCCAATATTATTGTTATTGTTTTGATGTTCTCACCAATTTTAGCATGCAGTATAACCAGTGAGGTGTTAAGATGGAGAAACAACATTCACATAGTCACTGAAGACACGTTCGTCTCCGAAGTTAATTTCGCTTTTCATTCCAAAATTCCTACCTCAATATCTTTAACAGTTATAGGATTAGTGATGCCTTAACAAGTCAATGAGAAAACACACCCTTTAAGTGAACTCATTGCCGGGCTTCATACTGTGTATAAAATTTTCCCCTTTCATCATTATTTCTTTACTCGATGTTATGTTATTTGATGACAGCAGAGAATTTCCATAACTGTTTCTTTTCAAAGATACTGCAGAAAAATGCAGGCATTTGCAGAAAATGAGAGAGAAGTATAGACTTGAACAACATCTCAAGTAGACAACATGTTTCAAACGAGGAGGTACAATTGAAATACAGGGTATCATTTTGTTACATTTTGAGGATAGATACAATTTCTGCTATTTGAGTAACAATTTGGAATCATTCCAAATATCACCATCAAAATTTGGACTTTCATTAGTGATGAGTTTTCAAACAGGTCTATTTCTTTCTCAGTAAAGAATGATACTGGATATGAGACAATTTGAGAGTGGCAGATAAACAATCATTTTGGTAAAAACACAACATCACTGCCTCATATTAGTCTGCAGTGCAATTCCTATCAAATATGTTCCTGTGTCAGTTAGTAAACCAAATAAAGTCATGCAGGACATGCTACGTCCTTAACCATACTCAAATATCCACCATTCGGTGGTATATTTGCACTTCAAAAACACTAAGATAAAAAATTCCCCAAATTTCTACTCTGAACATCATGTTAAAACAAATGCATCTGTTGTAAGGCCCAAAGTATGTTTAAGTAAGTAGAATTCTGACCAGGCAGGATTATGTGTCAAACAACTTACACTTTATCAAAGAGAAGCAGAGGATCATGATCAGCCCTTTGGCCAGTACACCTCATGGGGCAGCAGCTAAAATACATATTGTCATGGTGCCCTTACAAAATGTGAACCAGATCTGACATTATGACACCACATGACAGCACAACTCTGTCAACTAATGAGTTACTCAGGCCATGAATTTTGAGGCATGCAAGTGCAATTGCACACCATCACTCACCTCAAATCATTGTTAGGGGTGTGATTTTTACACACCATCATGAAATGAAATGAAGAATGTTAGCTCATATAAATATATTCACCTCAATCATAACTAGGGCTGCCACTATAATCATTTTTCATTTTTGGATATCACCAGCATTTCCACGACAATATCGCAATATCTCGCATTTAAAACTTTAGTCTTAACATTTGCCATCACTATGCCAATAATCATATACAGTGCCAGTAGCAAGGATATATACTAAGTACACATAAACCAAGCAGATAAAATTCAGGTTGAAGCCAAAGTTTCATGAGAAATACATTTATTTTATGACCTTTGCCTTTGAAAAAGTGCCTTTTTTCATTTCTTGTAACAACAAAAATTATGATCATTTTAGGTTACTGACTAAAGACAATAAAATAAGAGATTTCACAGTGGTTATGTCATTTATTTGATTCTGTTTCGATATCACATCTTGACATAACATGGGTTGATATCTTCAGGGCAAAATTATATTGACGATATCGCGATGTCAGGGTTATCATGGCAGCCCTAATCATAACAATGCCTCTTTTTACTGACTACTTACAATGACGGTATACTGGTAACTTAAAGGCCAAATCTTCTCACCTCAGACAATTCCAATTCTGTCAACCCACTTACTAAAACACCTCCAACAACTATCTCAAGTTCATCCTCATCCAGACATAATTTCAGTTCATTGCTTTAGGGTGAGTATTCAAGACTTAATGCTTCATCAGAACATGCTCAGAGCAGCATATGCTGTGTAGTACGAACTCCAGTACTCCATTTTGAATTTGCTGTCAATCAAAGATCTGTGCCAAATTGAGAATTTCTGTAGACTACTACAAAAATTGTAGTTTGGTGTCAGAATTGACTGCCACTAAATTTGCAGAGAATACTATGGAAGACTGCATATTTTTCTTGCCATTCCAAAATGAATACAGAAATGCAGTTTTTCTAAGAATGCAAACACAGGTATATCCTTTAATGCCAACATATTTCTCCTCAGAGAACACAACATATGTAGCAGATATACTGTACATGACAAGTACACAAGTGCCTACCTCAACGAGTGAGGTCCAGGAGATGAAACTCCTCTTTTCCTCTCTCAATTTTTTATAATGCATGTGGAAATGACTTAGATGAATGCAAGAAGTGATTTTACTTTTGCCAAGCTGTTGCTCTGCAATTTTTCTAATCATTTTAAGCATTATTTCATCTACTTCATTTTACATATATAAAAGTCAGAAAACAAGACTTTGATTTTTATGGGTTTGAAAGCTCAGAAGACAGGACATTACCACTTAAAATGAAACAGTTGACAAGTGAATACTTACGGAACCATAGGCAATTTTTCCTTAAATGCCTCCATCTTTTCAGGGGGTACATTAGGGAAACTAGCTGACTCAAATATAGATGTATCTGCAAAAGTTGGACAAACTACGTTGATGCGAATGTTATCAGGACTAAATGTGGAAGCTGCTCCAGGCATCTAAAGATTAATAGATTTCATTATACGAAAAGAAAAAGAGAGAATTGAGAAAGTTGATATATTGATATGCTGCTGAATCTTTTCTTTATTCAGTCCTCCACACTGCACAATCAGTATAATGGCACACTTGTTGAGTTACATGCAGAAATGCCCAAATTTTTAAACTGCAAAAATGATTGTTAAGCCCTCCTACACACAAACAGCAGATTCAAATTTGAAACAAACTTGTTTCTCGCTTTTTGATGTTTTCAGCTTTTGAAATTGTTTGAAAATGCAAAAAATACCAGAGCATTTACACATCACAGTGTCATATTTTCTAAGACCTTGAAATGAAAAATAAGACTAACTTTTCTTCCACTACCTCAGTATTACAGATGATTATTCTCAAAAGTACAATTGACATTTTCACAATGCCATGTTGTTCAAATTTAACTTAATTGCCAGAAAGCCAAAAGGCTTTGTGATTCCTTGCCCCTGAAATTTAAGCCTATCTTTTTTTCAAATTGACAGTGCTCCATAATGTTTTTCAAAGTGACAGTGGTCCGTAATGTACCCACAAAGTATACATGCAAGGCATCAATGCTTCCAACAAGAACTGGGGTTCTGCTCATGATATCACATCCACATGTGTGAAATTTTGCAGTATCCAAGACTCCAACCGGGAAATTTGTGTAAATATGATACTGAGACTTTGACCCCTTGTGAACCAAAGTGACATTTGATGTCCACCAAAAACTACAGGGATCATTTATTCACCATGCAACATCTACATGTCAAGTATGAGGACCCTACAAGTTACCTTTCTTGTAATGCTATGCAAGCAAGTTTATCAGCTTGACACTGCTGACCCCAAATGACTTCGACCTTCACGAAAATCATCTGGGATCACCATCTCAATATGGCCAACCCACACACTAAAGATGGGCTTATTCACATGCATTTTTCTTGGATACCCTGATTACTAGGTTTTGATGTCTTGACCTCTCATGACCCCAAATGACCTTTGACCTCCACAAAAATCAATACACAACATCTTATTAATACAACCACCCAAAAATTAGCAAAGCCACTTGAACCTTTCTTAAAATATCTTGTTTAAAAGGTTTTGACCTTTTGACCTCTCATGAACCCAAATGACCTTTGACCTCCACCAAAAACTTTAGACATCATCTACTCAATATGGCCAACCCACACACCACATAAGAGATTAGTCACACTTACCTTTCTTGAGATACCGTGTTTCCGAGCAAATTCTAAGGAATTTACCATTTGACCTCTCATGACCCCAAATGACCTTTGACCTCCATGAAAATCAATAGAGATACCTACCCAATATGACCAACCCATACACCCCAAATATAAGATCAGTCACATGTACCATTCTTAGGATATTGTGTTTACAAGGTTTTGACCTTTTGACCTCTCGTGACCCAAAATGAACTTTGACCTCCACCAAAAACAATTGGGATCATCTACTCAATATGGCCAACCCAAGCACCAAATATGAGATTGGTCACACTTACCTTTCTTGAGATACCGTGTTTACAAGCAATTTCTAGGGAATTTACCATTTGACCTCTCGTGACCCAAAATGACCTTTGACCTCCACAAAAATCAATAGAGATCATCTACTCAATATGACCTACCCACAAATTAAATATGAGAACAGTCACATGTACCGTTCTTGGGATATTGTGTTTACAAGGTTTTGACCTTTTGACCTCTTGTGACCCCAAACGACCTTTGACCTCCACCAAAAACGATAGAGATCATCTACTCAATATGGCCAACCCACACACCAAATATGAGGTCAGTCACGCTTACACTTCTTGAGATACCGTGTTTACAAGCAAAAGCATTACATACACACACACATACACACACAGTCGTGTTTTTACACACAACTGAGGACTTCACTGTTATCTCCATTGTGTCTGCTTACTTAACCCTAACCTTCACAATAGACTGTCTATTGTTAGACAACCGAGGACTTGAGAAATCTATTGAATTTAGTACCAAGGACCTGGAAGTCTATTGTTTAGGTCCTCTGTTTTACACAAAGACAAAGCCACACACGCATACACACACACACACACAACACACACACACGGCATCACCATCGCATAGATTCCTTTTGCTGACGCAAGGAATCAAAAAATTGCCCCAATTAGATCTGAACATTTCAATTTAAACCATCGTTTAAACTCATTTTCACAATGTTTTTGATATCCTCCTATCCATTGGTTAGTTTTTTTAAACAAAAAAAGATAGATCGAAACATCAACTTACAGCAAGACTCCTAGAAAATCCAACTACACCATGTTTAGCTGCACTATAGACTGGGAATTGAGGCATATACAGGATACCTGACACAAAAAAGAAGAATAAAAATGTGATGTAAAGAGGTTGAGTTGATATCAAATATTTTGTGACAAGTTTGAGGTAGCCGTAGTTATCACTTAATACCATAAACCACAGACGTCAAAAAGATTTTTATGAACTTAAAGAGTTTGCATTATGTGATGCTCCTTAAAGCCCTGGATAGACAAGCCTCTCTTGAATATCATATGCAATGTATATAGAGGTCATGTTCTGACATCACTGCAATGCTTGCCTTTCTGTACTTTTAAAATCCAGTCATTCGTAGAACGAAAGTGCTAAGGTGCTATAGTGCGCAAGTATCAGTAACATACCTCCTGTATGCTCATGACCAGTGACATCTAGCAGTGGCATAGGACGGGGGGCATTGGGCCATGGCAAGATAATTCTTGAAAGGCTAAGTTGTTTTACAATGCCAAGCAACCACAAATGTGGGAGAGGCCCGTGGCTAATGAATAACACAACTTCGCAGATTAAAGCATTGCAACTATTTAATTAAATCAAATTTCACTTCTTTTCACAGGAAAGTTCAGATGGGAAGACAGTGGATTGCTGATAGATGAAAACCCACCTAATACTTTGACCCAACCAGAAAATGAATCCCATACATTCTCATTTGCAAAGGCTTATTGCTTTAAATGCCATCCTCTTCATACACTTGCCACCAGCACACTCCCTCATTACCGACAATAATTTACATGTGACAAAATGAAAATTACCTGCAAGGGATGAAACATTTATAACCAGACCTCCTTTGCCACCAGTTTTCTTGTCCATATACTTCTTAGCCAGAAAAGTTCCTCTCAGCACTGCAGTCTAAACATTCAAATATTGTACAAATTGTTTAAAAGGAGTAGCATCATAACCAGGGCTGTCCATTTTTTTATTTTGTTTGTAAAAAAAAACATGATTTGAATCAAAACCAGAATGCAAAAATGCATTGAGGTTTCGATGATACACAAATGTTACGTTTCAAAGAGTGCCATCATGCACCATTATCTTCTCCTTCAAATGTTATACAAGCAAGTTCAAAAAATAATTTTGTCATTCCAGATGACCTTTTGACCTCCATAAAAGCCATACATAGCTAGAATGACAAACAGACAGACAAATGGACAAACAGCTATCTTGAGAGATCACATTTAAAAAGGCTTCCAGCCTTTGACCCCTTGAGACCCAGATGACCTTTCATCTCTGCCAAAAACTATGGAGACCATCTTCTAACCAAAATGCATCCACATACCCAAATATAAAAACTATCCAAGTTTCCTATCTTGAGATATTGCATAAGCAGGATTTTCAGACTTGGACCAGCAGTGACCCCAGATGACCTTAGAACTCCATCAAAAACATTAGGTACCACTTCCTGACCATAACCCATCCACATAACAAATATGAAATCTATCAAAGCTACTTAACCTAAGATATCACATAAACACGCAAGGTTTTCAGACTTTGGCCCCTGGTGACCCCAGATGACCTTTGACCTCTGCCAAAAGCAATAGGGATCATTTAATGACTATAATGCATCCACATACCAAATATGAAATCTATCCAAGTTTCCTACCTTGAGATATCATGTTAACAAGGCTTCCATACTTCGACCCCTGGTAACCCCAGATGACCTTTGACCTCCACCAAAAACAATATGGACCATCTCCTGACCAAAACCCATCCACATACTAAATGTTAAATCTATCCAAGTTACCCATCTTGAGATATCCTGTTAACAAGGCTTCAATACTTTGACCCCTGGTGACCCCAGATGACCTTTGACCTCCACCAAAAACAATAGGGACCATCTCCTGACCATAACGCATCCACATACTAAATATGAAATCCATCCAAGTTACCTATCTTGAGATATTGTGTTCACAAGATTTTCAGACTTTGACCCCTGGTAACCCCAGATGACCTTTGACCTCCACCAAAAACAATATGGACCATCTCCTGACCAAAACCCATCCACATACCACATATTAAATCTATCCAAGTTACCTATCTTGAGATATCCTGTTAACAAGGCTTCAATACGTTGACCCCTGGTGACCCCAGATGACCTTTGACCTCCACCAAAAACAATAGGGACCATCTCCTGACCATAACGCATCCACATACTAAATATGAAATCCATCCAAGTTACCTATCTTGAGATATTGTGTTAACAAGATTTTCAGACTTTGACCCCTGGTAACCCCAGATGACCTTTGACCTTCACCCAAAACAATAGGGACATTTACTGACAATAGTGCATCCACAAACCCAAATATGAAATCTATCCATGTTTTCTACCTTGAGATATTGCCTTAACAAGGTTTTCATACTTTTACCCCTGGGGATCCCAGATGACCTTTGACCTCCACCAAAGACAACAGGGACCAACTCCTGACCAAAGCACATCCACATACTAAATATGACATCTATCCAAGTTACCTACCTTGAAATATTGTGTCAACAAGATTTTCAGACTTTGACCCCTGGTAACCCCAGATGACCTTTGACCTTGGCCAAAAACAATTGGGACCACCTTCTGACCATAACACATCCACATACGAAATATGAAATCTATTCAAGCTTTCTACCTTGAGATGTCATGTAAACGAGATTTTCAGGCGTTGACCTCTGGTGACCCCAGATGACCTTTGAACTACCCCAAAAACATAAGGCACCATCTACTGACTATAACACATCCACATACCAAATATGAAATCTATCCAAGCTTCTTATCTAGAGATATTGTGTTAATAAGGTTTTCAGACTTTGACCCCTGATGAACCCAGGTGACCTTTGACCTTCACCAAAAACAATAGGGTTCTTCCTCTCAATATGGTGCATCTATGTACCAAGTTTGAAAACTGTCACGCATTCCTATCTTGAGATATCGTGTTAACAAGCAAAGTGTCACAAACACACACACATACACACACACACGCACACACACACACATACATACACACATACACACGCATGCCATCATGATTGCATTGGTTTCTCTTATCATTGAAACCAAAAATGGATCAAAATCAGATATTTTTTATTTCAATCTTGGTTTTTTTTTTCAATTAAAATAATGATTTTAATCAAGATTTCAATCAAGGAGATTTAAATCAAACAACCCTAATCATAAAATTGTCCTTTCATCATGATATTAAGCCTTGTTTAAGTCCAGGAAATTAATTTTTTTCAGTACCCTTCAATGATTATGGCATGCAATACTGATGGCAGGGAATTATCCTGTATATAGGGGTTTACTTACACCAGCCACCACTTGTAAAAAAATCACCCTAAGCCTAACCTTGTCAACCACTGTTGCAATACTAACTACATACCCATTCCAGCATTCAAAAACAGCCCAGAGAGTTGACATCTGACAGCAGTTTATCTCAGATCAAGCTTAAAAGGGGATCTAACTCTTCAATGCACCATGAGTAATTTGTTCCCCTTTTTTGATAGCACTTAATATTTGTTAGTTGCTATTAAATCCCAAAAGTTGTCAGACTTCTATTGTGTCAGAACAGTTATCACAGTTGCTGCTCATTTAAGCATATAATTGCAATAATGAAACTGAGATGAGGTAGGGTACTTAAAATGGGAACTGCTCATCTCCCCCTAAAACTGCAGTAGCCACAATTTCCCTAAAGCCCTGGTCACACTATGCGACTCGATGTGATGCAAGGCATTGCACCAAGATAGTTCAGACGTGTTGTAAAGTGTGGAATGCTTTGCAACTCGTTGCAATCAGAAGCGCATTTCAGTTTCATGCAACCGAACATGTTCCCATTGCTTCCAAGGACCTTTAGGTAATGAGGAGCGAAATAGACTGATATTTCTAGGATATTAAAAACAGATCCCATTTCACTGAGTTTTTTTTCCACAAAATAATGTATGCTACCATTGAGGCAATGGGGATAATATTCCCATTTCATCACATTCCCTGACTTTTCCAGTACCCTGTAAAAAATTGTTCATTTTCCCTGACTTTCAATGCCTGCACCTTTTATAGTTTTCCCTAATTTTCCAGGATGTCCATGACCCATATAAACCCCTTTTTTGTATGCTGAGTATGTTGAAACACTGCAAGTCTATAGATAAATAAACATATAATAGAATACATATAGCACCATGATTACTGATGATAAAGTTCTGTTCTACTGATAATTTATTTATAGCTACTTTAGCTCTTCAACAAAAAATATTTGTGGTGATATGGCCAGCATTTTGTCTTAATTCAAACCAGTCTAAGTGTGTAGCTAGGCATCTGGGAACTCTGAGTTTGTCTATTGACTTGCTTTTTTGAAATTGAAGGCATAACCAGAGTTTGACTGAGAAGATTAGCCTTTCGTTCCAGCACCTTATTTTTCCTTCTGAACTAACTGTGTGCCAGAATTCCAAAACATTGATGTTTAAAGAAAATACCTAAATTTCGGGTTAATTTCCATTGAATGAAAATGTCTGAATATTTTTCAGGTAAAACAATTCCACACAGATCCACCACAGTTGCACCAATCACAACATAAGACTGCGATCAGGGATCATTTTTTGTTGTTGTAAATCAATCCATGAACAAATGTTGTGAAAAATTAAAGTTTTGAAAAAATTGTAAAAACAAACTTTGATTACCACTTTAAGTATAAATCATCGCAATCAGTAAATAAACTGCCTTACTTGCACTGTACTGCTTGTATTTCAAACGCACAGTATTATAGTTACAAGTTAAGGAGACATTTCTGTGTCCAAACATACATCAATTATAAAATGTGTTTCTCTGAGTAAATAGTCACTCAAAGGTCATTTTCTACAAGAAGAACAAAGATTTCTTACCAAATTAATATCTATGACCTTTTTCCAGTCTGGAAACTCATTAGCTATGCCAGCATTGTTACAAACAATATTCAGCTGTTTGTAAGCTTTCATTGTCTTTTCAAATGCATCTGAAAGGGAGAAAATGCTCATAACACAGTGTACAACAAAGTTATAACCTTCTGGTTGTGGGGGACTGGATTGTTATCTACTCCACTGCTAATAAGGAGCACCATGCACATCAGGTCTCACTACTTCATTAGGGTAGTGCTCTAGAGCATCATGTGCACACCCTCAAAGAAGTAGTTCTTTTAACTCTGGTTTGGACCAAATTTTGTCAGGATAACCTGCCAGCTGGTTAATGAAAGTCCATGAATATGAGGAACTTGCTAGAGTGTAGATGTTGAAAATTTGAGCAAGGATGAAGGTGATAAATGCTGTCAAATGGCATAGGTTTTTCGTTTTGATGAAGAGGCTAGGGAAGGGTGTACCCTACAAAAACTGTAAGTCCTCCTTGCTCAAAATCTAAATGGTCATGGTATGGTAATTTTGAAGTGCCATGATGGGCAAACTTGTCAGCTATCAAGTGATGGGTGTCTTGAGTAAAACAGCTGTGAACTTTGACAAGGCTGCAGGGGCCTCAGAAGGAGCTCATTTAGTGTGTATAAAGTCAAAGGGGAAATTATTGGGGGTGTGAGACCATCAGCAGCAATAGGTTCCATTTTTAAAGTGTTTGGTATGACCTGACCTGGAATTTGAATCCCGGACCTTCTGAGTGTAGGATGCTTTATCAACTGAAGCACTAGTGTTCAATACCAGTGTCATGCTGCTAGAATTGAATAGGACATTTTAGCCAATATTACATGAGAAAAGGCTTTTTCCTGGGTGCAGTTTACCTCTATAATTAGATCAGTTAATCCCTTTTACAAACAACCTTGCTCTATTGACCAAACAGTCTTAAAATGGGTTCAAACCCCTTTAACTTTATTGATTTAAAGCACCTAAACAGGAAGTTCTCTGATAGATTCTGGATCAAGAGTGGTCAACTACTGTACAGATGGCTAAAACTTGCTATTCATTTCTAGCGTCATGTTCAACAAACCAGACATGGGGAATACACATGGCTCCTATCTTGGGTTTCACAAAGTTTTTAGGGGTTAAGACCTCTAGTAATCTCAGATGACCTTTCACCACCAAAATTAAAGTACATACTACTGTATATGGTACAGGTCTACAGTACAGATGAAACAAATGAGAAGGACCCACAGAATGGCAGACAAATCTCAAAGATCACTATAACGGCACTTAGTATTGCAACTGGATTCATGTATAGCTAGGCCTACTGGAGCAATGTACAGTAAGTTTGCCTGGTCTGATGCCACAGTATGATTGTGGTTGTTTGCTTGTTAACATACTGTATCTGCAAATTGCAGGGAGGGAAACTCTCCGATCCTTTTTCATAGAAATGCCATGTTAAGTAGATGTACTATACTCATGGTTCAGTTTCCAGCAGGCCTTTACCCATAATAATTAGTCAGTTGGTTCATGTACAGATGACCTACCTCTGTACATGACCCTATATTTAAGATATTGTTCATTTCATGTACCACTTGGGGCAATGCATACTAGTTATATTCGCTGGTAAGACTGCTTTCAAGATGTGACCATCACTAGGGTCACAGCTGTTGACACAAATGCATGGCTGGTTAATGCAGATGTGCATACTGATACCCATCCCGAACCAACCCAGCCCGTCCAGTCCCATCTCATTCATTCATTCACTCATTCATTCAATTTTATTTGTTCATTCGTTCAATAACACTGTTCATTAACGAGAGCCCAATGGGCACTGTGGTTCGTTGCTGAATATTATAAGATCTGTGGAGGCAGTCCCCGAAATAGAGCTAAGCAAATGCTCATACTGAATGTTTGTAACATCTTCACAAGGGGTATTACTTACTACTAAGGTAGTACTAATATCACATGAAATCAATGATTAAATTTTTGTGGCCTTATGTACATTCAACTTGTATAATGCTTGGTGATACTTCAAAAACTCTACCTCATTTCTATGTATTTATGCTTGTAATCAAACTTGAAATTATCACCAATAAACAATACACAATGTGGTCAGAGAGAGAAAAACACCCCATGTATTTCTCTCCTAAGTAGGTCTGCTCTCAAATAAAACTTGCCATTACTTTAAAACAATCTACCATTTGTCCTGTTTGCTATCTCTACACAGAAAACAGAGTTTATTCAGCAGTTAAGCAGAAAGCAAGTGATTAATGGGGTGTGATAATAGAATGAGGATTAGGTTACCCCACAGGGCACAGCAGTATTAAAGAGACATACTGTATAATTGACACATTGCTTCCACATGAGAGGAAACTCCCCTTAGCTCATTTGAAAAAACTGAAGTACCCAAGCAGAAAAAAGATAAATCCTGAGAGCTATCACTGCTTTTGTGTGCAGTGTCATAGAAGAATACGATCACAATGCCTCTGTTGTGCTGGTCACTGAACATTTCCTGAGTAGCTTCATGGATCTATGCACACACACAATACTCCATTGAAATTGACTTAATCCATCTTTCCTGCCATGTGCCTGCTATGGCAGGTACCAAATTTGAAAAGTAGCTAAGGGGCTTTTCCTAGCATGCACTGGCAGAGAGACCAGTTTAATGCAGAGTGACCTGTGCTCAGTGAAATCTACAGATTTCAGTTATTGCCCCCTTAAAACTTTAAATGACCCAAAATATGTGTACAACATGAAGGAATCATTACTGAATGAACATAAAGGCAAAATTTCTAAGGTGTTTGGGTGTGTGAGCATGCACAATCAGGTGAGATAAAAAATCTATGGAACCTATCTTTACCTAGCCTACAAGATTTTCTAAATAACATTTCCAGCAGTTGACCTCCAGTGACCTTGATGACCTTTGACCTTCACCAAACACAGATTGATTTGAAATCTGTCCTTTCTACCTTAAAGGCATATTCTGGAGACAAAATTGGTTAACTTCAAAATAAGCAGAAAAATTTTCTCTCTCAGAAGGTGAAAACAGCATCTCGATAGCTTGTAGCATTCAGAAGATACAAATTTTTAAAGTAATGCATCATGGGAAATCTGTGATGTCATCGTGGCACAATAATTTAACATTGCATTCAGTTTATTTATAATTATGATGCCGCTGCTGGCAATATTAAGCAATTTTGTTGGTTGTACTATATGTTTGGTGAAGGGTAATGCTAGATCTACAGGAAAAGATATTCAAAAATTCCAACAGTATCAAATTTCAAGGACAAACAGGACCTTCAATTATAAGAAAAACAAAAGGAATTTGAAGCAATGTGCCCACATTACGTAACTTTTTGTGGCTTTGTTGAAAAGCAGAGTTATTTTTTAACAAAAATAACCAATCTTTAAAGTGAGATATCTTGAGTCAGGAAAATGGCATTGTGATAGTGTTTGAAGGACATGGTGTGGAATATTTTTGTTTTTCTTACAAGACAGATGTGAAAAGCCACCAGAACATGCCTTTAAAATACTGTGTTAAAACGTTTTTCTGTGTTTGACCCCTGGTGATCCCAGATGACCTATTGACCTTCACCAAGAAAATGATAGGGCACACCTTCTCCCTATGACGAATCTTTGTACCAAATCCAAGTTCCATCCAACCTTCCCTTATTGAGTTAGAGTGTACCAAAGCAAGTGTCACACACACACACACACGCCAACCTGAATGCATAGGTTCCTTTGCTACCGCAAGGAACCAATAACATAGCATTGAATGCAAAAACAGAGTAGGCTACTGTAAATTAAGAAAAATGATTTATGCATTCATAAACAAATGTTTTAACTTAATTATAAACACAGTGGTCTGCCAGGAGTAACACAGTTTACATACAATAATGGTCTTAGTTCTTCACTACCAGTAAATCACTTAGGCCTATTCTAGCTACAGTATGTTCATTACTTACTTTCCATATCAGAATCAGATCGCACATCAGCCTGA
Organism: Holothuria scabra; assembly: GCA_037179385.1. Classification (NCBI taxonomy): domain Eukaryota; kingdom Metazoa; phylum Echinodermata; class Holothuroidea; order Aspidochirotida; family Holothuriidae; genus Holothuria; species Holothuria scabra. The sequence continues at coordinate 26,584,613 of CM074182.1, read as the reverse complement.
TGAAACATGACTCTGTCAGTTCCAAACTTGCTAGAGAACTCATCAACAACATTCTTGCCATCTGAGATATCCACCAGACTAACAGCCTATCAATGAATGAGAAAGGCAAAAATGAAACAAAAAGATCTAAAGTCATCATGTCTAAATAAAATTTGGTATACCTGTAATTTACAAATCTCAGCCTAATCCTAAAAATCTGAAATCATATTGATGTCAGAAAAGTTATTAGCTAGTTTAAACTCTTAGACCGACTGCATGGTTAGGTGCTAAGAGCATCTGATTTATGGCCAGGATCAGTCTCAAGTTTGACTCCATGCCGGGTCATAAGGAAGACTTTGAAGTGTACCTCAAGTCAAAAAATATACATTGACAAAGGCGTACGTAGGAAGCTGGGGGGGTGCTACATAGGGGGTGACAGTCCCCCCGGTCAGTGAAGAGTAAGGGGGGGGGGCTTCACAGGCTGCAAAATGCAATATAGAATGCATTAGTTCTCACTCATAAATCAGTTTGGTAAACTTTTCCGAGCTCTGGAAATGACAAAATGGGATATTTATCATATGTGACACCACATCATCAACAGATACTGGCAGCTATTGCTATTTTTGTAAACTGTCTGTTATGGAATTCCAAATTTTCTTCAATGAAAGCTCTTCATTTTGAAATATTTTGTCAAAAAAGGACAACATAGTTTGGGAAACGTTTGAAATGTCATCTGATAGTGCCAGTTCATAGGCCTTAGATAACATTATGTAACAACACCCATTCCATCTTCATGCAATCATTCTCAGATTTGCCACCAATATATGAAGGAAGTGCAGATTTTTCAGTAACCCCCCAACTTTTCAAATTTCCTCACAGGAAACCCAGAATCAAAAGCTTTCTGCAATACAAGCTTCATATCTACATAAATTTGTTTAAATGGGACAGAACTTTTGGCACACTTGGCACACCACAATACATACCTGAGTGGTGTTCACACAAATTAGAAAACTTAGCTACTTAATACAACATGACGTAAAATAGCCCTAACTAAAAGTGCCTACCACTAAACAGCCTAAAACCCGACTTTTGGGTGGTAAGTCGGGTTTTTAATTGATTGTTAACACCCACAGTTTATGGCCAATCCAATGCTTACTGGGTTTTATCATATTTTTACTGGAGTAGCTGTAAACTGTAGCCGCAAACATCAAGTAAAAACTGACTTAACTACCTTAAAGTCAGGTTTTAGTCTGTGTAGTGGTAGGCAATTTTACTAAGGGCTATTTCACGTAAAGAAGCTTGAGACATGCCATTTCGGGTTGTCTGAGGGGTCACGATCTTTCAAAATTTTCTGTACGCTCCGTGCCAACTGAAGATAGTCTTTTGAGCATGATTTCATATTCCAGGCAGGGAACCATTGGCTTGCCACTCTCATGCACACCTATCATCTGTTACCTTTCAACCCTGTCAGTTGAGTAGTCTGTGTAGATAGATTCTTTAATTATTGAAGTGTCAAATGTTATCAATGTTCAATGTTGCAGAGCAGTGAAGGAGCTTCAGGAGGCAGAGATCGCGAGCAATAGCCCACTGGCTCGAAAAAGTGAAAAATTCGGAAATTTGCCATTGGAGACACCAGTCAAATAGTGCAACTTTACCTCCATAAAAATTCTGAATTCTTGGTAATAAAAGCTCCATATTTGTAATTATTAGCTTTAAAAGGCAAAATTTTCCGTGCCCTAAATAGCAACCCTTGATACAGTAAGTGGTGGCCTATACAGCAGTCAGTGGTAAACTTTTCCGAGCCACTACAGTGTCGTTTCCGTAAAATTTTCTTCGATATAGGCATTTAATTTTCAAATATTTTGTCCTAAAAAGGCAACAAAGTTTCAGGAGCTTTTTGAATGTCACCAAGAAGTCTCAATACCCACTCCTTAGATAACATTATGTAACAACAAAGATCTTCAGTCGACATGCTATGTCAGATATGCTAACAGGAAACACAGATTCTTTGATAGTCCCCCAAATATTCAAATTCCTTAGGCCTACAGGAAACTCTAAATCTAATTTTTTTTTTTTGCAATGCCAGCTCCATATTTACAAATGTGTAAAAGGACCCAAATTTTCGGCACCCTTGTGTGCCGCAAATTACATTCCTAATACAGTAGTGTTCACGCTTGAGAAAAACACGGATTGTTTTTATCTAAAAAAAACATGCTTGCTCTTAGGAAAAAGCGAAAAAAAAAATTAAGCTTCAAAAAGTACCTTTGGGTCAATGAGGTAGGGCGAGGTGCATGCATCTAAAATTGTTCTGACTAACCCCCTCCCACTTTCATATTACTTCCAACACCACTGTATAGATGAATCCGGACAGCAAGTGGTGGTTTGATTTCAGTCGGCCATAAGCGGGGTCTATCACTTTTTAATCTTTCTCTTTCCTTGCTTACCCATATCATGGATAGTTGAACACTAAATCGTATCTTGATTTCTTCAATTTCACTGAATATGAGGGTTTAAAGTTCATTTAGACAATAAATGAGGCCAATTCAAGGAGGATGGACCCCACTAATGGCTGCCTACAGTCCCTAAACAGGAGAGCTGATCGAATTCCTCTACATTAAACAGCATAAAAAATGAATTATAACAGTCCAACTCCCATCTTCATAGGACATTTTTGAGCCAAGATATAAAATGTTAAAATTAATTCACTTAAAACAAATTAGTTCATTGCACAATAATTTGTGACTTTATTGTTGTACATTTCACATTACCTGCTTTAATTGTTTCCCTTTAAAACTAAAAATGTTTTCATGACCTTTGACCTTGAACACTCCCCATTTGCTTGCATAGCAAGTTGCACAGAGAGGGGTAAATTAATTAAATCACCACATAAGAGTAAGAGTGCCATCACACTTTGAAACAAGGTGCAATTACTCTCAGAAAAACAAAGAAATACAAAGATTGTAATTTGAGTAGTAAAACAATGACATTACAAACTATTGCACAATGTGACATTTTAAATTGAGTGTGTAAATTTCAACATTTTATATCTTGGCTCAGGAATGTCCTATAAAGATGGGAGTTGGACTGTTGGAATTCATTTTCATGCTCTTTAGTTCATATATTTTTGGAACTTTTTTTACTAGAGGTACACTTTAAAAATTGAATGTAAGCTTACTGCCATTGTGCTTGGTGTTCACCATCACAAGGAGTGGAGTAGGGAAACCCAGCCAGTGAGCCAGAATTGGAAAAAAGAAGTACTGCAGTCAGCCCTGCTTAAACCAACTGGTTAGAAACTGAACCATAAAACTTCATCTATCAAACTAGCTCTATAACCTAGCATAGCTAGAAGTTGCTGAGATCTTACAGGTAAGATTTGAAAGAAATTGGTCTTGAAACAAAAGCTAGTCTGATGGAAAATAATTAAGGAAATTACAATGACAAAGGGAATAGTAATACAGTATGATCAGATCACAGCACTTCATGACTTCAGTACTGAGGTCATATTTTAAAACCTCACCAACATGTTACAGGCATCAGGAGGGGGAGACTATGCGCTTGTAAATTGCAAGAACTCCGATAGTGGTGAGTCTAAATGTGCATCATTTTTGTCCCAGTTGTGGTGCAGAGATGTATCAAACAGGGTTGTAGATCTGGTTGTGATTAGGGGGGGGGGGGGGGGGTGCAAAAATTTTCCAACAACCTGTCATACCCTGGATTGTGTTCTGGACCAGAATCATCTATCAGCAATCCACCTATTAGAATGCGAGCACACACATATGCACACAAACAAACAAACAGACATGGGCACATGCATGCATATTGACATGAACCAACACTCAAATTGATGTTTCCAGGAAGACATAAAGTCACTAATTATATCCCACAATGTAAATATTTTGTTTGTTCTCCTTTTTTCCATCTACCTGAATTATGGGGAGGGGGAGGCAAAATGATATGTTTGTCCCCAATATTTTCATATCCCCAGCCCCATTACGGAACGTTAGCCTTTAAGGAGATCCGTCATGGCTGCCGCAGTTTTTAGGGAAAAACTGTAGTTGCCAATTATATTACCTCACCCCTGGCTCATTACAACAATTTGCTGCTCCAGTGAGCAGCAGTTTTGGTTACCATTCTCATACAATTGCAGCCCAAAAACTTTTGGGATCAAATAACAACTTGCAACAACTCTGAAAAAGGGATAGCAAAAAGGGGATCAAATTACTTATGGTGCATTGAAGGACTACAGTACATCCCTTTTCAGTTTATTCTGAGACAAACTGCTATCAAATGTCAACTTTCATGGCCATTTTGAAATGAATAAATGGGCATATAATTGGAACTGAGGACAGTTCTTGACAAGATTGAGGGTATTTTTTCGATATGCAAAGGATCGACACCCCTGGTATCAATATCATCATATCCAAATGCTACTTTGAAGCAACCTTATTGGTGGGCCATTGGAATATCATATTCATGAGAAGTCAAAGCCACAACTTGCAATGTTGAACCGTTATTTTTAGGGATGATTGCACTTGGGAGTGATGACTCACCTCATCTGCAGGGAGGAAGAGTTGAAACTGGCTATTCCTTTTGACATTCTGTACTCCCCCAGGTTGAGGAGAGGCGGATAAATTACACACTTCGAATATCACGGCCGCGGTACATACATACATAAATAGGTTGAGTTAGTTGAGTATTTATATTAGTGCAGCCCTGCTTGAGATTACTAGTGTTGAATGCATTGAATGCAGGCAGTGCACACACACAGGCAAGCATTGTGGCCACTGGCGAGCATTCCCGCAGGGAGTAGGTTACATGCAAACAGCCTATTTCTTGGGAGACCACTTCAGTAATTCCAAGCCATGATCCTGCGGTCAGTTTTGTTTACTTCAGTCCGAGAATGTAATGCTGTCCGAAAATGTAATGTTCAAGTCCCGATGTGGGCTTGCAATAGCATGCCAACATGAAAAGTGCATCAAAGACTGATCGTCTACAAAATGAGTCAAGTGAAAAAAAGGCTGTGTCAATTAATGGACAAAAATCCTAATAAACATTGACCTACCTTGCTGGGAGGGTTAGAGGTAGAATCTTTTAATTGATTAGTGCATTATATCTATCTCAACTAGTGGGCTGTGGCTCACTGGAGAAAGTTTGATGGTATATGGAGGAGAGCGGCAGAACCGCATCTGGTGGCCACTGGCCAGGACCAAAAGTTGGCCAAAAAATGGTTCTATTACTTATTAGTATCAATTCAGACTCGTTCTTGTTAGATACTGTATATTAGCTTCTTTACATGAATTTCTACCCAAAAATGGATCCTGATTTACAAATGGTTAAAAAATCTGGGACTATATTACCTTCAAAGATAAAAATTTAAGGTACAGTATATAATAGAATTGGAAATACCTTTAAAACCTTTTGTGCTTATGTGCAAACCAGGGAAATGATTCTTGAAAATGTACAAGATGTAAGAAAATCATGTAAAGGCAAACAAACATGTTATGACAACTTACTCTGGCTCCCTTCTGGAGTAAAGCCTCAGCAAAGCCTTTACCAAAACCACTTGCACCTCCTGTAATTAGGGCTACCACTCCCGGTACTTTCATGGTGAAGACCTGAATTCAATCACTAAAATACTGTACCAGCTGGAAATTATAAAATGACAAAAATTACTCGGCAAATTGCGATAAAGAGTATTCCAACATGAAAATGACAACAAATCCTGCTGTTCTACAGGTATAACAGGCATTTTTTTGTTCTTTAAACAGGCACTTGAGAAAAGGAGAGTTCAGACAGTTCTCAGTCCTAAAGTCACGAGCCAGTGCACCGTACCATGTAATTACAGTATACATATATATATCACTAATTCGGCACTTAGGGGGAAAGTTGTTGTTGAAAAGTCAACCTTAAGGGGAAAAATTTTTGGGGGCGAAATATAAGTTTCGCCGTAACGTTTCTACACACTTTTTCTATAGGAATACATAAGCGGACGAAGGCGCCCTCCTAGATTTACGAAGTAGATACAATTACTTCAAAGTTGTCAAATTTACGGACACCTAGCTGTTAACACGAACGGATGGCTGGCCATTGAAAAAACGTTGTTTATATTTTTAGATGTTAGGGCGAACACTTTTTCTTATGTATTTCGTTATTTTTTCGCCCTAAGTACGCGCAGATATAACAATTTCCCCCTAAGGTGGGAATTAGCGTTATATATATATATATATATGCGCTACAGTTGCTTGCTGATTGAATGCAAAGTGTTCAAAACATGGTATTCACCTGGGGAAGTTACATAAAACTGATTTTGAGGAACAGCTAAATCTCAAAATTTTCTCTTCAATGTATCTTTCATAACATTATCTAGGACTTCAATAAATTTGCACATATATGCAAGGTAAATCAAGCATTTTTATACTCTATGTGAATTTCACATACTGTATGACTACACCCAATCATGAAACAGTGTACTACTATACACTTCTGTACTTCAAGTTGGCCCTGGGTGTCCTGAATGTCCTCTTCTTGTGGCTATCTTCATACTGTATGGAGGGAAATTTTAAATTTTTATGGACAGTCGATAACATCCCCAAATCTGTATTATGTGGAGTTTGTATAGGTCTTCCTGAGCTGCAGACGAAGTCTGGATCCGGAATTATAAAGCTGACAGCTACACCAGCAAACCCTGTGTAGAGCAGTGCTTGTCAACCAAGCATGCTGCTAATTCTGTAGAAGTGAAACAATAGTTAGCTACTGTACCATACCATGCACCTAAACCAAGAATCTCTCAGTGCCTCAGATGAATATTTCATACTCAGGCTAGGACAAATACTAATGAGGTTTAATAGTTAGTATCAGTAATGCATACACATTGTATTTACACAGCAAGAGCAATAGCAATCGTCCTGAGTCTAGTCCCTCTTTATCCGTTGAGCATATACTTACACAGGCCGGCCCTAGCTATGTACAATTTTTCTTGACTGCAATAAAGAAAGCTATGATGTTAGAAAGTGTAATCAGCATAATGTTTATAAGAAGAGGTATTCTACCAAGCACTGCACAAAAACTGCCAGCGAGTGCAGAGTAAGTAGGGCTGCATGCACTCAGTCAACTAGAGTGCAACACTAAGCTTATAATTAGTTGTAGCCATACAGTAGCTATAGTATAGCATGGAGGGACCGTAATTCATTCACCCCAACATTTGAAGTCCTTCAAACAGTGGAAACAAACTCAAAAGTAACATTTGGCATGAAAATATGGTACTGCCCAATACATTTTAGAAGGCTGTAACCCCCAAACCCCTTTAGATATTGGCCCCAAAATTTCAGTGTGTTCCTTTTGTCTATGCAGCAACATAATATGTGAAAATCATCAAAATCTGAGATGGTCACCTGGCTGGGGACCATTTGTTGAATTGGCATGGAATGACCCACCTGCTAATTTGCATAGCATATTTACAGGCCTCAAACTTCAGATCTCAAGGGCACGGCCATTTGGCCTTCTAATTTCTATTTTTGAGGGCATCAAGGCAATAAGTCAAGGCGTTACGGCCATTTTCAAATATTAGTAAGGGCAAGACAGCAATTCCTAAACATAACAAATTTGGCAAACACCAACTCAAGAGATTTTCAAACCCAAGCTCGGATTGCCTCTAAGAGTCAGATGGTTCGCAATTGTAGAACTTACACTGTGCAATCTTAGTTAGACTCAAAGGGCTTGGCTATAAGCCCCCAGAAACTCTCTTGTCCCAATGTACTTTGATATCAATTTCAAATTGGAGGTGCACAGGTCACGAGCACATTTTGAAAGACTCAACTTTAGTTGCAGACTGATTTTGTTTAAATATTCGCAAAATAATTTGCATCATACAAAACGGAACGCATTGCATTGCTTACCGAAATAATGTAAAACAGCAGTGTGTGTAGCCTGTGAGCTTTTTTAGTACCTATAAACAGACCCTGAGAAAAAAACCAACCCAACCGGGCACGGACCAAAATGTAACTGAAAACCACAGTCAGTATCCACACACGCAGCGAAGGTAACGGAAGTCTTCCACCGCAGTGCCGTACAGTATGCACATGATCGACATACAATGCGAGGATTTTTACAACTTCCATTGACCGTATCGCCAGTTGTGATTGGCCCACTGCTCTTTACATAGACTTACATAGACTTGCTGTTGTATTTCGGTATGCAACTGCGGAGCAGGCCACATAAGTTGAAATATTTATCAGCGTGCGGCCCGATCGCGCTATCGTCACGTAGTGGGTTGCTTCTCACACATCACACGTATATCGCTTATAAACTTACACGCCAGCAAGTATATGACGGCCGATTCAAAATCACATCGTACTGTTTCACACAGACATAGCAAGACATACCTGTACTTACGTATCACCCCCGCCCAGCTTGCAAAGACACTAGTGCCCGTAACGTTCGGTATGCTAGGTAAACTGAGCCTTGCATGTATATACGATCTTATTATTAATACGGTATGCCACCTTGAGTATAATCCTCGAATATTTCTTAATGGTTAAAGGTGTCAGTTTTACGGAAATCAACACTTTGCCACTATCTGCAAAGCAAAACGACATAAATGTAATAACACTAAATGTAATAACATTTACAATTTTTTTTTTAAAAGTGGCCAGTACATATAATGTTATTTTGCCCCAAAATGGCTCTCGAGCAGACTACGAAGTTTATGTGTGAAAGCTATGTTACCGTGCCTGGATGTCAACACGAGGCTAGCTAAGTAAGAACGTACATACCCCATTAGTGATAATTCCAACGCACATTGCAAAGTAGTGTGAGGGAAGTTCACAAACATGACTTCGTTTTTTTACAATTGGTAATTTTTGACGTGCAAGAGAATACCATAATACAAGGCTATGATTAGTTGATATTTTTTAATCAGTGTTTTAAAAGGAGAAGCTTCGAGCTCTTAGTATGCTGGCTTTTCGAGAAGGCGTCCCAAAATTCAATATCAAATTGATAAAGTCCTTGGGAAGTATAATTTTCTTATTTGACTGTTTTCTGTTACGTTTTTTTTTTTACTGGTCATTTTGATCTAAAACAAAATGAGACGATTAAACCTGCTAACAAATCAAATGTTTTTGAACTTGGGAATGTGATCGCTATACCTATCCAATACAGATGTTATAATGTTACAGTACCATGCATGTCTTATGGGGTATGCTTTGCAAATTGCTCACATCTTGTAGTCACCGTAACACCGGGTAACCCGGGTACCCGACGGGTATGGCGATTTTTAGTACCCGTGCAAACACTACAATTCAAGCACAGTGAAGTGAAACAGATCATTGAGCTTGCACTCCGGCTTAGACACACTAAACACGGTCTCTCTCCCTTCTTTTACTTTCCCTGTATTTTCTAGTTTTGCCGGTTCGCGCCTTTCACAAAACCAAGTAGGCCTATATTTTATCGTGACCATGTTCACCGTGTTTGTGAATAATTTATGTAAATTTCTTCTGAAAGGAACACAACTTTGTTAAGTTTATCTTACAATAAAGGTAGCCGAATTGAATTGATTGGCCGAATCCCAGTCGCCGTTTACACAAGTAGACCTTAATTCGTTCACTGTGACTGTGTTGTTCCTTACAGAACATATCGCCTGTACAGTGTTAGGAAAACCTTAAAACGGATTTTAAAACTTTGCTTCAGATTTTAACTTCTCATATCAAACAAAAAAAAAGGTGTCACAACTTTTCTTTAACAGTAATACATTGTCATTCAAAATATTGTTGGACTCATAGCCCAGGATAAAAAGAAACCTATTATCCTGCTCATATGGTTGGGCTACACACACGTTAATACTCTTACAATATAAGGCTAGGCCTATCCAGCTAGTAAGGCTATCCTCGGCCTCAAGGTACGCACTTGTTAGTCGTATACATTGTGCACAAAATACAAGTAAAATCGAAAGGTATTTACATTCGTTAGGCGTATTTACATTCGTAAAGCATGCAGGCACCTAGTAGAAAGTAGCTTTGTCTGAGTTTGTTTGGCTCTAATTTAGAATCCGTCTGTTGTTGTACTCTAGTCCCCCCGGGTCTCTGTCTCCGCTCTTAATGGTGTCCATCCAGGTTCACACTATACCACCAACTGACTGTACGTACCCCGCACCTCACCGACGTTAGTACATTCATCTCAGAACAATCAACACGACGGGACTTTCCCGTTTTCGTAACGCTCATTTCCATTGGCTGTCAGCAGCCTAAGCAGTGTTGTGAGTAGTAAGTCTCTAAAAGGTGGGAAGAATCGCAAGCAAAATTAACGAACTCAATACTTTCACGATGCCTTCGCACAATGGCAAAGTTTTTGCTAATTCAGCGCCTTTTCAGTCTCGAATTTATTATCAACAGCGTCTCAAACATATTCACATTGATGCAGGTTCGTAACTAGCCTTTTTCATTGGGGAAAAGAGGGGGAATTGGAGTCTAAGTGGACTGCGTCTTGGCGCGGAGCGTCCACAGAAAATTTTGAAAAAATCTCGAGCCCTCAGACAGAGGCCAGAAATAGCATTTCCCAGGCTTGTTAGAATCGAAGCAGTCGTCACGGTAATTTTGACCTGGATCTGGAGAAATACTGCACAACACTCCTGGTGCACGGAGTATAGGGTTGAGTGTGCGCAGTGTCGTTAGTGTTCCCCTCTAAGGGGAAGATTTGTTATATTCTGGGGCAGCAGGTTCCGAGGAAATAAACTATATTTGTAGCAGTCCTTTTGGTTTGGTACCGGTTGTAGGTCAAGTTTGACTTACAAGTTTGATGGATGACCACTCGGGCAGTTGGTTAACCTTATGACTGGGGCTCCAAAATGTTTTGTTTTTTTTTTTTGGTGGAAGGTGGAGGTGTCTTCTTAAGGATATTGTTTGCACTTACAACCTCTCTATTTGTCATGGAAATGATTTCTGATGCAAAATTCTAGCTCACACAATCGGCTGGTTGGTCATCTGTTGCAACAATTTACACCTGATTCCTTGTCACCACTGTTAGGATGGGGGAATTAAAATTGCACCTCGTTTTCAAGTTAAGTCACTGATCTGAAAATTAGAGGCCATCACATCTCACAGCACATTTCTGGGGACCCACAGTGCCAAACCCACATCTGCAGAAAAGGAAACATGCAAGGGGGACAACAATTTCAATCAATCGAATCAGGGTTTAGGTTTTCGGCTCTATCAAATCAATGGAAATTCTTCACTCACAACAGTTTTCAGCTCAATTTCCAAATGTTGGTGCTTTTTCAGGGGGAAACAAAGAAATTTGTAGGGCCCAGGCAAGGAAGAAATCTGAGGGTGATGCCCCCTCCCCTCCCCTGTAAATGCCACCTTTGGTCATGACGTAAAGCTCTGAAAGTAAAGAACTTGTATTTTTGGGGACAAAGCTCCCTTAGGAAGCAGAATTCCTTTGGGAGTAAACATTTGGACTTGCCAGCAGCAGAGTGGAGGGAACATGGACAAAGTGCTAAGGGCATCAAAGGAAAGTTTCAGGTGGGCCAAGACAAATGCCCTAACATGTAGGGTACTGCGAATCAATAAATGTCAAATAAGAAATTGAATGATATTCATGGCTATCTTGGCAGCAATTCATTGTGGCATTGTTTTAATACTAGCACTATCCAATGAAATGATTTAAGAAAAATGTATTTCACAATTACTGTGAATTAAAAAGCTTGCAGAAACACATTTTATAGAGAAAGCAAAGGTCTGTTTGGTGTCAGTTTAATGTGTACAGATTCAATGAATATAATACTATACCACAGTCCAAAATATTAATTCCAAGTCCAAAATTCATTGCCAACAAATAAACAAAACAAATCTTACAATGAACCAGATTTCTCTTTGTAACTGACACTATAAAGTGAAAAATATTTAGATGTTCTATATTAATAAAATATTTCTTTTTGTTTTTGATAATCAATATATTTTTACATAAACCAAAAAAGGTAAGACAAGAATGGAGGATTTATAAAAATATTCATTTCAATTTCTGTATGAAAAATTATTTTATGTTCTTTTCCCAACTCTCTTCAATTTATTACAAATAACTCTAAGAGAATTTTGTTAAAACCTTAATGGCCCTTGAACTGAATTTTAATACCAACCCCCACATTTGAAATGCAAAGGCCGATCAGGGTTGGAAAAATATTGTTTTTCAAAGAAAAGAATAAAATTTTCCACAATTCTCCATGGTAATTAAAGTTTATCTTCAAGAGCCAAAATGTTGCAATTTCCCTGCAATTGCCGAATTTCCATTCATGCAGCAAAGTTTCCCTTCAAAAAGTAAATTTGCCTTCAAAAGGCCAAACCACCTGGGAGCAAGCCTCCTCATGTCCGATTTTTTCACCAATGGTAAAATTGTGCAGAAAACTGATAATCCCTCATCATGACAATCAAGATAAATTGCTTATGGTAAAGAATCATCACACCAGGTATAGTGCGCTTATTCATATACATTGTCACAAATTCAAAGCACCATTCAAGTGAAATTTACTGTTATCGAACTTTTAACTTGGAATTCAAAGAATACTGGGACTGGCGTATATGCCCTCTCTCTGCCCCACTCCCTCACCCCAAACATTACCTCTTAAAATCTGTGAACCCCATAGTACTATTTTAAAATAATTATTATGTGATGTGTCTAGATTTTGTTGTTTTCCAGCAACCCGAGACTTTCTCAGTGACAGTGTTGGTACCCATCCAGTCGGTGCGGATACAGGACCACTGATTCATCAGTAATTGTCAAAAATCAAAATCTTTGTTTGAAAATAATCACCAACTCACATTTTCTAATTTGAATTGGTTCTCTATGATGAATTGCATTACAAAAGCAATGTTTGATGCAGAACAGGGAAAGACAAATCATGCATGGCATAGCATTTACTCAAGGTATCATTTCTATACAAAAAAATCATTAAAAATAAGCACACACAAAATTTACTATAGCACTGAAATACAACTAATTGGTCTCTAAATCGGATATGCAGTTAACTTTGTAAAAATATATGGCAAGTTTTACTGCATGCTGCCAACTGATCTAAAATATGTCCAACACTAAGAAAAGTGGTGCAGTCTAATGCACTTTGTTATTCCTCCAAAATGATGTCAGCTACAAAGTCAATGCATAAAGTCTATTGGTACTAGTTTTCTTAAGAGACTTACTGGAAGTATTTCAGATCAGGAAGCTACAGTGCTACAGCAAAGACTATACTTTTGACCATTTCTTAAAAAAAAAAAAAACAATGCCATAATATCTAATTTTGCAGACTAGCAATTATTTCAAAGAGCATTATTAAAGGTGAAGGTTTCTGCAACCTCAAGAAATATATCATTTACTGTCTTCTTTTGTCTGAGCTATGCAAAGTTCTTAATCCACATACATCAATGAAACACAAATACACAACGTTAAGTTTGCTTCATGCATAGCTCATGGGTTGGGTGTACTGCTGAACTATCATGGATCCACTTGCAGTTTTCACAAAATCATTTTTTAAAAACTTTCATGACAAGAATACACAAAAACAATATCATGACTTTCAGAGGCTTTGTAAATCCCACTATCCCTCCCTGCCGTAAGAACAAAATGTTAAAAGAAAAGAATTGATCAACTTTCACTGATGCATAGGACTGTGATGGAGACTTGGCTGAAGAAGCCATTTTGCGATTTCTGAAATTCTTACAAAACACTTCTTCAATTACTATAGTACTGTACCTAGTAAAAAATACATGAAACATATTGCAAATTGATTTGGAGAATGACATTAAATCTCACTGGCCCTATAATTCTTCGAATTGTTTACATGCCATTTTAGAAATAATCCCTGAGATTTACAGAATACATTTGTCTATCCCAATTTCCTTTCTATCAAATTAACCTACTCTTCAGCAAAAAATTCTGTTTAAGAAACTACAATTTACTTGGAGAAAATGGTGGTTGTTTCCTAAACTTGTGAAAATCAGTTCCCTTTTGAGGAGTGATCCTGATTGCTTCGCCATGTAAATCTTCCTCCACAAGTCTCATGTAAGCAGTGATGACATCAGCGACCCTGGCAGAGACAAATTAAATGGAAAGTTTAAGCCAACACTAATGTTCTTATGTGAAAGAGGAACCAAACCTACACAGAGTGGTGAAACTTCCATTCAAATCTGACATGTATTTCTTGAGATAACAGTGAATGAAGTCATTAGATTTGTGTTCCAAAGTGAGTTTGAGGGCAGCAGAGGTTTAACTTTCACACATTGAAAAGGAATGCTTTGTTTTCCTTTATTTCTTCAGACTATTGTGTTGACCTTGCATTTATTAGGGGTAGGTAAATGTTCACAACCTAAACAGAAAGAAATTTACATAACGTCACACAAAAAGCAAGTTTAGTCAAAACTCAAGTCCAAATTTTCTACGTTTATCTCATATTTTAGTATATGTAAACAATTAGTTTTTTGACTTGGGTTGGCCATTGCTAAGCTGAAGTCAAACGTAAACAAAATTAACTGTTATGTACATTCGACAGTTCACAGCATTTCCAGCACTTATTCTAAATAAGTGCACTATCACTTGTGGAATGGGTATTTTTCCTTGGGTTAGGGGCGATGCTACCCTAATCAAAATATTTGGGGAGCAAACATATTGTCTCCCAACTCCAATAATTCAGGCAGATTGATAAAAACAAATAGCAGAATAGACAAAATATAACATTGTGGGATACAGATGACTTTAGTCTGTTAGAGCTTCCAGAAAATATCAATTCGAGAGTATGTTTGTGGAAATATGAGTGTGCACAGGTATGCATGTTTTGTTGTGTGTATTTATATGCACTTGCATTCAAACATGTGGATTGCTTTATAGATGATTCTAGGACAAGATCTAGGACAAGTCTAGGACAAGATTTAGGGTTTGACAGGCCGTCAGAAAAATTTTGCCCTCCCCCAATCCACAAACCAGATCTACAGTATGTCCCTGTAGTCGGATTAACCAGACAGTCCATCCTTACCCTAATTGGGCAGCCAGAGACTAGTACATGGTCATGTTATGTCCATATTGCGGGTATGGGCTAATGGTACATAACAATATTTTCTAGTTTTTCAATGTTGACAAACAGATGGACAGATTGCCAGACAGACAGGCAGCCAGATGCATTTTACACCAAAAGGATACTTACGGAACTAATGACAAGCTCCTCTTAAATTCCTCAAAATCTTCAGGAGACAACTGAGGTGCACTTTTCTTGAGTATTGGTGTGTCAGCAAATGTTGGACAAACTATATTGATGCGAATGTTATCAGCATCAAAGGCAGGGTCTCCTCCTGGCATCTACCAATTAGACATAGAAAAGAAATGATTAGAGCAGTCAGAGGCCAGTCACCCCAAATTTATTTTGAAGCAACAGCTAAATTTCACAATTTTCTTGACATTTCTCTTCAAAGTATCAGTCATAATATTTCAGGACTTCAATATTGCATTTTCAAGATAAGCCAAGCAGTAATTTCCAGTAAATTTTGCATCTGAGGAGAAAAAATATTGCCATGTGACCCTCAGGAGCCAATCAAGAAACAGGACAGTCTATTACACTACTATACTCCAAGTTGGGGTGACTGCAATTCCCCTGTAAGTTAATTATTGCAAAAAAAAACCCAAACAAACAACAAAATTTTAGGAGTGAGCAGCCCTTCTCCTTCAACCCTCATAGGACAATTAGCAAAGATTATATCTACTGCATGGTGGCCACATTCCTCTGTTTTAACATAATTTGTAAACATGTGACATTTGACTGCAGAACACTGTGGCCTTATGAACTCATGTCAATTCTTATTTTGTATAGAGGAATCCGGACAGCAAGTGATGGTCTGATTTCAGTCGGCCATAACTGGGGTCCATTACCTTTTAATCTTTCGAGTTCCTTGCTTACCTGTATCATGAATGGTTGCACACTAAATTGTATCTAGATTCCATCGATTTCACTGAATATAGGGGTTTGAAACTCATGTAGACGATATATAAAGATGATTCAAGGCTGATGGACCCCACTAATGGCTGCTCACAGTCACTTAAAACAAGCGCTGATTGGATTCATCTATAGATTCCTCAAACAGTATCTTTATCGACATAATGCAAAAGTAAAATTAATCTGTCTAATTCTGTGTCCACTTTTATTGAAGAAAACCTTTTTTGCACACAAACACAATGGTCAGAAATAGTAAAAACCCAGATGGTATAGAGCACACGGTAGACATGGTGTATGTAAGCCATCTCTTCAGTCCTATGGATGTATAATGAAGTTTTGGCATTGACCGTCATGAAACTAGTAAAATAGCAACTCCATGCTAAAATCATGGGCTTTGATCACTGGTAAAATCAATACACATTTAATCCCAAAAAGTTGAGATCATTATGAGGTTAATTGCATTTACCGTGTCCATGCAACTAGCTGCAAATTTTCCAAGAATTTGCTCAGTCTTAAGCACCTATTTGTTGTTTTTATAGTTATTCCACGGAACACCTCTCATTTCCCCACATTCACAGAGTAGCATCTGACAAGGACATATTTAAAATGATAAATATACCAACAGTACCTTTAAGTGCCATAACTGCATGTCCGAAAAAAATATCCTTAGAACAATCTTGTCAGGAACTGTTCTCAGTACTAATTATATGCCCATTTAAGCATTTGAAAATGATAGCACTTTATCTCAGAATGTGCTGAAAGGGGTTGTAGCCCTCCAGTGCACTCTAAGTAATTTGTTTCCTTTTTTGCCAGCACTTATTTCAGGATTTGTAGTAAGTTGATATTTGAACCCCAAAGTTGTTAGGCTTCTTTTGTACCAGAATAGTAATCAAATCTGCTGCTCATTGAAGCAGCTAATAGGAGTAATGAACCAATGGTAAGGTACTATAATTGGGAACCGCAGTTTTTCCCTAAAAAACTGTGGTAGCCATGACGGATCTCATTAAAGGCTAATATCCCGTAATGTGCTGATCTCTTAAACTGTAACAGGAAACAGGGTAGTGGGGATAGTGGACCAGCATAGCATGGGAGTAAAGAAGGAGGAAGGAGGAAGGAGGGAGGGAGGGAGGGAGGGAGGGAGGGGGTTGCCAAGGACATTAGTTGCCCTTAAATGCAAAAAAAATGTCTACTAAATGTTTCACTTCAGGTTTGGCTGTTAATTAGCTATTAATCGCTACACAATCACAGCTGGGGTCAAAAGTTTCCGTCTGCACACTGAATTTTTACTTGAATCACTTTCATGCTAGAAATTTTTCAAAATGGTCATTGAGACCATTACTGTTTTCATGTTAATTTAACCAGAAAAATGTGGAGCTAAACTTACTGCAAGGCTTCTGGAATATGCAAGAACACCATGCTTAGCTGCTGCATAGACAGGTGAGTAAGGCACAAATAATATCCCTAGGGAAAAAAAGTATAAGAAAAGCCCATAAGACAAAATGATCTGTAAGGAACTTGCTTTATCATTTCCAAGGATTTCATTCCAAATTGTCTTTAATTCTCTTTGCTTTTTTTCTTGCTATTAACTGATCATCAACTTGATGACAGAGTTACAGCTGTGTATTGTATCTTTATGGTCACTACAATCAGAGCTCTAGCTTGCAGTACTTTGCTTTTGTCTGCTACAGCTAATCAGTCATCCTCAAGTTTCTTTGTCAAAGAAATAAATTTAACCCCAATAGATGACAGGGATACACAAATCTGATTGATCTCCTTATATAGACAACGCTGCAATTTTAACTGAATTAATCCATCGATAATTTCACCATGCCCCTATGTCTTTACAAATTGCACAGATCAAATCTTCAGCTGAAATACCATTTAATGGTCTGTCGCAGCGAGTCAGTTTCCAAACAATGTATTTCCTGTGAAACTGTTTGTGAAATAACTGAAATAGCTAACAGTATTTGTCTTTTTTTACAAGCTGTCGACCTTATACATTAACACCACATAGCTTTATGATGGCCTACAAACGATGAAGAGCACTGCATAAATGTTGGAGTATTTTGCCCCACTTGTATAATAAGCATGTTTCTGGAACACAAATAACCTCTATAATGCCATTTAGGACTTTAGGGACATTCTAGGTTTAACAATTCCTGAACTGAACTTAGGCAGCAGGTATGATATCGAACAAAGCAATCTGGTCAATGTAATACTTTTTATGTATAATATACAGTAACAGTTCATATTAAAGCTTATAGTTAGTATTTGGGCAATAAAAGTCCATCTAAGTTTAAATAATTGGGCACTACTATGTTAAAGTATGCATGCAGCCCCAGTGGACCCAAATGTGGAGCTTTAGTACACTTGTGAGATGAGGGGAGGATGGTTTATTGAAACCAATTAAAAAAAAATATCTGAAATAACTTAAGTGTTCCCTGCTGTTTCTTGCCACTGCAAAAATATGACCTTGGACACCTCTACCATTTATAAAGTCATTGACAACTTAGCAACTATAGAAATATTTACCTGCCATGGAGGACACATTTATCACCACACCCCCTTTACCACCAGTGTTTTTGTCCATATATTTCTTGGCTAGTAGAGTTCCTCTTATAACTGCAGACTTAAAAATAGAAAACAAAAATATTGAGCATCAAAATATTTTTGATTTTGTAAACTTACATGGTATAAAATAATTGTACAAACCTTAATACAAAACTCATGATATTGATGTGACATGACATCTTCTACAGATATGTTAGAAGGGTCTCTGTAGTGGTGATAATACATGTTTAGGAATACATATACTGTAAATTAATGCATTAAATTCGATAAAGAAATATGCAAGCAATTATCCCCCCTCCTTCGTGCACAAATACTTTTATGCATTTTTGAAAGGTTTTAGTCCCAGAAATCTTTCGTTCATGAAATAAGAAAGGTGCACTTTTCAAAGAATATATGAAACACCAAAGGCAAAGCATGGACTTCATTTCAGGTAGGGAAAAAAAAAATGTTGACATAATCTATGGGCCACACAAAGTTACAAACTACTGTAGGGTGTATGCCTCTAAATATACTCTTTCAAAAAATTATCTTACTTTAATACTTTGCAAATGTCACTGGAAATTAAATTACTGCACTCTGCCCCAACTACTACAGTCTTTCCAATTGTTTACTGTCAGCCATTATCTTATCAAAGACAAACTTTAATTACTTTAAAATGCGCCGGGTTTATAGATCTCGAAAGCACATATATCCCACGACTACTGCAGGCATACCAGTTACGAAATTCTCTTATTATTTATTGCCTCCACTTGGTGTTCCCAGGCTAAAATACAAAATACCAATCTACAGTATGTCCACAACAAGCTTCCTTACCAAATCTATATCCACAACTTTTTTCCAATCAGATTCATCTGCTATACCAGCGTTGTTACACACAACATCCAGCCGTTTGAAATGTTGCACTGTCTTTTCAAAAGCATCTTGTTGAAGAAGTTTGTAGAACAGAAATAAAACAAATAGAGACAATAAAATTTGATCA
The DNA here is from genome assembly GCA_037179385.1 of Holothuria scabra. Taxonomy (NCBI): domain Eukaryota; kingdom Metazoa; phylum Echinodermata; class Holothuroidea; order Aspidochirotida; family Holothuriidae; genus Holothuria; species Holothuria scabra. The sequence goes on along the minus strand of CM074182.1, from coordinate 26,565,123 downwards.
AAAATCAGTGTTGTAACAAGTCAAGACTTGAGTCAATTCCTCTCAAAATGATTGTGACTCTATTGAATTCAAGAGCAATTTCCCCATTGAAATAGTACAGTGACTCGAGTTAATGACTCGACTCCAGTCACTTAAAAGTTTGAAAACTGGTGACTCCAGTCACTTATCTAGTGATTCCATTACAACACTGTCCAAAATATTCATAATTATTATCGATCTTTGTCAGATTTTCTGAATGACATGAGGGCTAGAAAAAAAAACATTACTTGAGAAATTACTTAAAATATCTGCAAGGCTGAGAATGAGCAACACCCGAACTTTAATACAAGAGTGATCTGATGCCCCACACAATGCTCTCTTTATACTGGCTTGTTGGAACAAGCCAACAACATTCAGACTACAGGTAAACCTAGTTTTCTGAGAATAGTTTCAAATATTTATGATGTGCAAATTTTTAGGTTCATTGATTTCTACATTGCAAGGATCACTGAATACCATTTGTTTATAACAGTAAACAAACAAATAATACAGTTCAATTTTCCATTTGTACTGTAACTTGCCTCTGATACGGTAAACTTTCATATACCCAAGATACTTTCAATTCAAATTGGTTTTATACTAGCTTCAACAATACAAAAAGGGTTGGTGTGCTGTACATATAAACTAGAGTTGTAATTACCAAGTCATTTTTTGTGGCATGACAAATCAATCAAAGAACACACATACAGGGATTACAGAGACTGGAGTAAAGTTATGACTGGAGTCACTTTTATATTTTATTTTCAGGTTTCCATAGGGAGCATTCTCTGCGGGTAGGGTTTACTGTGATTCTATTAGTTTTTGCCATACATTAAGTGCAGGCAATAATGATACAATGCACAAAGGAACGGTATTAAAGTAGGAGATACTGTAAAAGGTAGTGAGGAGCAAAATTACACTGCACTTGCTGCAGTACTAATACATTTCTTTATTCATTCCAAACTACACTTTTACTTTTAGTTCAGTACAGACCATACTTACTCTCCATGTCAGAATCAGATGTCACATCTGCCTTATGATACATAATTCTCTCAGGTCCAAACTTATTAGAAAACTCATCAACAACAATCTTGCCATCTGAAATATCCACCAAGCTAACACCCTGTGAAAAATGAGAAACAAATGAGATTTGAAAATAAGGATATATACCTACTGTACACAGCTGAACTAATTGAAAAATGAACGTAAAGGACAACTTTTACGTAAATAACTGCTATTAAGGGAAGTCTTCCATAAACTGCTTATGTGTACCTCTCACTTCTGTAAGCCTTTTTCTCACCTGTCATAAATTTAAAATCTCCTTTGAAACTCAATCATACTAAATGTAACTCAATGCTCAATAAAGGTTAGATATATTTTATTGGAGGTAAAGAATATTTCTCTCATCAAAACTGAAATTTGAAATACACAGCAACATCTATTTTAATGTGAAATTTACTTAGTAACCGATATTGCACTTTCAAGTGTTTTTTATTTTTGAGTTCAAAAGAATACCATTTTGTAGACTTATGCTTTGAAGACATACAGTAGTTATCTAGGCTAAGCTAATTCCAATGAAACAGGGTATTGACTTCAGACTGTGAACAAGTTCTTCTTCAAAGTACAAGTTCTTCTTAAAAGTTACCTTGCTGGGTACCAACGCTGATGTTAAGAGAGTTGATGAATCATACAGTAGTACTCCCTACACTACTACTAAATTGTACAATCCTCAGTGGTGCTACCAGAATGTGGGGGGCACCATTTAAAGGCAGAGGATGATTTGTTGGGGGAGCAAAAACTTTTGTGAGCAGTATGAACCAAGCCCAAAGCACCGGTTCCTGCAGGTGGGGGTCCAGGGGGCAAAGCCACCAGAAGCTTTGAGGTTTTAGCCTATATCTCTGGATGAAAAGTTAAGTCCCTGGAGAGGTACAGTATACTGTAGTATTTGTTTTTATTTTCTGCATTAAACGTACTCAACTCCTAACTGACGTAATTTGGGGAAGCAAGTGGGAAGGAAAGGACAAAATCTGGGAGGGGGGGGGGGGAATGCCCCTTCTTGCAACCCATAGGACCACCACTGACTATCCTACACTTGTTTGCCAGGTCAGGCCTGTACGACCACATACAGTATTAGGTAGTTTCCACTTTCAGGAGATCGAAAAGCCCACACAGTCACCGTGGCAAAGAATAAACGTGTTAATTTTGATTTAAAAAAAAAAAGTGGACAATAGACAGTTTTCACACTGCACAAAGCTATAGTACAGCTAAAAGTTGAATCACACTCTAAACGATTAACCAGAAAGAACTTCATGTGATATGGAATTCAGTTGCTACTGTACTATTCTAACATGCAGTATTGTGGAGGTATACTAATTAATTTTAAAGTGTCCCTCAAGTCAAAATATTCAAAAACATAAGCAGCACTGTGAAAAATGAATTCTTACAGTTCAACTTCCATCTTCATAGGACATTCTTGAGCCAAGATATAAGCAGAGAAATTTACTCATTTAAGGCAAATTAGACCATCGCACAATAATTTGTGACTTTGTTGTTGTACAACTCATTACCTGCTTTGTTTTCCTTTAAAATTAAATATGTATTTCTGACCTTGAACACTTCCTATTTGCTTGCACAGCATGTTGCCCACAAAAGGTTTTAATTAATTACATCACCCCATAAGAGTCACCATGCTACTATATTGGAACAAGGAGCAGTAACTTTCAGAAAGACAAAGAAGGACAAAGATCGTAATTTGAGTAGTACAGCAATGACATCACAAATTGTTGTGATGTGTACCATTTTAATTTGAGTGAATAAACTTGAACGTGTTTATATCTTGGCTCAAGAATGTCCAATGAAAATGGGAGTTGGACCGTTAGAATTCAATTTTCATGCTATGCAATATATATTTTTGAATTTTATAACTTGAGGTATATTTGAACTTCTACAGTACACATAGAGCGTAATCTTCTCTATGAACTTGAGAACATAAAGCACTACAATATATGTTTGTGACATTCTTGGAACAAGGTTTCTTCATGAATCTGCACAATTTTTCAAGCTTCCAGCTTTGAGCAAGTATAAAGGTTGGTTATATTAATGCCAGCATTTTTAGACAACAAAGTTATGTAACCATGTGAATGGAAAATTGTTTCAAAAGGCACATACTGTATTGGAATACATAAAGTACAGTATCTGCAAACATTGATAATGATTGTTACACTTCACCAGTAGAGCACACATTGAGTAGGAGGCCTATACGGTATTGTAAAGTAGTTTCCAATGTTAAGAATTGCAGATTAATACAAAATACCCATGCAAACTTACCCGAGCACCCTTCTGGAGTAATGCTGCAGCAAAACCTTTTCCAAAACCACTTGCTCCCCCTGTTATCAGAGCAACGAGTCCTTGTACTTTCATGGTGGGATGAATGTGTGTTGAAGAGATGAGACAGTGTGGTTGGTTTGCTACCTCATAAATAATCTTAGGTAGCTGCCAAAATGAACAGAAGAAGAGACCTTTGAAATCCTTCTGTACACAGTTTAATGCTGAGCCTTGTAAATATGAATGAGGTACTGAATGCACAAGTACAGGTTATAGGAAAAATGATTACTGTACACATACAGAATGTACAGGAAGTCACAGTATCACTCTAGTGTGTAGTATGGTGCAATGTTTTTTTTCATTTTGAATGCAACACTTTACAGAAACTGTCAAGTCAGGGCAGCTGCCGCTTGACTGTCATGTAGGTTACAGGGAGGGAAAAGTGCATCAGAGCAGGCCCACCTCAGGGTTGGTGTCACAGGGGTGGCAACTGCCTCCTAATATGTAATAATAATATAATAATAATAATAATACAACAGTTCTTATATAGCGCCTTACACAAGAAGTCTCAAAGCGCTAAAATAAAAATACAACATTGTATATTTATAAGAAAATGTAAAAGGAGAAGGTAAAAAAGAAAATAAAAGAAGAAAAAGAGGCACTCAACTCATGCTTTGCCTCCTATCAAAATACCCTGGTGCTGCCCCTTCCAGGCGTGTGCACTGGCAATTTCACATATTTCTTGTAAGCTTTTCTTACTGTACATTTGCAGGTCCTTCATAGGATATGAATCACAATTTTGCCACAAGTACCACATTGCGCATAACAGCCCTTGTCACTGCAAAGTGCTTTGTTCACTCACCAAAAAAATTGTCACCAATGTACAGTATGTAATGTTCTGCTATAATCAATGATGATATGAACACTTTTACAACTTCTATGATTGAATTTGTTGAGCTCAAACTTTTATGTAAAAACTCTCTTACAGTATAATCATATAATGGCTTGATCACATTATGTCATTTTATACTGTACAGTAGACTCCAATTGCTGACAATTTCAAGGAAGATTTTGGAAAGATTGATTAATAATGAACACAACTAAACTATGCAAAGATTAGGTGTCATATAGCAATGGCAATGCTACAGGGGCAAGAGGTGGCAAGAGGTTGAATTTAAGTCAATGTGGATGTGAAAACATTTGTTTCTGTTAACAACATCTCACAGTTAGTGCCTTCCATTTAACAGCTCTATACAGCTAAACTGGCTCAGTCTGTGCCCAAACGGACCAGGCGCAATCCTCTTACCCCAAACTACCATCCTTGTAAGGATTTACCCAAATTCTCAATTGGGTCAGCTCTTTGATTGACAGCTAATTCAAACAATGCAAAGTACATGGTACCAAAGCTTATACTGTATTACACTGCATGTACTGTGCTGAGAGTGTTTTGAAATACACATTGAGCTTTTTATACTCATGACCCTGCCCCACTTTCACAGTTTGGGTCCTGGTTTGCTACTGTTATGAACAGTGTTGAAATTGTCATGTTTTGGGCACGGTTGAACACCTCCCAGGATGGAACTACAGTACTGTAGGGTTTTGCTACTGTGTCCACGGAATGGCTAAGGATGCAGTTTATGGTTGTGCTAAGGAAGTGTCTAGGTTTTGCAAGGGACAACTGCAATTATGTGACGGGTTTCCTATGGTGCCACCGGAGGCACTGCAGATTATCCATGGATATACGTGCCATTCTTCTTCTGTGATCGATCGTCTTCATTTTGTGCATGCACTTGGGTCTCTGATGCTGGAAAAAAATCAACGTTAAACTCCTGGACAAAAAAGAGGCCATGCTCATTTTCAACCTGCTCTATGTACTGTACTTTGCTGCATTCTGTATCTGTTGGGGTATTGGCTTTGTTGGCTTTGACTTCAATCAGTGCATCTGGGGGTGGCGAGGCAGATTGTTCAGCGGGGAATAATTTATCCAGTATCCCATCGCAATTTGCTACACAAACAGGCCAAACTGCTACACAAATGAAAAATTGATTAGCATTTTATTGTGTGAATAACCCTTGAATTTTCACAAACAATGTGTGAAAGACCTCAAAAATCTTCAAAATTGCTAAGCAAAATTTGAATGCTAAATTATTCCCTGATTCAGGGGCATCCGCCCTTTTACCTGCTCTGGTTGTGGCTGGCATTGTTTCTCTGTGTGCACTGTGATGTGAATACCTTGCAATCTCTATAGTGTGTGAATGGAGCAAATTATGCTGAAGGACGTGTCATGGGCCATGTGAGGAAAACCAAGTAGCCCTTTCGTAGCATTACCGTAGTATATCTGTATTATAAACATAGGCACCGTGACACAACCACAGCTAATCTGTTGCCTTTCCGTATATAGCCTTCAGTGATCAGACCATATGGTTATTGCCGGATATTCTACGGTTGTGCCACCGGCCCACCGTGCCTACAGTTGTTCTGAGATGCTTTACGTTTACCTATGATTGGTGAAGGAAAGAACAAAATTTCTGAACATGTCGAAAATTGAGCAACAGCAAAAAAAGGCTACAGAATCATGACGATGGATCCCAGTTGGAACCCCACAACCCTCTTTTTGGTTTCAATAAGGATAGTCATGAATGAGAACTGTGGACTTCAGGGATGTAGAACCATGGAAGTAAGACAGTGGCATCACCATGAAAAAATAAACTGAGAAATGTGTCTGGATGAGGATGAATCAGACAATTTTGGGAGGGACTTATGTAAGAAGTGGTAAGGAGAATTGCAACTGTTACTGTGTGAGAATCGGGCCTAAAGTTAAGTAATCTTAGCCCCACTACCTTCAGCTAAAATGAACAGCCCCTCGAGGTGGCCCAGTTGAGCCGAGTGACGTAATGTACGTCACATATCACCAGTTTAGAAACTGGCTGAGCCAATTGAGTTGGCTCGATCCGCAGCTAATAAATTAAACACGCACCAATTGTAAGTGCGGATGATGATAATGAAGACTCAATAAACCGTCCAAGGACTGGTGTACATGGAATTTGTATAGGCCTAGGGAGCAAATGTGCCACCGTCCATAACAGTCTTAGTCGCAAATACAGTAGCTACTTGCAAATGTGAAGGAAGAAAAATGAGTTACTTGCCTTGTCACCTTTTAACGCCCCGTTCCTTACCACAAGAAATCAGCTACTGTAGAACTTTTGAAGTTTGCTCAGATCGAAGCATGTGGGTTTGTGTCAGCGGGTCAGTGGATAACTGAACTCTCGACTGGCATAACTATTAGCCCGCGGGGCGGACGAAATTTTTTCGTCCAGGTCTTCGCAACGAAAAAATCACCTAGGGCGACCGACACAGAGGGGCTACGCAGGCTATGGAATGATGCGCCGTGTTTACATTTTGGTGTTGAACGCGAAAAGGTTAAAGTTAAAACGCCCTTTTCACTTTTGTAATACTGGTTTCCCTCAGTTTTCTAAATTGACAAAGGATTGGGAGACAGCGCTGAAATGTGCATTAATTTTGGACATGGTTAAATGACATTGACAAAAACGACGTTACTAAATACATGCCGACACTCCTTTGTATTTGCTTCATGGAAAATGGCCGGATTTGCCAGCGTGAAACTATATGAACCAAAATCCATGACGGATGTTACTGGTACACTTAGTCACAATAGAAAAATACAATAGAAAAATAAGGTAAGATCTAGGTTGGTCTTAAAGGTAAAGGGCAGTCCCCCAAATTAAGAAAAATCTTAGTAACACCCCGAATTCCACTTGTTTCTCTTCAAAGTATCTTTCATTACATTTTATGACTTAACTACTGCATATTCAAGCTTAGTTACATACAAGGTTCATTTGGAATGACTGCTTTTGCCCTTAAAATTCCACTCTGTATCCCTCTACTTGTCCTAAAATCCAGTTACACGTACTAATAATTTTACGAAAATCGAGATTATTAGAAGCCGACGAAATACTGTCACCGAACTTGTACTATTCAGTTTTGTACAAAGTCCTTTGTCACGATTGGCTCTTGAGAGTCATGTGACAACTACACTGTTAAAAATTTCTGTAAATTTACAGACTTTTTTTAACTTAAACTTTTTGTATTTTACTTTTAATAGGGATTTTCTGTATCTTTACAGACACTTTGTATTGCTACAATAAAAAAAGGTTGTTTAACATGTATTTTCTGTTTATTTGAAAAACCATTTCTGTCTGCTTTTTTAACCAAATTTTACTGCTTTGTAAAACTTTTTCTGTAAATTTACAGAAATTTTTAACAGTATTTTGTATTTTTCTGATTTCACATAAATATACTGTCATTTAACAAACATTCATTTTGTTTTAAAGCTGAAAAAGAAGCAAAAATAAGCCCAAACAAACAAACAAATAAGAAATAGCCAGAAAATTTTCAATATATAACATGCATCGTTCTGCGAAGTTTCAGTTAAAAAGGAAAACATTTTTGGCAAATTTATGGCCCTATTTGAAAATTAACTTACATTTATTATAAAAGCATACATAGTTATTACGTTCTTAGTTATAAATATCATACAACTGGTGTTTTGTCACACATTTTTAAGTAAAAAGAAATTGTAAGGCCCTAATTTCAGAGCACTGACAATTGGTATCCTGATTTCAACTCCTCGCCACAGGCGCTCATGCACTTGATCGAATTAAAAACGTTTCACAAATTTACTTGAAAGAGTCTGTAAATTTACCACTTTATGACGTATATCTCATTTTGCATAAATGGGTGGAGCTTATTTTGTAGGCATTTTCCTAACAAAAGGATTGCTGTTGCTTTGAATAATATCTTTTTTGGCGTTTTTTAATCAGGAAGTGATAAACTTATTGTTTACCTTGTCTGGAAATGTTTGCAACCAATGTATTTGCATTCTTTGTCATATTTATTTTAAAAACAATTATTATATTGTACAAAAAATGTGACTTTCCAATTACAAATTTCCTAGAGATAGCAGTCTACTTGACAACAATATGACAACAAAGCATCCTCATTGTGTTTTGATTGAAAACAACTTCGTAACGACACATTGATACACGTTGATAAGCAAATACCTGATCTACGTAATGGTGAAGTGTATGTTACGTAATAACATATGAAAGGAAAAAAAGCGATAGTATCATAAATAATAAAACGCTGAGAATGAAAACAGTAGGCTGTAAATTCACATAAAATTAAGGTAAAAAAAAAAACCAGAACAATTCTGTAATTCGATTTTACAGTAGACATTTATAAACTAATTTACATGCAAAAACTGTAAAGAAAAAACAAACACTTAATGTTTTTTCATGATTACAGTCTGGCTGTAAAAAAAACATTATTTGGTTGGAAAAAAATTTGCCATAAAAATTATGTAAATTTACAGAGAAATTTTTAACAGTGTAATATTTCTCCTCAGTGAAAATTGCAGTTAACTTGCTGGTTAGTTTTGGGAAATATGCAAAAATGAGGCCCTTATAGATTTTGAAGATGCTTTGAAAAAATATACGAAGAAAATTGTGTGATTTAGTTGTTGCTTCAATATAAGTTTGGAGTGACTGCTTTTGTCCTTTGATGTAATTTTTTAAATTATCGAGGTCAAACAAATTCCCAAGCTTTGCAGCTATCACAATGTTTGACACGGAACCCGCGGATACTTTGTTGGGACGGATCAGGTCCTGACTGATCCAGTTTACCGGCCTTTGAGAGGGTGTGTCCTACTGTATCTCTCTTAAAGTGCTTATCCTCTCACCAAAACTTCAGTTTTTGTAGACAGAAATTCTCAATTGGTTTAGCTCTTTCATATTGACAACTAGTTCGAAAAATAATTAGTACCATAGCCGGTATTAAACATTTTGTACTGTACTGAGAGTACAGTACGTCTCTGCACGTCACACAGTGTGCAGCTAGGAATCTATGTCAATCAAGCCAAGTGAAAATTGTTCACCTTCAGACGCCGACCCAAGGGGAGTGGGCGATTCCGGTCTAAGTCCCAATTTTTCGCGTGCATCGAGGATAATGATCTACTCTAAAATAAGCATATTTTTGAATCTAGGAAAACGTTCGCCCGTTTTTTTCACAGTGGCGTAGCCAGAAGGGTTTTTTTTTTGCGGGGGGGGGGGGGCTAGGTAACAAGTGGGAGGGGGCTGGTACCTCCGAAGGTCAGGCACGGCAAGACTATCTAAGCGGAGCGCCACCATCAGTTGGCGCGGAGCGTTCAAGAAAATTTTGGGCTTTAAAACCCCTCCAGATGGCCGGAAACGGCACTTCCCATGTGCTTTAAGCTGGATGTGCATGTACCCAGCCTTGAAATACGAATCTCATGTCTGCGACTTCTCAAATAATGAGAATAAAAAATCAATCTATGAAAAATGGTAATACATACACTTTTAGGGCACATCTGATCTGTGGCCTGGGGGATGAGAATAAAGGGAACCGGCATCTCTCTTTCCCTTGCGAAAAATTGTAAACTTCAGAAGGACGTAGATCGCAAATGCGGCAATATTTGAATCTAAGCGGAGCGCCACCATCAGTTGGCGCGGAGCGTTCAAGAAACTTTTGGGCTTTAAAACCCCTCCAGATGGCCGGAAACGGCACTTTCCACGTGTTTTAAACTGGATGTACCCAGCCGAAACTGCGGCAATATTTGAATGGATTTCAGCTTACCTAAGGCAGTACCTTACCCTTTAACAGGATAACCAAAAGTAGTTGTGCCCCCCTCTGAGAAACTTTCTTTGCGTTAGATTTCCTAGATGCAAAATGGTGCTACGTTTGGCAAAACTTTAAACTGATTATAGGCCTAAGTTTTAGGATTTTCCCTTTTTGGGGAGCATGAAAAATATCAAAATATTTTTAGTTTTTGTTGAGATTTTACAGGAGACATACATACTACCAAAGAAACAATGTGCAAAATGGTGCAGTATTTGTCCATCGGTACATTACTTAGTCAAAATTAAAATACTACGAATAAATCTCTTAAAATAATTGAACCGCAAAGCAGAAGTATGGATCATGTGGGGAACACATGAAATCAGGACCCTGTGGACATTTTACCCCCGGACGCCAGTGCCAACTAGTAAAAAGAGGGCTTGTCGAAAAAAATCGTCCTACTGTGGCACTTGTCATGGGCAGGAGTGAGGCACGACATAAGCCTACTTGTTAAGGATGGGAGGTAAGAATTATCCGGAGGCAGTAACTTACCCTTTCCTGCTTACGGCATATTTTGTGTATGATAAAGTATAGGAATGGTCGTGTAAGAGTGGTCTCCAGGGTACGATTACCTTATTTTCAGGAAATCAATCCGCCATCCGAAAGGCAGAAAGGTCTTAACCTAACAAAGCCACATTAAAGTTTGTCGTCGAGACTTTCGTTTCATCTAGCTTCTAAGTGAAATGCAATAAACGACATTGCAGATCACAAACGGTATCCAATTTAGTGAAAGTAGGCATTTTGAAGTTATTACTCGATTTCATACGTGCGCACAAAGTGTGTTTTACACACATTCATCTTTTTTTTTTAATTTTTACACATTTTATTTATTTACTGTTTTGAAGGAAATACTTCAAAGTTTATTTCCGTTCAAACATTTATTTTTTTCTTACTTTATTAGGACGCAAAAAAATCTGGGGGGGGGGCTGAAGAAAATGTAGGGGCCTAGGCCCCCCTGGCGCCCCCCCCCCCCGTGGCTACACCACTGGTTGGACACAAATTGAGGGGTAGCATTTTCCAGCCACACCACACCCTTTTTGTCACTAAAATAAAAGCAAATTAGCACACATGAATCCAGGAGAATATTCAGCGGTACTTATATTCATGCTCCACCTTTTTAACTCGAACACAAATATATACGGTATAAACGAACTTCGTAAGATAATCAGTCAGTGTGAGTTTCCATTCGACTTCCTGCTGTCACTTGCATTCGCCGCAGCAATAATTTAAGGATATTTACTGGTCATGGGTGATGTCGAACTCTGCTCTCACAGACGCGAGTTATGCGTTCGTCACACCACCGCAGGGGTCAAACGATGTGTAGAAATCGGCTGGACGCAGAGGATTTTCGTCCATGGTCACCGATGTCTTCGTTGTGGTCATATTGCCCCGGTCACCGCTAGGGTTCCGCCAGATGACCGGCAAATGGTTTCTCGATCAATTTTTTTTTTCGGCCGGTGCCCTTTTAACGTATTCAGATCACCTCCCGGACACATACAGGGCATCGGCATATATCCGTCGGGACATCGGCCGGCACCCGGTCGATTTTATTCCGTCTGCCGGTCCCCGCAGTTCCCTGTCCTGCAGACGACAGGGTGGCGGTCAGGCATTTTACGATCCCCCTTCATATCGCGCAATGTTCGGTCGGTTGCCCACGATACATCCGGCACATTACCGCGTGACCACCCCGCGATCTCCGTTTTCAATTTCTAGACACTTCTAGCTATTAAATTCTAAATTTTCATTACATTTACAAAAAGGGGAAAATGTTTTTAAAATTAAGTTTCTTTCTGAAACACCGTCTTTGTAGTATTCCCCTGACACCACGGCCACCCCTCACACACACCGCACACACACACACACACACACACGCACACACACACATGTTATTTTAGGCTGATTCGTTCAATCTGATTTGGGTAAATACCACAAATGATAATATCCCAGTACTGAAATTCAACATTCACGAAAACTGCAGCGCTTTATCTTCTATCTCAAGGAACGCATAGCATGACAACCATTATCTTTCTCAAATAGGGCTTTTTCAAGTTTCCCTTCAAAATTTAGCTATTTTGTTGGTATTAACAAATTCAAAGTACACCGCGACCGCTCACCACGTACTCAGCCAGTTCTACACAGACTTCCCCCTCAACGTTTTCTATTTTTTTTCAAAAGACATAGGAAAGTGCTAAGGTTTGGTTTGTTTCTTGTATACCCATGTGAATTGTGCTGCATGAACTAATTTTCATGTTATCTGAGTCTATAGGCACTGATAAATCTACCGACACTCACACATATTTACTGCGATGTGTTATCTCTGTGATCCACATGAGAGTACTACCTCCGAGGAAGTACTTCCATGCTCTGAAACTTTCCAATAACAACTGGGCGTTTGGCACTGGCATCTATCGATAAAATTCGCCGACGAGACATACTGTATGGTATTAGCTTTAAATAAAATCTCAGGTCGACATTTGTCATAAAAAAACGACTGGTTACTCTCTGGAATGTGTAGATATAGTTTTCTTTCAACATGGACAAAGTACTTTTGTAGTTGTGCTTTGTAGTTTGAGGAAATATATATTCCGGTCGACATCTCATTCAGCAACAAATTCCATGCAACCTCATCAGCAGCTTCCTCTATGGGTTTTGTTTGGCTGTTCTGGTTTGACTGGTACACGCCCATCGAAGTATGAGAGGGACACTCATTAAGCATAAAAGTGAGTTAAACCGAAACACGTAAGATGGGGATCCAAGCGTATCTCGGATAAACCCTATAAAACAAAAAATGATTGAAGAAATCACAAGTAAATACCAGGCACTGTCATTTGGGTCAGTTAAAATCAAATCTTATTAACAAGCCAACCTGTCACACTTATTGTGTCAGATTATGTCTAAAAGTTTCCATCATAAACCTCCCAAAGCGTTACAGTCTGTGGAAGCAGGTGCATTGTTCGGGTTTTCGCTTAATGTAGTACTCGGGGTTGTGTTTTAAGGTCTAGCTAATTTTGATTTGCGATGTTTGTACTATTACACACCCAGTGAATACTTTTTTTGATTGGGCACACCCTTTAATTTTGTCGTAATTTATGGGAATTGATGTCTATAATAAAAAATGTGCTTTTCACCCCAAATTTACAAAATTTAAAGGATTAATACTTCTGGCCACAAGTATATCGAAACGGCTAAACGCGTTTCTGGTAGCTGCATGTCATTGGTAGAATGAGGAAAAGAGTTGGTTCTATTTGGATCTATAATTTTTTATCGTAAACCGCGTTTGTGTGACATGAAATGCCGCATTATTTTAGGGAAATCCCCACAAATAATGACGTCATAAAATTTTGAAATCGTCAAAAATTATGTATTTCGAATAAAAATCGTCGTTTCATGGGCTACTTTCACCTAGGCATATCTTTTCGAAGCATAACTGATTAAGCTTACCTCAAGTTAGAACAATTTAGAAATTTTGGTGTAAAATGAGCAAATGATCGTTTTTGTACAAAATTTTTGCCAATGAAGTTAAACAAATGTGGGTTTAATTTGGCCCAAATGAGGTTAAAATTTGCCCCGAAAGTCTATTCAGCAGTAGGTGGAAACTTAGATGCATGGGTAATTATGTGTTTGGTGTTTGTTTTACAATAACCTACGAAGAAAGGCATTTCACTGTAAGTCTTACTACATCAAAGTTTTGAAAATGCGATGATTAGCATTTCTAGTTAGTCTTTTAACTTATGGAACTCAAGCTTTTACCCAAATGTCACAAGTTTAGCACCTTGTTAATCGGTTCACCCATATATTTCTCATGAGAGCATATGTGATCACCCATGTATTTCTCATGAGCAAGGTCACTTCCACAGTCAAATACGAAATATTGCAATGGCTTTTAAAGGCAGTCATTCGTCACCCCAAACTACAGTTTCAGTATACATATATCAAAACTCTCAATTGGTACAGCTCTTTGATTGGCATCACATTCAGACAATGCATCATAGCTAAATTACACAGCATGGGCACTGAGAGTGTACGTCTTGATTACACATTATGGACTTGTATGGCCACTGGGACAAGCCATGAAGCAATAAACTAGGATTGTGTCTGGATAAAGATGAGTTTTAGATAAATGTGGGAGGGGCTAGAAGTAAGTAGGATGGGAGAACTGGAACTGTTTGGGATGATGAAAATATGCCTTTAAAGGTATCGTACCTGATATTAAGCCTCCAAGTTGTAGGACGATTCCATCTTGAAAGTAAGTGATCACAGCGGCTTCTTCAAAATGTCGTTTGCAAACCATTAAAGGTAACAGACCAAATATACCGGAGCTTTTAATCGCCTGACACAATCCGCTTACAAAAGTCAAGAAAGCTAATGAATTCAAATCTTTTACCACGGTGCAGCCAAAAAGACAAATACCATTTATAGTGAATGGAATCAGACAGCTCGTATATGCGTTCATCTTGTCAAAATGGAACAAGAAAACAGCAACCACCTTGCCAAGAAATCCACCGATACCTCCACAAGTCGACAAAAGGACGGCTTGGTTTGGACTCAGCCCAACAGAAGTCCCCAAGGAGACCAGAAAAAGTGCCCATGATATATAAATGTACAGCATTAAACTTTCAAGAACCATATATATGATTATATTATCGTGTACAAACACGGTCGGAAATGAGAATACGTGCTTTTCTAAAAAGCCGACAATCCTTGATCTGTTTTCCTCGCTGTCCTGAAAGTCGCGTCGTTTGGCAAGCTTCGGACAATCTTCATTGTTTGATATCAATGCAACGTCTGCGGGAAAAGGTCCCTGTTTCACCTGTTTCTGGGCTACACCAACGGCTATCATATTCCACAAGATCGCTCCAAAAATAATGAGCCCATCCTCCTTACCAAGAGCATCAACCAAATATTGCAAAAGAGGGGGTAAGACTGCTAAACCGATGAACTCAAACAGGCCCGTTATGGACAGCATCAAAGGAAATTGTTTTCCAAAATGATCTTGCATGTTGATAAATCCCGTGAAAGAAATCAAACCGAACCCAAGTCCTGTTAAAGAAATAACGTTAGAAGGTGTTGGTACTTATTCTTTCATTCAACTCGCGCTCGGTTTTAATGTGGTTTCAAAGAAAATTGTTTTTCGTCTTTTTATATAAAATATTGTCGCTTTGGATGTACAAGGTCAAGCAATGGTGGACCTGTGTATTGGCAAACTGGGATATGCGTTATTCTCCTGGTGGTCACTGCTATCACTGGACGCTTGCGTCCGAGTGGATCGCTTCTATTAATCCTCCGATCCAGCGTGCAATACTATCGTGCCAAGTTTTACCCCGTCACAGAGTTAGGTGCAGGGACGTCGATTTGGGGGGAGGGGGGATGGGGGAACATGGCCCCCACTTTTTGGAGTGGAGGGGACCATAAGGTAAAAGTCCCTCCCCCCCCTTTTTGTGACGTGAAACTTAAAATTTAGGTACTATACCAAAAAGACTATACATGTAGATTATGAAAGGTGTCCCCTACTGATTACGATCAACTAGCTTTCTGTATCAATAATTCCACTTGATTACTTTGCAAATCCCCAAAATTTTCGCGCGCTCCGCGCGCTTTCAGTCTCATTAATGTTCTTTTTTCACTTGCATATCAAACATGCATTATTCATCGGTCTCTACGATTATGTCGAGTGTTCGTGTGTATAGGGCAGCAGGTGTGGTTATGAAGGAGCACAATATTTAGGAATATGAAGAAGATGAATCGTCCCCTACTATGTTTTAATGAAATCTGTGGTCTTAAGTGAATGACCAGCCTGGCAGGCTGAAATTGGCAAACACATTTTAAGGAAACTGAAAATGTCTCGGTGAACAGTCTGCATGCAACTTTTTTTTAGAAAAATGTATGATTTCTAATGCAAAATTTCGACACGCTCACATCATTCCTTTGTATAGCGATTCGACCATTTCGTATTTAGACCATTATCAGAGAAGTAAAATCACACTGACGTTTGCTAGATAAGAGACTTCAATCAGGAATTAGAGGTACCCTCCATCATGTCTGCAGATAGTGTATGATGAAGTGTCGTTCGAAAAAACATATTTTAATGTTTTTTGTATCAACAATCTTACACCCGGTGTAAGGCCTATCGGTCCGGTAGGCCTATGCAACGGTGTCTCAGTAGCACCGTAGCAGTGGGTACCATTCCCCCACCCCTCCGATCTGTGATTTTCCCGTAGTAGATTGAAGTGCGCTTTTGATCAAGTAATGGATTTATTTTACCTTCTTTCCATTTCAAATGGTTCCTTACTATTAGAAATTTTGCACAAATCTTTCGCAAACTATGACAATTTTCGTTGTGATTATAATTACTAATACCCGGTATTTAAATTGACGGTATAGTCCGTTAAAGTAATTACCCACACTCTCAAGTTCATGTTCTGAAAACTTTGGAGTAACTCAAAATATTGGAACATTTAGCACCATTTTGCATCTGGGCCCCTTCTCTTATAGACACCCAGTGGCGTTGCTAAAGCAGGCAGGCGGCTCTAAAAAATGAAGAAATCGGAAATTTGCTATTTGTGAAACAAGTCTTCTGTGTGGTTTTGACAACTCATGAAATTCCGAAATCTCCCCGTTAGAAGCTCCACATTTGTCATTATTTGTCTCAAAGAAGCAAAATTTTCCGCGCGCTTGGCCCGCCACAAACGATTCCCAAGCAGAAGTGCTCACTCATACCTTGAGTAAAATTTTCCGAGCTCTGTACTTTGTAAGTGAAAAAAACGGAAATTTGCTATATGTGACACCAGACCATCAAGTGACATCAGTAACTACAATGCTATTTTCGTGATTTACTTTCATAAAATTTAAAATTTTCTCTACTATAAGTTCTTGACTCAAAAAATTTCGTCAGAAAGCCTCACTTCGTAGGGGTGGATAACATTATGTAACGATCTTTGGTCGCCGTTCAATCTCAGACTTGCCAATAGCAAATGCAAATTCTTCAGTAATCCCCTAACTTTTTCAAATTTTCTTACAGAAAACCCAGAATCCAAACTTTTCTGCAATACAAGCTCCATATTTTCAAATATTTGTAAAATGGCAAAAATTCCAGCGCGCCTCGCGCGCTGCAAATTACGGCCCTAGTAGAGTGGTGTTCACCTCAAAAAATCGTAAAATCTGGATGCTTGCCCACCCCCCTCCCCGTCCCGAAAAAAATGTCTAGCTACGCCGCTGTACACACCTTACCAGGACAGGAGAAATAATTAGGCCAGATGCCCCCCCCCCCCACTTTGAAGACCAAATCGACGCCCCTGTTTAGGTTACGCTTCCAAAACCCCGCCGTTTTAATTCTTGCCAGGACAGTTTTTCCACTTGTTTAGTTCACTATTTGCCTACAGCCTTGTATAGCTTACTATTTACTTTATTACTAAAAACCAGAACGCCAAAGGGCTTAGTGATTCCTTGTCGCTGAAATTTAAGTCTGTGTTTTCTTTAATTGACAGTGCTCCGTAAAGTTTTTCAAATTGACAGTGCTCCGTAATGTACCCACAAAGTGTAAATGAAAGGCATCCAAGCTTCCTACATTGAAGTTCCAGATGACATTTGACCACCTAGAACTAGGGTTCTGGTCACTATATCGCATCCACATCTTATGTGTGAAATTTTGCAGTATCCAATACTCCAATCATGAGAAATTGTGCAAACATGGTATTGAGACTTTGACCCCTTATGAGCCCAAATGACATTTATCCTCCACCAAAAACAAGAGAATTCTGCTCCTCACCATATTGCATCCACATAACATTCATTAAATCTATCGAAGCTTCCCACCATCAGATATAGTATAAAAAAGAATTTTAGACTTTGTCCACTGGTGACCCCAAATTACCTTTGACCTCCACCAAAACAACGGACTTTTCTCCCTTCGTATCATGCATCCGCATACCAAGTATGAACTCTGTTCAAGCTTCCTTAATTCAGATATCATATAAACAAGGTTTTCAGAATTGAATGACGGGTGACCCGACATGACCTTTGACCTCCGCCAAAAACTATAGGGATCATTTATTCACTATGCACCATCCACATGTCAAGTATGAGGACCCTACAAGTTACCTTTCTTGTAATACTTTGCAAATAAGCTTGTCAGACTTTGACACTGCTGAACCCAAATGATCTGTGACATTCACGAAAATCAATACGGATCATCTACTCAATACGGCCAACCCACACACCAGGTACAAGCTTAGTCACATCTATCTTTCTTGAGATACCGCGTGTTTACCAGGTTTTGAACTTTTGACCTCTTGTGACCCCAAATGACCTTCACAAAAATCGATAGGGATCCTCTAGTGAGGGTAACCCTTCCGTCGAGGTGACCCTGCCTTGTTCATGCACCTCGACGTCAGGGACCAGATAGCGACAAAAGTGGCTTCTCCAACCCAAAAAGTTTGGTTCGCCAATCAGGAACGAGAACGCTCATTTTATATGAATATTCATATTGAATGGGGAGCACTAATGGGGAGCGCTAATGGAATAAGACTTTGTTTTTGATCAAACAACGTAATTTTTCGTTGAATATAATTCTAGTTGAGATGTAAAGCACATAAAATATGACTGCGTACGCTTCAAACCTGTTTGAATGTCTTAAGTTAGAATGATCGTGGATAACTTTTGAACATATTTGGGACAGACCTGTTCAGAATGTCAAAAGTCATACGGCATTGGTATCCGTATGCCTGCGGCTTAAAAATAGCACTGATCTCAAGATGACCAATGATACCATGGCTGTGTAACGACCGGTGACCCGACATGACCTTTGACCTCCACCAAAAACTATAGGGGTCATTTATTCACTATGCACCATCCACATATGCCAAGTATAAGGATCCTACAACTAAACTTGCCTTTCGTGTAATACTGTGCAAACAAAATGTGTCAGACTGTGACCTCTGCTGACCTCAAATGACCTTTGAACTACACAAAAATAGATAGGGATTATCTACTCAATACAGCCAACCTACACACCAAATATGAACATAATCACGTGTACCCTTCTTGAGATACCGTGTTTACAAGCAACTTCAAAGGAATTTACCATTTGACTTCTCGTGACCCCAAATGACCTTTGAACTCCACGAAAATCAATAGGAATCATTAACCCAATATGGCCAACCTCCACACCAAATATGATCATAGTCACATGCACATTTCTTGAGATATCGTATTTACGAGCTTTTGACCTCTCGTGACCCCAAATGACCTTTGATCTCCTCCAAAAACAATAGGTATCATTCACTTAATATGGCCAACCCACAAACCAAATATGAAATAAGTCACACTTACCCTTCTTGAGATACCGTGTTTACATGCAATTTTTTAGGAATTTATCAATTGACTTTTCGTGACCCCAAATGACCTTTGACCTCCACCAAAATCGATAGGGATCATCTAGTTTCAGGTAACTGTTTCGTCGAGGTGACCCTGCCTTGTTCATGCACCTTGACGTCAGGGACCAGATAGCGTCGAAGCCACTGGAGATGATATGAAGAGAAGCGGAAATGCGAAAGTATTAGCGCCGCTCGAAATTACGTAGTTCGATCTTCTCAATGTAAAAATTTTCTGCCAACTCAACTTCCATGCATTGTGTAAGAAAGGCATCTGTCAAGCAGGTAAAATATCGTTTCCGCGGCACATTTTAGCATTTGCGCATGCGCATTTTAAGCGGAATCGTGTCAATGG
This sequence comes from Holothuria scabra, assembly GCA_037179385.1. Classification (NCBI taxonomy): domain Eukaryota; kingdom Metazoa; phylum Echinodermata; class Holothuroidea; order Aspidochirotida; family Holothuriidae; genus Holothuria; species Holothuria scabra. The sequence continues at coordinate 26,545,344 of CM074182.1, read as the reverse complement.
ATTTTAGCGGCTCATCAGGGTGTTAAACAAGCGGAGATTTTTTATGGTGTTGTCGTGGAGTCAGTGCCAATTTACACCTGCGTAGCGGGTTTTAAGTCTGGGACTTTACTATGAATGATCAAACCAAGTGGTGAAGGGAGTCAATGGAAATGGGTAACGGGTTTTCTTCCTTCGAGAACAAGACTTTTTGTCATTTTCAAATACTATGATTATTGATAGTGAAATCAGAAACATGGTCGAAAATTCCGCTAAAGTAAATAGTCAAAAGAACTGCCTGGCAGAAGAGCAATGCTGTTATGTTGGGCAACAATGTATTGATATGGATCTATCGCACTGAAAAAAAATTCATATGCCAAGCCAAAGCAGAAGGCACATATTACGTGACGAACTGAGTAAATCCAACAATCGAAACTGTAGGCTTCGGTTATGAGTCAAAACTGGAAAAAGGCCGTCACCGGCTAGACTTGAACCAATTGGTTAGAAACCGGGACCGAAAACTTTAACTCACTAACTAACCGACCGACCGACCGACCGACCGATCGACCAACCGACCGACCCACCGACTACAGTTCAACGAACATGTTGTAGTTGCAGAAGAGACAATTTCTTGGCTCAAGAGCGTTTGCAAAGGAGGGAAACAGAGATGAAGCAGGAGTTATACGAGGAGTAAAAGAGCCAAAAATTGCTACCTGAATCTAGTGGCTGAAATTCCCTCGTGTTTGCTAATAAATGGTCGCTGTTTATCATGGGTTACTGAACAATACGCCACATCAACTGCGTACAGTAAAACAAAAAATGTAGTTTGAGTCATTTTTCAGAAATGTAAAAAAACGACGTGATTTGAAAACCTATAGCTGCATACCATGTGCGCAAACATTTATTCCAAGTAAAGAATAAGCATGCTACATTGCAATTTTAAAGGGGCTCATTGAGTTGATATCGATAACTTAATGAGAGTGTTGACACATGACAATGCTTATAGTTAGCATAATTATTCCAAGTTTCATATCCAATAGTTACGGAAAAGGTTAATCTTTTGAAATTTGTGAGGTCATGACTTGTAACGGGCTTGTGCATTATTCAGTGTCTGGTCACGAATTGTTCAAACCCAATTCCACCGTTAAAGGGCCAAACCTCTCACCCCAAACTGCAATTTTGGAACCCGGGTACCGAAATTCTCAATTGGCTCAGCTCTTTGATTGACAGCTAATTCAAACAATGCAGAGTACCAAAGCTTATGTTACACAGCATGAATGGTACTGAGAGTGTTTTGATTATATCAATTGACTTTGTCTATACTCACCTAGAAGCAATAAACTGAGATTGTATCTGGATGAGGATGAATTTCAGACAATTGTGGGAGGGGCTTAAGTAAGAAGGTTAGGAGAATTGGTACTGTTTGAGGTGAGAGAACCGGTCCTTTAAGTACTCATTCTTAAATCATTTATTTGTTCGAGGGTATGGGGATTGCCTAGGTTTGACTATTTGTCATTGGCATGTGAAGAAATCTTTATCAACCACCTCGATGAACCGCTTTAAATGTAAGTAACGGTAGAGTTTCTTTTTTTGCAGTTGCCCGTAACTCAGTGGAATCATAGTCTAGGGAGGGAAAACACTCACCTGAAGCAATATAGGCTGCAAAAAGGTGCCACAAAGATGTCAACCAAAGTCCACAGCTGACGTAACTTAACCCCACCAAGAAACCTCCAACCGCAGCTACCTGCCGTTTCGTAAATACTTTCAGCAACGCCGAGATCACAGGGGCTGTATATTTAAAATATCAGCAATGAAGAGTTACATTTTCATTTTGACAATTTATTCTCATGATGTACGTCAAATGCCAAACCTTAATATCATAACGATCTTCCCTGTCCATAAGAAATCCTATGCGACGTACATCCCTGCTTTGGCCAAAAACAGCGAAGATGAAATTTCTAGCCGTGTTTGTAATATTAGCCCCACTGAACGCTCTGCTGCACATAGGCCTATTGGTTCTGAAATAACTAGGTACTACTTTCCGAGGGCAATTGGAGACAAACGATAGTGTACACACACTATACGACAGTATAAACAAAGTGCAATATGGTTATTTCAATTGAGCAGTATTGATATGGGTATTTAACACACATGCTGACTTGGTCAATTAATTACATCCTACCATTAATTTCCCCAAACTCCTGGGATGGGGATCTATGAGCCCCGCTACTTACCTCCTATTTACACCTGTAATCCTACCAACCAGAAACTAGACTCGGGTAAACTAATAACACAGGGATACTGAGGACGCCCTCACTTGGAGGGCAGCCCCTTCTTTCTTACATTCAGACAGCAATTCAAATGCAACTGGGATTACTAATCCTGCTGGCAGTTCCTGTGATAGCTAACTTACAATCAAATATCTAGTTATCACAACTTCAGCTGTTCAATGACAGACGAGTGTTTCATTGCATTAGAGAATTCCGCCCCTTGGACGGTGGACATTAAGACCTACACTTTGAACTTGATTTCCTATTATAGTAGCGCAGTGCTTTTTTTTGCGGTCAACCTTAAGGCAATTGGTATCCAACTAAAAAAAAAATCTTAAGGACTAATTTATATATATATGTATAATGTGACAGTAGAATTGAATCCAGTGGCTTAACTTGTTGCCAAATAAATCTCGAACCATGAAAATCGGTACACTAATTTAGTGAAGTTTTGCAAGAAAATGAAATAAAAATGCGGAAAAAGAATTAAAAATTTTCAGACCAATCTGTCAAATTATTGATATTTGGGACAATTGCATATTAAGTTGGTACTTCCAAAATTAACGAAAACGTGTAATAATTACAAACGAGCATCATTTCTTGATTTTCAGCAGTAAGGTACACCCTTATAGCCATTGTTTGGGTTGTGGACACCTGATAGAAATCTTAAGGTCAGTTGGTTATTTGCAGTTTTCTATCGTAAAAGATCGGCCAAGTCATGACGTCCAGTTTCAACAGTTCAAGGGGATGAATTTTCTCATGAGCTCAATTTTCCCTAATGTGATTTTCAAACAGACTTACCACATAAAAAAGCCAGCCCATTCTGTACTGCGAACGCCCAAGCAACCATTGAGTGGTTGGTACCAATATGATGTACCATATCTTCAAGTAAAACTCCATTCGCTTTCATGCAGCCGTGATAAAAGAACAATCTTGCTGCCCAAGCTGCAAGGACAATCCACTTATCCATAAGGTGATTTTCGTCAGACAAAGCACGTACACTAAATACTTAAGGCGAAATACACAAGTTCTAAAAAAGCTTGGTCGATATTTGAAATTTTATTATCCAGTTGCAGGTTTTACATATTGTTAAACCTTTTGTAATATGATCTACCTACCTCTACTTATTTCATTGGATTCTTTTGGAAAGTTTGACAATGTGACAAAATCATGAAATTTATGCCAGCAACACTTACCAATCTTTCCAGTGGATACACTTTCCAATGAAAAATATATCTTGATTTACTGCATGATATAGATAGCTGAATTATGCTTCCATTCAGATACTACTTAAGAATATTAAAACATGTAAAGTTAGATGAGGTTTTGCGTTTTGATTTCTAACCAACTATCGTAAGTAAAACAGGGAAATAAATTTGTTGTTTTATCATGTAATGAATATTATTTTTTTACTGCCAAAGGTAACGTTCACATACGTTCAGGGGAACATACTTCATTAAACTAGCTATACCGTCTGATTGTAGAGAAGAACGCTGACAAGCTGAAAACGTATGGCCTTCAGAGGTTTGCTGACTGGCCTTGAAAAAAGGCTGTGAAAAATGTTTTAAAATTATGTCAATATCTTTTACAGATCTCGAGTTGTCTCTTCAAAAATTGAATGCTTCTAGAGCAACTTGTTGTCTCTGCAAAAATGGTGATTATGCAAAGTGTGGACATTTCTCTTTTTAACCTGTACTAATATCTCTTAATTAGTCATCTTTCGTTTCAGAGTTAAGTAATTCATAATAAGTAATAGTGATGATTTTCTTCCAAAACCCATCAGGACGTACCGATGTTACAATTGTTCTTGATGTGAAGGGTGTAAAATCAACTGATCAAATTAGCCATATTTAACATGTCTCACTCTCGACGTCACAAGATATACATATTAAGTTCCAGTGTTGTGTTCTTGAGACCGGTTACGGCGGGTCTCCAGACCGGATTTTCCTGGTCCCGGTCTCGGTATCATGTGGTTTCGGCCTCAGTCTCGGTCTTGGATTCTTGCGGCTTCGGACTTGTCCCGGTTTCACTTTCAGACTGTCTGAACTTGTCCTTTTGTAATTTCGTAAAATAGTAATATGAAGTTTCAAAATACCTCAATTTTTTAATTGAAAGATCCATAGGTAAATATTTGTCCCCTCCCCACCTTCGAAATCCTGCACACGCCACTGATCCTGATAAGTGCAAAATTTTATCTGTTTCTCTAAATATGTATCATGATTCTCTCCCTCGTAGTTATCATTTACAAAATTACCTGATGACAGTGCTGATGAAGTGGTTTTGGAAAAATCTGATTGAAAGAAGAATAGGCTATAGGAGTTCTTGTAAACAGAAGTCTTGGCTTTTCGGAGCCCATTCAGCATCAAGTGAGCAATAGTATTATGGGCCTTATTTGAAGAACATATAAATTTTTGGATGAGGAAATTTTTAAGTTATTATTTCAGACATTTGTTAGGTCGCATTTGAAATATGCATGCTCCTGTTTGTTCACCTCATCTTCAACATGACATTGATGCTCTGGAACGTGTTCAGAGGAGAGCAATAAGGTTGGTTCCATCCTCAAGGCTTATCGGAAAGCTTATCCGAAAAGGTTAAAGTGCACCTCAAGTCAAAAAATTCAAAATGTTTATCAAAGAGCATGAAAAATTAAATCTAACAGTCCAGCTTCCATCTTCATAGGACTTTCCTGAGCTGAGATATAAAATGTTGAAGTTTATTTACTCAACTGAAAATGGTATATTGCGTAATAATTTGTGATGTCATTGTTGAACTACTCAAATTACAATCTTTGTATTTCTTTGTTTATCTGAAAACGTCATTTTTACTCTAATGGGGCGAAGTAATTAATTAAGCCCTCTCTATGCAACATGCTATGCAAGCAAACAGGAAGTGTTCAAGGTCATGAAAACATTTTTAATTTTTAAGGAAATCGAAGCAGGTTATGTGAGTTATACAACAAGACAGTCATAAATTATTACGCAGTGGACAAATTTGTTTGAAGTGAATAAACTTCAACATTTTATATCCATATCTAAGCTCAGGAATGCGCCATGAAGATCAGAGTTGGACTGTCAGAGCCCAGGAAACATAATACCGTTCCTCTAAAAATAGAAGGGAACGGGTGAATGAGGCTTGACAGTTCTGTACACCCTCACATGGAGGAAGTGGTTAAAGCATCAGACTTGCTGTCGGGAGGTCGGGAGTCCATGCCCCCCCCCCCCGTCGGGGAAGGTCACCAGTTTCGTCGGGGAACCCTAAAAAAAAAATAAAATAAAAAATCCTACAAGGACTGAAGTTACTGGATGGGCGATCTTGATCATATTTTTTGCTTTGTAATGCTATTTTAATGCATATCGGAATCGGTTATCAATCACTCCTTTGTAGCTCTGTTGTACCTATGTACATGTACCTTGTCCTATCTCCTCTCGTCGGGGAAGTACTGCAATTTTTCGGGGAGGCCTAAAAATGAAAAACGTAAAGGACTGAAGTTACGGGATGAATGATCATGAACTGTTTTCTTTTTTCTTCTTTTAACCTTTTTTTGTAACGCTATTTAATGCTTATCTGAATCGGCGTTATTCACTTCTTACTTGCTCTGCTATGAAGAATTGATTTACACCGCCTCATTCCATCTTCAATCCGTCGGCGAAGGCTGTCCTTCTCTGTTGATGAGAAAACCCAGTTTCGTCGGGGAGCCTTCATCTACAGGCCCACGATGAAAGATGTGGGCCGAATAAACTTAGTCACCCGGACGATCTTCTTTATTTTGCTTACTAGAAGACTATAGGCTATTCTTCAAGGAAACTCAAGATTCTGAATTTTCCTTTAAAAAACGGACGAGAGGTTGTTCATGTACATGCAGTGCCCAATGGTCTGTCATCTGGCCTGCCTGACAGCCGAATTCTAGCAACGGTAATGAAAGTCGGCCATGTTTTCAGCTACACATAATTATAAAAAGTAGTTTGAGAAAGTCTGACTGAAAATTCATTTGAAGCCACCTTGTAACATGGCATATTTTCAAATACTGGAGTTCACGGGCAGTCACGTAGAAAATTTCATCTATTCAGTAGACCTTGCAATTTAGTTTAACGAATTAGATCTTAATAGAGTCAAAAATATTAGTATGTTTAACCCTTTACCGTTGTTTGGGTCCTTTTGGACCCATGCGGAGAGCTCGGCTGTCACACATCTTTACTGTTTCACGCGGAGCTCGAAACTGCGAGTAGCTACCCAAAAATTCGGCCACAAGAGCGAGAGAGACAATAGTTTAAGGTCACGGGGTCAATGGCCTAAGGAAGCCGATGCGGGGCGGGCTACGTCCGCTTTTCCGCCCAATCCCGAGGCGCGCAAATATGCCCCGATCGGAGCACAACGGTAAAGGGTTAAATCCGTTGCATAGTTCCCGAAAAGAGGCAAGTCCATTACATCTAATTGTAGCAGTACCTTTTTCTGGTAATTTTCTGATCACTTGGCAAGGTGGGTTTTTTGATATTGAAGTGAAACTTTCATTTCAAAGGAAAGCTCAAAATAATGACCGCTTCATTTCTAGTTACAAGTCTGGGAAATGCCATTTACGGCATCGGCATCGTCTGAGAAGTTAATCTTTTTAAAATTTTCTGTGAGCTCCGCGAAAACTGATGGTGGCACTTCGCTTAGAAAGTGTTTTGGTCGAACAGATTACTGAACAGAACAATGCAGTGCCTGCAAATTATCTTCTTTTGGGGGCAGTATTATGAAGTGAAAATTTTATTGCGAAAGAAAGCTAAAAATAATGACTGCTTTGTTTCTAGCTACGAGCCCAGGAAATGTCATTTCCTGCTGTCTCGGGGTTCTCAATTTTGAAAAATTTCTGTGAGCTCTTCTTAGATAGAATTTCGAGCAGGATTACAATTTTAGGACAAAAAGCCAATTCTGCCCCCTCCCAAACTGAAATGCTCCCGTACGTCTATGTCAATATATAAAATGTAAAACTTCAAAAGTATAGGAAGCCAAACTTTTTCCGCGGAAAAAGTTTCCAAAATGGTCCGAGGACCTTATGTATGATGATATTCGGTTAACCCCAACAAAACTGCAAATCACCCCTACCCGATTTTTCTCATAAGAACGTAAGATTCTTCCATAAAACCCCAAAATATGTCATAAAATTACAATTTTCTCCAATATAAGCTCCAGATTATTAAAAGTGGCAATATTGTCCAATTTCGATGGAAAGTCCGTACAACAAATAAATGTTAATCACCCCGACATTCTACCTAATTTTTCTCTTGAAAGACATAATACTAAATAAAAAACCAGAAAGCCAAAAGGCTTAGTGATTCCTTGCCATCAAATACCTTACCTGCTTTCATATTGACAGTGCTTGATATATTTTTCTTTACATTTTAGGCACAGAATTTTCGCAAGTTTACCCCTGGTGACCTCAAATGACCTTTGACCTCTACCAAAAACAATAGGCTTCTTTCTCTCAACATGACAAATCTATATACCAATATGAAAAGTATCTGTTACTCTTATCTGGAGATATTGTGTTTTCAAGCCAATTTCGAAGTTTTGGCAATTTTACCGCTGGTGACCTCAAATGACCTTTGACCTCTACCAAAAGCAATAGGCTTCTTTCTCTCAACATGAAAAATCTATACACCAAGTATCAAAATTGTCGGGCAATCCTATCTGAAGATATCATGTTTACAAGCCATTTTCGGTGTTTTCACATTTTTACAGCTGATGACCTCAAATGACCTTTGACCTCAGCCAAGAACAATAGACTTCTTCCTCTCAACATGACAAACCTATATACCAAGCATGAGAAGTGTCGGTCACTCCTATCTGAAGAAATCATGTTTTAAAGTCATTTTCGGGATTTTCCCAATTTTACCGCTGGTGACCTCAAATGAACTTTGAATTCTACCAAAAGCAATAGGCTTCTTTCTCTCGACATGACAAATCTATATACCAAATATGAAGAGTATCTGTCACTCCTTTTTGAAGATATCGTGTTTACAAGCCATTTTCAGTGTTTTCGCAATTTTACCGCTGGTGATCTCAAATGACCTTTGACCTCTACCAAAAACAATAGGGTTCTTCCTCTCAACATGACAAATCTATATACCAAGTATGAAAGTTGTTGGGCAATCCTATCTGAAGATATCGTGTTTACAAGCCATTTTCGGCGTTTTCGCAATTTTACCGATGGTGACCTCAAATGACCTTTAACCTCTACTAAAAACAATAGGGTTCTTCTTCTCAACATGACAAATCTATATACCAAGTATGAAAAGTGTCGGTCACTCCTATCTGAAGATATCGTGTTTACAAGCTATTTTTGAAATTGTCGCAATTTTACCGCTGGTGACCTCAAATGACCTTTGACCTCTACCAAAAACAATAGGGTTCTTCCTCTCAACATGATAAATCTATATACCAAATATGAAAAGTGTCGGGCATTCCTATCTTAAGATATCGTGTTTACAAGCAAGTGTCACAAACACACACACACACACACCCACACACGCACACACGCACGACATCACCATCGCATAGATTCCTTGCCTGCCTACGGCAAGGAATCAAAAACAATTGTTTCATAATAATCTTACCAAAAAACCAAATTTTCTTTCTGAATTCCAAACTTCCTCCAATAAAATAAACTTTTAGTTTTCAAATCTTCTTTCAAAAAAGGCAAAAACTCTCCGAGTGAACTTGTAGTCTCGTCTTGAAGCCTTAATACGTAGGCCTAGTGCGATGAAATATGTAACCCCAAAAGAATTTCAGCTGTCGTCTATGTAAAGTTTTTGACTTTGTCCATATGAAGGACAGATTCTTTACTAAACACCCCAACATTTTAATGGTCTTTACAACACCCAAATTTCCATTCAACATTTTTTCTTCGAAATAAACTCCAGTTTTTTAAGTATTTGTTAAAAGGAAAGCGAAATATTTCGGGGCAATACGCGCGCCTCAAATTCTGCCAAGTCATGTCCCACCGGAACTAACTCATCTCTTTTATCGGGGCCTTGAAAAGCTGCCCCCATGTCGGGGAGCTTGGCCCCCCTGTTGGGCATATCCTGGCTCCACCCATGGTCGACAAGAAACTTGAAACGCTGTGATATGCACCGAATCGCCTTGAAATAACTAAAATTACTATGGGAATGGAAGATATACAGTGTAAAGAAATGAATTGTACTCAATGACAGTGGCGAAGCTAAAGGGCGCAATGGGGATCATTGCCCCCCTGGCTATAAAAAGGGTGAAATTCGCAAATTTGCCATTTGTGACATCAGTCAACGTCAGTGTGGTTTTTCCAACTCTCATGAAATATCCGATTCTCTTCAAAAAAAAGTTCAATATTTGTGATTATTTGTTTCAAATATTCAACATTTTCAGTTTGGTAAACTTTTCCGAACTCTGGAAATGACAAAATCACCAGATCATCAAGTGATATCGGCAACGACAGTGCTATTGCCACGAATTTTCTGTCACTAAAATCCAAATTTTTCCTAATATAAGCTCTTGACCCTTAAAATGTCGTTGCATAGCATCAATTGGTAGGTCTAAGATAAGACTTTGTACCAACAACGATCTTTGGTAGTTGTGCAATCTCAGACTTGCAAATAAGAAATACCGATTCCTCAGTTATCCCGAACTTTTCACATTTCCTTATACAGAGAACCCAGAATCCAAAATTTTCTCCAATACAAGTTCCACATTTTCAAAACTTTGCTGAATAAGGGTAAAAAATTCGGCGCGCTTCGCGCTTCGCAGATCGCGTCCCCAGACAGCCAGAAAAATGGCTTTCAAAATCAAATAAAAATTCGGAAAATTTGGGTGCTTTGCCCCTCCCCCGACCGGAAAAGTCTAGCTACTCCGCTGCTCAATGATGTTCTTTCCACTCGATTCAGAAACTTAATCCCCCTTGAAAGGCAATCAGACAACATTGACTGTTCTATACTTTTTCTCTTTTTATAAAATGCGCTTCTGACAGTTGCTATGACATCACGTTAGATAACTCGGAAAGGGCCACTTCCGGTGATCTCGGGGGTGTTTTTGACCGAAATTTTCTTTGTACGCTCCTCGCCAACTGACGGTGGCGCTCCGCTCAGATGATGACACCAACAATACCCCCACCCCGCACTTTCAAAGATGGATCACCGCCCATGAGCAGGGCAGAATGCAAAGGACACCCTCAATATTCAAACTATCCATTAACGTGGAAATTACGGCCCGGCGGTCGTAAGAATTATGTAAGGTGTTGCTCTTAGTTCGTGAAAACAATGGAGCTATCGCAAATTTTTATTTAAATAGTAGCTAATATCGTGAAATAGATAACCATACTACTAGGTCCTTATTTACCGGGTAGTCTATAGAATTATAGGTTTGGATTTGGAATTGGATGAGATTTTGTGGTTCAGTTTGGTTTATGTCGGGTCAACCACCAACTTTTTCCCAGTTGAGGCTCGCTGGATTGTTTCCCCCATATACCGACGGGTCCGATCAGTGTGGGCAGCCATTAGTGGGGTCCACCACCCTTATATCGTCTTTATTGTCTTCATGAATTTCAAACTCTCATGTTCAGTGAAATTGAAGGAATCACGATACAATTTAGTGCACAACCATCCATGATACAGGTAAGCCAAGAAATTGAAAGATTAAAGGTGATAGACTTCAGTTACGGCCGACTGAAATCATACCATCACTTGATCTCCGGATTCAATGGTATATTAGAAAAGAACTCTTACTTCCCAAAACGATGGTGCTCTTCTAAATTTGTACTGGGACTAACTGGTGAGAGAATTGGGCCTTCAACTAACTGACACCCAAATTGCTCTCGAAGTATAGCCATCGAAGTGCCTGGGTAGGAGCGATGGTTAAGTCCCTCCCTCCCCCTTTTTTGCTCTTATCTGAGAGAGTGGACAGTTTTGCAACTGACATTTAGACTCCTCCTCTCAATCTCTCCTGAAAATATTTTCCCCTCGGGCAAGTACAGTTACGGGTCTGAGATGGGGAACAGGGGAAGTGGCGTGCGAACTCTTTTAGACTGTCGGAAGTATCCGAAGTGTAGCATGGAAAAACACGACTAACACTGGAGGTTTTCTTTTCTTTGATACTTTGTGACTGAGTCAATGTTCAGTCCAGTGAAATAGTACAAGTCCACTCACTAAGATCCTCTCACTCATCTTGCTCTGCAAAGAAGTTATCTGTCATTAACGCATGCACATGGTCGTAAAAGTTTTGACGGAAATGAGCTAACCATGAAGCTCGAAACCCTTCTCCATACGAGTCGTGACGTCAGTGTAAATCTTTTAAAACGTATCCAGCGATTGAACATTTATTTTGCCCATCTTTACGCGTGTGAACCTTCCTAAACCTCACGTTCGGCGATTTAATCACTGAAAGTTTAGAAAGTAAACGTTCTTTGAAACATAATGGAACAAAACACGTATTAATCATATTATGTATGTTTACAAAGAGGAGCAACACGGTTCGAAATAAAATTTCATTTCTGAACACCGTCTTTGCATTTTATTCTCCCTCCAAAACCACTACCCGAGAGCACACAAATACACACGCACGAACAGCCTTGTTTTCATTTACTCTTTGAGTTTTTTCATTAAATCACTTTTAGGTAAGGATTACAACCAGCAAATATCCCAGTATTAAAATTTAACTAAAGATTGTTGCATTTCTTAATCTTCTTCCTCTAGTAACGTATGTTATGGAAACCGATATCTTTCCCAACCATTTAATGTGTTGTTTTTCTTCAAAAATGAGCCTTTGTGTTAGTATCAAAGAAACACTTTTAAAAATTACTGCAAACTATACACCTTCGAGTCACCACTGGTACTCGACAAGGTTGCAGACATATTTCTCGCACGTTCCCTTTTGTTTCGTCAATTTTTTTATCGTGTTCATTTCAAGTTGTAGTTTTTTCCGTGTGCACATGCGAGTTGTTCTGCATGAACTAATTTTCATGTTATCTGAGTCTAGGCACTGCTTCATCTTCCAATACCTACAGCGTGAGTAACCAGCATATATCTCCACTGCGGAATGTTATCTCTCTGAGAACCTGTCAGTCACAACTGGGCGTTGAAAATTTGGAGAGACATATTGTTTAAGATTTAAATGAAATCTTTTGAAAAATTTTAATAATGGAAAAGTTAAATATGTGTTATAAAACAGCGAGTAATTATTGTCCGGAAAGTCAGGGGGCAAGGAGGCCATATCTCCCTCACACGGCACAGTCTAAATGGAAATAGAAATGAAAAAAAAAATACAAAACATGAAAAACATCTTCATGGGAATGGGGTGAATTGAAAGTGATGTAACCGGTTTTTTAGTGTTTTTATGCGCTAACACAGAAAACAGATCATGGACATCCTCCACTGTCACCTCAACGAAATTATACTGTATGAGACCTGGTGGATAGAGATAAAAACATGCATTTTCTTGCTATTGCTGCACCTTCCTTTCGCCCAAATGTAGCAACACATATGCACAGATTCGACATTCTTCCACCCCCCTTCCCCCACTTCAGTGCTGTTGCGGACAAAATATACTCCAAATGTCAAGGTAGACAACATCACTTGACCTGGGGAGCGGGAAACTTCCCTTGTATTTTATCCAAAATTGTTGGAACTAATTTTATACCTCGGCTTACGAACAGTGTAACGCAGATTCAAAGAAACGACATGGGGGCTTCAGTAGGCGACCAAGGCCGTAAAGGACGGGGCGACTGGGGGCTATGGGGCCGCATCTCCCTAATTGGCCAAAATCTTGCTGAATCGGGCAGACTTCAGTGCCTCAGTCAGTCAGAGATTGAACTCTAAGGTGGGATCTAGAATCGGGCCAAAAGTCACCGCCCCCTGAGAGAAAGATTCATTTTCGTCAATGAAGGCGACCGAAAATTTGCTGTGAGTATGACGTACGATATGACTTGGCGCAATAAGCGATTACTCAGTGACAATGTGGACAGTGTCCTTGTTCATAAAAGGGGACCACAAAAATGAGACAGAAGCCTAAGTCCGCGATCAAGGTACAACGAATTCGGATTTGTGAGATTCTGTTAAAACAGATTTTTTCCGACAATATCTGGTCGGAAAAAGTAAAAAATTTGAAACATGATTTTTTTTTAAAAGAAAATCAAAGGTATGGACTCCTTAGACTCATCCCCAGGCCGACGATCACTCATTCCCTTTATGTTTATTACTAAAAATAAGCAAATTTAAAAACAAATTTTTACTTCAAAAGATCGCATACGTTACACCAGACAGCATGTAAAGACACTATTTTTTCAATCAATTCAATATTACCCATTTAACCACCATAATTCAACTTTCAAGGCTGTCAAATGAGAAAATATTGCACCATTTTTCACCCAAGCTCCTTGAGAGAAAACCTGACGTACGCCAGTGAGTACGAAGGCCTTCCTTTACTACGAAAAAGGACCAAAAGGCAGTGTTGAAATCGAGTCACTTGATATCACCACTAGTCTCGAGTCACATGGCGTCGACTCCGGAGTCATGTTGAGTCATTAGCAATTTTAGTCTAGTCACTTCGAGACTTACTTAAGGCTAAAAATGAAATGAAATTTTGAAGTAAAATAATGTAATGTCAAATTCAAATAGGATATATCATCTTTCTTAACACGTTTTTAATTAAGGGCTTTATCCATAACCACCGCTACCTCTTTGCGTAGCATTTTAGCTCTGTCACCACGTCACTGTGTTTTTCGGTAAGTCGGTCAACCCGTTAAATATACATAAGTGCATAACTAGTGTCAGTATGTCACTTGTATATGTAGGAACCGCGTAGAGTGCACACGTCACTTCACATGAATCAATTGTCACGCGTCAGGGTAAACCTGCCGCACTGTACAAACAAAGTGGTTAACTGGTTTCTTAATTGACTAACCACCTAAGTCATTATATTTGACTAATTTGTGACTAATTTCGTAGTATTGGACTTGAAATCAGTCAAAATTTGTGAATATTAGTTGGAGATTAATTCATCTTGGTCAAATGTTAGTCAAATATTAGTCAATATTGTTGACTAACGCAATCGGTCGATTCGGGCACTGTTTGACTTATTTGTGTTTACATTGCGTAATAAAGGTGGGAATTTCAAAATGCTAACATGTTTCTTCTCGGCATGGCGACCATGGCATTTAATGAGCATGGGTTGGCAAGTATTGAACGCTCTCTGTGCTATCAGACTATAAAGATATGGAAATCTTCGATGTCGGGAAGCCGTCGCTTCGGGACGGCAGTGAAAAAGATATTTATGGTTCTGTCCTTTTTTAGACTGTTGAGATTTGCCTCGAGTCAATTCTAGTCACTGTGGGCAAAGACTCGAGTCAAGTCGAGTCTTTGGCAAGTGATGACTAGATTGAGTCGATTCCCATCAGTTTTTAACTCGAGTCATATCTTCGAAAGTGAGACTTGAGCCAGACTAGTCTTAAAAATCGTGATTCGAGTGAGGTCATTACAACACTCCAAAAAGAACAGTAATGTTGTAGTTGTGCTTTGTAGTTTGAGGAAATATAAATTCCGACTGACATCTCATTGAGCAACAAATTCCATGAAACCTCTTTAGAACCGCCATTTATGGGTTCTGTTTGGCTGCTCTTGGTTGAGTGGTACACGCCCATCGAAGTATGAGAGGGACACTCATAAAGCATAAAAGTGAGTTAAACCGAAACACGTAAGATGTCGATCCCAGCCTATCTCGGATAAACCCTATGAAACAGAAAATGAAAGAAGAAATCAAAGGTAAAACATCAGACATTGTAAAAACACTTGGGTTAGTTTAACTCAAATCTAAAACATAAACCAATCGGCCACACTCATTGAGTTAGATATTAACCTAAAATGGGTTTTCTCTTGACCCAGATAGAGTTAAAATTTGCTCCCAAACTCTGGTTTGGTTTCCTGAGATCAGCGTGTTTTAAGCACGTGGACAGACGGTTGATGTTAGATGCATGTGTAAATATGTGTTAGTGTTTGTTTTGCAATGAACAAGAACTTTTCGCTGTAAGTCTAATTATATTGTTCGAATTTTGAAAAGATTGCAATTTGTATAGCGTATTAAGTTTAGGGGGTGGTGAAATTTAGGTATATGTACCGGTAACAGAGAGTCAATGTACCCACTCTTGCCAACATGGAATCACTTTACAAGTCACGGGCCCATCACTCTGCCCATAATCATCCCCACGCCTACCACCCATCCATCCACCCACCACAAAAGAACCACAACTAGAGATTCCGGTGAAGGTTCTCCCACATCAGGCAGGAGGCACCTAAAAATGTTATGACTATAGTCAGTCTGTTAGTAGTGACGCTATGTTACAACCAGTTTACGTGAACCTCATCCAGCCTACCACAGATAGCTTAAAAGAAGGGTTTAAGGTCATTACAGGATTTGGTATGTCAGAGGGATACTTTTTTTTAGCATTTTGGTGAAATTTGCACTGAAATCGATGTGTAATTCTCAAGATATGAACACGTATGGTTGTCACATTTTCAACATGGAGTGAACTTGAAGCAAGCACATATGACATCATATCCCCACATTAGTGCACAGTCTTTTGTTTTTCTTCAAACTTAAGAGTTGATTTTCTCCTCAAAAAACCCACATTATTAAAATGTGATTGCCTAAGTGGCAGGAGAACTTCACAAACTTTGCATCCCTCCACAGGGAGGTCCTATTCCAGTTAACTCCAAGGTCAACACAACAGTCTAATGAAACAAAGGGAAACGAAGCATTCCTTGTCAATGTGAGGAAGCGATATAAGCCCTGCTGCCCTCAAACTCACTTTTGAACACAAATCTACTGACTTCATTTACTGATATCTCGAGAACTACACGTCAGATTTGATTGAAACTTTCACCACCCTCTGTAGTTTGGGTTTCTCTTTCACATATGAAAATTAAATTTTCGATTAAACCTTCCCTTTAACCGACGCGACAGTAGACATATATACATATGCAAGGTAAAAATTCTTAAATTTCTCTACTCTGGTTAGAATTCACATGCCTTTCGCAATTGTAAACTTAGTGTTCCCAGACTTCGATTGTAAGGAAGAAGGTTGATGTTTCTAAATGGGAGAAAAAGCGGAAAAGCATCGGTATCTAACATGTTGAAATCTGCTAAACGGATTTGACAAGGGGCAGTCAAAAGATGTCAGACAAGGAGGTCGAACTTTCGTTGGGGATTTAGCAGTCCGAAGCCTGTCGAAAACGCTTTCCCCAAAGGATGACGAAGGCAAAGTTTGGGCACAGGAAACGCTCCCAAAAATTGGGGCTCTGTTGAAAAAATTGCCAGGGGAAAGTAAATTTTATGAAAGAACGTTCCTTTCCCATTCTACCCCCAGTAATTTCAACTTTTCAACCACATTATTACTAACTCTTAAAACTGTCCTGACCCCAATCGTGAAGTGACATTTAACATGTGTTATCTCTGTCGGCGTATTTTTCCACAGCCTACCCTGTATGTACCGACAGAATCAGTGCAACAGAACACCAAATTTTTCAAGCGCTTCGAAGTGCCCTTATTTTTTTAAAGTGACAATGGGAATATTTACTGACGTTTTGACCAAGACTATGCGGCCGGTATCTGTGGGGTAGTTTAGGTCAATGTCCGAAATATTTAAGATAAGTAATTGAATATTTGTTAAAAGCCGAATATCTTGTATTGGATTTATCTTGCTATACCACTATATCACCGAGGCTCTTCATCTACCTTTACCCTTATCTTTAATAAATACTGTTTATCATTATGGTGAAGAGCAATCGGGTCAACGAACACTCGGTAAATGTAGGCTAATATTTAGGGTCGTAAGACTATTTCTTCTTCAAAACCAAAGCACTTGAACAAATTCCCAAAGAGAAAGAAATATTATTGCTTCTTATTTCTCATGCGCTTCAGTCACCAAGTAGGACTAAGGCTTTTAAAGGTATCCGTACCTGACATGAGGCCTCCGAGTTGCATCACGATCCCGTCTTGAAAATATGAGATCACGGCGGCGTCTTCAAAATGTTGTTTGCACACCATCGAAGGTAACAGACCAAATATACCGGAGATTTTAATCGCTTGACACAACCCGCTTACAAAAGTCAAGAAAGCTAGCAAATTCAAATGTCTCACCAAGGTGCAACCAAACAGACAAATACCATTTAGAGTGAATGGAATCAGACAGCTCGTATATGCGTTCATCTTGTCAAAGCGGAACAAGAAAACGGCAACCACCTTGCCAAGAAATCCACCGATGCCTCCACAAGTCGACAAAAGAACGGCTTGGTTTGGACTCAGCCCAATAGAAGTCCCCAATGAGACTAGAAAAAGCGCCCATGATATGTAAATGTACAACATTAAACATTCAAGAACCATAAATATGATTATATTGTCGTGTACAAACACCGTGGGAAATGAAAATGTATGATTTCCTAAAAAGTCGAAAATCGTTGATCTTTTCCCCTCGCTGTCCTTAAAGTCTTGCAGTTTAGTAAGCTTTGGGCAATCTTCATTGTTTGATACCACCGCTGCTACCTCTGTGGATAAGGATCCCCTTTTCACCGGTTTGTAGGCCATACCAACGGCCACCATATTCCACAAGATCGCTCCAAAAATAATGAGCCCATCATCCTTACCAAAGGCATCACCCAAATACTGCAAAAGAGGGGGTAAGACTGCTAAACCGATGAACTCGAACAAGCCCGTTATGGACATCATTAAACCAAACTGTTTTCCAAAATGCTCTTCCACGTTGAGGAATCCCGTGAGAGTAACTAAACCAAACCCAAGTCCTGTCAAGGAAATAAAAACCTCAAGTAAATAAACAGCCTTGTAGTTGTTATTACTTATTATTCGTTTAACTTGTGCTGTAAATTAATGTTATTTACAAAAGAAATAGTATTTCATTCCGTCTTTTTTGTTTTTTTTTAAATATCGCTGTGTTTGAATAAACAAAGGTTAGCTAACTGGGATAATGCTTCATTCTCGTGGTCACTGCCATCACTGGTACAGAGCGCATCGCTTCCATTAACCCTTCGATCCAGAGTGCAATATTCTCATGCCAAGCTTTACCCCATCATAGAGTTTGTTATAGCTTCCAAAACCCCACCTGCCCACCGGCTGCCGCATGCCAAGGGAGGGTTTTTTTCAGGTAGTTGTTAGCAGGGACATCGATCCTGGAGGAGAGGGGTGGTAATCGCCCCACCAATGAATATATTGGGAGAAACATATCGTTTTGCCTCCCCCCAATAATTTTTCATTTGTAAACAAAACAACGGGCAGAATAAAACAAAAGTTGACATTGTGGTGTACAGATGACTTTAGAGCTTCTGGAATTCGTCAGTTTGAACCACGGACTTCCTATACATGGACAGAGCATACTGCACGGTAAATTGTCGCTACCGTACGTGTAAAAAGAGGCGCACCAAGATGGCTGTCTGCTATATTTTCTGTAAAAAAATTGGACTTGCTCAAGTCAGTTCCATGATTTTGCAAGAAAGTTGATATATTTTTGAAATATCGCAAGGTAGGGCCAAAGATACTTCACTTAATGCAAGAATATGATATTGTTTCCCATTCAAGTTTAACTTTTGTTTAACTGTTTAAAATATGATACAGTCGTCAACAAATCATACAAATTATAGCTTCATGGCGGCCATCTTGGTGCGCCTTTTTGTCCCAGTCGGTGGCGACAATCTACGGATAGGACGAACACGTTACATGCTCTGTCCATGTACATTCGTCAGTGTTTTGAACCTTGCAGAACCAATAATTCGGGAAATGGTTATGAAAATCAGTTTTCAATACTATAATAACGCAGTGTGAGAATGTCTCCCTATAAGTCTGGCTTAAAAATTCATTTAAAACTACCTGGTAACATTAATTTTTTTTCCAAAAGGTGTCACCTAAAGAAGTTAAATCATTTATATTCAAAAGTTCTGGTAGCAACTCAATTTCATCAACCTAATATATATTGAATTTACCCAAGAGTCGCGATAGAGAGAAATTTACATTAGCTTGTGTTCAATTCCGTTTTCTGGTTTTACAGTTTATAGAAGACCATTTCCCCCAACGAAAGGGGTTAATTTTATCTGGTAGTTATCTGATCAATATCCTCCGTCTACGTCTGAGAAATGCCGTTATCCAACTGTCTGAGTGGTATGATTTTTCAAACTTTTTTGTACCCTCCCCGCCAATAGTGGTGGCGCTCCGCTTAGATAAGTCTTCCTAGCAGAGTTTTAGTTTCAAGTGATATATTTGCAAACGGAGACCCAAAATAGCCACTGCTTAGATCCCCCTATAAACCCATTAAATGCATTTTCCACTGTCTGTGGGGCCGATTTTTCAAAATTTTCTGTGCGTTCCCCACCAACTAAAGGTGGCGCTCCGCTGGTCTTTTTGCCTGAACCTTATTTTGCAGTGAGCACATTTATCTGCTATTGAAAACTCAAAATAGCGACAGCTCTAGATTCTCCTTTTAAGCCAGGGAAATGCCATTTTCGACTGTGTGAGGCCGGGGTACGAATTTTCAAAATTTTCAGGATGCTCGGCGCCAACCAAAGGTTGCGCTCCGTTTAGATAGCCTTTTGGACAGAATTACACTTTTTTGCTCAAACAATCTTCTGCCCCGTAACTGAAATGCTCCCGTACGCCTTTGCAATTCAGGATAATACTCTTCATTAATTGCATACAGTTAAACAGAGAATGTAATTTTATATCATTTCACAAGAATGTAAAGAACCATAAGATTGACAAACCATGGCTGTGCCATTATTCAAAGTAAAGGATAAGCAACTAAAATTGCAAATTTGTCCCAAACTGGGATCATAGAACACTCACCTGAAGCACCGTAGGCCACAAAAAGGTGCCACAAAGATGTCAACCAAAGTCCACAGCTGACATAACTTAATCCCACCAGGAAACCTCCAACCGCAGCAAGCTGTCGTTTCGTACATACTTTCAGCAACGTCGAGATCACAGGGGCTGTATTAAAAATATCAACAATTGAGAGTTCCGTTTCCATTTTAAAAAGTCACTTCTCTTCATATTTATAAAATGACAAGCGTAAGAAAATTGTCACGATGGTCTTCCATAAATTCTTACCCTTACCCGACGTCCCGTTTCGACCTTGCAAACTTTAGAGGGGAGTTGAATTAAATGGCTACCCGAATTAAATATTAATTGCAAAATTTTGGTTCTGAAATAACTTGATACTACTTTCCAAGTGCAATATAGTCAGTACAATAAAGAAGTGTTAATGTGGTTTATGTTAATGTGGAAACAATCTCAGTTTCTTGTTCCAGGGTGAGTTTACAAAACCTCAATGTGTAATCAAAACACCATACAGTACATGTTGTGTAATATGAGCCACAGTACTCTGCATTTTTGAACTTGCTGTCAATCAAAGAGCGGTGCCAATTGAGAACTCCAGTGGACCACTGTATATATAGGACAAGTCTGTGATTGCTTTTGGGGATAACAAGCCAGTGAGCCACAACTGGAACAAGGGGGGGGGGGGAGGGGGGGTCGACCTAAACCAGTTAGAAACTGGACCGTAAAACTCCCATCTAACTAATTAACTGAGATTGAACTGTATGATACACCACAGTGGGGGCAGCCGTAGCTCACGAGGCCGATGGTCCTCGAGACCGAAAATTTAAAAGAGACTAGATACGCGAGACCGAAAGCAAGAAAAGTTTTGCGAGACCTAAAAGGTGAAGAGGTTTCCGTGACCGAAAATGGCCGAAAATGAGTAAAAGTCCCCGAGACCGAAAATGAGAACAGGCTCGTGCGTCCGAAAATGGATACAGATCAGCGGATTTTTGATGGCAGTCTCATAGACCTTCTCATTTTCGGGCTCGCAGACCCTATTTTTCGGTCTCGTGAACCAAGTTTCGATTTTACGGTCTGGCGAGTTTTTGGTCTCCTGTACCCTATTACATTTTCGGTCTCGCAAACCTCGGGCCTTTTCATATGTAAACCCCAGATTGTTTTTGATTGCTGATTACAGAAAGTGAACGAGTTCGAACCATTTCGAACCATTGTATTTATGTATGAGACAGCAGTACTGTTATCTGCCATGCTGATGTACTTTCTTCAAATCAGAGCACAATGCTTCAAGAGCCGTCTGGAGGTTGGGGGTTTGCTGTAACAAATGAAAATTGGTTTATGTGCACATGTACCCGGTAAACTTGTAAATTTGCTCTCTCATAATTAAGCAATACGTCATGGGTGTTAGACAGGAACACATTTAACGCCATATGTGATTTGTGGGGGAATCCCGATATTGACTTATTCTCCTCCCAAGTTAATGAGCAATTGTCAGAACATGTGTTCTGGAACATGACGTGTATAACTGCGTTAGGGAAGTGAGTAAGCCCCTGTTCCGGATTTTTCTTCTTTTTTTTTATATTCCCGGGCAACTTATCTTAGTCTTATCTGTGCTTCCTTTTTCGCGTATTCAGGGATGGGGCCAGGATTTGCCCCACAGGTAGGTCAGAATTTCAAGGCCCCAACAAAGTTGATGTTATGTCTCGATGGGACGTGACTTGGCAGAATTTCAGGCGCGCGGAGGGCGCCGAAATTTTTGGCTTTCTTTTTCACAAATAATTAAAAATCTGGAGTTTATTTGAAGTAAAATTAAAATTTTAGAAAGAATTTGGCTTTTGTTAGTACCATGAAAAGTTGTGGGTGTCTATTGAATAATCTGTCCATCTTATGGGAACGTTATATAGGCAACAGCTGAAATTCTTTTGGCATTAAATCGTACTAGGCATAGGTACTAAGGATTCAAGAAGAGACTAGAAGTTTGCCCGGAAAGAAAACTTTTTCTCTTTTTTGAACGAAGATTTGAGATTGAAACATCATACTGGAAAAATTTGGAATTTAATGAAAGAAAATTTGGTTTTTGGTTAAATTATGATGAAAATTTTGGTTTTTTATTACGTGATATGCCTTTCGAGAGAAAAATTAGATAGTAAGCCGGGTGGTTCAAAGAGTTGGCTCTGGTAAATCCATTGTATGGAGTACCGGTCTCCATCGGAATTGGCAAAGTTTGCCACTTTTAACAATATGAAGCTACTATTGGAGGAAAATTGTAATTTTACGACAATTTTGGGGTTCTATGGAAGAATCTGACCTCGTGAGAAAAATCAAGTAAGGATGATATGTAGTTTTACTGGGGTTACTGAATATCATCATGCAGATTCAGGCCATCGGACAATATTGGAACATTCTCCAGTGGAAAAAGTTTGGCTTCTTATATATATGTAAAGTTTCATATTTCATTTATTGTCATAGGCGTACGGGAGCGTTTCAGTTTGGGAGGGGAGAAATTTTTTTTGTCCGCAAAAATGTAATCCTGCCCGAAAGACTATCAGTCGAGCGCACAGAAATTTTTGAAAAAAATCCCCAGACAGCAGGAAACGGCATTTCCAGGGTTTGTAACTTGAATTAAAGGAGTCATTACTTTTGAGGTTTCTTTCGCAAGAAAATTTTCACTTCATAATATACTGCCCCAATCGAAGAATAATTTACAAGCCTGCATTGTTCTTTTAAGTAATCTGATCGACCAAAACATTATCTATGCAGAGCGTCACCATCAGTTGGCGTACAGAAAATTTTTAAAACATCTATCCCCTCAGATACCGGAATGGCATTTCCCGGACTTGCAACTAGAAATGAAGCAGTCGTTATTTTGAGCTTTCCTTTGAAATTCACTTCGACAGAAAAAAAACCCAACTTGCAAAATTATCAGAAAAATACCAGATAAAAGGTACTGCTACAATTAGATGTAATTTCTTGTCTTTTTTTTTTGGGGGGGGGGGTGACTTTGCAACGGAACTGAAAACAGACTATAGGGTTTTTGTCTGTATTTAGAACTCTCGTTGAATTCAATTGCAAGGTCCACTACAAAGATGAAATTTTTTACGTGACTGCCCGAACTCCAGACAATAAACGGCCCTTTGCCAGAGGGTAGGGAGGACTTTGGAAAAAGCATTTTTACCGTTGCGAAAATTCGGCTGTCCGGGAAGGCCAGATGGCAGACCATTGGGTAGGCCACATACAAGAACAACCTCTTAGTACGTTTTTGTAAGGGGAGTTTGGAATTGTCTGTTTCCTTGAAGAATGTGTTCTTCTAGAAGGCAAAATCAAGAAGGTCGTCAAAGTGACTGAAGTTTATCAGGTCCACATCTTTTATCGTGGGTCTGTAAATGAAGGCTCCCCGACGAAACTGGATGTTCTCAACCACAGGGGATGGGCCGTCCGTCCGCGACGGGGCACTACCTTGCGCGCACGGATTGAAGATGTGAGTTAAGAAGTGATAAAAATCAATATGCTTTAAAAATAGTTCACACAATAGTTCCATCACGAAATATTCAAGATCATCCATCCGGTAACGCCAGTCCTTTATGTTTTTCATGTAAAGGCCTCCCCGAAAAACTTGCCGTCCCTCCCCGACGGGGGGGGGGGGGATAGGACAAGGTACATGGAATGAGGTTTAACAAAGCTAAGAAGAAGCGATTTAAAATCGATTCCGATATTTATTAAAACAGCATTACAAAACAAAAAATGTTCTAGATAGCTCTCTTCCAGACACTCCAGTCTTTGTAGGGTTATTTTTGTTTATTTTTAGGCATCCCCGACGAAACCGCCGACCTTCCCAGACGGGGGCCAGTATTCCCCAACTGGGGGGGGGGGCATGCCCCTCGGCCCCCCGCTGGCGCCACCCCTGCGCGTATTTGTTTGCTTGGTCGACTGCTTTTTCTTGCCCATCTTGAATGTAAGAAAATTAGCAAATTTTAATTTGGTGATTAACAGATAGTTGACTAACCAAAATGCTCTTCTTTTTACCAGACCCAGATTCTTGGTGAAATCCCTATCAAAATTAACCTGAAGGCTCGTTTAAAGACCTGATCCTCTTACCCAAGACAGTTACAATTCTCCTAACCTACTTACTTAAGCCCCTCCCACAACTGCTTAAATTTCATAGTTACAGACACAATTTCAGTATATTTCTTCAAATGAGTAACTGAGTATACACCCCAGTTTGTAATCAAAACACCTCAGTGCAGACTGTAATATGAGCTTTATTACTCTGTCAATCAAATAACTGAACCAATTGAGATTTTGTGTGGTCTACTACAAAAAATTGAAGTTGAGGTGAGAGGATCAACTCCGATGTTCATTCAAAGTTGAATCTTACCACTAAAAGTCAATTGGGAACTAAATTCAGCTGTTCAGGTACAGACGGGAGTTTAATGGGGTGAAGCGGAAGTAATTTTATTTTGAAAGAGACTTACCACTCAGAAAAGCTAGCCCATTCTGTATTGCGAACGCCCAAGCGACCATTGAATGATTGGTACTAATATGATGTACCATATCTTCAAGTAAAACTCCATTCGCTTTCATGCAGCCGTGGTAAAAGAACTTTCTTCCTGACCAAGCTGCAAGGACAATCCACTTATCCATAATTTTATTTTCGTCATTCAAAAAGCACGTACCCCAAAATGTAGAAGGCGAAAAATTCACAATTTCTTAAAAGCTCGATCAATACTTGATGTATTATTATTATTATTATTCTATTGCAGGTTAAATATTGTTGGCAACTCAGTCCTTCTGTACATGTGTATTAAATACATTTTCTTTGGATTCAATGTGAAAGAACGGTTATCTTTGGGAGCTTTGACAATGTCACAGTCATTAAAAATTATGCCCGCAACATTGATTAATCTTTCCATTATATATATTATAGATGCACTTTTCTCTGTCAATACATATCTTGATATACTGCGCGAAATGTAGGGCTGGATTATGCAGTCAAACACTATAGAAACAAACTGAAAAGGGACAGTCAATAAGATGTTTTATCGTTTTTCTACTCAG
This sequence comes from Holothuria scabra, assembly GCA_037179385.1. NCBI lineage: Eukaryota > Metazoa > Echinodermata > Holothuroidea > Aspidochirotida > Holothuriidae > Holothuria > Holothuria scabra. Next base: position 26,520,208 of record CM074182.1, on the reverse strand, counting down.
TTTTTTTACCAACTGACTTAGTAAAACAGTGAAGCTAACTCATTGCTTTATAATATACTATCTACACCATAATTTCGCCAAAGGTAACGTTTACACTTAAAGGGCCAAACCGCTCACCCCAAACTACAATTTTGGAACCCGGGTACCAAAATTCTCAATTGGCTCAGCTCTTTGATTGACAGCTAATTCAGACAATGCAGAGTGTCAAAGCTTATATTACACAGCATGAATGGTACTGAGAGTGTTTTGATAATGTTAATTGAGTATTTCTATACTAATCCCGAAGCAATAAACTGAGATTGTGTCTGGATGAGGATGAATTTCAGACAATTGTGGGAGGGGCTTCAGTACGAAGGTTAGGAGAATTGGTACTGTTTCGGGTGGGAGAAATGGGTCTTTAAGTACACATTCTTGATCGACCTAGCCACCGATTTCAAATAGAAAAGCATACAAGCTCAAATCGTAGTCTTTAAGGCATGGAAACTGCAAGCAATATGCCATGAAAAATACTTTGGAATTATGCCTATAACTCTGACCGTTTCAGAGACGCATCTCTTCAAAGCCTTAATGTTTCTAGAGTGAGTAGCATGTTGCCTATAAAAAACAATGATGTGGTGGGTTGCCGAGTGATGACATTTCCTTTGTTACCCCTACACTAACTATTTCTTCCCAATCAGATAAGTTTACCGTTTGGTGGTAAGCAATGCTGATGGTTTAAAGGACACAACTTAATATACAACAAAATAAATTCCTCAGAACATGCTGATGTTTCAACTGTTTTTAATATGATGGCTGTAAAAGCAACGAATCACAATAGCCATGTGTGGAAATGTTCCTCTCTGGACCGTGACGTCACAATTTTACATCCAGTTTTATGCAAGGTTAAAAGGGTAGTCCTTAATCACATTTAGGTTTTATTTGTTAAAGAGGAACATATTTGTAGCACCATAATAAAAATTTCCATTCGTTTCCCTTTTCTTGTTTTCGAGATATTGGGAATTAAAACTGACACATTGTCTATAAGAAGTGAACTTGAAGCAAGCAGGTGCGATGTCATGGCTCTCACATTGTTGGTCAAAGTTTGTCACCAATCGCAAATTGTCACATTTAGGCAACCCCCATAAATGTTTTATGAGTGAGTACTTCTAAAATTCGTGACCAGATAAGTTTTCAAATTATGAACAAAACCGATAAGTCAAGACACCACAAAATTCAAATTTTCCGTAATTATTGGATATGTGAAACCTAACTTATTATTTAGATAAATATAAACATTGCTATCGGTAGTGGCCCTTTAACATTCTCATTAATTTATCGATTCTTAAAAAATTATTCTCCCAAACATGCTTTCTCGTAATCCCCTTTCTGATTAAATTAATAGTGTAATAGTTTAAGCATTGATCTTTACTTGCCAATAAAGTGAATCCCCATTACTGTTGATATTCCGAAGAGGCAAAATTTGCTGGTAGATTCAAAAGCTGTCAGAAACCTACAGCTATTATGAACAGATCTATCTAACTTAAGACGTCTTTCAAATGCGAGGCATACCAGGTCCTTCGGTAATCATAGATATCCATTGGTTCATCTCAACCGCCTTCTGGATAGGCCAGATGATATATTTTTGGAAAAGTGTTTCAAAATTGACAAAAACGAAGCGAACCAATAATCTGTCCCATAATTCTTCATGGAGAGTGCCAACTGTTTCTGAAACTTTGGGGGCACCGACCTTGACCGGAACGTAAATCCTACAAGAGAGGGACGTGTGGCAAGCCGTTTCATCATTTACCACGCAATTTCACTTGGGATTCAATTCCACTTGAGGGAAATGTATTCCACTTAAGTCTTAAGTGAAATGTATTTCACTTAAGTGGAATTGCGAGGTTAATGTTAAAATGGCTTGCATGCCATAGGGACGGCGGCTGGCCGGGATACTTTGGATTCCAAATGATTTGTGATACATCAATCCGACGACATTTCGCTTGCATGATGGTAGACATACTGCAGTAGTCTATTTTGTCGTCTAAATCCATTCTAAATTTAACTTTATTGTAGCACCTTGCAAGTCTTGAAATCAAACTACTTGCTGTTGCCCTGGTAAGCTGAATGGGGTGTAAAACTTGGTTAAAGCAGAACCATCGTGGGAAAGGGCTCAGACTAGGCTTAACATGTTGAAAATTTGGAATATTTTGAAAGTCCTTACGAGCAATTTGCAGTGTCCATTGAATATTCAAGATGATAAAGTCGTCATTGAGATTCTCAAATTTATACAAATACTTCACAGCATTTCAACCAGTCTGACCCTACCAGTTGTTTCAACCTGGTTCCCATCAGTTTCAGCCTGATCCTAGCAATTGTGTCAACTTGACCCCACCCAGTTGTTTTAACCTAACCTCAGAAGTTGTTTCAGCCTGCCCCACCAGTTGTTTCAACCTGACCCCCAATGGGCCTGGACCCCCAATAATTTTTATGAGCTTTTTGGGGGAGGGGGCTTGCCCCCCCCCCCATAACCGAATGTTGCAAAATAAATTTTTCAAAGTAATTAAACAAATTTTGTTGCTTTTATTACATTTCGGCTATTCTTTGGCTCAAATATTACTTTTCAGAGTGCAACAGTTGCAACGCTTCCGGGTGTTTCTCCCCCTAAACCCCCACATTAGCGATAACCTGTTGGAGAGTTTATTTTCACCCTTGCAGTTGCAGGGTATTCTGCAATTGTGCCCCACTCTGAATTTCGGAATAAATTCAAGTAGACTGTGACAAGTTTCATTATATTCGGAATCTCTTGGCTTTTTACTCGTCGGGTTTCTGGATGGATAACTTTCTAGTGGCTACCTTGGTGTGGAATTAAGTGTGCTCCTCGCATCTGACATGTTTCTACCTCCTGTAGGGATTTTTTTAGTAACTGGGGATGCACAAAATCGTTCCAAAATCATACTTGGTGTGGTGGGTAGAATATTTGGGTCTACAATGGTTGAAAGGAATTTGCACGGCCATTGCTGCCAGTCATTGGCCGGTGCTGGCAACCACCAAACCTATGTTGGGTCAATGCAGTCCCAAGAGTCGCAACCCTACTGCCTTACCATTATTACCTCACAGGACCTCGCTTAGCTCTTGGCTGAAGTGGACGTACCCAGTGGCGTAAGAGACGGGGCATGGGGAAGACTTCCCCAAATTTCCGCAGAATCTAAATCCGGGCAGGAATTTGGGAAAATTCAGGCAGGAATTTGGAAATTCGGACAGAAACAGTCTTTTAATTTTGAAAAATGGGATGATTTTTCAGAAAATTCTTAAATATGGCCGAAATCTCAAAAAGATATACCGGGAAAAAGGAAAGAAGCGTCATATAGTCGCAATAAATTTTTCATGAAAAACCATGTCAAGATTCCGAAAAGTCGCTACACCTCCGGGCAACTCAAAACGCCATTATTTGTGACCGTTACTTCACAGACAATCAAAACACAATGCCCGAAATTGTCAAATATCCAAATTCTTTCAAGCGTTTGCCCAAAAATGGAAAAGTATCATAGTAAGGGTAACATAGTTACGAAAAGTTGGGTAAAAAATCGCGACACATTTGGGAAGCAATTATTCTTGAGACTTTTTAAAGCAATACCCGAAAAGGCCGATCATTTTAATAACTTCAAATCTTCGCCGAAAAACAGAAGACGCTATATTTAAAGAACAATTTTCATGGAAAATAAAAAAGATCTGCGAACCATTTGGTTAGAATGTGATAAATAGGTATTCATCATCCCAACTTCACACTGTAGTCTTGCCAAAAATTTGCCCGAATTGGTCAAATATTCGGGCAAAGGTTAAAAAAAAAAATGCGGAGACGTTTTCAATTGCCAAATTAATTCAACGGATAAACTTGAGGGAGTTCAGCTGCTCAAAAGTTTGCCATCTATCCTTCTCTAGAGCCAAATATGGGCAATGGTTGTGAAAATCGGGTAATTTGTTTTTCGATACTTTAATGATGCAGGGTTAGAATGTCTTCCGGTGAGTCTGCTTGAATATTCATTTAAGCACACATTGTAACGTGACAATTCTGTCAATAAGTGTTGCTTATAGAAGAAAAATCATCTACTTCATTTCATCCAATGGTAGTGGTACATTTTATTATCTGATTCTTCTGATCAAAATAGCGACTGCTAAGTTCCCAATAGGCCTACTATTTTCAAAAGTAAAATCATACATAGTCGGAAGTTCGGGCACATAATATAATTTAGCCAAGAGTCACAATAGAGTAAAATTCATTAGCATGTTTTCAATTCCGTTTTGTAGTTTCCCCCGAAAAAATACGGGACCATTTCATCGATTGGTAATGATACATTTTATCTGGCAATTTTCTGATCAAATAGCGACTGCTTCGATCAGGCTATAACTCTGGGGAATGTCATTTTCGACTGTCTCAGGGGTACGATTTTTCATAATTTTCTGTTCGCTTCGCGCCAACCAGTGGTGAAACTCCGTGAAGATAGTCTTCCTAGCAGAATTTCAGTTTCAATTGACCATTTTTTATGCAAACAGAACTTCGAATTTGCGATCTGTAAGACCCCCTATAAGCATAGGAAATAACATTGACTGTCTGAAGGGTTAAAATCTTTCAAAACTTTCTGTACGTTTGGCCCCAACTTATGGTGGTGCTCCACTAAGACCGTTTCATAGCAGAATTTAAAATTCAAGTAAACATTTTTTTACAAAAGGAAACTCAAAACAGCGACTGCTTTGATCCCCACATTCCATTTTCAACTGTCTGAGGGATCGGATACTATTTAAAAATGTTTTGTACCCTTCGCGCCAACTAATGGTGGCACTCCGCTTAGTCTTTCTGGCTGAATTTTAATTTGGAACGAACGTACGTTTATCTGCAATTGAAACTCAAAAAAGCGACTGCCTGGATCCCCTTTACAAGCCTGAGAATGTCATTTGCGACTGTCTGAGAGGTACGAATTTTCAAATTTTCTGGACGCTCCGCGCCAACCAGTGGTGGTGCTCCGCTTTGACTGTCTTAAAGAGGCTCATTGAGTTGATATCAATAACATAATGAGAGTCTCAGAGGATCACTACCACATGACAGTGCTTCTAGTTAGCATAATAAGTCCAGTTTCAAGTCCAAAAGTCACAAAAAACGTTAGATTTTGAATTTTCTAGTGTCCTGAATTCTAAGGGTTTTGTACATAATTTGCAAAAGTGTCTGGTCACAAATTTTTGAAAGCGGTCTTGAACCGTTAATTACTCACTCATTAAACAGTTATTTGTATGTAGGGTACGGGAATTGTCTAAGTCTGACCATTTATCATTGGTATGTGAAGAAAACGTAACAGGTTTGGAAAAATGTTGAATTTCATGAACCAACTCAATGAGCCGCTTTAAGGGCAGAATTACATTTTTCGGGCAAATATCTTCTGCCCCAAACTGAAATGCTGCCCAACGCCTATGGAAATACCAGGGGCGGATCTAGGATTTTTCGTTGGGGGGGGGGGGGCGCCGTCGATCATCCGTCCGAACGACTATCTAAGCGGAGCGCCACCATCAGTTGGCGCGGAGCGTACAGAAAATTTTGGAAAATCGCGACCCCTCAGATAGCCGGAAATGGCATTTCCCAGACTTGTTAGAAGAACCGAAGTAGTCGTTACTTTGAGATTTTGTTTGCCAAAAAATGTTCCCTTCAATTAAAAGGGAGAAAATGCAAAAACTTGCTTCATCTTTCCAGAAATATGTCGTAATGTTATAGGTCCTGAAAAGTGGTCTAAAGATAAGGAGGATCCTCACACAAGGTACAGAGAGGAGAATCTTCCCTTTTTAACTTTGAGTAAAAATTCGTTACAACCTTTAATTCTATGAACGTAAAAAACTGAAAGAATTGAATTTTGGGGTCTCCAACAGCTTCAAAGACGATGGTGAAAATATCTGACCAAGAATACGATGCACTGCTGTAAGATTCATATTTGAGACCGCAGTAGCTTTTCAAGTCTTTTGCTTAATGGAATATATAACTTTATTGTCAAGTGCATGAGAGGTAAACATTGTTAAACTCTTTGAGTTATCATTGATTTCATTGGTCAGGCGTGGATCCAAGGGGGTGGGGGATTTTACGGCCTCAACCCCCCCCCTTTTTCGTAACATCAACAATAACCAGTACACTAAATGTTTATCTGTGAGAATATTCAGGGGGGCTATTTCAGGCTCATCCCTTCCCTAACAACACAAACCCCTGGTATAGAGGGACAGCGATCAAAAACAATCATATCGGTGAAACACAAAACAAAAACTTCTATGTTTTAAGGGTTAATTATAATGCGACACCTAAGAATTGAAGCCCTTGTATAGCTGTTAACCTGACTGTGGAAAAATGTGCTGTACGTTGATTTTGATTTCTGTTTCAGCTAATCAGGCTGCCCAGACACGTGAGATCCCTGTAAAATTCGATGAAACTTGTAAAGGCTAGGTAGCCGGTATGTGATGCATTGCCATCCTCCCTTGAAATTCAGAAGGGATTTTCGCCGGTCAATGAAGTTGCTCGAATTTATACTGGTCATAATCTTATGTCGAAAGGTAGTCAAATAGTTTGTAGAATGCCCTTACCAGCTCATTTTCGAAAGATTAACTTCTTTACATTTCCACTTCATCCAATGGTAGTGGTTCATTTTATCTGGCGACTTTCTGACCATTTTATGACTCACTCATTTTTTTATTGCAGTATAAATTTTATTGCAAACGAAAGCTTAGATTATATTTACAAATCGGTTGGAAATGTCGTTTCCGACGGCTGTCTGAGTGATCGTGATTTTTCAAATTTTCTGTACGCTCCGCTCCAACAGATGGTGGCGCTCCGCTTGGGTTTTCGGGCAGAATTAGATATTCCATAGGCTTGAGAAGCGTGAGGCTGTGGACCCAGTTAAAAATGAGTGGGCAGAAGCATGTTTCCGTCCCCCACTTCCCGGGGCAGGAAACCCCTTTTTCATTTCCCAAATCTCAAAAAGCGCAAGATTTCCTGCGCCCTTGGGGCGCCGCAAAATGCAATATAGAATGCATCATTCCTGGTTCAGTAAACTTTTCCGAGCTTTGTAAATGACAAAATCGAATATTACCATAGGTGACACCACATCATCAAGAGACACGGGCAGCTAAATTGCTATTTTTTTAAACTGTCTTTCAGGGAATTTCAAACTAATTTTCTTCAATGAAAGCTCTTGATTTTAAAATATTTTGCCTAAAAGGGACAGCAAAGTTTGGGAAACTTGAAATGTTATCGGAGAGTGTCAGTTGTAGGCCTTATTAGATAGCATTATGTAGCAACAACGATTCGTCGTGCAATCATTCTCAGATTTGCCATCAATATATGAAGGAAGTGCAGATTCTTCAGTGATCCCCTATCTCTTTAAATTTCCCTACAAGAAACCCAGATTCCAAAGTTTTCTGCAGTACAAGCTCCAGATCTACATACATTTGTTTAAAATGAGAAAAATTTAGGCACGATTCGCGTGCCGCAATAAGTCCCTGATACAGTGGTGTTCACACAAAAGAAAATTCGGAAACCTTAGTTCCTATTTACAAGCCCAAGACCGGCTGTCTGAGGGGTCGCGATTTACGCTCTCATACACACCTTTCAGCAGATACCTTTCCACCCTGTCAGTTGAGTAGTCTGTGTAGATGGATGCTTTAGTTATTGAAGTAACAAAATGTTACCAATGATCAATGTTGAAGAGCAGTGGCGTAGTTACAAGAAGGAGGGACAATTGCCTCTGGCTCGAAGAAGTGAAAAAATCGGGAATTTGGCATTTGAGACACCAGTCACATACAGTGCGGTTTTCCCAACCTTTCTTACAGATAAAATCCCAAATTCTTACAGATAAAATATTTGTAATTATTAGCTTCAAAAAAGGCTCCTCGCACCCTAACCTGCAACCCTTGATGCAATAAGTGGTCGCTCATAAAGCAGTCACTGGTAAACTTTTCCGAGCCGCTACAGTGCCTTTTCGCTAAAGCTTTCTTAAATAAAGACTTTTAATTTTTGAATATTTTGTCTAGTTTTTTTAATGTCGCCGAGAAGCCTCACTCCGCACTCCTTAGATAACATTATGTAACAACAACGATCTTCAGTCGACATGCTCTCTCAGATATATGTTAACAGGAAACACTATTCTTCAATGCTCCCCCAAAATATTCAAATATACTTACAGGGAACCCTGAATCTAAAATATTTCTTGCAATACAAGCTCCATATTTACAAACGTGTAAAAGGACCCAAATTTTTGACGTGCGCAGTACAGCAGTGTTCAAACTTAAGGAAAAATCAAACTTTTTTTTTAATTTAAAAAAATGTTCATGCTCGTAGAAAAAGCGAAAAATTTAGCATAAAAAATGTACCTTTTGGTCAATGGGGTAGGGAGTGGTTCATGGTCCAAAATTGTTCAGCCCCCCCCCCCTTTGAAATGTCTGGATCACTCTAAAATCAAAATAGTGAACTCTTTGATCGAGTGAAAAGTATAAATTCACTCCATAAGAGTGATAATTCACTCCAGGAGGAGGGAAGTTCCCTCCAAAAAGAGTGAAGTTCCCTCCAAAAAGAGTGAAGTTCCCTCCAAAAAGAGTGAAGTTCCCTCCAAAAAGAGTGAAGTTCCCTCCAAAAAGAGTGAAGTTTCACTCTTGATGGAGTGCCCACAGTGATCGCTCTTAAAGCGATCATTGCAGGCACTCGTGGAAGAGTGAATTTTCCTCTAGCGAATTTCACTCTTTTTGGAGGGAACTTCGGAGTGAATTATCACTCTAATGGAGTGAATTTACACTTTTCACTCAATCAAAGAGCGAATAAGTTCACTCTTTTGATTTTAGAGTGTACGCGCCTGTTGGTGGCCTGTAGATTCCGTCTCTACTCCCCCGGGATAGCAGAATTTTTCCATAAAACAATGTAAAAGGAAAAATACTAGTAAAGTTACATTTATGGCAGAAATCAAGTTAAGCACTCGGTCGACTCTCTCATTAAAAAATTACTTTGTAAGTTTTAGTGAACATGAGAGCTCTGGCACAGATAAGTTTATAATTTGTCAATTATAATAAGAATTATTCAAAGTAGCTTGATTAGCATACACATCCGGAGGGCGCAAAAAAAGATCAAGTGCAACAGAAACCTCCTACATCTGATGAATCCAAATAGCAGATGGATTGTAAGAAACTAACTTTAGTATTCTACATAAAGTGTGGTCCAAAATAGGGTTGAGACCTTTGATAACACTCTATTGGGATTTTATGGGAAAACTTGAAACTGTGTGCTCTTAATTGCTATTAGTTTGTAACAGTTATAATTAAATAGTTTGAAAATGATAAGATAATATAACATTATGTAGAAACAAGTCTAGGCTAAATGATCTATTTAGTGAAAGTAAAAAATAAGCTTTGGAGAATTTTAGGATGGGGGGGGGGGCGGATGCGCCCCCGCCTAAATCTGCCACTGAATACCTAACTCAGTCAGACGTGCACTGAAACAGCTGCTTGTCACATTCAGCAGGATTCCGGATTTGCAATCCTAGGATACATAGTCCGGTGGAGTAATGAACTGAGCTAATCAGTTTATCAAAAGTGTGTTTTAATCGTAGAAAAATCACAAATTTTTATCACCAGAATTAAACACAATTAAATCTGGCAAATGCAATTTCCAGCCATCTTGGAGGTTTTAAATTCAAAATTTTCTCTGTGCGTTCCTCGCCAACTGATGGTGGCGCTACGCTTAGATAGTATAAACTCCAGCCACCCCCTACAAAAGTATCCAGCCCTCATAACCACACCAACAATATCCTAGCTATGCCACTGCCCTGGACCTCTTCCAGGGCTTTGCCCCTGAACCCCACCAGGGGCACTTAAGCGGGCCCCCTGGACCCCACGCCACTGGGTTTTGTACTTTGCATCACCATTATGTCAGCTACATTTCAGATTCAATCTGTTGTGATTTGTCGTGTTCCCACGTGTTAATTTACACTCTTTACCTAATATCTTATGACATCATCGGTGTCTTTGGATCTCTCTTCGTTTGATTTATTAATTCATTTTCAGGTCTCTTTTGGAGAAAAGACCGTGTTTTATGTGTCAAAGTTCCATTTGATGCGGCAATATTTGTGCCTCACAAGTAGTATGAAGTTTAACAGCTCCTTCTTATGCTCATATAATTTGGCATTATTTTTTCAAGCTTGAGTCATGGGGGGTTTTCAACTCCCAACTCCTCCCGCATTGTTTACGTGCCTACATGCGCCCCAAATGGCCCGAACCTAGCTAAATCGGGCGATTACTTCGATGCCTAAGTCGGGTAGAGAACTAGAGATTACGACCTGGAGTCGGGCAAAAAAGTGAAAATGCGTGCCTGATCTTGGCACCTGCAAGTCATCCAGGGTCCATACTGTTTCCCACAGCGATGTTAAGAAGCACACGTAAAAGACTGTCAAACAGAATTCTCACCCGAAAAATGCATACGACCCTGGAATACTTTCATAGTCAAGTTTGGCATAAAATTCATTTCAAGGTTAATGAGTTGATCATGTTCACGTAATGTTATGTTCACACTCTCGATTATTAGTTGGGTATCCCACTGAGCACAAGTGAATGAGATGGAGTTATACGGCCCAGTGTCAAATCAATTGATTCAAGTCGAGCAGGCCATGGCCTTTTCTCCAGGTACGGCTCACTGGCTTGTTTTCCCTATTCCATTACTTGTACTGAGTACCGATCACAATGACAGTAGGCTCCGTTTTTAAAGTGAGCCTACTTCAAGATATGTCATCCTTTCTGATGCCATTTTACCTTCGTCCTGAAGATTTGAGGAAAGATCATACTGCTGCTGGTCTTTTGTAAGAGCTCAATATTGGGGGGAGGGGGGGGGCATACCAGTTTAAAAACACTCTTTATAAACATTTATGCCCCCACTTTGTGAACATGTTTCAATTTAACATGTTTAGCCATTAAAGACTAAATATGTTGCAATTAAAAGTGTTTTAAGAGCAAAATGTTTAGGAATTAGACAAGTATGCTTAGCATCTAAACTTGTACAAAGTGGGGCATAAAGTGTTCACCTTGTACCGTGTGAAAAATCCATGTCAGATGGGCGATTTTCAAATATTGGGGTCAAAACTGCCATTGAGTTAAACAGAAACAGAATGGGGTATGTGCTGCAAAAACAGAAGACTTATTACCTCAAACAAATTCCAGTATGACTAAACCCATTGTAGAAGTAGGAAAGATACAAAGGCTGTAGGTCCCCCAAACTTCAAAAGAAGTTTGTATTAGCCACTCTGAGGTGGGGGTGTCATCACTGCCACGTGACTCATTGTTGCCCACTCCTGTATCTTCTCCACCAAGTTGTAATTGTTTATTGTTGCGAGCGGAGTGGTTTTTCGTAGCGATGAGTTGAAGGAAAAGACTTCGCCCGCTCTGCGGACTGTATATATGCATGTTCCGCTTTTATTCGTGCTAGTGGGTGTGTTTACATGGGTGTTTGCATTGCGCAACACCTATCTGAGAGGCGGGAAATCTTTCTCCTACAAAGCTTCTTTCTGTTTTACTTACAAGGACGAGTGGATGACACAGACTTACTGGTAAACTGCAATCATAGAGCCCCCGCCCTGCATGTAGTTAATTAAATTGTCTGGGTTGAAAACCTGGGTTTAGTTGTATCCTTCAAGTTGTGAACACCTTGTATCCCACAGGCGGCACAATCTCTCCAAACCTTAATCTTACTCTGGTTACTTGGTGAACTCTTCGCTTCGCCTTGAACTTTAAGTGAAACGATGACCTTCCTTTTTATCTAAAGCAAACACTGAAGTTACCTTTACTTATACTTTGCCTACTTACCAATCTTTTACAAAACTTAGTTTACTTTTACCTATTTACCAAACTTTTCTTATACTTACCTTTGCTTATTTACTAAACTTTTCTTATACTTATCCTTTACTTATTTACTAAACTTTTCTTATACTTAAGCTTTACTTATTTACTAAACATTTCTGATACTTACCTTTACTTACCCTCATTTACTAAACTTTTCTTGTACCTGTAGCTTAGCTTATACTAATTTACTAAATTTTTCTTATACTTACCTTTACTTATACTCGTTTACTAAACATTCTGATACTTACCTTTACTAATTATTTACTAAAATTTATTGTACTTTCCTTTACTTGTACTGAACTTACCTTCACTTACCATTTCTACCTTTTCCACAAGGAACTATAAGCTTTAAGATGCGCCAAACATCTTGCTCACCTATACTTACCTTACATAATTCCGTAGCTTTACTAATTTTACATACCTTGCCCCACTAGCTCATCAACCCCGTTTCGAGGGGCATAGCATCCCCACTGGAAATCTACGAGCCCCTATACTAACTCGTTTTATCCTACCTACCGGCAACTAGAGCTTGTTAAATTAATGACATAGTGGAGATGGAGGACGCCCTCACATGGAGGGCAAACCTCCTAATGACCTGTTTCCGCTTACCTTCAAACACTGAAGTTGCAACGTGGCCTGGATAGTGATGTAGAATTTACCAACATCTAACATTTTCAATTCACTTTCGTCAACATCATTACACAATTACTTACCGTAAGTTATACTTATCTTGCCATCTTACCTCTGAGTTACTGGCCTGAACCCATCAAGGAGCCATCAGTTTTGAGTGGACGAAGAACTCATCCCCGTTAGGTTATTTAATATACTCACCTTTACTCCCCGTCGAATTCGCGTTATTATTTTACCACTTTCTTTCGACTTATGCGTTCCTACTTTGGACGTCAAATTTAATCGGATGTCATGTTTCTTTTTAAAAAGGACGGATTTCTTTTTAAATATGAAAAACTATTCCCCAAAAAAGAACAAAATTTCTTTTGGTTTGAATTTCCCTATAAACACTTACCTTTAACTTTCCACCTAAAGCTTACCTTACATTTACACTTTACTTACCTTAAGGGGTTATGAGGAAGGGGCATTGTCTAGTCATTGAACTATCCTGACTTGCATCTTCGTAATCAGGTAATAAACATAGTAAAAATTGTGAGTAAGCATCTCTGCTCTGCACAGAAAATTTAGAAAAAACTGCGCTTACCGCTCGAACAACATGGGTGCATGGCTGCGTGTCCAAATACCTCGAATTTCCCCAACAGTGAAAAGGCGAATGGAAGTGTTGGGAAGGGGGTAATAGAAAAGGGATCTTCTAGTTGCTTTGTTTACATGTCAAAGATGTCGCAAGAAAAGGTTTTTATCGGAAATTCTAGTTTCAAAACAAGTCAAGTCTATGCCATAATGATACTTAAATAAATCAGTCAGATGGAATTTTACTACGCAATTTGCAACAAATTAGTTCAAGTCGAACCGGCCACGGCCTTTTCACGGTTGCACCAAGCACAGCGGCAGAAGGTTCAATTTTTTAAAGTCTTCGATACGATATGACCCGGCCAGGAGGCTCCCGACTGCAAGTAGCCGGGATGCTTACATCCATCAGAGCCATTCAAGTCCTCGAGCATTACCGGAAAAACCTAGGAGTGAGGGTCTACACACTCTCTCAGGGTGATTTGTGTATCCACATCCGACTCTCCAGATGGCCATCAGTAACTTTCCAAAAGTTGAAAGGTGGTGAGTAGTCGCAAGCAGATAAGAAAACCAAATAGTGATGCTTGAACTTTGTCCTCTTGGCATTTTGAAAGGTTTAATTCCAACATTTCAGAATGATTTGGACTGATTTTGTTGCTGTCTCTATTCCCATGACTACGCAAACTCCAATTACACGTTTGAAGTTTAACGTTTTTAGTCGGTCATCTTCTATATAGCGATAGTCGTCGTTTGAATATATCCTTGGACAGTCAACTCAGAGGGTGTCAGGGGCAGGGTGCAACCACCCCTATATATTTGCATGAAAATGTGAAATGAGAAGGAAAAGAAGAAAAAAGAAAAGGGGCCCCCTAATCAAAACATCCTGGCGTCGCTTCTGAGTCACCTATCAAGTCACCTTCACTTTGTCCATGAAGTTTTCTTTTTCACTGTTCTGCTATGTGTAACCCTATTCGTGTTTCGTCTGTTCTCTTAATACGGCTGGCTAAGTAGAGCTGAAGATTAACAATATTATGCCCCCCTTCGAGTCCTGCTGGCAGTTATGTCATCCCTGAATTACTAGTACCTCTTAACGCGAAACACCACACGTACTATATTCATCTGTCTGTTTCTTCCCCAGTCAAAAACTTGTTCATAAATATATGTACCCTCTCTGATACCCGGATTGTGTGCGGTATAAAAAGTAGGTTTTATTCTAACCAAATACTTCCCAAGTAAAAAAATACCGCCTTACTCCTTTACTTAGCCCATCGTAATGCTTTGTTACTTAGTTCCTTTTTTCAATGATGCGTCATCATGCCCACCCAGGCTCCCACTGAACGAAGCATGTTGCACACCCCCTAACTAAAAATGCGTGCATTCTGTGAAACTAGGATTTACTGCTGCCATATAACTTGCTAAAACTTTCAGCGATAACCCCCTCTGGCCCCCAAATCCCCCTTCCTACTCTGCTTATACAGCCTTTTACTGCCATCACAAAATGCACTTGCTGTTGTTCATCTACAATCGCCGCCAAAACAAATGAAACAAATCCCTCCGTAGCAGATATTACATTGCCTTTTAGCCATCTCACATGGTGCCGCTCTCCCCCTTTCCCCCTACTTCAATGTTGGTTGGGAAAAACTGACAGTCCTGAGTGAACAACATTGAAACGGCGAAAGGGGTTTGTTTCATTTACCTTTGGAGGCGATTGTCGGAAGACCTGTACAAATTTGAGACATCGCTATGTTAAGTTTAAGCGAAGCCATCGTTTGAGAAATTATTGCCCTCAATATTTTGTCATATTTGTTGAAATGCATAAAGAGTAGCGGGGACTGGCGCAAATTGGGAGAGAGGGTAGCGGATAGGGAGGCTGATTTGAATCAAGAAGAGAGTTTTGTACTAAAAGTATATCTTATGACTAAATAATTTGTTAGTGTGTGCTGAAAAGACACTTCATTTAAAAATTAAATTGCAGCCGAGTTGGGAGGAAGATGTTGCATCGGTGTGCGGTTGTTGATTATCACTTATTAAAAAAGTTAAAACAGTGGCACGAAGCAAGTAATATTATTTAATGATATAACAAGCAAGGGCAGTTTTTACCATTACCGTTTACCTTTAACCGTATCAATAGCACGTGATTCGCATATACGGTAAACCATCTTTATGCAGAAGAACGGTTAGATATAGTAGTCTTTTCAACCTGTAAAAGTTGCTTTACCGTGTTAACCATTGTTATTTAAGGGAAAAATATTGCATGTTAGCTGAAAAATAGCCCACAAATAATATCCCACACTGTTTTACGAGTCTCTGAAGTACATCATTATGAATATTTTACAGCAGCTAGTTAAAATTTTGCTTGTAAACCGAAATTTTGGTATGGTAAACCAATATTGTAGGAGCTCGTAAGGATGTAAAATAGTACCGATACCCTAAACAACATTTTCTAAGCAGTTAAAATGATTTATAGGTAAATGAATACGAAAAACATTCCCGAAGATAAATGGTGAACCTGCATTTCTCCGCCCTTCCCCCACTGCCGAAAAAACTAAAATATTTCTAAACTGCAGGTCTTTGGTAACAATGCAACTTTGAAAAAATAATGCTGTACTTCAAGGTTTGTATCTCACACCGTGCACTTCGTTTCGGCTGCCTTACCAACGTTTTACTACCCCCACCTCGGCGATTTACCGAAATTGACATTATTTCGTGTACGCCTACTTATGAACATTTTGTCCTTTTCAAGCGCATCCCATTGACACGTAACGATAACCATATATATTTCTAGAATATTCTACAACCGTCGTCAAAACAAATGAAACAAATCCCTCCGTAGCAGATATTACATTGCCTTTTAGCCATCTCACATTGTGCAGCTCTCCCCCTCCCCCCTTCACTTCAATGTTGGTTGGGAAAACTGACCAGTCTTGAGTAAACAACATTGAAACGGGGTTTGTTTCATTTGCTTTTGGCGGCGATTGTAGGTTTTGCTGCAAAGGAATTCCCCGTGCACATCGTTCATCATTACCCGCACCGTGATAGCCGTTTACTCTTCCCTTTAAGCGCACCACTCTCTTCTTGATAACTATCATTACCCCTTCCAGGCCACTAACACGCTGCCTGTCATTAAAACTAGGCTACACTGTTAAAAACTTTCTCTGTAAATTTACATAATTTTTATGGCAAATTTTTTTCCAACCAAATAATGTTTTTTTTACAGCCAGACTGTTATCATGAAAAAACATTGAGGGTTTGTTTTTTCTTTACAGTTTTTACATGTAAATTAGTTTTCAAAAGTCTACTGTAAAATCGAATTGCAGAATTGTTCTGTTTTGTTTACCTTAATTTTATGTGAATTTACAGCCCACTGTTTTCATTCCCGACGTTTTAATATTTATTATAATATCGCTTTTTTACCTTTCATATGTTATTACGTAACATACACTTCATCATTACTTAGATCAGGTATTTGTTTATCAACGTAATGTGTCATTACGAAGTTGTTTTCAATCAAAACACATTGAGGATGCTTTGTTGTCATATTGTTGTCAAGTAGACTGCTATCTCTAGGAACTTTGTAATTGGAAGGTCACATTTTTTGTACAATATAATAATTGTTTTTTAAATAAATATGACAAAGAATGCAAATACATTGGTTGCAAACATTTCCAGACAAGGTAAACAATAAGTTTATCACTTCCTGATTAAAAAACGCCAAAGATATTATTCAAAGCAACAGCAATCCTTTTGTTAGGAAAATGCCTACAAAATAAGCTCCACCCATTTATGCAGAATGAGATTTACGTCATAGAGTGGTAAATTTACAGACTCTTTCAAGTAAATTTGTGAAACGTTTTTAATTTGCTCCGATCAAGTGCATGAGCGCCGCCTGTGGCGATGAGTTGACATCAGTATACCAATTGTCTGATTGTCAGTGCACTGAAATTGGGGCCCTACAATTTCTTTTTACTTAAAAATGTGTGACAAAACACCAGTTGTATGATATTTATAACTAAGAACGTAATAACTAAGTATGCTTTTATAATAAATGTTAAGTAAATTTTCAAATAGGGCCACAAATTTGCCAAAAAATGTTTTTTTTTTTAAACTGAAACTTCGCAGAACGATGCATGTTATATATTGAAAATTTTCTGGCTATTTCTTATTTGTTTATTTGGGCTTATTTTTTGTTTATTTGGGCTTATTTTTGTTTCTTTTTCAGCTTAAAAACAAAATGAATGTTTTTTAAATGACAGTATTTTTATGTGAAATCAGAAAAATACAAAATACTGTTAAAATTTCTGTAAATTAACAGAAAAAGTTTTACAAAGCAGTAAAATTTGCTTAAAAAAGCAGACGGAAATGGTTTTTCCAAAAAACAGAAAATACATGTTAAGCAACCTTTTTTTCATTGTAGTTAAAAAAAGTCTGTAAATTTACAGAAATTTTTAAGTGTATTAAGGTTCATCTTACTGGCATTTTCACTATTTCAGCCGCGCAACCCCCCTTTACTACTTATCCTACCCACACCCAAGTCTCCCACCAGCTAAGGTTTCTAATTTACCACCACCTCCTTCCTCATCTGATCCGATCCCCACCTAGCTTCTCTGCCTAGCCCAAATAACTTAGGTTAGGCATTACAACTCATTTCCCAGAAAAAGTCCCATCCCACATTTAACACTACAGAAGTTCGATTCACCGCAAATAAGGTTTAGCTGCACTTTCTTTCAGCCCATATCCAGTAGGCCTGCCTAAAAGCTCCATAAAAATCATCTATTCCCACTTACCTCTATTCCCCTTCTCTGCTGGGCCGCATTTACCCATTTCACAGAAGATGCATGCTGTTGTTAGATTAGGCAGTAATGAAAAAAGAGTTTCTGAGAAGTTGACTATTCCGCTGGCGATGGAACAAGGACGAGTTAGGATACTTGCCGAAGGAGATTGCATAGCGCTACCAGGCTTGAATTTCACCGCCATTGATCATTCCGTAGTAGATGCAACTGTCCAATAATAGTTATAGGCTTAGCAGGGGCTTTCAATAGGTTACGAATATCAGCATCATAACTCCCTTCCTCTTCCCCTCGCTTCCTGACCCCCTCCCCCAACTTCTTGCTCGAAATCCTCACCTCTACGCTTTCCCACCTAAAACCTCCTTGCTGCTAAAACTACGCTTTCCTGTTAGTGTTCATGTACTGTAAAGCAGACATTCATCTTACACACCGTTTCTTTATATATCATCCACCGCAACTATTCATTAACCCCCCCCCCCTACTCTTACCCCGGTTACGTTTCCCAATATTGGTATCATTTACCCCTCCCCTCACTTTTTCCTCTTGATTCTTATCTATATTCTCTGATTAACGCATTCAACCCGACCAAATATTCCGGCGCATGCCTTTATCATTTCCATTTACTTTATTTACACGTCACTCTTCCCCCCTTCTTTCCTTGTTAAATAATGCATTTCAGCAACCTATCTTAGGTGATAATTTCCCAGTAGGTCCTACAACATCCCAAACCCATACACCTACTGTTTTAAACCCACAGTATCCACGAAAATTCACTGACGCCCACTCAACTAACGCGCTTGTTATTGCTTTTGTACTAGGTTCATCTAACGTAATATTTCACTACATCCACCCCATATTCCCATCTCACTTTACTCCACCCGCCTTCGGTCACCTGCTATCGTGGTAGGTGTTTTGCTCAATTTACATCCTACCAGCATCAAACTGTTACCTCAAGGAATGCTTGCCTTGTTTAAATGAAGTTTTGCATAAATTTGCTTTCCATCATTCCTTACCTTCTCCAACCCTACATCTCTTGGTTGCTGAGGTTTAACGAAGATTGTGTTAAAGGGCCAAACCTCTCACCCCAAACTACAATTTTGGTACCCGGGTACCGAAATTCTCAATTGGCTCAGCTCTTTGATTTTCAGCTAATTCAAACAATGCAGAGTGCCAAAGCTTATATTACACCGCATAAACGGTACTGAGAGTGTTTTGTTTATATAAATTGAGTTTTTCTATACTCACCCTGAAGCAATAAACTGACATTGTGTCTGGATGGGGATGAATTTCAGACAATTGTGGGAGGGGCTTCAGTAAGAGGGTTAGGGGAATTGGTACTGTTTAGTGTGAGAGAACTGGGCCTTTAAAGTGATCATCTTTAGATCCATCAATCTCATTTCACCTCACAGCACATACCGTTTCCAATATCAGCACTGCAGCTCTGCCTCCCTTTATCTTCTCGTCATGATTCCCACATGATTACTCCTACACCCCAGAACATAATTGCTGTGGTCAACACTATGCGTTTCTTCAACGATAAAACTATTTCACGAGTTTACTTCATCGGCCCATTACCTGCCCTTTCCCTATACCCCTCGTTAATCTGCTTATTTTCCTGGATTCCTGCCTCCTTACATGCCCTCCCCATCTTAAACTTATGCTTGCCTTGTTCAACTCTTCTAAAAGGTTTTATTTTACCCCATGGTTTACACCACTCCTCACCTCCTTTGCTTTACCCTTTTCCAGGCAATTGCTCCACATAACTTCAATTGGTTGCCGTTGTCAACATTACTCACATTCTGCCCCAAACCTAAGTGTATGCTTCAGGCTCATTCTCAGTATAAACTCCATAAAACTCATCCGTCCTTACCCTCCCTACTATACATAGCCCTTAACGGCATTCCCCCACCTGGTGCTTGTTGTTGTAAGACTAAAAGTTGTAGAAAAACTGCCCAACATTAAATACCGATTCTGAATATCAGAAACACAAACCTTCCTCCATTTACACTTCTGTCTCATCCCTATTCATCGCCTCCATCTTACGGAGGTATCATTTCACTATATTAGTCCCTTCCCTTTCCTTAACTCATCCGCCTCCGACCACCTGCTAAAAAGGTAGGCATCCCTGGTATGTATTACGAACTGTTGTCATGCGTCCTCATCCACCTTACCCGCATCCCGGCCCTTACAGATTTCTCGCTGTTGTTAATCTAATCTTCCCATCTATTTCACTCGACCCCTTACTTCATTTGGTTGTTGCTAAAGTGTTATGTTACCTATCTACTGCAAAATTCTTCATTTACCTTGCGTATAATTCAACAATATTAGACAAATAGTTTTTGTGCGACTAAGTTTCTTCCCGGCGCATTCCCAGCGTCAATCCCACCACCCCAACTTTATCCGTTATTCTATCCACTCTGCTGAAACTTACCAGCCGCCTTTTCACATTCTCACAGAACGCTGTTGCTGTTGGTGTTAGATTAAGCTCGGCTAAAAACGAAGTCAGTTAAATACCGTTTCCGAATATTTTCGTGGTACATTTTCATCCCCCTCCTTTAACACCAAGTCGTAACCCCATTCCTTCTTTCAAGCCCTCCCCCTTCCTCATTACACCGTAGAAATGAGATTGGTGATAAGGCTGTTCTACTATGGTTCACCATGCATACCATTTTTCAAATCAGAATTACCCAGCTACCCATGTTTTCTTTGCGTATCCTATACCCCTTCATGCCAGTCCACCAGGAAAAATCTTAAAAACACTGCTTACATCATATCAGCGTCATAACTTATATCCCATACACTCCTTCCCATCTACCTTATCCCATTCCACTCCAGTTGTCCTCCCTTCTCTATTTTACCCACATCATCACCTCCCTACATCAGCACCGTCCTTCCCTAATCTCCTGTGCTTAATCCCCGACCCCATTCCTTGACCCTCACAGGTGTTGCTAAAGAGGCGTTCCTCTTACAAATAGAACTGGTCACTGCACTATTTCACTATATCAACCACGTAACTCACTTACTACCTTACTATTGTGTAGTATGGTGCACTCTCCATGACCTTTAAGCAGACGCCATCTTGTTGTTTACGAGCAACTCTCCCTTCCTTTTGTTCTAGATTCCCAGGGCCCTCCCTGTTTCCCCGTCACGTGTTACCGGTGGACGTGAGATATCACTTCGCCTCAGTTCCACGTGCACGCTGTAACCCATATTTTCAAGGTGTGGCCAATTTCACCCTTTGCAGCCTCCTCATTGGTCATTTAGATCAGCACACTTATTTGCATTGGTGCGTCATAACTTTTGACCAATCAGGGGACTGCCTGTGTTCGGATCTCGCACGAGGTTTCCAAGACCGAGCCCTTTAGCTGGACACTCGTGCATCATACTTCAGACGAGGAGCACTTGAGTTACCTAGCTGAAGATAATTAATCCTTTTTTTGCCGGCAGAATAATTAAAACTTGATCATATTTTTTTTTTATGGGGGGGGGGGACTTAATCAACGAATAAATCATCATTAAATCGATTGGAACTCTTTATCTGTTTTTTCTGTTTTTGGCTACTACGCAGGATCCCCATACCTACTGCATCGACATTGCTTTACATCACAGTACCCCTGACCCGCCTCCGCCCACTTGCTAACGTGCTAAGGTACTCATCTTACGAACCTTTCCTCATCGGCAACTTATTTTTCTCTATACCCCTTCTAACCAGCCTCACCGAATGTTTACTGATGTTTAAAGGTTTTGCATTAAGTCTCAAGTAATCTTCCAAATGTTCTAACCCTGCTTCATTCCCTCCACCTTCTAACACTGCACAAGTTGGCTGGTAGTTTCCTATATCAGTCCCATATAACATAGAACTCCATATTACGAGCGTGTATTCCCCCTGCTTTCACTACTACGCCCTTACTAACCATTCGAGTCCTCATGCCTTTCTGCCTAGTCCCATCCCCTTCTACGTCTTTCCTACCACTTAACATATCATCCCCAACCACTTCCATTCATCTGCTAAAGTGTTAAGTATTTATCTTACAAACGTTTCATTGTATCAGCATCATAACTTCCCTCCTCGCCTTACCCGTCTTCCCAATTGCCCAATGCGTTGCACCAGTACTATTTCCCTTTCCATCGCTTAACTCCTCTTTGTAACCCTACCCACCTTTCCCGACTTTTACGGATCTTGGTTGCTGTAAATTTTTTCAACATTTGTTTCATGTCATTTCACAATTAAACTTGCAAATGCTGCTACTTCACTTACCCACTCCTTTACACTACTTTGCACTTTTTCTACTACCCCTAAAAACAATAACAGGTTATGCATTTGCTTTTTCTCCCTTCTCTTCATAGCGACTACCCTCCTTCCCTCACCTTCCTTCCCTCACCCTCTCCCATCTCACAGATCACACTTTTCCCCCTAACCCTCCCTCCATCTCACATATCACACTTGCTGCTCTCAGACTAACCGTTGCTGAAAAGGTGTCCTATCCCAGAAAACGTGGTTGTTGATCAACTACCTTTTGCTGCAGTCCAAGACATTATTAACCCGTTCCTCTTTTCCCACTACCCACTAATTCACCCCCTTGTCCTACTTATACGTGTCAGGCCTCCCCCAACCACCACCTCAGAATTTTGAATAGCCCTCACCCCAACCAACACCTCAGTATTTTGAATATTTCTAGTTATATTATCATCCAAAAAACGATATCTGTTTGTATATTTTAAGATGAGATGCAAAAAAGTTGGTTATAATTCAAGTCTAAATATTCAGCCTACTAAAAATATCTAAACCTAAAATCTAAAACTTAAGACCTAATATTTAAAAACTTAAACCTAACCTAAAACCTAGAATCTAAAACCTAAAATCTAAAACGTAAAATTTAAAACCTAAAATCTACAACCTAAAATCTAAGATCTAAAACCTAAAATCTAAAACCTAAAATCTAAAAACTAAAATCAAAAACCTAAAATCTTAAATCTAAAACCTAAAACCTAAGATCTTTAATCCAAATTCTAAAACCTAAAGTCTTAAACCTACAAAACCTAAAAATCTACAACCTAAAACCTAAACAATAAAACCTAAAATGTAAAACCTAAAATCTAAAACCTAAAATCAAAAACCCCAAATCTGAAACCGGAAACCTAAGACCTTAAATCCAAAATCTAAAATGTTAAATCTAAAACCTAAAATCTTAAATCTAAAATTTAAAACCTGAACCGAAGATGAAAAACATAAAACTTTAATTCTAAAACCTAATATCTAAATACTGAAACCTAAAATCTAAAACCTTAAACCTAAGATCTCAAAACTAAAAGCTAAAATCTAAAACCTAAAATCTTAGACCGGAAACCTAAGTCCCTAAATCTAAAATCTAAAACGTAAAATCTAAAACCTAAAATCTAAAGCCTATAATCTTAAATCTAAAATCTAAAACCAACAATCTAAAGTCTAAAATGAAAAATCTAAAACCTGATATCTACAACCTAAAATCTAAAACCTAAAATCAAAACCTAAAATCAAAACCTAAAATCTAAAATCTAAAACCTAAAATCTAAAACCTAAAATCTTAAATCTAAAACCTAAAAGCTAAGATCTTTAATTCAAAATCTAAAACCTAAAGTCTTAAACAACCTAAAAATCTACAGCCTAAACCTAAAACCTAAAATCAAAAACCCCAAATCTAAAACCGGAAACCTAAGACCTTAAATCCAAAATCTAAAATGTTAAATCTAAAACCTAAAATCTAAAAACTAAAATCTTAAACCTAAAATCTAAAACCTGAACCTAAGATCTAAAATCTAAAATGAAAAATCTAAAACTTCTAAAACCTAATATCTAAATACTAAAACCTAAAATCTTTAACCTTAAACCTAAGATCTCAAAGCTAAAACCTAAAATCTAAAACCTAAAATCTAAGACCGGAAACCTAAGACCTTAAATCTAAAATCTAAAACGTAAAATCTAAAACCTAAAACCTAACATCTAAAACTTTAATCTAAAGCCTAAAATCTTAAATCTAAAATCTAAAACCAACAACTTAACCCCTAAAACCTACCATCTAAAGTCTAAAATGAAAAATCTAAAACCTAAAATCTTAAACCTAAAACCTAAGACCTTAAATCTAAAATCTAAAATGTAAAATCTAAAACCTAAATTCTAAAACCTAAAATCTAAAACCTAACATGTAAAATGTAAAACCTAAAATTGAAAATCTAAAAAAGCTAAAAGCTAAAACCTAATTTCTAAACTCTTGGTTAAACCTTAAATCTTAAACCTAATATCTAAAACCTAAAATCTAAAATGTAAAATCTAAAATCTAATACCTAAAATCTAAAATCTTAAACCTAAAATCTAAAATGTAAAACCTAAAACATGAAATCTAAGACCTAAAATGTAAAACCTAAAATCTAAGACCTAAAATCTAAAACCTAAAATCTAAAACCTAAAATTTAAAATCTTAAACCTAAAATCTAAAATGTAAAACCTAAAACATGAAATCTAAGACCTAAAATGTAAAACCTAAAATCTAAGACCTAAAATCTAAAACCTAAAACCTAAAATCTAAAACCTAAAATTTAAAATCTTAAACCTAAAATCTGAAATGTAAAACCTTAAACCTAAAATCTAAAATTTAAAATCTAAAAACTAAAATCTAAAACCTAAAATCTAAAACCTAAAACCTAAAACGTAAAATCTAAAATCTACAACCTAAAACCTGAAATCTAAAATCCAAAATCTACTGAATCTAACATCTAAGATGTAAACCTAAAACGTAAAACGTTAAATCTAGAATCTAGAACCTTAAACCTAAAATCTAAACCCTTAAATCTAAAACGTAAATCCTACAACCTAAAACCTTAAACCTAAAATCATAAATGTAAAATCTAAAATCTAAAGCCTAAAATCTAAAACCTATAAGCCTAAATCTAAAACTTAAAATCTAAAACCTAAACCCCAAAATCTAAAATCTTCAATCTAAAGCCTAAAATCTCAAATAAAAAACTTAAATAAAAAATCTAAAATCTAGAATTTACAATCCAAATCTAAAACATACACCTTCGATCATATCCGCGCATTGTATTGTGAATTATCTTTGTACCTTTTATTATGAAAGGATCCGCGCATCTTATAATGAACTTTTAAAAGAAGCTACTCTTAAGTATCACAAAATAGGTGGTAGAAACTTTAGTTGAATTCTAAATATGAAGGAATCTAATATTTATATCACAAATAGAACTTATAAGAAAGGCTTAAAGAATTCCAGCTTATTCTACATATTATGAAAAGACCTTTGTACCTCAATCTTAATCTAAATATGCTATGGAAGAATAGCCGTTAGGACGTTCTTATTCTATATTACGAAAGTATCAATGTGTGACTTTTTCAGCAGGTCGAAAAGCCTGCTTTCCTTATTCAATACGCGGTTTTATTGTACCTAAATTGAATGGGAGATGTTGTACCTAAATATTGTGAAAGATGTCCTGTTTCGTAAAGTACCGACGAAAATTACTAAATACGGCAACTTAAATTCCAAAGAACAAGCTCAATTCTGTGTCGAATGTTAATTGTTAAACAACAAATAAAAGAATCTTACTCTAAACATTGAAAAGAACATTTGTATTTTATTGTTATTACGATAAAGAGCCTGTTTGTCCTATAGGTCTCATTCCAAAACCCCCGAAGAACTGCAAAATGTATATTAGGTGTAAGCTGAGTATTTCACACCAAGCTCTGAGTCCTATTCAAAATAACTTGTAAGAATTACGGGTTGTAATAATCTTATAAAATTTCGAATTAGTTTTCCCTGAATCCTAAATAAAAGGTAAATTTATGACCTCTTTTTTCAACTTAATTAAGGTAAATGAAAGAATACATTAAATTCCATTTCAATTCTTTTACATGTATATTATATACAATTAAATCTAACCACCTTCAGTTATAGGATATATAATTGTATAAGCCTACCCAACTAAACCGTGGGGCTAAGAATCTCGGAGATTCTCCGTTGTTTCTAATGTAAAGAAAAATTCACCCTCGAGATTTCATTTTGCAATTTGTACCATTTTCTATGATTTCCAGTACGGTTAACTATACCATTAAACATACCTAGCGTTATTGTCGCTATATTTTGTAGGTCATACCAACAGTCTACAGAATTTATGCAAAAAGCTTTTATTTAAAGGTAAAGAGCAGCCCCCAAACTTATTTTGAAGAAAAAGCTAAATAACACAATTTTCATCTTATTTCTCTTCAAAGTATTTTTCAGTTCCTTTTATGACTTTACTATTGCATATTCAATGTAAACTAAGCCGTTATTTCCAGCAAATTTCACATTTGAAGGGAAAAACATTGTCACATGACTCCCAATAGCCAACCATGAAACTGGACAGTCTACTATACTTTTTCAATTTGGGATGACTGATCCTGCCCTTTAATGAAGTTGAAGAAAGAGAAAACAATATCTTACCCTTTTAATAAGACTACATGACTTTGACTGATGTGGTTTATAAGACTTGCCTCGAAATACTAAATTTATTCGCTGGAGGGGGCTACCTCGTCTGTGCCTCCTCTTAACGTCCTTCACTGGAAACTTTAAGAATGTCGAAAAAGTTGGACGGCTTTACACCAGAACGTTTGACATCGACTGAAGACTCCGTGATCCCATCTACTTTCAACAAAATGAGTGGAAGTTGCGATTAGAGTCCTTTGTTTATCGAGAGTGAACGTGGATGTTTCTTAAGTTTGGGTTCAAACAAGCTCTCTGTAATACGAAGAAAAGCAGCAGTCGGTAACCGTTAGTGCACACACTTGTTAGTCCTTTACTTCAAATTCAACTGACGTAAAACGTTAAAAAGACGGTACCTGCGACAAGCCGTTTTTGGTAAACAGTCACTTTTTAGGATCATCATAGTGCAGTTTAGAATTGATCAAGGCACCAAGTATATTATCTGGAGGTGGGAGCTACAGAGCCATGGAATGAAGCTCCTGGGACAAGGAACTTGAGGGGATGGGCTTGAAAGAAATGTCTTGGGAGCGTCTGTGGGCATTGGACCAAAGCGGTCGGGGATCATGGGTTGGGTTATGGAGGAGGGAATGGGCTTGGAAGACCGTAGGACCTACTGAGGGCTTTAGGAAATACAGGGCTATTGGGGAAGGGCATGGAAAGTATTAGGAGACCATTGGGCTACCGGCTAAAGGGATCAGGGAATCAGGGGCTATGGGGAGGGAATGGCTTGGAGGACAGGTTTTGGGAGCTTCTGAAGGCTGCGATATGAGCTATTTGGGTCAGCGATCAAGGGCTATGGAGGAGGAGGTGTGCTTGAGAGAAGGGTCCTGCTAGCTTCTGGAGGCAAGAAGCTACAGGGGCCAGGAATCGGGGGATATGGGGAGGGAAAGACAGATTTGGGAGCTTCTGGAAGCTAGGATACGAGGTATAGGGGGTCAGCGATCAGTGGCTATGGAGGAGGGGTGGGTTTGAAAAGGGGTCTCGGGGACCACGAGTTTAGGAGCTGTAGGGGTCAGGAATGAGGAGCTATGGGGGTTCAACCGTCTGGGAAATAACTGCAATTGATTAATTGCAATCCATCCTGGTGAGCATAGGGGAACTAAACCAGGGGGGTATGGAACCAATGGACAACAGACTTCGCACAGAGTGGAAAAAGATGAAAACACTGTTACAAAAAGATTCTACAACGGAGAGCTCTGTACTATTTCCCTGCATTGCTCTTCTTTACAGTCACATACGATACTATCTGAACGGAGCGTCAACAATATAGAGTCAGTTACCACTCACCACAAGTAAAAGATTACGGTAGGAGGGCTGAAAAATGAGGGTTTGAAATGATTGATGAGGAAGTACCACAAAGAAGGGCCTCATTACAAGTGGATTTGGTTTCTTTACAGACTACCCTCCCTTGACAAGATGGTGATGCAGAAAACTTGATACGATCACAACACGATTTATAAAATGACTACTGATATAGGAGATTACATGTTACAATGAAAAAAGTTGGTTTATGAGACTGTAAAAGATCACCCTTCATTCACAAGAGGGTTAGGTTGGTTACGTCACTGCAAAGTGATCGCAATATTGTAGAAATCTTAACTTTACGAGATTCACAACAAAACAGTACTGACTTAATTACTACCTCCAGCGCGAAGGCTTTACGGGAAAGGCCTATTTACTACTGTACTGTACCTTGTTGCAATGTACACCTCAGACGGGACCTAAAATATGGGGCATTTTTGCGCTATAACTTGGAACTGTCCGAAACGCCCTTTGCCGTAGTTTTTAATCCCCCCCCCCCGGCCCCTTTTCTTTCCTGCGATCCCATCTATGGTGTAACATTACGTTGGACTAGGCCTTTGATGCCTAGTGTGAAAAAATCATAAATGAATGAATGAAAACACAGAGCACCAAAATCGTGCATACACAAACCCGTGCAAATGAGAGGCGTTGGACAGTGACGAATCCTTTTACTTTCTTTCGTTTCAGTATTGACGTTTACCGGCGTTTTTTTACCACATTCAAGTCGGGGAAAAAGTAGGCTAAAAACCTACGCTGCATGACCGTTGCAAGTCTCGAGTTCAAGGTGAATTCGCCACTGACAGACTGTCGCACAAGTGCAAGGCGGTGCAAGGGGACCAATGTGAGGGGACGGTACTTTAGTAAGGGTGAGAAAGTGACAAAACGCATGCTTAATATTGAAAACATAGTCATTCCCAGTTCTCCAGATGTACATTCCGGAGTACTTACCCCATTATTCTCCGACATCCACCACTAGTGTCGTTGCTGTGGATTTAAGCGAGTTCGGTTATTCATTCGTTGCCACATGTAAACATGGAATAAGGAGTGGTGGTGGGCACCCGAGGGGTACACAAACCGAGCTTAGCACATATTGTACTTTCTGCCTTCCTTTTCCGGTGCAGTACAACATATGCGATGTGAATAAATTTGCACGATTGAGGCAAAAATCGATGCATCTCTTCCCAACTTATTGGGGTCTCCGGGGTTTTTACGGCAGAATTTCGGTTATGATGCAAATTTACACCAAAAAGAAATTAAGAAATACTTCATCGTCCGAACGACACTTACGATCCCTCTATTGATGAATAAAGATAGGATTCCAGATCTTTGGCACAAGTGTTTTAGGTGCGAGATGGTTTTGTTTATACCGACAATATGGAGGATGTGCACATGTTCATAGCCACACAACGAATTACCGAAATCCCTTATGTTAGCATATTCATTTTCAATTACATTACAAAGAGCCGATTTCCAAAAGGTGTTAAACAAACTCTTCAACTGTCTGTGGAATTTGGCTTAATTTCAGGCTTTCAGAAGAAGACATGCATAGTAGAAAGTGTATGTTTCCACGTTGTGCCACATTTTCCCAGAAGACATCGTACTTCACTTGATGAAAATTGCAAATGTGATGTTATGAATCAGAAATCAGGGCTTAATTACCTCAGTTCATTAAAATTGAAGTCAAGCTCCTTTTGTATATTACATAAAGGAAAAATTCATAACGAAAAAATCGTAATATTTTTTTGTTTTCAAAAAAGTAGAATGTTTAACCATTTTTGGGAATCAGAGATTCGTATATGGCTACTAATTTAGAATCAGTGTCCGTAAGTCTTTATATAATCCGTACATTTGGGGTAATTTGACCATGACCCATAACCTAACCAAAATTTAGGGTCACTTATTCCAGAATTTAATCCAAGGTTACTTTTCAAAACCCATAGTTGGTCACCAAAAACAACCCCAACCCATCATCTTTTTTTCATGTCCGCCAATCAGCTAGGACACTGATGCTACATTAGAGTTAACATAATAGTATAAACCGATTCTATTAGATACCGAAAGGGAAGAAAGAATCCGATCTTGGGCAATGGGACATGTGTGAACGTGCATTACAAGTGCAGTGGTCGTGCATCCCCCCCCTTCCTCCCAACCGGTCGGGGCCCTGGCGTACTTACCCCCAGCCTTCCGTCTATGAGGTGATTTAGTTGTTTTTATAATGACAAAGATCTTTACTTACATACATCTGCATATTCGTTGAGAAGAGAAAATATCCGTTGAAACTTGTAATGAGACAGCTATACTTGTCATAATTACTGCATGGGCACGGTCCTTCATATCCCATGGGTCTAAACAATGTTTCCACTCTCATAACTTATCCATATTGCTTGTCATCAAATGCAACTTTATGAACAAAAAGGCTGACTGGGTGAAACTCCTTTTCCAGTTTTTCTCCAAGACTTGGTAAAAGTATTAAGTACTCTACCTGTAAAGTTTTCCGGTTAGGGATCATTGCCAGTGAAATGTAGAAAATGTTAAAGCGAAGACGAGAGTTCAGGTATAGGCCTATACAATTGCCATTTTATTTCTTACAGCATATGCTCGAAAGACAAAACTGGAGATCGATAATTTAGTTCCAAATATTTCGTTCCATTATTAGATGTCGAGTCAGTAAGATGCCCTTCCTTGCTGACTTGGTATTTATATCCAGACGAATTTGAAAAACTTTACAAAGTCATGATAACTCAACTAATTCCAAAAATGTATTCCCTAAATGCAGTTCATCCAAGGAAAAAGCGACTCCAAGCATAAACTTAAAGCTAAATACAACCACAAGTTTATACAGTAGTCCATACATTAGTATCCCTATCCATAAAATATTTGATAACTTGGCTTTTAAAGTAAACCTTTGTTCAAACCTTTTACGTCTTGTCAACTAGTTCAGGCATATTGGTTTACATCCTCAAAAACTTGTCAAATCTACCAGCAGTTTGCACGTTTTTTTATCAAACGCCATTATAACATCCTCGTACACCCATACTGGTGGTACACAGATAGGAGTTTTGGGTGTATCAAAATTTCTTGGTCATAAAGCTTGAAGAAGACAATGACTGAGCTCCTGTTTCTAATACGTGCTAGCTCTATACGTTGTCTTTCTCAAGAATTTTAGTTCCCAATGCAAAACATCTCGATCACTTTGCATTACAATACATTGATTTCAGGTGTATGGAAGCAGCTGCGGGTTTATAAGGATTAGCGTGCATTCCCCAGTAAATCCATATTGTTATGCTAACCATACACATTATAAGATTGCAGTGTAAACCTCGGTCTAATTTGCATCTCAACATAGGTACGGTCTGGAGGCAATGGCGTAGCCAGGGTTTTTCACCAGGGGGGCACTGGGGGGGGGGCAGACTTTTTTATAGGGGGTACAACATATAACTCAGGGATAACTATGGTGAGACTATCAGAACTACATTTTGTTGAGTCTGACTGACAGCCACAGTGGCGGCGCGTGGTCTAAATATATGGAGGGGCAAATTGGTATTGGTGGGAATAGACCAACGGTGCCCAAGGCGCCGTGGGAGAGGCGTGGGGTCCAGGGGCAACGCCCCGGTGGGGGTACAGGGGGCGAAGCCCCCGGAAGCTCCGCGATATTTACAAAATTGGGGTTATAGAACGAAGCATTTCTCTGCCTTCACATCGCATTTGTCTGCCTTCACATCGCATTTGATTGGCGTTAAACTGACTGCAAACTTCACCATTATTTCATTGAATTTAGTCTTACAACTGGCTCGAGGTTAAAAAGACTATAAAGATGGGTGGTATTTCTTCCGTCGAAAAGTTTGAGGTTCCCCTGTACTGATGACTTACTAAAAATTTGTGGTGGTGGTGGGGACATAATAGCAAACCTGAATTTTTTTCTTCTAGATTGGTCTTTGTCGGGTGATTACTTCAAAGTAGATACTATGAAGGTTTTACGACGAAACTACAATTTGCCTAGGCCTCTCGGGAACTTATTTTCTTCCATTCAGTCTTCTCCTGTTTACTTACTCCATACAATCCTGCGTCTAGTGTTCGCGAGTCACCGTTAAATATAACCATAAGAAGGAAGAGGCCACGACGAAAGAGACAGGAACCCGGCTGGGGTGGACGGTGGCATTCCCAAAAGGCTCGAAAAAACTTACAAGAAATTAGGTTGATTGAATGATTACTTTCCCATTTAACAGAGAGCTGTGGAAAAACGAGAGCAGGTGCCCTTACCGGCAATAAACGAACTTAGAACACAACCAAAACACCCCAAATTTTGAATTTTACACAAATACATGCCATCGCGTACCAAACAAGCCTGTATGGTTGAGTACCTAACAAGAAACATAGCGTATTCAGGATTTCTCTTGGGGGGGGGGGGGTAGTTTGCAGTATGTTGTGTGATCGCAAGCCAGATGAAGGGGTTTAAGTGAGGATCCAGACATATCAAAAGGGGTGGGGCTGAACTTAGAGAAAGCGGCAAGGGACGCACGGTGATTCTGTCTGAATATCTCAGTGGCGTAGGAAGCAATATAAAAGTGGGGGAGGGGGGGGGGCCATTTGGACTACGTACCTCTCCCTACCCCATTGAACAAAAGGTACATTTTTATGCTAAATTTTCGCTCTTTTTTCTGAGCAAGAACATTTTTTAAATTAAAAAAAAAATCAGATTTTTCTTAAGTTTGAACACTACTGTACTGCGCAAGTCGAAAAATGGGTCCTTTTACACATTTGTAAATATGGAGGTTGCATTGCAAGAAACAGTTTAGATTCAGGGTTACCTGTAGGGATATTTGAATATTTGGGGGACAATCAAAGAATCTGCGTTTCCTGCTAGCATATATCTGAGATAGCATGTCGACCGATGATCGTTGTTGTTGCATAATGTTATCTAAGGAGTGCGGAATGAGGCCTCTTGGCGACATTCAAAAAGCTCCCGAAACTTTGCTATCTTTTTTAGACAAAATATTTAAAAATTAAAAGCCTTTATTGAAGAAAATTTTAGGGAAACAGCACTGTAGCGGTTCAGAAAATTTTACCACTGACTGTTTTATGAGTGACCACTGCCGAAATATTTTCCTTTTCAAAACTAATAATTACAAATATGAAGCTTTTATTGAGAAGAATTCGGAATTTTATGAAAGAAAAGTTGGGAAAACCGCACTGTATTTGACTGCAATATAGCTGCCGGTGTCTCTTGATGATGTGGCGTCACATCTAGTAATATCCGATTTTGTCATTTACAGAGCCCGGAAAAATTTACCAAACTGAAGTATGAGCGGGGAATGATGCATTCTTTATTGCATTTTTCTGGCGCGCCGGAAAATTTACTTTGAGATTTGGGAAATGGAAAGGGGTTTCCTGACCCGGGAAGTGGGGGACGGAAGCATGCTTCCACCCTCTGTTTTTTACTGGGGCGGTCCCCCGGCCTCACACTTCTTAACCTATGGAATATCTAATTCTGTCCGAAAGACCAAGCGGAGCGCCACCATTTGTTGGAGCGGAGCGTACAGAAATTTTTGAAAAATCACGATCACTCAGACAGCCACCGGAAACGGCATGTCCCACCGACTTGTAAGTAGAATCTAAGCAATCATTATTTTGAGCTTTCGTTTGCAATAAAATTTAAACTTCAATAAAAAAATGAGTAAGTTATAAAATGTTCAGAAAATTAAAGATAAAATAAACCACTACCACTGGATGAAATGGTAATAAAAAGAAATTAATCGTATAGGAAAATGAGCTGGTATAAGGGCAGTCTACAAGCGACATAAGATTATGATAAGTATAAATGCGAGCAACTTCATTGAACGGCAAACATCCCTCCTGAACTTCAAGGGAGGATGGCAATGCATCTATACCGGCTACCTAGCCTTTACAAGTGTCATCGAACTTTACAATTAAGTATCCATGGGCGTCCGCAGGTATGGGCAAGGGGGGGGGGCACTTGCCCCCCCCCCCCTGGAAAATCAAAAATTTGAAAAAAAAACGTATAAAAATCAAAGCTAAAACCCGAACAAAACGTGTTTTCCAAGTTTCTATGCGAAAAATAGGCTTTAGAAATGCCATTTCCAGCGATTTGGGAGGCATTTTGGGCCTACATTTTGGCATGGTTTGTGTCAATTCATGGTGACTTGGAGGTTTAGCCTCCCCCCAGAAATTTTGCCCTCCCCCCAAGACTTTTTTCTGCGGACGCCCATGTAAGTATCCCATGTGTCTGAGCAGTCCGATTAGCTGAAACAGAAATCAAAACCAACGTATGGCCCAATTCTCCGTGATCAGCATCAACAACTATACCAGGGTTTCAATTCTTACATGTTGCATTGTAATTAACACTGTAAACATACTTGTAAGTTCGTGTGTTCTCCGATATGATTTTTTTGATCGCTGTTCCTCTATACCAGGGGTGTGCATGTTGGTCTTGGAACATTGGTCAATCTAACGGGGGCAGGATGGGGAAGGATGTGGGAAGGATGTGGGCAGTATGTGGGAAGAATGTGGGCAGGACGTGGGAAGGATGTGGGCAAGGGGGTGAAGGTGAGACGCCACCTAATATAACCTATGCATGTTTCACTGGGGCCACCCAGATGGCCACAACAACATGATTTGGTCCAAAAGTTTGCACACCACTGCTCTATACCATAATGAACCACCGTTGGAAACTGCGACAAGATTAACGTGCCGACAGTTCACAGCCACCACGGTACATTGCACGCATGGACTGACGTGCGACTGTGGGAACAAAGTTCAGTCGGTAACGCTCATATCGTCATGACATAGACCAATTTGCCGACAGCTATTCACATTATTCAAATCTTGTTGTTGTGGCCAAGAAGTTGCAGCTCCCTGCAACAGGTTATGGCGAAGGCACGGCGGCCGGAAAGTACTAGATAGCCTATTCACCCGGGCTTAATGTCACACGAGGTTCGTGTATTTGTGCTGTGAGGGAAAGGATGAGCCTGAAATAGCGGGGGGGGGGGGCACCATCAGTCACCGTCACCATCAGCCACCGTCACCATCAGCATACAAAAATTTGGAAAATTTCGAAAATGACTGCAGCAGCTTTTCAGGCATTAAGGCATTAACGTAGCTACAAGGGGCAAGGGGACGATTACCCACTGGCTCTGAAAAGTGAAAAAATCGGAAACTTGCCATTTTTGACACCAATCAACTACAATGTAGTTTTCTCAACTCTTCGTTCATGAAATTCCGAATTTCCTCCAATAAAAGCTCCATTTTGAAACTGTTTCAAAAACAAAATTTTCTGCGCGACTCGCGCGCTGCAGTCGTGTTCCTTTATAAATCAGTTTGGTAAACTTTTCCAAACTCTGGAAATGACAAAATCATCAGATTATCAATTGCTACCGCCAGCTACACTGCTATTTTCATTAATTTTGTATCTTTACATTCCAAATTTTCTCCAATAGAAGCTCTTGATCCTTAAAATTTCGTCGAAGTGCCTCAATTTGTAGGCCTCAGATTATCACTGTGTAGCACAAAGATGTTTGTTCGCCGTGTAATCCCAATCTTGACAATTAGAAATACAGATTCTTCAGAAATTCCCGAAACTTTTCGCATTTCTTTATATAGGGAACCAAGAATCGATTTTTTTCCCAATACAATAATAATTTTCTATGAGGGAGCAAGAGCATTTTTTGCCCGAATAATGTCACCGTTTATCATGTTTTGCCAATGTTTTGTCTGAATAGAACAACTGCTTTTGTCCGGATTGGGAGGGCGAGTGACCCCAGGGGCCCGTTCCACAAAGAGTTACGCTCGATCCTAAGTTTGATTTACTGTTGACTTAAGTATGGGGAATCAAACTTAAGATTGTGCGTAACTCTTTTTGGAATGGGCCCTTGCCTCGTATGCCTACGAATATAGGTAGTCTTATATTGAGCTTTCGTTTGCAACATATGTTCACTTCAATAGAAGGTGAACAAATTGCAAATAATCCCGAATTCACCTGATAAAATGGAGACGTAACAGTAATGTTGGTGTAAGAAAGCAGCAAAGTCGACTAATCCATATTCTTGACCATATTCTTAAGGAGCCACTCTTGGAGTGGCTACTGGGGAGCGGCTTTCCACTACTGCTTTGATTTTTTTTCTTTTTGCTTCCTCGAAAGGCTTAGATGCGAAATGGTGCTTTATTTTGCTTTTTCATATAAGGTTCTTGTGTTGGAAATGTGCTGATTTTCGTTTTATCAATGAATAATATCTCTTAATTTTGCAAAAAACGATGTACACTACGTTCTGAGCTCGTTTCGTGTATCCGCCGTTTGCCCACACAATTACATGTGGAAATTAGTTGCCGGACTTGCTTACTTCATTTTTGGGGCGATACCCTAATTTTCTGTAATAGCAGTGCACCAACTTAGCACGTCGGGGAAATTGATGGGAAAGACGCCACGGGCGGCGATCGAGGAGGGGGACGGGGAACAGGAGGTCCGGTTCCCATTTTTGAAGAAAATGTCCGATTGACTTAAACACAATAGCTTTTTCGAAAATGAGATAATGGCGCCCCCTGAAAACATTGAGATCGGATACTGTAAAACCACTTTCAGACAGGGGCGTCGATCCTGGGAGGGAGAGCAGAGAGCGAAATTGCCCCACCATTGAAAATATTGGGGGCAAACATGTCGTTTTGTACCCCAATAAGGCAGGCCGATGAAACTGAAAAAAAAAAAATAGGCGGAGTAAACAAGATACAACATTGTGGTATACAGATGGCTTACAATAATTTAAATTAAAATTAAAAGTTAATTAAAAGTTACAATAATAATAAATACTGTATTTATAATGCGTTATCTACGTTTTGCGTATATACCCATCAGTGTGAGCGTGTATGCACGCATTCTTCAGTTTCCGGCCTTTGGAAATTTTCTGGGCTCCCAATCCACAAACCAGATCAACGTACCTACATTTTGAATAGTTTAGTTCAGAGGTACATCTTATAGAATTAGGTATTAACTTTGTCAATCAGCTTTTCACATTTTCCAGTCATCAGGGAAAGTCTTTTAAATTTTGCCAACCCATGCCGCTTTATATGCTGTCGACTGCTTAAGTTGCCCAGGAACAAAGAAGAAGACTTGAATAATGAAAAGAAATCATTCAATATTTTGGATAGCTTTGATACATTTATTTGTAGCAAATTTTATACACACTCAGATAACATAAACATTTGAAATGCAGAAATTCGTTCAAGAAAGCAACTAGGAAAGGGTTCTATGGCTAAAAAAGTTCAGCCTCTAACTTTATCAAAGAAAAGCCTCCTTCAATATTTTGGATGTATCTTACACATTTGTTTGTAGCAAATTTCATACACACTCTCATGTGGTAAACATTTGAAAGGCAGTCCTAATTCATCCAGGAGAGAACTAGGAAAGGGTTTTTTTTTTTAATAGTTCAGCCTCTAAGTTTGAACTGAGAATGGAAAAAATCTGTGATTTACAAACTGGGGAAGTAAAACTCAAAGACACGTTGAATGTCAAAAGAACTAGACTCTAGGAATTTGGTCTTCAATGAGCAATGCAACGTACAGGTATCTAATGAAAATTTAAGTCTTTCGTAAAGTCCAAGACTTCCAATTAATCACAACAGTTTTCACCTGACTAGATTGATACTTAAATGGGAAATGCACTGCAGTCACCCCAACTTGAATTAGTCATGAAGACTCTGGTTTCATGAAAGGGTCTTGAGAATCATGTGACAATATTTTTTCCTTCTCAATTGTAACATTAATTACTAGGAGTTCCTGCTTGGTTTACCTTGCAAGAACAACATTTAATTCATGAAATATCATGAAGGATACTTGGTTAGTTATTTAGATGGAGTTTTATGGTCCAGTTTCCAACCTATTGGTTCAAGTCGAGCCTGCCACAGCCTTTTTTCCAGTAGTGGCTCACTAGATCATTTGGGGCGATGCGCACTGCTTAACAAGAAATTTCCTAACTGGATAACGATGACCGTAATCCCTAACCTAATCCCTAACCCGAACAAAGAATACAATCGATACAATACAATGGCAACAACCAATCAAAAAACACTTTGTTAAACAGTGCGCATCTACCCGATCATTTTCCCTACTCCAGCGCTTATGCGGATCATCACGCACGGCGGCAGTAGGTTCCATTTTTAGAGTCTTTGGTATGACTTGACCTGGGAATAGAACCTGGGTCTTTGGCCTGAGAGGTGAATGCTCTATGGCTATACCAAACACATAGTCGCGAAGGATACTTGGAAAAGATAATGAAGAAAAGCGTGAGATTTACACCAAGTACCTGTTGTTTCAAAGTAAATTTGGGATGACTGTTCTTGCCTGTGAATACGTTACCGGTGATAAAGTTAAAAAAGTGCAAGTTCATTCATCATCAATGCGCTGTACTGTAGTTGGTTATAAAGACATCTCAAATCTTAAAAAAAACACCATTGGACAGAGCAGTCTGAGCCAAATGCCTTGCACAACACAGAAGTTGGTTTTTCGATACCAAGGTGCTCCCTCGTATTATCAGTGCAAAAAAGACCAAAATTGACTGCATCATTATGAAACACACAAAATTAAGACCACCAACCCACATCTATCAAAAATAGTAAATCAATAGGGTTATATTATACCATTTCCCTCAAAAGCTTCCAGAAGCTAGCACTGACCTTCATGAGCAGAACAAGTTATCACTCGAAAAATCCCAATTACACTCTTCTCCTTTCGAGAGGACCAAGAAATGCATCGATTTGATACATTCTGATAATTGGATACACTCTGGTATGTACAAATATTTCAGAAGTTTCATATTACACTTTGCTCAATATTTGCCTACCATGGTTTAAAAATGTTAAGACTGTTTGAAACAAGTATGAAAAAAGTATACAAAAATATAAGCACCCACTGTAGAGTTTTTGATACACCCTTTCAAAAAATGTTATGTTGTTCCGTTTATTTGAATCTCTCGTCAAATGCAATTTAAATGCATTAGAGAATTACAGAACTGGGTTAAAACTAGATCTTGAAAACTTTTAGAAAATTTTGCTTCCTGATTACCTGAGATGGCTCTTCATCTGCACCAGGAATGAAGCAGAGCAACCAGTACTTTACAAGCAATATGGGTTACGGGCTTTGATTTAAACAGAAAAAATAAAAATTTGTCAACTCATTGGTCATCTTTTAGCACTTTTCAGTCTTCTCCTATACTTAGCTGATTGCACTCTTAAAGTAGGGGAGTTACACCTGGCTGCACTGGTAGAACACTTTTCAGTTGTGATAGAATGCTTCCTTTGAGACTGATAAGATTTACCAGATAGTAAGGCATCGCGACCAGTAAAATGTCTTGCACTTTTAACTCTCCTAGGTGCGAGGCCACTTGAAGGAGAGGTGTGGACTTTTTCCTTCTCCATTGGGGCCTTTAACTGTAGCTTCCTAAGTCTTTGAGATAAAAGCCCACCCTCGCTCTCATTTGTGTAAGCCATTTTTGAAGGTTTCACATTTGTCATCTGTACACTACTGAAAGTAGAAAATGCTGACCTAGGCCTGCCAAGGATAACATTATTTGCATTCATAGTATTCATGACCTTCTTCCCAGCTTTGCTACAACTGTGGCATGATTTTGGGCGTGGTCTTTTCTGTAAACTGTCCCTAGGCTGCCTAACATGTAAATGATACCCATACTCTGTGCACTGTCCCTTGCAGTAACTCTGGTAACAGTGGCGGCAACCTTTTCGTGGAATCTCTTGCTTTACAGAACAATTTCCTGCACATGCTACAGATAAACAATTCTCTGAACAATTTTTGGATTTGCTTTTTTGGTCCAAAACACTGTGGGCTCTTTCAGTAGGGATGGCTGCAACAGAATTCCAGCCTTTCTTTTCTTCCAGTACTGACAGACCTTTCTTAGATGGCAGAGACTCTTTCCTCTCCAATTTTGAAGTTTCCTCTTGAAACCTTTCCATCTCAATCAGTCTATCCATAATTATTTCTTCCTCAAGTTCCTCAGGGACTTTTCTCACAGCCTTTCTCCAGTCTTCCTCTGCACTCAACTCGAGAAGATCCATATAACAAAAAGGTTCACTCAAAGCTTCTGGGAAAGGATCTAGCTCTGGACTGGAAGCATTTGAGGTCCGATACTCAAATATACTATCCTCTGGGTTAAAGACTTCTGGAAGTAATCGAACTCCTAACAATTTCTTTTCCATGTATTGCTTTTCTTGACGAAATCTTTCCCATTTAAGATTTTCTAGATCAGCAGTTGAATAATGTTGATGAGAATCTGCCACAGTCAAGTCTACATCATCTTCAGATTCAGATGAATCTGACAGCTGTTTGTAAAATCCTTTAGCTACAATTTCAAAAGGCCCTGAAATTTCCATTTCTTGATTCTCATTTGAATCACCGGCAAGTTTTCCCATGACTTTAGATGAGAGATGGTCAAAATTATCTTTTCTCTTGTTTGACAGAGGTAGGCTTGACTTTGGTCTTCTAGGAGGTACAACACGGCGTCTAGGACTTTGGACGTTGTGTGAGCTTGGTCTTTGCCTTCCGTTGGAAAAGGACAAAAAAGAGAAATTTCAGTACTAAAGCAAGATGTATTTTTTATGATTAATTTTTACAAAAATACTAAAATCACTTGCTTTTTTGCATGATTTGTAATCTGGTTCACTGGCGGCGGAAGCCGGGGGGGACACGTCCCCCCCTAAAATTCTTAGCGAGGGGACGTCCAACCAAAAAATCAGAGAAGACGTAAAAGAAACTTGGGAGCCTTGAACCAATTCAAAGTTGAGACTATAGTTAACCCACCACCAAACAGAGCAGCCGAAACTGACTTAGCCTATGTTCTGCCATTGTTTGACTGATTCTTGTCACGGTCCCCTGCGACCATGCTCTATGCCTGTGACCTAGTATTTGGCTACAAATCATTACAATAATCTGGCAACCTCGCCCGGTCCGCAAACCAGGTGTATGTAGTACATAACTTGTCCAGTGAAACCAAACCTTTCCTGTACTAGTATTTTCCCTCCACGAGAAGTGAACAGTGGCGGATTTAGGCGGGGGGGCGCACCCGGTGCGTGCCCCCCTTAAATTTTCCAAAGCTTATATTTTACTTTCACTGAATAGATTATTTACCCTACTTGTGTCTTCATAATGTTGTATTATCTTATAATTTTCAACCCTATTTAGGACTACGCTTTATGTAGAACACTAAATTTTTCTTACAATCCATCCGCTATTTGGGTTCATTAGATGTGGAGTAATCAACGGAAATCCTCGTTAATGTTATCATACACTGGTCATGGAAGAACAAAAGAAGCGTGAAAACAGTGGCGTATTTAGGGGGGGAGGCACTGGGCCATGCCCACCACCCCCTCGATGGTGCCGTTTTTTTTTTTTTTTTACTAAATAATTTAAAAATTGTGACGCAAGGTTTACCGTAGGCTACTTACTTCCTATTTCATTCACAATGTTTTATGGCCTTGGCTAGTACCATCATTCTGTCACACGTAGCTGGTAGGCTCGTACCTCGTGCGTCCGTACATGTTTACGAACACTTACATAAAATGCTATCGGCCTGGAATGTTTTCATTTGCTAGAAGAATGGGCAGACTGGAAGGCTTAAAGGTGTACAGTATGCAGTGCCCAAAATTTTGCAATAAAAATCAATCAAAACCATCTTGTGTCATATTTCTTGATTACAATAACACCAGTAGTCATTGATAGTCAACTGGGGTGTATTCGGGCAGTCTAATGATCACAATTTTGCAGTCTTCAATATGATTCTCCATACATGATGAAACGTTTCTTCTTACTTTTTGTTACATTCTCCTTCTCTGACTGATTACCTCTTATTGCCTCAGGGAGGAAATGAAGCTCACTACACCCACACTTGATATAGTCAAATTTCACGTCTGATTAATCGATTGACAGTAACAGATATATTTAAATACACAAAAAATTACATAACATTCGAGGTTAGCTAACAGGTCAATCAAGCATGTGTTCATTGCTTTTCACGCAGTGTGAATACAATGAAAGCTTATCTCATTTTAGGGCACAGATCATGTGGCAAACTCAGAAATCAGTTACACCCCACACTGCCTTTGATGTACTGGGGTCTCTATGGTGCTTTCTCAAGAAGAGACGTCACGGCATGTAAGGTGTGAAACGGGCTAAATTAGTTAGCCTGCAGTGTTGAGGACCCAAAATTCGGCCAATGGTAAAAAAGGAGGTCAGGGTATCTTGCATTCAACTTCAATTTGTAGAATGCACAAACAAACTCATTTTACAATGATTACCTTACTTTGGAGTAAACCATATCATGTTAATTTCATATGGTAATTTTCTGATCATTTTGTATAAATGCTCGTATTTTATTGAGGTGAACATTTAATTTCAAGTGAAAGCTCAAAATAGCGACTGTTTAGATACAACTTAAAAGCCTGGGAAATGCCATTTCCGGCTGTCTGAGGGGTCACGATTTTTCAAAATTTTCTGTACACTCCGCGCCAACTGATGGTGGCGCTCCGCTTAGACATTCGTTTGTGCAGATAATTGACCGTCAGCGCGCCCTCCTAACGAAAAATTCTAGATCTGCCCCTCAGGCTGGTGAAGCATTGCCATTGCCATCACGTGAAATGTGCAATCATTGCGCATGTGGGGAACACTGATTTATTTTACTTTTGCATTTGATTGGATAAATTTTAACAAAAAAAAAGATTGTGTTGGGCTGAATATCCCAGAAAGGGGGGGAGCTAGACATACATATTCGTCTGTGTAATCTTCACATGCAAATTAAAATGTTAAGGAGCAGATAACAGTGCAATTTGTACATTTTCATGAGAACACACAAAAAACATCAGTAATTTATTGTAGGCTACTCAGTTTAATAGAAGGTTGGAATGGTTGATAGCATGCCATAGTGGAAAGCATAGCCTAATCTTGTCATAAATTAATCTGCTTACTGTAATGTTTGCAGTATGTAGATCATTTCTGACAAGCCAGATGTAACCTTGTGGCAGGCCCAGACAGTGGTCACACTACAATGAACTAAGATTGGATTCCCATTCGATTTTTGTCAGCTTTTATTAAAATCTTCTCCACCTCTGGTATGAAGGAACCCAAAATTTGCCAACCTGTGTAAATACATGATTTGTACCACAGGACTATGAAGAAAACTAAAGTTATGCTTATTACCCCTTATTGTCAGATTGACAGAGATTTTATTAGACTAAACCTTGTCCAATAAAAATGTATGTCAGAATTACCTCATGAAAAAATTAGTAAGCATTTTATTTTTAAAGACCTCTGATTCAAATCATATGTTTAAACTGGTTGGCAAATTGCTGGCTCTTTCCAATCAGAGTTGGAGGGCAATTTGATAAAAAACTCACAAAAATTGGATAAAAATCCAATCTGAATTTGTTGAAGAATGATACAGCTTAAAGGGATGAATTTCACCAAAGGTTCCTTACTTTCTTTCTTCTTGTTTCATGGAGGTACAGACAATTTCTACTGATGGATGAGGCTGTGTTGTGTCCCAGTCTTTATACTCTTGAATGCTTGGCTTGTGGGTCGGTAAACTAGCAGCAAGTTGACTTGAATGAATGACAAGAGACTTGGATGGATTTGACGAATGGTAGGACTAGAATAAAGGAAATTATGAGACAACTTTGGTGGGGTACCAACAACAGAAGCCTAAATAATCTAAATTTGTAATGTTGCAAAAATATGATGACAACTCATGAAAATTAAGTTTGACAAGAAGTGAATAACAAAAATGGTAAATTCACACGACTGTAGAAGTGCCAGTTTCACATATAACTGCTTTATGATGATGGAATTGCAATGAAAAGTTGAAAAGTATGTAAAAATAGTCAGCCAATGTGTGAAACTAAACTAAATGGCATAGTAAATATTTTAGCATTTGCACACCATTTCCAAGACCCTAGAAAACAGTCAGATACTATATATCTGTCTTTTTTCTACAAAGTTCCATTGAAAATATCCGAGCAATAAGTCCATTTACTAAAACTTTCCAACTTTTCCAAGACCTTTCGAAAAAGTGGTCATTTTCCCTGACTTGCCATATCTGGAAAGTCAAATTTCAATTTTGCCTGACATTTCAGGGTTCCCAGGACCTACATGAACCCAGAGATTATGTACTGCCTTTAGAAGGCCCAAAGCACAGACTTCTTATACATGGACAAAGCATACTGCATGGTACATTGTCGCTACTGTACGTGTGAGAAAAAGTGCACCAAGATGGCTGTCTGCTATGATTTTGTGTGAAAGTTTGGACTTGCTCAAGTATATTACCATATTTTGCAAGAAAGTTGAAATATTTTTGAAATATGGCAAGGTAAGGTCAAAATCACTTCACATATTGCAGGTATATGATATTCTTTCCCAGTCAAGTTGAACTTTTGCTTAAAATATTACAGAGTTGTCGTCAAATCATCCGATTTATAGCTTCACAGCGGCCATCTTGGTGCGCCTTTTTTGTCCCAGTCGATGGCGACCATCTACGGACAGGACATACAGGTTACATGCTCTGTCCATGTATATAAAGTCCATGGCCCAAAGCCATAGCAAACACTAAGGGAGAAGGGGAGACAAGGAGGAAGGGGAAACCTTTGAAATTTTTTTGACCCTACCTAGAGGCTTTGAAGTTTGCTTTTGACTCACTTTATCTACACACAATTGGCCCCCTGGAGCCTTGCCTGTCTATGGTCCTGAATTTAGTCTCTTTCTTTTATGTATCATATTTTTAGGAACAAAGAACAACATACAGCTTGGTAATAGGGTGACACCTGATGACATCACATGATAAGACTCTACATACTTTCTTTTCCTCACCTTAAGACCACATCCTGTGTGTTTTCTATTCATCTGCAATTTGACATCCTGCACTTGCTTTGTTAGTTGACGAAAAGTGTTCTAATCAAAGAAGAATTAAAAAAAAAATATATTCATTTAGATAAAAAATAAATAAATTTTGTACTGGTTTTTTGATGACCTGGTCCTGAATTTGATCAAAATGTCACTTTCTGCACATCGA
This sequence comes from Holothuria scabra, assembly GCA_037179385.1. NCBI lineage: Eukaryota > Metazoa > Echinodermata > Holothuroidea > Aspidochirotida > Holothuriidae > Holothuria > Holothuria scabra. The sequence continues at coordinate 26,475,470 of CM074182.1, read as the reverse complement.
GAGCAGAATTTACATGATTAATATCTCAACATTAAATAAATACACTGCTAACCCTGGAGACAATTTCCAGGCTGTGATCCATACTAGTACTTGCATTAACACATAAGATTGTAATAATGTACTACTGCAATGTATGATACTGGGTTCAGGTTTTGGCACCTGGTATATTGTATTCCATACCTACTGTACCAGGCTTCGATAAATTCATTTCTTATTACTTGTCCATCGGGCAAGGGATTCCCAAAGTCTACTTGTCCGCATGAATATGCACCGAGTCCATATCTAACTATCTAGTGCTAGCCATTGAATTCCTATGTGAAGAAGACTTCTGTGCTGCTTGCCCAGCGGGCTATAATATTGAGCAGTTCACTTGTCCAAGTAATTTTTTACTTGTCCCGGACTGTCGGGCGGGGGATTTGTCGAAGCCTGTACGGTTTAACACAAGATGCATATGATCTGCAAACACACAACCTTTTAGAAGCTGATCACAAGTTACAGTATCACTTGCATCAGAAAAAGGTAGTAAATCTCCAGCTCTATCAGCACAATGTGCACTCAAGGGAAGAATGGCTACAATTTTTGTAGGGGTTTACCAAAATTCTCAATTGGCTGAGCTCTTTGATTGACAGCTAATTCAAACAATGCAAAGTGCCAAAACTTATATTACACAGCATGAACTGTACTGAGAGTGTTTTGATTATACACATTGAGCTTTTTAATACTCACCCTAATACAATGAACTGAGATTGTGGCTGGATGAGGATGAATTTCAGATAATTGTGGGAGGGGCTTAAGTAAAAAGGTTATGAGATTTGGCACTGTACTGGGGTGAGAGAACTGGGCCTTTAAAAAGAGGTTCCAGGATATACACTACTAATTGGAAGGAAGAGGGAAACTGGGCAACTTTCCCCAAACCCATTGCATTTTGGAAATATCCCCACTGACGTTGGTAATTTGGGGTAAATGGTTCATCACAATACATGCATACAGCATACATGAATTTTATTCTTCACTGTCATTATTAAATCCAATAAAGACATTGATAAAGACAGAAACATTACTAAAATTGAATAAATTGATCTATCTTTCTTACCTGGGTTATTTTATAAAGTTCTGCATCTGTGAAAAATCAAAAGAAGAAGGTGTTAAAAGGGAAATGTACCCCGTAGTGGGCCTGTTCGTATCAAAACAGCAACAGTATGTACACTCAAGGCACAGGTGGTTACTTAGTGAGACAAGATTTTAAGATTCTGTTTCCAACCAACTGGATTTAAGTTGGGCCAGCCACTGCCCTTTTTTTTCCAGTTGTGGCTCACTGACTGGGTTTCCCTAATCCACAGCATAGGAAAGATCACTTTCAAGTGTTGTGGGTGTATCTCATTTTGTGTACGTCTCTAAGACTACATACACTGATTTGTGTGCACACCATTAGGCTTTATGGAATTGGTTCGAAATTAGGTCATGAAACTTCATCTAACAAAACTAAGCATACATTTATGGACAGATGTTAAACAAATACTGTATGATACCACTAAACAAGGTCTACCTTTGACTTATGTGTAAGTGCCCCCATTGGTTCCTTTCTGTAAGGTCAGCTTTAATTTTGACTAAAAATTAGAGCAGTGTGAGCAGGCTTGGGGCGATTACATCTCAATGTGATTGATTACGATTGCGATTTCTTCATATTTTACGACTGCGATTATGATTGCGATTACAGCTAAAATTGAAAGCAATTGATTACGATTGCGATTACATTGCAATGTAATCATGATTGCAATTGTGATTACATTTTCTTTTCACATAAACAATGTAGTCGGCAAAACAATCCAGTGCCCACAGCTGGAAAAAAGGCCATGGACATTTCTCTATATAAGCCCGGAAGGATACAGGTTGAGGCATAAAACCCTATCTAACTAACTACATTTTTTTTAACATTTTCTTTTGGAAAAAGTATACTTCTAGAGAATGATGTACTGTAACTAGACAAAGAAAGAACTCTGGAGGTACAGTAATGACAAATTAAATTTTGTCATTCCAACAGAAGAACTAAGCACTGAAAAAATTGTTTAGTTACTTTACCTCTTTGTTCAATTCAACTTCAATGTAATCAGAAATGAAACCATGGTTGCGATTACTTTGCCATTGTAATCGATTACGATTGCAATTACCTTGCGATTTTCTCAAAAGTAATCGATTGCGATTACAACTACTTCAAAATGTGTAATCGATTGCAATCGATTGCAACCGATTACGATTACTGATTACGATTACCCCAAGCCTAAGGGTGAGCATCAATATCTAACAGGAAAAATTCCAAATTATCAAAAGGGAAATATACCTTCTATCAAAGACATTAACCTGAGCAGATGTTACTCCTGAAAATTGTTTTCTTTTGGCCAAGACTGATTATTTGACCATTCTTTCTTCTTACTGAAAGCCTGGTAACATTCCACCTTCTTACATTTTTTAACATGTGAACAACAACTTGAAGTGACATACTTTATTTTTTTTTTGTCTTTTCTGTTAACTATGTATGCTGATCATTACATGATATGCCTCATTCAACTCATTACTTTTGCTGAAAGAAAATTTTACAGCAAACTCCAGCAAAGCTGAAATGCTTTTTAAATGAACATCACTGCACACACATCCACACCCTAGTCCTCTAAAACTAATTACAGCCAAAATTAAAGAATTTTTAAGGGGCTGACTTTTGTTTGACGTAAATCAGGGAGGTCTTATCAACTCCCTCAGACTGAGTATTGGCAGGGTACATCTTTACTCAAATACTGCAACCTCCACTTCTCCTTACCCCTCAAAAAACAGATGTCTTTTTCAATTGCAATTCAGGGCAAGATGTACATGTAAGAGGATCCTTGAGCTCTATAGTATAGGCACTCTTGTACGTAACCCCTACTAATCAACTGGAGAGAAATTCGATTTCTATGACCTTCAAGGGTCACAATTCATGGAAAATTTCTGATTCAATTTGAAGCAGTCAATTCACACAGCTGTGTTGTATAGGCATGTCTCAAAGAGCTGAATAGCTTTGCTTCAAATTGGGCTTCAAAACTTTAAGCCTCATGTGTGAGCCTAAAACAAACACCATGAAAATTAAATCCACTTTCCCCTCACATGGTACCTCACCTATAGTTTGTAAATATTTGATCAAGAGAGGTACATTTTATATGAGTGTCTCAGGGTTACCTGTATTTACCCAACCTGTGTTACACCTTGAACAAAAATACTTTATCTGCTGTAATTTGTGAGAAATGGATCATTTTCTTCATTATGAGCAAAAACTAGTATTAATTTTTTTTTCTCAAGGACTGCAAGCACATGCTACAAATTGTGTTACTGGGGTTACACAATTTAAGTCCTGAGGGTACATCACTATGTCAATCACAATGCCCAACTTTTGTTTCAATGTTCCTTCCATTTTAAAATAAGGTTACAGGATTTGGAAATATAGCATCTGCTTCTGTCAAATTGTGCATGACTACATGCAAAACATGAGTCAAGTCCATCACCCAAGTCTGCTACAAGACACTTCCTGCAACAGCGCAGTATGTCTTCCAGACCAACAATGATTATGAATGATTTAAAACAGTATGATTTTCATTGCTTTCAACAACTACACTGGCCCCCTACCTTTTAGAATAAAGTACCTATTATTTGTCATATTAATGCAATTTTGAACAATATTCTTAAAATGGACAAAAGCAAAACCTTTCAAGTCTGAATCAACATCTTCTTGGAAACTCCTCCATGTTTTCCAGTGTAGTGTGCCCTGCAGAAGGAAATAAAGGTCATAATTAATTCTCACAAAAAACATTTGGACTGAAAGATATGTTTCTCTAGGATAACACTTGAACAGTATATTCTGCTTTCCCAACTTTTATTTCCATTTAACATTGATCTGGGCCTGTTCCACAAAAAGTTACGCACGATCTTAAGTTTGATTTACTGTTGGCTTAAGTATGGTGAATCAAACTTAAGATTGTGCGTAACTCTTTGTGGATAGGTCCCCTGGATAGATCTCATGAAGGGGGAACAGAAGCTTTGAATGTAAGGAGCATGATTAGATATTAGATGCAATTTGGTGTGTCATATCATAAAATTTAATGGAAATTATTGAAGAATTTTAAAGAATGAGCAAACAAGGACTTTTTGCTCACACAATAAATGTAGAAAGGAGAAGGCAAAAGTTTCCTAGTACAGTATCAGCCATGAATATTGGGAGTTTTAAAAGTAGTGTGACATGTCAGCAAAATGACCTGACTGCACTGTGCAGTTACAGAGTGAATTTTTCTACACAATAATTTGTTGGAATTAATGCAATATCTTTTATGGTTCACAACATCTAGGCCTACTGTACCTCTCTAAAGTTCAAAGTCTGAATGTTTCAAAAGCACCATGCACCTTATGCCTTATGCACTGACATTTTTTGGTTAACCCTATATTAATTATGTCTTAAATTACTAAGCAGACATGTAATGGTTTGGTATATGATACTGATAACTTTGAAAGACACAATATAAAACCCTCAGGAAAAACTAGTATAACTCTAAACCGTCTTTTTCTCCCTTTTCCAAATTTCATCAAGGGGCATATTGGATTCATCCCTGGGGGTATACACAAATCTGGAGAGCAAGTGATGGTCTGATTTCAGTCGGCAATAACTGGGATCCATTACCTTTAAATCTTTCCATTTCCTTGCTTACCTCTATCATGGATGGTTGGTTGCACACTAATTTATATCTTGAATTCTTCAATTTCACTAAATATGAGGGTTTGAAATTCATGTAAACAATAAATAAAGACGGTTTTAGGCCGATGGACCCCACTAATGGCTGCCTACAGTCACTAAAAGCAAGAGCTAATAGGATTCGTCTATATGCTGTACACATGGACCCTAGCTGAAAAGCAATGGTATCATCTACAAAAACTGGAGGAATTCCACATACTGTACCTGGTCTAATCCAAGATCAGCTTGTAGATGTGATGGTTGGATCTTCTGATAGTACCACAGTTTCTTGTGTTGAGGGGAATAATGTCCATTTGCCCCCTCATGATCCTTTGAGTTGAGTCGCAATTGTGTTGGTATGAGTGATAAACTTTCCTGGTCATAATTGTTGATGTAACTGTATTCTGTAGGGTATCTTGTCCATTTGTCAACTCTAAAAGGTAGAAGATGAGAGCATTTTTCTAGCTAATAAACTTTTGGTTGACTAAATATTTCAATGGCAATAAAGTCCTGAGATATTACAAGTTGTTGTGTGAAGTGCACACCTTTTCCAGAATTTTTCAAGTTTCACATCCACTTGTTACACAAAAATCTTAAAGGCCCAGTTCTCTCACCCCAAACAGTACCAATTCTCCTAACCTTCTTACTCAAGCCTCCCACAATTGTCTGAAATTCATCCTTATCCAGGCACAATCTCAGTTTATTGCTTAAGGGTTAATATAGAAAAGTTCTATGTATATAATCAAAACACTTCTTTCAGTACAGTTCATGCTTTGTAATGTATGCTCTGGTAATCTGCATTGTTTGAATTAAAAGTCAGTCAAAAAGCTGGGCCAATGGAGAGTTTCTGTACCCCCTACAAGAAGTGTAGTTTTGGATGAGAGGATTGGCCCTTCAAGTCTGAATTTTTGGGTAAGCCTGGCTTTCAAAGGTTTTGTGCATAATTTGAAAAAGTGTGTACTTTATTTCACAAAATCCTACCTCTCTTAATTTCCCCTTCTGTCTTTATGTACTCTAAATATTTGTTAAGGTAATTACTGCATGAAATGTTTCTAAACTAGCTGCACTGAATACTAATAATAATGAATAATAATGAAATATTGATTGCTAGATGCCAACAAAATGAGCCAATTCCATAGGACAATTTCTTTACAGAGCAACAAGAATCCAAATAAATTTATGATTCTTTTTTTTCTAGGGGGAGGGTGTATCTGAGGGTAGGTAATATTTCTTTGTTCATACATAATTTGCTCTAGGCGTGCTGTACTGTAGTTGGCATGCGCCTATATTTTTGGGACAGGTAAACATAATACTCAGGCCAAAGCTTAAGTTTGTACTGCACTGTACTCAGTCTCTAGTAAGTACAGTAGAATATGTATGCTAAACCAAATGAAGTTCCAGCATTCTGCTCAGGCTGGCAATGAAACAAGGGTGTGTTCAGGAATGGTTCCTATTAGGGCATAGCACTACCTACAGAAGACATTGACAGAGAGTATTCCATGGTAAATGGAACAGTCCACTTGTTAAACAGGCGAGGTAAGTAGGAGCGAAGTAGATAATGGCTTTCCAATGGAGTGACAGAACTTGAGAGATGAAGCCAAAAATACACATGGCAGGTACACTGGGCTGAAAAAAGAGGGGTTGAATGAAAGTCAAATTAGCAGCACATGACTGTGACGCTGAAATGAGAGGATAAGAGAATGGCAAGAATATAAGTTACATCATCAAGGACTAAATCTGAGGGCTATATACTGAAAGTTGGTATTTGAGCCGCTAAATTCTAACACCAGTGATCATTTCTACATTTTTATGCCACTCCAAACTGGCACAGGCCTACTGTAGTATGAATTAAGAACAGTGCTTATGCAGGAAGGCAACAAAATCACACCTTCGAATTGGAGTGTAAGTGCTCACATGCCGAAGATGTTTAGAGTGGCATACACACTTACCAGTATATATTCTGTGGGGCATCACAGCAAATAGATCTACGTAGACAATTTTGCATGTTTTTAATTAGAAAGGTCCAAGGATGTCCCAAAAATGTTCAAATTCTTTCAAAACTTTGCTCCAACACCTGGTGATGCCTCTTTTTGCCTTTTGGAGTTTTGACTGAACACTGAAGAGTGAAGACAGATAGCTGTCAATTGAAAACCTTCTGTTGGGCCTCACCCATGCATCAGAGTTGTTGACTCAAGTCAATGACTTGCGACTCGAGTGGACAAGAGTCCCATTTTGTTTTGACTTGTGACTTGACTTGACTTGAAGAAAAATGATTTGTCAACAACTCTGGGCTGTTGACTTGAGTCAAGGACTTGCGACTCAAGACAACCCTAGTCTCGTTTTTTTTTTTACTTGTGACTTGACGTGAAGAAAAATTACTTGTCAAAAACCCTGTAGGCCTAACAGTTAGGCCTATGTCATCCAAGAATTGTGTTCTCAGTCAGTGCCATGTGCTCTCTGTTCCATAAATAAGGCTTCAAATACTGTCAGTGAGCAAAGTGCAATGTAGAGCCTACAGGTGTAATGTTAGAGTGAAACATATATGGTCTTGGTTGAGGACTAGCCTAAGTTACCATGGATCCAAATTAGGCCTAGGCCTGGCCTGGGCTAGGCCCTAACGATAGGCCTAATTAAGTAACCGTAGGCCTACAACTGAGCCAGCATGTTGGGTTTCAAACAAAACCCTGTTTGGCTTCAGTTCACAACTCCAAAAGGCTAAGACAGCCATCACAGAGTGCACAGATAATAGTTAAAAGAAGTCAACAAGGGCAACACAACCAAAATAAAAAGTGCAACTAGGAACTTACGTTAGGGCCTAAGCCCTAGATTGAAATAAAGACAAAACCTACAGACAAAACCACAAACCAAACAACCGCAAAGCAACCAGTGCAAGTAAAAACAAACGACAAGTTACAATAAGTAGTGTGGCTCGTTTGAATTCGTTTCAATTAAAAAATTAATCAAAGTAGCCTAGGCCTAGACTTACCCATTAATATTGTTTCGAATCCGATGTCTGGGACTTCTAAAACTGGTGAAAGCTGTTGGATGCGGCCTGCACTGCCGATACACTGCGTTGAATTGGCTGCCGGTATTTTCATATGGGCGCTTTGACTGCATTTTGAGCACCGGTGGCGATAATTTCTTCTATTTCCTTCGTCTTGTTAAACTCCATCGGGAATCCTATTTAGGGATAATCATTTCCCGATTCTGTTCTCACCCCAAACTACACGATGCATGGGCCTACACTTGAGTACAGTTTATACGCTGGAACATTTTTCGAATCCGGATTTGGACGGGATCGGACCGATTATGTACAATCATACACAGCTATACTGTACCAAAACTAGATACAGTGGCATAATGGTCCCGTAATCATGGAGCTACTGCCGTAATGCAGCAGGTGTACGTGTGTACTGTCAGAAACTTAACTACGCATAGCGTGTGCGTTCTCCTTGGCAATAACCTTCGTGACCTTTGTGAAAGCTTATTGTGTGAACCTTTGGGTGGCAACCACTGGAGCGGAACCAACAGGATCTTCGGTGGCTGTCGTTCACACTTGCTTCACAGATCTCACCCCTCTCGCAAGATCAACTTATTTAGGAAGCAATTTCTCCAGGCGCGCGCTAGTCCCCGAAAATTAACCAAAAATTTTGTTACACGGTGTTGTCGAGTGTTGTCAAAACCTCTCCAAACCTGGTGAGGGCCAAACCTCTCACCCCAAACTACAATTTTGTTACGGAGGTACCGAAATTCTCAATTGGCTCAGCTCTTTGATTGACAGCTAATTCAAACAATGCAGAGTACCAAAACTTATATTGCACAGCATGAAGGGTACTGAGAGTGTTTTGATTATATAAATTGAGTTTTTCTTTATTCACCTTGAAGCAATAAACTGAGAATGTATCTGGATGAGCATGGATTTCAGACAATTGTGGGAGGGAGAAGGTTAGGAGAATTGGTACTGTTTGGGACGAGAGAACTGGTCAAGGGCAGTCCCCCCAAACTATATCATTAGAGAATTCTACCCCTTGAACGGTGGACATTTAAACTTTGACCTTGGTTTCCGAATCTTCAGTGCAGTAACGTATTTTTGCGGTTAACCCTCATACCGATGGCACCTCCTTGCTCATAATACTGGACATCCTTCTTCAAAAGATTCTAAAAGGACTGCTTTGTATTTCAAACGTAATGTGACTAGAATCGAATTGAGTGGCTAAATTAGTTACCAGATGAATCTCGAACCATGAAAATTGGTTAAAAGTTAGTGAAGTTATGCAGGAAAGTGAATTAAAAAAATGCGGGAAATTTTCACACAACGACCAATGAAATTTTGAGCGAAAGAGCCTTGAATGATAGGGACGTGTTTCACAAATACTAATTAAGGTCAAAATGGAATAATATTTGTCTTAAAATGGGAAGTTAATTAAAAAGTAATTATAATAGTAAGCAAAATCACTTTGTTGGGGGTGACGGTAACGTTGACCGACCTTATCATGTTAGTTATATATGATAACGTCCATATTAACATGATTGAAAAGTTTACAGCAGGTCATAATAAGGAAAAAGGCCTCATGAAGAAAACAAGAAGCAAAAAGACAATCGGAATGGAAAGGAGTCGCTAAAATATCAGAGGAAAAAAGAAAAAGAAAAAAAAAAAGAGAAAAATACCAGGCCTTTAAAAAATCGACACTTCTATATTTGGAAACACTGGACACAGAAATTACAACTTTTTAAAGATAACTGTACTGTTTTATCATGAACATTTTTACACTACTTACTAATTGTTAAATGCTCTAAGCAAATCACTAGAAACCTGAATATTACAGCAAAACACTCAGCCACGGTTCATTGTTTTTGAGGCGGGGGGGGGGGGTGACCTTTTTGAGGAGTGAAGACGTAAGTGAAGACCTGAGTTTGTTCCTTTAGTGGTTGTAGCATCCTTAGGAAGCAGTTTCATAGTTTGGTTTCGCTGAACGGCTCTTTGCCAGAGAGTCGAGAGGACTTTAGAAAAAGTTGTAATTTTGGTCAATTCGACCTACCGACTTACTGCAGTGTTGGAAATCAGTTGGAATATATGTATAACTTGTACCCTAAGTCTGCAGCTGCACGACGTACAAGTGAAAGTTCCAGAGAAAGGGATTCAGAGCAACTGAAACGCACGCCTCCTGACTTCCGCATCCTAAAGTATTGGTACCGTATTCCATGCTGTCCAAAACATGCTCGAATAATGTTGCAATGCTTGAATGTCCCCCATTTTTCGCCAGTCATGAAATGTTGGTTTGTTAGATTAATAATATCAAATGGGGCGCAGAAGCGAAGCAGGAAACCATAGCTTCAACTTGTCAGCCAGAACTTTTCCGTTTCTTCTTGATACATAATCGGTGTGTACTGTAAAGGTAGCGGGCCACTAATTATAAAATTATAAGTCCCCTTGACTTACACACTAAATTTGGCTACTTTCGTGCCCCCTAGCCCCCAGTAGAAGTTTTCAACCAGGACATGCCGCCCATCTGATCGAAGCTCACAATCTCGGCTTTCATGGCACTTTCAAATTTTAAAACCATGACCGTTGAAATTTTGAGCTAGAGAACCTTGAATGATAGGGACGTTCCCGCCATAATAGCTACTCAAAAACGGTATTTCACAGAGCGGAGTAATATCATAAAAAATGGCACTAAAATTGGCCAGATTGCCTTGAATTTTGCACAGTCTGTATTTCAACTCATTGTCTACGAAATCCCAATGCAAAAATGATCATATTTTGTAAGTAACACAGTCAGAAACAACATCCCATAAAATTTTTATAACAAAACATAGCATAACAGGTTGAAGGGCAAAGGAGGGGCAATTAGGCCCTATAAGCATGGGCGTCCGCAGAAATTTTTACAGGGGGGGGGGCAAGGTCATTCATGGGTGATTGAATTGTGTACACTATCTAAACGGAGCGCCACCATCGGTTGGCGCGGAGCGTACAAGAAAATTTTGGGCCTTACAAACCCTCCAGATGGCCGGAAACGACACTTGGCGAGTGTTATTAGCTGCATGTACCTAGTCCTGAAACAGGAATTTCATGTCTGTAATTTTTAGATTTTTAGAATTTTCAATGCAAAAAATTGTTGAAGGGAAATCTGCCTCTCTGTCACGGCCTCGAACGCCTATGCACGATAAAACTTACGCTGTCAAACAGCCTGTATAGGCCTATATCCGTTACCCAATTGTGAATCACACCCCCCATATTCACCTTGTATATCCCATTTACATCCGCGCGTCGCCACTTGAGATCAGCATTGAACCAAACCAAGACCAACGCGCGCATTCATCAATAGTCGGATGCCATATGCACACTACATACCTGAAAACCAGTACAATTTTGGCATAGTTTTTACAATTACAAATTTCCAATAGATGTCACGAATGATGGTCCCCAAAATTACGATTTCACTATTCAGCATACCATCTTTGCTATTCCTGGTCAAATGTCCGCATATTTCAAGAGTAGAAAATGACGCTGTGAGTGAAGATATTTTGATGATTTATTTTTAATTTTTTTTATTTCAATTTTTAATTAATTTTTTCACAAGTTTGATTTTCCAGTGGGGGGGGGGGCAAGTGCCCCCCTTGCCCCCCCTTCCGGACGCCCATGCCCATAAGATGCCTTGAAGTCCAAGCCCTAATCAAAAGTCAAACCACCAAAACTTGACAACAGCCTCAGATTCTACCACAGCCATGGAAAAACTTGTCAATATTAACCTTAAAGCAGTTAACTGACGGGAGTTAACTACCCAATCTGGTAGACAATTCCACTCTTTGAGAACTCTATGGGAGAATCTAAACTCCCTAATGTCAAGCCTTGCAAAAGGCTTTTCAAGCTTTTTACAATGCCCACGCACCCGAGAATTACTTTGAACCCTTAAATAACTACAAGTCAGAAGGGGATATTCCTTTCACAAAGAAACTTGTAAACCTGGAGCATGTCTCCCCTAATCCTTCTCAGCTCCAAAATGGTAAGCCCAAGATGTTCAAGCCTAGAATGATAAGGTAAATTTCTCACCTCAGGTATAAGGCGAGTGTCTCTCCTCTGAACTTGCTCTAAAAGAAACTTGTCCTTTTCATAGAAGGGACTCCAAGCCTGAGCTGCATAGTCGAGATGGGGTCTTACCAACTGCTTATACAAATTAAGTACAATATCCTTACTGAAATTGATGAAATTCCTCTTGATCAATCCAAGCACTCTATTTGCCTTTGCAGCAGTGGCTGCACACTGCCTTGATGACTTCAAATCCCCAGTACTTACAACACCCAGATCTTTCTCAAAGGTGACATTACTTAAAACACTACCATTCATGTTATAATCATAGCTAAAACTTTTGGGACCAAAATGTAGGACCTTACATTTATCTGCATTAAAAGACATTTGCCAGGTCTGAGACCAAGAAAATAACCTATCCAGATCTTTCTGCAGCAGTAAGGCATCATCCAAAATGCTTATTTTCCTATCAAGCTTAGTATCATTTGCAAACTTACTTATTCGAGATGTAAGAGAACTATCAATATCATTGATGAAAACTAAGAAAAGAAGTGGACCAAGGACAGAACCCTGTGGTACTCCACTTGTGACTTCTTTCCAAAAGGAGAAGTTACCATTGACAGTAACTCTCTGAGATCTACCATGAAGCCACGAATTTATCCAATCAGCACAATTGCCCTGAACCCCTAACCTATGCAGTTTAACCATTAGCCTACCTAATGGAACTTTATCAAAAGTATTATCATCACCTTTTAGAGGCCCCACACCCTCCTTAAGTTTCTGCTTAGACCTCATATAGGCATGAAAAGTTTTAGGGTTTATCTTAACCTCCTTGGCCAACTGCTTTTCAAAACTAGTTTTAGTTCCATTTACCAAATTTTTAACTAAGAACTCCTGCTTCTTGTAAGCAGCTAAGTTACCTGGGCTTTAACTGGCCCTATAGCGACGCCAACACTTAAGTTTCTTCCAAGTTGCTCTAAGAACTTCTCTAGAAATCCAAATAGGCCTATTTTTAACCACAGCTTTCTTAAGTGGGATACACAAATTTGTTGCGCATGTCAGAAATAACATCCCGGAAAACACTCCACGCCTCAGCAGGGCCCAAGTGAGACAAACGGGCTGCCCAATCTTTAGTTAAAAGCTCCTTAGCACGAGTAAAGTTAGCCTAGCTTGCTGAAATCTAGAATTGTTTTGTCACTACTATTATGATTGCTGAAACAATGTAACTTATTGCGCTTTGTCTGTCGGTAAACATTTTCCCAGGCACGAGTATTGGAGTTAGTGGTCCGCTACCTACAAATAAAACGGGTGCTGGATGGAAAAAGTTGCCAACAATACCGTAGCCAAGTAGCCTGACTATACAGTATTAGGGATGAGCAGTTTCAGGTTGTAACTGTGGCACTTTTCCAATAAATCAATTTGAAAATGGCAGGTAGAGGCAGGCAGGCCATTGATTACGTGAAACCGAAGGAGCCGAGTTTTCTCGCAAAGTTCAAGCGCGAAATTGGTTACAAAGAGGGACCAACTGTCGATTCGAAGGTGATTTTTACTAGACGTTATTTCAATGTATTGTTTATAAGACTGACAGTATTGGACTAGTTTAACGAAACAATATTTAACAGCTGGGAGTGCTAGTGTGACATGTGTTGTACTTGCCTACGTCCTAAAGCCTGTTGTAATCTTAAAACATAATAACATTTGGAATGATTTACCCTTAACCTAACCCTATTACTATATGCGTACGTATCCATGTTTGATGTATGACGTAGGTTTTGGCCACTGTTTCTAAATTAGAGTTATGGTTTCATCAAGACCTCAAGTAATGCATGGGTCCACCACTGGCATTTAAGAAATGAGATGAAAATAGAATTCATTTTTTTTTTGTGGGGAATCCAAATATCCTTTGTAGGGACTAACTGTTAGGCCTAGTAGGCTAATTGAGGGATTGTTTCAAATCCCATCCTTTCTAGGAATCTGTTCTTGTAAGTTGTATTATTGGACTATTCCGCTGCTTGTGATACCATTGATCATACTATCCTTTTACAACGCCTTTCTAATAGATTTGGATTTTGTGAAACTGCACTCCGTTGGTTTACATCATACTTTACCAACCGATTGCAACATATTTATATCAATGGTCACTTATCTGAGGCTCATGTACCTGAAGAGAGAGTCCCTCAAGGATCTGTTATTGGCCCTCTTGCATTCACTTTGTACTGAACACATCTCCTATTGAATACATAATGGAATCATACGTCTGTCCTTTAAAATGATTTATGCAGAGGACACTCAAGTGTATGCTATAGTGGAAAACATAGAAACTGTCATTCATTATTACTGCAACTTGAAACTTGTATTAAGGATATCCTTTCATGGTCATGCACCACCAGGCATATTTTCATCATCCCAAACAGTTCCAATTCTCCCAACCTAAGTTTACTTCTAGCCTCTCCCTTATTTATCTAAAACTCATCTTTATCCAGACACAATCCTAGTTTATTGCTTCATGGCTTGTCCCAGTGGCCATACAAGTCCATAATGTGTAATCAAGACACTCTCATGGCCCATGCTGTGTAATTTAGCTATGATGCATTGTTTGAATGTGATGCCAATCAAAGAGCTGTACCAATTGAGAGTTTTGATGTATGCATACTGAAACTGTAGTTTAGGGTGACGAATGACTGCCTTTAAAACTTAATCCTGAGTAAACTGAAGTACTACACCTTGTTTCTCGCTTCCGTGATACTATACCACTCACCAGTATTTCCATAGGAGACTCTTTAATCATGCCTACCCAGAGTGCAAAAAATCTGGGTGTTATTTTCCAGAATGATCTTGCTTATCTCAGCATATTAATAATGTGGTCAAAATTGGTCAATTACAACATTATTTGGATGCCCAAACTACTGAAAAACTTATTCATGCATTTGTTACCTGCCGTGACCACATTACCTCTGTTCTTCGTAATCTTCACTGGCTTCCTGTGCAGCATGGTATCAACTACAAAATCCTTCTTCTTACATACAAATGCATTCAAGGTTTTGGTCCATTATATCTAAAGGATCATATCTAATTACAGTTCCAGCTCTCAATCTCTTTTAAATGTGCCGTCATCTGTTACCCATTCTTATGGTGATCATGCTTTTTTAACAGTATCTGCGAAACAGTATCTTTAAAACTAACTTGAAAACTCATTTGTTTACTTTATCCTATTGACCGTCTGTTGTATAGTTTTAGCACTTTGAGACGTCTTGTGTAAGGCGCTAACATAACGTAACGTAACGTAACAGGTTAAAGGGCAAAGGAGGGCTGTAAAGGCCCCTTAAGATGCCCTGTAATCCAAAAAAACCCCCAAAACCAAGCAAACCAGCAACACCTAAAGAGCCCAGAAAGATTACCACAGTCATGGAGAAACTTGTCAATATTAACCTTAAAACGGTGCACTGATGTGGAGTTAACAACCCACTCAGGCAGGCTATTCCACTCACTAACAACCCTATGAGAGAAACTGAACTTCCTAATGTCAAGTCTAGCAAAAGACTTTTCAAGCTTTTTGCAATGGCTTCTAACCCGAGGATTACTTTGGACCTTTAAATAACTGCAAGCTAACAAAGGATTCCCTTCAGATAGAAATTTGTATACCTGGAGCATGTCCCCCCTAATCCTTCTCAGCTCCAAAGTGGTAAGCCCAAGCAGCTTAAGCCTTTGGGAATAAGGTAGATTTTTAACCTCAGGTATGAGTCGGGTAGCTCTCTTCTGAACTTGCTCTAAAAGCAATTTGTCCTTTTCCAAGAAGGGACTCCAGGCCTGTGCAGCATAGTCGAGATGGTGTCGAACCGGCTGCTTATACAAATTTAGCACAATTTCTTTACTAAAACTCTTAAAATTCCTCCTGATCAACCCAAGCACCCTATTTGCCCTTGCAGCAGTAGCTGCACACTGCCTAGATGACTTTAAATCTCCTGTAATAACTACACCAAGGTCTTTCTCAGAAGTCACTTTGTTCAAATTAGTACCATTCATAGTATAATCATGGTGGGGATTCTTAGAACCAAAGTGGAGGACTTTGCACTTATCAGCATTAAAAGACATTTGCCAAGTCTGAGACCATGAAAATAACCTATCCAGATCTTTCTGAAGCAATAAAGAATCATCCTTTCCTCCAACCTTCCTATAGAGCTTTGTATCATCAGCAAACTTACTTATACTGGAAGTGATAGAGCTATCAATATCATTTATGAAAATTAAGAAAAGAAGTGGGCCAAGAACAGAACCTTGTGGTACACCACTTGAGACTTCTTTCCAGGAAGAAAAATTTCCATTGACAAGAACTCTCTGAGACCTACCATTGAGCCACGAATTGATCCACTGAGCGCACTTGCCTATGATGCCTAACCTATGCAATTTTACCATGAGTCTACCTAGAGGTACTTTGTCAAAAGCTTTTTGGAAGTCAAGGTAAATGACATCCACACTGGAACCTGAATCGAGAGACAAAGAAACATCCTCAAGAAAGCTTAGCAAATTTGTAACACAAGATCTACTGGGTAGGAAACCATGCTGAGTTAGATTGAGTAACCCATTATCTAAGTGATGCTTTAGCAAACAGTCCTTGATTAAGGATTCCATAATTTTGCACACAACACTAGTTAAACTGACTGGCCTGTAATTACAAGGTGAACTCCGATCCCCCTTTTTAAAAATTGGAGTGACATTAGCAACCCGACAGTCAGTAGGAACAAAATTTGAGTCAAGACATTTCTGAAAAATAATTGATAGTGGAACTGATAAAACCTCAGAGCATTCATGAAGGATGGCAGGATGGATCCCATCTGGCCCAGGAGCCTTACTTGTCTTTAAACTCTTTAATTTTTTCAGAACCAGCTCCTCAGAGAACACAATGTCACTTATTGAAGAAGGGATATCAGAACCCCTACAAATAAGAACTATATAAGAACTGTTATATTATTATTATTATTACTATTCTAATTCACTGAAACTACAGTAGGCCCTAGTCAGCCTAACATATGCATACAGTGTTAAGGAAGAACCCTAGCCTATCATTGTAACTAACTTCTACTCTAACAGGTACTAATTGGGTTTCAGTACCTGGAAGTGGCATACCTATGCATAGGTATACACATGCATGTAGGCCTATGTATCCCTATCCCTAACCCAAACTCAGTAGTGCTATGTGTGCATACTGTAACCTGAACTAACTAGTATGAGTGCTGTACTGTACATAGTCTAACCCTTACCCATTACTATGGGTGCATACTGTAACCCTTTAACCAAATAACCATTAACGGAAACCTCATTATAGCCAGCAGATAGGAGACTGAAAAAGTTTTCTGAAGTAATAGTACAGTGTAGCTACCTTTCATTACATCTGGTTTGTGTTTGAGCTGCAAATGTTCAGGTACAAGAGTCAGACAAAGTGGTGGTGCTAAATTTGTTTTGACTTATTTTGAGTATTTTGGATGTATGGTTCTCAAGATGTGAACAAGTAAAGTTGTCATATATTCAATAAAATGTTAATTTGAAGCAAGCACATATGTCATCATATCCTCGCATTAATGGACACTTTTTTGTTTTACTTCAAAGTTAACATACTATTTTCTCCTCAACAATCCCACATTATCAGACTGTGTTGCAAAAGTATCCTCTTTTGAAAGTAAGAAACCCCAATGTTGAAAATTGTTTTATTTTTTATGAAAATGAAAAAGGGGGTGGGTGGGTAGATTTTAACCACCCTCTTCTGGAGGGGGAAATCCCCCTCCCCCTCTGACAGGAGCACTGCTGTGCAATAGCATTGCCCTTATTGTGCAGAAGTTGTTTTACAAGTGGGTGTTGTGCAGATCCTTAGGCCTATACCTGCAGCCTGACTTAATGCTAATACCAAGTCTTATTTATAAGAATGGTTAAAAGATCTAGTCAGGAGCTACTAATTACAGGCCTGTTTGCTTACATGCCTCCTAGCAACAATCTTCTTGACCTTTTTATTCACCAACATATTGTGGATCACTTTGACAAATTTATCACACATACAGTACTTCCGGATGTGCAACATGGTTTTTGATGAAGAATATCTTGGGTAAATCAATAGCCTGCACTTGTAAGTGATGTACAGTTATAACGAAGATTTTAGAACAGAAGTCAAGCAGATCTAATGGATTTCAGTAAGGCCTTTGACACAGTCCCCCTTTAAAAAAAGATTGTTGAAAACAGAAATAACATCTTAACTTGGATCCAGAACTTTCTTACCAACCAATAAGAAGATGCCAATTTATGGGGTGTCTGCAAATAAATGTCAGGTCATCTCTGGTGTCCCTCAGGGCATGTTTTTGGACCTCTACACTTTTTAATTATATCAATGATATGCCATCTAATAGCCTATCAAATTCAGGGCTCGATTTTCTTGGTTGTCTGATTGTCAGGGACAACTAAAATTCTGTACGGACAACCAAAAGTTGGAAGTTGGTTGTCCAATGGACAACCATTTTTCTCTCACAGTGAATTATTTTCAAGCAGCTTCCTTTTGCTGATTGAAGAAGTACTGAATGTATACTGCTGGCTAGTCAACTCTTTCATTTTTTTTTCATCAAACAATTTGGGACTTCAAGTGTTTTTGTTTTGCAAAAATCATATCTTTTTATTCTTTGAGACCAATAATACGTAAACCCAATTATTGTTTTGTACTGTAATTGTGCGCAAAAATGTTTCGCACAACCAGATTTTCTGTCAGACAGCTAAAAATACTGAATTGGTTTCCCGAAGGATAGCCATAAATTTTTCTGAAAATCAAGGCCTGAAATTTACTGCTTTAGGTTATTTGCCCGTGATTGCATAAATGATAAATCACCTCAAATGGTACAGTCTCACTGCTGAGTGACATTGGGCCCACCTTGTTGTTATACACATGGGCTCTTCCCAAGAAATTGCAGATTATCTCATTGACTCATTGAAGCATGCTTGACTGACTACAGTAGTCATACTATCATTAATGTTTAGACAAATCCGATCAGTGCTTGTGTTTCGTGACTGTAGCTGTTATTGGGGTCCATCAGTCTTAAATTGTCTTCATTTTTTGTCTACATGAATCTCAAACCTTCGTATACAGTGAAATTGAAGGAATCAAGATACTGTACAATTTAGTATGCAGCCATCCATGATACAGGTACAGTAAGCAAGGAAGTTAAAATATTAAAAGTGGATAGACACCAGTTATGGCCAACTGAAATCAGACCATCGCTTGCTGTCTGGATTCATCTATACTAGCAGGAATATTACACAGGTACTGTAGTGGTACAGACAGTGCATTTGTTGTTACAGCTGATTTTCAATGGGGTATCTGTTTTGAACTGCAAGAGCAGTGGTTTAGACCATGATAAAGTGTGTTGGGCATGTTCCACTGTGCAATTTACAGTGAATTTTTGTTGCCAATGCCCTTAGACAAGATGCTCCTGGCCACCCCGGCACCCTACTGTATTTGCCAAACTTTGGGTTGATGTTCAGAGGGAGGACATGTAAATTGTAGGCCTATAGACTTACATGGCCTTTGCAAATGAAATCGACATGCTGGGGTGAGACTGTGAGATGGATTTTTTATTATGTCCTCATTCCCAATTGCATGAGATTTGGCAACATTGGTGAACAAGGACTGAATCATACAGTTTCCTTATTGATGGTCAATCACAAATTTTTGTGAATATATATTTCAAGCAATTGAACATCAATTCTGGCTACTGCATATTTATTTCTTTTAGTCTCATTCAGTCTCATTCCAATTTTTTATTGACACCAAATGAGTCTCAGGGATGATTTTTAAGCAATTGAAATTGGTTGTCCAAAGGACAACCAGCTGCAAGAATTTGGTTGTCCTTCCAAAAATTTAGTCGTCCTCCATAAAAGACATGTGAAAACAAACAAGGTGGGCAATGTGCATTTTGTGGTTTCAAGACGATTGTTTTATTTTTACTGCACTGGCTGCTATTTGCATTGCATTATATCTAGCGTGAAAGTCACTTTATTTAAAATACACATGAAAGGGCTGGTGTGAGTGATAGTAATACCCAAAGTAACAGTTAGGGAATCTCCGAGACGACAGAGGTCTGGCCTCTGTGATCACTGCTACTCCCCCCCCCCACCCCACATTTTATTCATCACTTACTCAAGGACGGACAAAAGACATTTTTTCTCCTGAAAACTTCCCAACGTTCGGTAGACGCAATAATAATGTGATCTTTAGACACCCTATTCGTACATTAGGACATGCAGTTGTACCGTCAAAATATGGTGCATTAATACTAAACTTGAACGGTAGCCTACATATCACGATTTCTGAAACTCATTCCTTTTGAATCAAAATTTGACAATCGTAAGCATGGAGTGTCTATTGAACAAAATGCCTTTTTTAAAAGCTTGTTTGTTTCAGCTTTAATAGTGTCTGACCGATTATGCTATAATCGGTAATACAGTACCCTTTTACCGATTATTTAATTAAACTATCGGCCCGATGCCGATTATTAGAAAGAGGGAAGTCACTGTGACATGTTTGTCCCTTAAGCCCCTTGCATCTAATATATTGTATTTCCGTAACCAGTTCAGGGTGGAAAATATTGGGAATCGTTACGAACGGAACATCTTTTTGTATAGGTGTCATATTTTCACTTCAAAAGTGGAGATACAAATTAACCGATAGTACAGTTGAATTGTTTGCAGTCGATGTCACATGCCCTTTGATAATTTAGCTCTAAGGCCAACATCATGCTTTGTTTAGTTTTCATCCCCCAATCATGTCGGAACATTTGCTGTTGCGTAAATGTACTGTAGCTACTCTCCCACTTTAATAAACCTATGTTAGAGCAATCATGATAATCTAGCAGTTCTGAGCAGCAGAACAAATGCACCCGATTAACGTATCTTATGGTTCCTTCCAGATATAAATATCCCCGTATATTGTTAGCAGTTCTTGTCCAAAACTTACAGCTAGTTTAAAAAGAATGTGCAACTGAAATGCACGTAAGTTCAATCCTCGAAAAATCCACATATACTGTACAGAGATTTGTGATGCCGTTTCTTGGTGAATTTAGCACGGGGCTCTCCCGGCTTCGCTAGCCGGCTATATAAGCATGACAAGTGCGATTGTCGTCACACAAACTCAACGGGAAAACTTGTCTCGAGACCGAGGATTTTCACACACTAAATCACATAGGCGAAGGCGCGAGTTGTGATTGGCCAGCTACAATTAACGCAATTGAACCAATCACGATGCAAGGGCCAATTTAAATTTCCTATGCATATGATGTCACCAAGCAAAACATGGTGCCTTGTTTGGCGGAAAAAAGGGACATATGCACGGAAGTCTAGTATATGCATGGGCCGAGAAGTTTGCTGCACGAGACCACGTGCATCACTGCTTTCGTTTGCAATGACGTCGTATGACAACATTGAATAAGTCCTACTGTAAATAACAAGTTAATAACTAAAAATAACTAAATAACCTTAAGATTAGTAAAGCCATGGGTCCTGACAACATACACCCATGGGTTCTTAAAGAGCTTGCTACTGACCTTGCTCCAATGATCAGTCATCTTTTCCAGCAATCAATCAACAGTGGTCAAGTCCCCAAGGACTGAAAAAAGGCAAATATCTGTCCTATTTTTAAGAAGAACGATAGCTCTCTCCCATCCAACTACCGCCCTGTCTCTCTTACTTGTATATGTTGTAAGCTACTTGAGCATATTATCAGCTCAAATATGATGGATCACTATCAAGCGAATAACAGCCTTTCCTCTAAACAGCATGCGTTTAGAAAAATCATAGTTGTGATACACAGTTACTGTCTGTTGTGGACGATTGGACCTCCGCCTTAGATAAAAATAAACAAGTTGATGTCTTCATCCTGGACTTTGAGAAGGCTTTTGATACAGTTCCTCATGAACTACTTAAGACAAAGTTATTCTCCTTGGGGGTGTCTAGGCAAGTCATAAATTGGATTGATAACTTTCTTAATGACCGTTCACAATCAGTTGTTGTTAATGGTACTAGTTCTGCTTCTGCTCCAGTCCTTTCCGGTGTTCCTCAAGGGTCTGTCCTGGGACCAGTACTTTTTTTGTCTTATATTAATGATATTGTTAGTGCTGCTTCTTCTGAAGTTAGGTTGTTTGCTGATGACTGTGTTTGCTATAGGGTCATCAATAATCCCAGTGACTGCAGGGAGTTACAGAAGGACATTATAAACTTGGGCCAGTGGGCCAAAACTTGGGATATGAGATTCCACCCGGCTAAGTGTAATGTTATGTCTGTTACTAGGAAGCGTAACCCAATAACCTATAATTATACTCTTAATGGGGCCAATCTGACAAGGGTTGATTCAATTAAGTATCTGGGGGTGACTATCACTAAGAATCTCAGCTGGGGCAAACATATCCAACTTGTTTGTAATAAGGGAAATAAGATCTTAGGCCTATTACGCAGGAACCTCTCATTTTGTTCCAAAGATGTTAAATTGGCGGCCTATAAAGGTTTACAAAGGCCGTTGTTGGAGTATGCTTGTTCCGTCTGGGATCCACATTAGATTTCACTCCAAGATAGATTGGAGGGAGTACAAAAAAGATCTGCTAGGTTTATATCTGGCGAGTACTCCCGTGAAGTTGGCTCTATGACCACAATCCTCAAAGATCTAGGTCTACATACGCTGTCTGACCGCCGCAGACGTTGCAGACTCATAATTTTTGCCAAAGGTATTTATGGCCAAGCTAACATCCCCCTGTCTAATCTGTGTAAACCTACTCGTGGTTCTCGTAACATGCATGCTTTGCACTTTCGCCCCCCCTCCGCTAGGACTAATTGTTTTAAGTACAGTTTTGTCCCTGATACTACTCGAGGTTGGAATAACCTCCCAGAGAGTCTTATTGCGGGGGCCATAAGTCACCCAAAGCCGGTGGATTTCATTATGAACTCTTTGAGGGCCTGACTGATCACACGGCACGTACGCGGTGTAAAATTGTCCTTTTGGATGTCTCACCGTTTTGAAGAAGAAGAAGAAGAACATTACAGAAGGAATGCTGGGGATGGCTTAATTTATGCAAGATAACAACCACCGAACTTCACAAGATTCTTCGTGCTATGTGTACAAAACGTGCACAGATATGTATACAAAGTTTGGGGATTTGGAAAAAACAGCGAAACACTGCAGCTAGATAGTCTTTTCTATGTGTTTTGTGCAGAACCGTTTGTACAGCAACTTACGCGGCGCTTTCTGCCAGACAGCAAGGTATACACCTTGAATGCAACTTTAATTTAAGGTAATACTACTGGGTTATAGCGGAAAATATCAAACGGCAGGGGGAAAATTTATACTTTTGTGATTATCAGTGCATCCCGTTTTGGCGGGAAGTTAAAGGGTTGAGTATTAACAGGAATTTTACCGAAACTAAGAGCAACTTTGAAGTTGCAAATAATTGGTGGTAATGATCTGTTGAATGGAGATATTTTACCAATGCCAATTATTTACCGATAACGGAATAATTGGCCCGATGCTGATTACATAACAACAAAGACAGGCGAACAGTCCTTTCCAAGAACTTTTCGCGCCAGCACCTTGAACATAATCCCGGAGAATGTGTATGAGCACGTTCTGTACAGTTCAGATGAAACAATGATCATCCAAGAGGCTGCTTGTTTGGCGTTGTGTGTATCGTGGTCTGTCTCCAGGGTTGTTTTGTTCTGAACTTCTGGTGTGCTTTTCGTGAAGGTACAGATGTGTTTTGTTATGCGAGTTCATGAAATGCTAAGATGTTTTGGTTGCATGGGAGTGTTTGTTGTACGCTTTGTGTCTCAATATACATTACCAAAGGTAAAAATTAGTCGTCCAAAGGACAACCTTGGGTGGTTTCGTTGGTCGTCCTGCAGAAATTTTGGTCATCTCAGATGACCGGACGACCGCTAAAATTCATCCCTGAGTCTGATCACAATGGGGTATATGAGAACCTACAGTATAAACAACTGTGGAGAAAAGGCGTACTCCGACAAACAATTTAAAGATGGCACCTACTGTCTGCCATTGTGCTTAGTGTTTAGCACAAGTAATGGAGTAGGGAAAACAAGTCATTGAGACATATTGGCAAAAGACTTTGGACGGCCCAACTTTTTGGCCATAAAACTCCATCTAACTCTAACCCAACAAACAATTTCTAAATCCTTTTTAATGTGTATTGTGAGTGTCTGAGAGTTTTATCAACAGGTTTATAGTTGTGAATGACAAGATGTTAGATGTCCTGCCTCAACAAATATTGTGATTTACATTAATGATTCAATGAGGTTCACAGTCAACATAAGGGTGTTACAGGAAGTAAGCAAAGTCTTGTGTTTTGCTCTGAAAAGTTTCATGCCCAACTAACAGGATACAGTATGTATAATGTACAGTGTACAGTACAAATGTACTGTACAGTACATAACATACATAATGTATGGTACATATATACTGTAGCAGTGCAAATGCATGCTGTCTGGAACAGGTATGTTAATGTTATACTGTGCCTTTCTCAATAAATGTAACTATTGCATGTACATATTTATTTAAGTTAACACAATTAATAAACCACCTTTAAGAAGAAACATTTATCAACTGTTAACTCTTCCTGGTTCTTTTTTTTGGTTTTGTTTTAGAGGGCAAACTTGCCTCTTGATGATGAAGATGACCGTCCAGATGCAGATGATGAGCAACCTCTGGTGGTAGTCCTCAAGGATGGTGACCTTACCAAGGAAGAGTATGATGCACATAAGAAAGCAACTGGTAGTCATGGAGAACAATCAGGTATGAAGTCCTTAAAAGAAAGGTTTAAGCACACATTTGATATGTTAGAGCCTTAGAGGGGTACTTATTCTGAGTATTCAGGAAAATTTGCTTTGGAAATTTAATGTGTGGTTCATAAAATATGAGCAGGTACAGTAAATTTGTCATATTTTCAACAAAATGTGACCTTGAAGCAAGCACGTATGAAATTATATCCTCACATTAATGGACAGAATTTTGTTTTTCTTTAAACTTTACAACCAGTTATTCCCCTCCACAATCCCATGTAATCAGAATGTGATTGCATCAGTAGCATGAGAACTTAACAACTTTTCATTCCCCACAGGGGGCCCTGTCCCTTTAACTTCAAAGTTAGCACACCAGTTTGAAAAAATAAAGGGAAACAAAGCATTCCTTACCAATATGAGGAAGTGATACAACCATTGCTACCCTCAATCTCACTTTGGAACCAAAATCTTTGACCCCATTGTCTGATGCAATATCCAACAGAAATAAATACCCAATTTGAATGGAAGTTTCATCACACTGTGAAGTTTGGTTTCTTTTTTAAAAATATGAAAATTAAATGTTTGCTTCAACTTCTCCAATAATACTGAAACTACAGGTCTGTTTGTACAATGATCCTGACCTTGGAAAATGATGAAAAAACTTGTGGCTCTCATACGGCTGTCACTTACTTACAAGCAGTATCATTCAAAAAAAGTAAAACCACAAGACAGTATTAATATTTAACATATAAGTTTTTGTTTTCAAAAACTGCAGGGAAACTCCTATATACAGAAACAAAAAGGGAAAAAGAAAAAAGAAAATTCAGGGATTGATCACAGTCATCATGCATGCTATGTTGGGCCTTTCAGGGAATAATTTAGTGTTCAAAATTTGTGAAGCAGTTTTCTGCTTTTTGGGCTTCGCATCCACAAAATCATTAAAATCCCAGGTGCTGTGTGTATTGCAAAATCTGCTACACAATTTTGTATTGTGTAGCAGTTTGTCCATTTTGTGTAGCAAGTTGCGATGTGATACAGGTCATATTATTCCCTGCCTTTGGGCAGTTGCTGTATGTTCTAAATTTGCTCTATGAGATTGTAAAAACCCACAGACTTGCAGTAGGCATCGGTCATCTGCAGGGCTCACACAAGTATTACACATCCTTTCTAAAACCCGCAGTGAAACACCCAACTTGTTTATTGTCTACCTGGGTGCCTATTTCTTTACTCTAGGCTATTACACACTTACTAGCACTTGCAAATCTTTTAAACAGGATGTTTTATGTTCTCATGTGTATTGGTAGGACTTGTAAGCCGATTTTGTTGTGTACTGTACTGTAAGTTTCAAGGACCACATTCATGAAACAGCATTTTCTAGGATAGAAATTTCTTTTGGCTATGGTTTTTGGTTTCGATGAAAAGAGAAACCTATGCATTCATGATGGCGTGTGTGTGTATGTATGTGTGTATGTGCGTGTGTATGTGTGTGTGTGTGCGTGTATGTGTGTGTGTATGTGTGTGTGTTTGTGACACTTTGCTTGTTTACACGATATCTTGAGAAGGGAAAGTCCGACAGTTCTCTAACTTGGTACACAGATACCCCTTACTGAGAGGAAGAACCCTATTTATTTTGGTGGAGGTCAAAGGTCATTTGGGGTCACAGGGGGTCAAAAACCAAAATCTTTGTTTACACAATATCTCAAGATAGAAAACTTGGATTAATTTCAAACTTGATATGTAGATGCGTTATGATGTAAGGAAGAACCCTATTGATTTTGGTGGAGGTCAAAGGTCATTTGGGGTCACGTGGGGTCAAACCCCAAAATCCTTGTTTATACGATATCTCATGGTAGAAAACTTGGATTAATTTCAAACTTGATATGTTGATGCGTTATGATGTTAGGAAGAACCCTATTGATTTTGGTGGAGGTCAAAGGTCATTTGGGGTCACAGCGGGTCAAAAACCAAAATCTTTGTTTACACAATATCTCAAGATAGAAAACTTGGATTAATTTCAAACTTGATATGTAGATGCGTTATGATGTAAGGAAGAACTGGATATATTTTGGTGGAGGTCAAAGGTCATTTTGGGTCACGTGGGGTCAAACCCTGGAAATCCTGGTTTACACTATACCTCAAGGTAGGAAACTTTGATCCATTTCAAACTTGATATGTTGATGCGTAATGGTGTAGGAAAGAACGGGATATATTTTGGTGGAGGTCAAAGGTCATTTGGGGTCACAGGGGGTCAAAGACCAAAATCTTTGTTTACACAATATCTCAAGATAGAAGACTTGGATTCATTTCAAACTTGATATGTTGATGCGTTATAATGTGAGAAAGAACTGGATATATTTTGGTGGAGGTCAAAGGTCATTTTGGGTCACGTGGGGTCAAACCCGGGAAATCCTGGTTAACACTATACCTCAAGGTAGGAAACTTTGATCCATTTCAAACTTGATATGTTGATGCGTAATGATGTAAGGAAAAACCCAAGAATTTTGGTGGCGATCATAGGTCATTTGGGGTCACATGGGGTCCAAACACTGAAATCCTTGTTTACATGATACATCATGATAGGAAAGTTGGATTCATTTCAGACTTGATATGTTGATGTATTATGATGTAAAGAAGAATCCTTTTTATTTTGGTAGAGGTCAAAGGTCATTTGGGGTCAGAAGGGGACAAATCCTGAAAAACTCCTTAACACAATATCTTAAGGTAGGAAACTTGGGATTCGTTTCAAACTTGATATGTTGATACATGTGTATGATGTAAGCTGATTGTTTGCAAAAAACCTTAAGGCACAGTATGAAATTTGTAGAATTGTTTGGATTAAAAGAAAAAAACCAGTTACTAACATGTGGAGTCAAAGGTCACTTCAGGTCACCAGTTCTTACAAGAAATGTAGCATTTCATTGAAAAGAGCATGTATTTATCATCGAAACCTCAATGCATTTTTGCATTCTGGTTTTGTCAGCAGGGATGGAACAATTTTTAATTTCCAAATATTTGTTTAGACTAGGTACTGTACTGTACCATGCTGACCAGTCAGCAACTGCAGTGAACTACGTAATTATACAGTGCAGTATTGTAAGTTATGCTTGTAATTCTTAGCACATTTTCTTCACCACTACTTCTGTGTAGTAGCCTCTAAAGAATTTTGTGCATTTTTTTCTCTTTGGAAATGGGGAGGGGAGGTGGGAAGTTACTGTAGGAAAAATTTAATTAACCCTTGTTATTGACAGGTAGGTTTTGCAATGGTTTATTAAGCTCTTCAGTAAGAAACTAATGCAGAGCTGCCAAGTCTTCCTGATTCTGCAGAAGACTTCCTGAAAATTTCACCTTCAAACATGCAAAATATAAAATCTTCCTGATTGAGAACAGAATTTCCCCCATTGAAATACACAAAAATCTCTGAAATCTTCCTGATTTATGAGGTAAATCTTCCTGATTTTAAGACCTCAATATTGGCAGCTCTGCTAATGTACTGTAATATTAGCATAAAGTAATGATTACAGTATAACCTGAGTTTGCTACTCTCCTAAATTCGTTTTGCCACACTCTTTCTAGGAAAGTCAATGCTTCTTGTCCAACACCGTACTTAGAGTATCTCTAGCAAAAGAAGGCAAGTGGTACTCTTTTTAAAGTTCTATCCCTTTTTACTGATAGCCATGTAAACACTTATAAATCATGTAAGAATTTGGCCATTTGAAATTTAGAATTACAGTGTTTTCTTTCAAAAATATTACTGCTGCATGGCAATGGTTTTCTTAAAGTGCACTTCAAGTCAAAAAATTCAAAAATATATACTAAAGGTCATAAAAAATGAATTCTAACAGTGCAACTCCCATCTTCCTAGGACATTCCTGAGCTGAGGATACAGTATAAAATGTTGAAGTTTATTCACTCAATTTAAATGGTACATTGTGCAGTACATATATTTTATGATGTCATTGTTGTACTACTCAAATTACACTCTTTGTATTTCTTTGCTTTTCTAAAAGTTACTGTACCTTGTACCAAGGTTTGATAGGACTCTTACTCTTATGTGGTGATGTAACTAATTAAGACCTCTCTGTGTAACATGCTATTCAAGCAAAGGGAAGTGTTCAAGGTCATTAAAACATTTTTAATTTTAAAGGGAAACAAAGCAGATAATGTGAGTTGTACAACAAGAAGGTCACAAATTATTGCACAATAGACCAATTTGTTTTTTAAGTGAATAAACTTCAACATTTTTTGTTAAAAGCCTCTAAAGAAAGCTTACCTGTTAAGTCCTTGGTTGATCCACTATAGCAGGATAAAATAGGTTCAGGGAGCTGACTCAGTATTTGGAATGAGAAAGTTCATACACTAAATCGCTAAAACAATACACTGTAGTTGGTATAAACTTCACTATGATTGCTCTTGAAAGCTTTACACTAATTTCGCTAACTGTCTGACACTGCTGTACACTATAGCACTAAAAACCCCACCTAGTATCCTGTCTAACACTGCTGTACACTATAGCACTAAAAACCCCACCTAGTATCCTGTCTGACACTGCTGTACACTATAGCACTAAAAACCCCACCTAGTATCCTGTCTGACACTGCTGTACACTATAGCACTAAAAACCCCACCTAGTATCCTGTGTGACACTGCTGTACACTATAGCACTAAAAACCCCACCTAGTATCCTGTCTGACACTGCTGTACACTATAGCACTAAAAACCCCACCTAGTATCCTGTCTGACACTGCTGTACACTATAGCACTAAAAACCCCACCTAGTATCCTGTCTGACACTGCTGTACACTATAGCACTAAAAACCCCACCTAGTATCCTGTGTGACACTGCTGTACACTATAGCACTAAAAACCCCACCTAGTATCCTGTCTGACACTGCTGTACACTACAGCACTAAAAACCCCACCTAGTATCCTGTCTGACACTGCTGTACACTATAGCACTAAAAACCCCACCTAGTATCCTGTCTGACACTGCTGTACACTACAGCACTAAAAACCCCACCTAGTATCCTGAAGGGAGAGGAAGAGAAAAACAAAAGTCAACACTAATATTTTTAATATATCTCAGCTCAGGAATGTCCAACGAAGATGGGAGTTGGACTGTTAGAAGTCATTTTTTTTTTCATGCTCTTTAATTTATATTTTTGAATTTTTTGACTTGAGGTACACTTCAAGTCTTTTTTTTCAAGCTTTCTTTTAATCTTTAAATCCTACATTTAGGAGAAAACACTTCATCAGGTGATGATGCGTCAAGCACCTTACTCCCAAGCAAGATGACATTTAGGAAACCGGCCAAGAGAAAAGAAGAAGAGTCCTCTCGGATGCAGTTCAGCTCGTCAAAGAAGAAAAAGGATAAAGAGAAGAATAGGCAGAGCACCAAAGGCAAGAAGGTAAAGAATGCGAGTCTGCTCTCATTTGATGATGAAGAAGATGAAGAAACATGAATGATACCTTGGAACTCGGAAGAAACGATGCCAGCTCATATAAATGAAGCTTCTGTCACCTCACCTTACTGTGCCATTTATTCAAACGATCCTTTTACTGTCATGGTTGGGTGAGTTGAGTTAATAGATAGCCTAAAATAACGATAATGAAAATATTGTAAGTGAAAGTGAAGACTCATTTGTTGCAAGATTTCAGTGTAAGGGTCTCTTATAGGTCTTCAACTTTGTAAACTTTGTTTTGTAAAAGTGTAGGGTGATGAAATGGGAAAGTCGCTTTCTGTATTGTACTGTACAGATACCATGCTTAATACAGATAGCAGCATAATGGAATATCGTTGCCTTCCTACACAAAATTTTGAAAGTTGTCTGATCATGCCAAGTAGCAGGGTTGCAGGGTTTTCTCCTTTGATTCAGATTATCCCACTGTCAGTACATTTTTTGAGCTGTCCACAGGTTCAAGATAAAGGAACACCTCAAATGCCAAAAGACCTGCAAAATATTTGGCTACACTAACATATTTTGAAGTGGGAGGTCTGCCTTAGATTCATTTTCATATACTGTAAGTGCATGGTATCTTAAATTATTAAACACTCTTTTTAGTTTTTTTGAAGCTGCAGTATACTCTAGAGCTATCCAAATTTTGTAATTCGATGGGTAGCTTTACCCTTTGGAAAGTTTCCTTTGAGTGTTTCTAATTACTTAGAGCTTTGTTAAAAGTTTCTTTCTCTTAACAATTTTGGGGTTCTTGGAATGTCCATACCATGGACCAATTTTTTCCCATCCTGATGAAAACCTAGGCTGTAAAGTTGCTTTCTGCAGTGGACAATTAATATCAGCAAACATGCCTATACCAAAAACTTTGGAGGGGGCAAGGGTCTGTGCTCACATCCCCAGTATTAGGTATATAAAGTAAAGACTTGCTGTGTTATGACTCACAATTTAGTTCCCCAAAACTGAGTTACAGTATTTGAGAATTACTTAGATGAACTGATATGCAGTTGTAAAGTAATCCAATAAAAGAAAACAATCTGCTTATCTCAAAATTTATTTTTAAAAGTTGTAGTCAAAATTTTTAGTAATGGAAAGCAGCCTTAAAGTGCAAAAAGTATGCTACAACTCAGTCAAAATACAGAAAAAGGTACGTTAATAACCTTGCTCTGTCTACTGTACCTCCATGTTCAGCTGAGTATTCCAAGTATGCAAAATATTAATTTGCAGAGTTACTTTGATAAACAACTCTCATAAAGTCAGAGCCAAATGAAAGGGATACATAATATGCAGTAGTCGCCACAAGTCATAAGTCAGAGAACGTCATCTTAAAGTGGAAGGTGATCTCTTCTCAGCCTACCAACCTCCTCTTGGTCACAGTTGTTTGGGAGGAATTTTGTCCATCCAATGTTAGAATTTTGAATTTTTCTCCAAATTAAGATAAATGTTCCTTAATAATGGATATGTTAATTCAGTCATACTTTTTTGGATCTGTTAAACAGTATCACCAAATCCTGTCTAAAATTTTAATACCCTCATATTTTAATGTCATGTCCTCCTAAAACTGCCAAACATTGCACATTTTGTATAGGTGAGCAATACAAGTAACAGCACTGCTTAATAGGATGAAATTTTTTAAGAGCACCCAGCAGCTAAGTGATTAAGGGTTTCCACTTCCTGATGAAAGATGAACTAATAAAATCAAACCAAATTGGATTAAATTTAGCTACAGTAATACTGTACGTAACATGCTGCATTTGTTTGGTGCGTTTAAGTTCTTACATGTAAAAGTTCATCAGAGACAAAATGAAAACACCAGGACATGTAGTGTCTAGTATGCTAGTCATAATACTACCTGCACATTCCAGCCAATGATAATGAACAGTTTGATTAAATTATACATCATGAGGTCTTACCTAACATTCTACTGTGTATCATAGATCTACAGTAAAGAGCTCATCTTGTGGATGGACTGTAAAAGCCAGTTGGTGAATGTTTTTTTTTTCATTCAACTTGGAGAACCTTTCATTGTAGGTACGTACCGTACATAGCATGCTGTACTAAGATTGACGCTGTGGTGTACATGCACTGTACAGTAGATTGAAAGATTTATTCTACCTGAGATATTCATAAATACAGTACATTTCCTTATTAATTAATGAAACATACAGTAGCCAGTCACCTCAAATTTGGAATGGCTCTGAATCACATCTATTTCATATGAATTCATATCTTTGACATATGAAATGTACAGTATTTTAAGGTACAAACACTGTATGCTTTAATACAGTCCAAATGAAGTGTTATGTGTTATTTTTTAACATGATATGTAGTACCAGACATAATAGCCATTCTTTCCATGGGTGGAAAATGCTGGGAGGCCTTTTCTGGGAA
Organism: Holothuria scabra; assembly: GCA_037179385.1. Classification (NCBI taxonomy): domain Eukaryota; kingdom Metazoa; phylum Echinodermata; class Holothuroidea; order Aspidochirotida; family Holothuriidae; genus Holothuria; species Holothuria scabra. The sequence goes on along the minus strand of CM074182.1, from coordinate 26,443,048 downwards.
ATTTTGGTATATAGATGGATATTTTGGAATTTGGAAGGAAATTTTCCTTTACTGTACATGAGAATGAGGTAAATGTGTGGGGAATTTTACTCTGTTCCTGGCAAATAATGCAAGAGGTTTCATTCCCTTATTGGAAATACCATATTTTCCAGCCCTTGGGTTCTGTCTGTTTGTCACAAATCCTGCTAACATTCAACTTCATTGTCAGACTCCACATCCAAATATCTTGGCTCTAATTATATATAGCTTAGAGCACCAAAAGTGCTATTTTTTGCCCATCTGAGGGATTTGTGAAGCAAAGCATTTTCTTGATATTCATCACCAGGGTAATGGCCACTTTACAGTAGTTATAATGACAGTATTTTGTATTGCTGTAGTTTGGATGGGATTTTATGACAGACTCGGCTTTACTGTAAAGTACAGTATCTGTGTGTTCTGCAGTATGTACAGTATGTGATAGAAAAAGCAGGGTCCAAATATTTAGTAAATTACACTTGTGAAACAGTCCCTTAAAGACTGAGTGTTTTGTCATAGTTGTACAGTAGGCTTCCTGTATGCTTTACAGGCCAAATGAAGTGTTCCTGTATAATTATGATTTTATGACACACTCGGCTGTACAGTAAAGTACAGTATCTGTGTGTTCTGTAGTATCACTAGCAGGCTTGGGGTAATCGTAATCAGTAATTGTAATCGATTGCAATCGATTACACATTTTCAAGTAGTTGTAAGCGCAATCGATTACTTTTGAGAAAATCACAAAGTAATTGCAATCGTAATCGATTACAATGGCAAAGTAATCGCAGTTATGGTTTCATGGTTTCTTTTCTGATTACATTGAAGTTAAATTGAACAAAGAGGTAAAGTTACTAAACAATTTTTTCAGTGCTTGGTTCTTCTGTTGGAATGACAAAATTTAATTGTCCCTCTTTCTTGGATGTTTCAGCTTAAAATGAGTGAGAAGTGCATGGGTTCAATAATCTCTGCTTTGGGAGGACTTGGTTCTGTCCGGGCCGACCTACTGTAGAGCAATGTCCATGGCCTTTTTTCCAGTTTTGGGCACCAGATTGTTTTGCCCACTACATTGTTTATGTGGAAAGAAAATGAAATCACGATTGCAATCATGATTACATTGCAATGTAATCGCAATCGCAATCAATTACTTTCAATTTTAGCTGTAACCGTAATCATAATTGCATTCGTAAAATATGAAGTAATGGCAATCATAATCGATTACATTGAGATGTAATCGCCCCAAGCCTGATCACTAGTATGTACTGTACCTATCTGAGCAGGTGCCATACATTATCTTGTGAAAAATCCCTTAAAGGCTGATTGTTTTATCATGGTTCTTCAGTTTACAAATGCTTTGCATTATTCTATTTTTCCTTTATTGAATATAAAATTTTATATTCTTCTTGAACTTATCTTTTGGCAGAGATGAAATGTCTCATCAGTCCACATTGCTTTAGTTGTGCTAAGTTTAAAAAGGCAGAAAGAAACAGTATTTCATTGACAGCATCATAATTTAACTGTACCGTATGATAAAAGAGAATGTTACTGTACAACATATGAGGATACTGTATATCCTATGAACTACAGCACACTTATTTCATATTTTTGTTGCAAGATGCAAAGCTGATGCGAGATTCCAGTGTTTTGAGTTCTCAGATGACAAATTGATATGAAAGTGTTCAGACTGTTCAGGTTCTTATGGACTGAGAGGTCATGGAGACAGAGGTCATGGAGATTTATTTTCACTCCCCATGCTTGAAGTAGTCATGGATACTGTTAAAATTTTCTTTTCAAATATTAACGTAATGCATAGTTTTATCACAGATGTTTTCTTGCAATGAACATTGATTGCTTGACATAAATTATGCCATGATACCTTTAATGACTTTAAGTTTGAAATATCATGATTCTAATGATGTCAAGTTTAATACTGTATGGAATTGTATTGTCCATAAAGCCTGGTACACACTACCACAACAACTAAAGACATCAAGCTACAAGAAGTCTTGTTGGCTGAAGTCCTGGTGGTGTAGCCAGTTTCACCACTAGAGTTCCATCGTGTTGTAAGCCGTCTGTCCAATTGAACATGCTTAATCATAGTTGGATGCAATCAGTGTGTTTTGATTCCGTGTCACACGACCAAGACTTCCAAAGAAGTGTCTACGATTTATGCAAATCGTCAATAACGGAGAGTCTTCAGTAGTTGTGGCGGTGTGTGCCTGGCTTAAGGTGTTGGGTTGTTGTTTTAGGTACTGTATACATTATTTTAGAAACTGAAGTAGGGCATGAACCAACATCAATTTCTTTGCTCTTTTGTGCAGCAGCCAGTGCTTATCCAGAGTAGTGTATACAGTATTTTTGAAGAGCATGTCTCAAAATCCTTATACAAAGTGACAACCAAAATGTGATTGAAAAATACATGTGACAAATTCAAACTATAAAATAAATGAATGAGTGATAACAGATGAATCATTTTCATTTAATTTATAATTATGTAATATTTCATATTTGATAGGTTAAAAATGTAATACTCTGGCAGATTTGAGCAAACAAGGGATTAAGGGGCCAGTGTGAAAAGAGTGATATCATCATAGTAACTTATTCTGTGACTTGCTGTTGCTGTACAAATTGCAAATTATTTTTCTCACTTATTCCCCATAATAAGTAAATTCTGGTACAGGGTACATTAGTCAAGAGATACTGCATGTGGTATCTCTTGGCCTAGAGTTACACTTGCATTTCATGTTTGGTTGCATGAAAATATGTCAATGTACTAAATATTCCATCTGTGCTGTTTTACAGTATCAAACTCTTAGAGCTCCACATTTTGGAATTATATAGTATCTTGGTATGTACAGTACGATTTTGATGGATTCAACATCCCAACAAAACTTAGCAGTTTTTCTGTGACACCAAAGAGAGGGAGCCATACTGCTGATGAGGAATCCAGTCTCTATTCAAAATTTTCTTTTCCCCTAAGTCCTCTTTAGCAAATTGGTAATGGTCGTGAATCCATCTAACTTGTCCATCAAGACGTTTGCCAGAATTTGCCAATCAATTGATTAAGTCAGTCACCTACTCTACTGTACAACATAAATGTCTTGATACTAAAATACAGTAAGTTCCCAACTGTTCATTACAAGGGATTGCGCCTGGCATTTGTTATGAATGTCCATCCTGCTTGGACTTACTTCTACTACTTTTGTTATCGGTACATCACTACTGTGAAAAAGTTTGACTATCCTGGTAATTATTACAATACTCATATGAAATGAAATTAATAACCTATTATATTTTTTGCTGCAGTTGTATTTTACATCAACAGACCTGATAAGGGGTTTGCGAAATTTATATTTTGAAAATTTGCAATTTCTTCTTTGAAAGCAAAGCTACGGAATGGCTATATCTGGGCTCTTTCTGAAAGAGCCATACAGTAAGAATTATTTGTGAATATTAATTTAAGCAATAGGCCTATTTGTTGATACAGGACAAAGAGTGCTTGCAAAAGTATTTTTCATATTTGTTTTCTTTATATCTTTTCTTGAAACAGCGACATCAGTTTGGTTTATAGTTAAGCAGATATTTTTTGTGTAATTTTCCCAAATGTATCTAGCCTAATACCAAGTTGAAAGCATTGTCCTGCAGTATGATAAAGAATCATGGAAGTTTTTAAAACCAAAAAATGAGAAAACCTTGCTTGTACAGTAATGTTATTATGTTAGTGCTCAGAAGGCTGTTAGGTGAATCGGACAGTCAAGTGGCCTATAGTGATTTAGTTGGTCACAACTGGGGTCCATCAGCTTTAATTAAAGTTTACCTCAAGGCAAAAAATTAAACAATATATATTAAACATGAAAAATGACTTCTAATTGTGTGAGTTGAAGTTGGCAAGTCACTTATGTATTTCCTGAAATTCCTGGGCCAACTGGCCATACTGGCCATGTAAATAAATGTCTCTCCCCTAATATATATTTTTGATTTTTTTGACTTGAGGTACCTCTTTAGCCTTTATCTTTCATATTCTTTGCTTACCCATTTCATTAATGGTTGTCTGATGATTTGCCTCAGAATTCCCTCAGTTTCACTGAATATACTGTAAGGATTTAGAGTTGTGCATAAACATTAGACAATAAAATTTAGACAATCCAAGACTGATGCACACTATTAATGGCCAACTTCATAACAGCTGGCCAGATTCATCTGAAGGTGCTGTTAACTCCAATTTAATAGACCTTATGCATTGAAGACACACTGACATCATTCTTGGCAGCACAACAATCAAACATGTGGTGGCACGCATGTGAATTCCCTTTGCACGTGTAGCAGACTATGCACCTATTCTACTGGTTGACAAATCAGCTGTCTGCATTTGTCTGTGTAGGTTTGTTTTGCCCTTAAAGGAGGGCGTACTTTCTGCTCTGTGACATCATATGCACAAGGTCTATACTGTACTTCATGCATGATTTAATTCTATTTGATAAATACTCTTGTTTTGGTGATATTTTTGTTTCTTTTCTCATGTATTTTTTTTTATGCTCCAAAAAAATTAACTTGCAAGCTTTTGTTACATTGCTTTAATTTAAATTTATTCTTTTGCGAAACTAATCCAGCTGTGTAATTTTGTTATGAGGCTGTCCTGCTAACTTATTTTCACTGAAATTTTCTAAGAAACAGTTGGAACCAGTTTTGAGGAGGATTATACAGGCTCATTGTGAAGTACTGTAGTACTTTCTTCATGTACAGTTTCATATACAGTAGCCAAAGAAGTGTTAGTTACCAGGACAACCATGTTTTGCTACCACTGCCTCAGCTTGAGCTGCAACAACTGCAGACATGTTTTGTTTAGACGGCCTTTAAAGGCCCCATCCCCTCATCCCAAACAGTTTCCATTCGCCTTTAACCCTTATACTGCCCCTCTCACAACTGTATATAAAACTTGTCATCATCCTGATGCAATCTCAGTTTATTGCTTTTTGGTGAGTGTACAAGTTCTCAATATGCAGTCAAAACACTCTCAGTACAGCAAATGCTGTGTAGTACAGTATGTGCTACAGTACCATTCCCTTTTGGAACCAGATGTCAATCAAAGAGTTGTGCCAATGGAGAAATTTTGTGGACTTCTACAAAAGTTTTAGTCTGGGGTGAGAGGATTATCCCTTTAAATCTGAATTAGTATTTCTATTGTATGTCACCTGGCAGCATGAAATAGCTGCAGGCAGCATGCTGAAACTTTAAGAAAATTGTCAAACTTTATTACTGTAGAGTGTAGTATTTCTTCAGTGTCTCTACAGAACAGTAGGTACTATAAACATGTTCTCCTGTCTTTAACTGTAAATCTCATACATCTAGATTAATTCTTTTTGACAAAATGGCTACCAGTCTATATATATATTTTAATATTCAATTATTTAGTATTGTGATGTGTTACTTTGTGACAAAGCATGTTATTTTAACATTGTTTTTAAAAAGATACAGTATTTTCTCTTTATAAGTGGTGCTGTTTGAAAACATAACAAATGTAGGATGGTCATATTGACCCATTGTGTTGTATGGTACCATCTTCATTATGTAAATGTCTAGCTCTTCCAAAATTTGCTTCTTCCATTTGATGAGGTTACGACTCTCATCCCTAAACCATCAGTAACCTCTCTCATCCTACAGCAAAATCCTGTTTATTTTGCTTAAACTACTTCACTTTGCTGTCCCTGACCATTCCCTTATATTCCTAGCTTTTCAGCAAGCTATCCATATCCACTTTCCTAGATGGCATCCTTAACTCGGACTTCAGATATTCCATCCTCAGTTGTCTGTGCTTTTTTTTTTAATCTTTGCTTGAAATAATTTACATTTTGTTCTTACCATCTAAGGTTTGGACAAAGGGTCACACTACAGTATCTTTTTTATGCTTTGAAATGGCTGATTTTTTTTCCTGAAGTGAAGATGGACATAACTTCAAAGATGCAGAACTTCATAAGCATTTTAAGAGGCTGCAAAATGATTCTCATTCATAATACCCAAGAATTAAAGACTTAAAAATGCAACCTTCTGCTGTTGTGCTCAGTGCTCAGCATTAGCAACAGAGTAGAGAATAACAAGCCAGTGAGCCCCAACTGGTAAAGAGGCTGTGGCTGGCTCTAATTCAACCAATTGGTTGGAAACTGGGCCGTAAAACTCCTTGAACTGTAACTAAATCATTCTTTTACCCACTGCATGGTCAAGCAGTGAGAGCATCTGGCATGCAGTTGGGAGGTCTGGAGTTCATTTCTTAGCGAGGTCATGCCAGAGACTTCAAAAACATAACTTACTGCCAATGTGCTGGTTGCTTACAGTACCATAAGCAATGGAGGACAGCATACAGGGTAAAAGCACAAAAGATCGTTGCTTTTGGAAAAAAAATATGACATCAACATTGTTGTGAAATCTACAGAGCCATGTTGATGGAGTACTTCAATGTTTTATAATTTAGTTTTTTCAGTAATTTTGTAAAGGTGGCAATTGGCCATGCACTGGATCCAGATGTACTTTTTTCTGAGGGTTAAAAGTTCCTTGAATGTTCTTCCAGATTTAATAATATGCTAGTTTTTCATAAATTTGTTATTTTTGATGTGGAAAACAAGGGGAGGAGGGTCAGGTTATGATCACAACATTCCTTGGATTTATTTTTTAATATTCAGTTATGATATTTGACACTGAAGGTACAGTACATGCATGCACTATTGCACGCTTTCACAGCTGCAGTTTGACTACTGTATGTGGTGAAACTTTTATCAAAAGTTGCTTACACCTTTACTGATCTGAAGAAAACCACAGTGGACATTTAATGTGAGTTGATATAGTTTAATAAATCCAATATACTGGACATGAAATATTTGACTCTGTATGAAGCTTACTGGAGGATAGAGGTTTTAACATAAAATATTAAAATATTAAACAGAGAACAGTGAAGAAATCACTCTTAACCTGCATCTCTTGATTCCAGAAACAAGCATCATAAAGATGATATACCTGTACTGGTGCTGTTACCATGGTAACAACACATTTTCTATAGCATTAACATCAATATTTTATTTTTTTTACTCTGGAGGGTAAACTAAAAGTTTGGTTATAGAAGAGTACAGTACGTACGTTTAAAAAAAACTATATTATATATCCTTTTACTCCTGGAGAGTATTGTGTTATTTTTTCTGATACTCACATCTAGCTAAGGATAAAAAAAATAAAATGGAAGGTAGCATTCTGGGGATCACTCTACAGTATGTTAGGAAATGTGTTTTTTCTGACATTGCTACAGTGCATTACCTATAAGTATTCAAAAAGTGTTCATGAATGTCAGTGCAATTTGATTAAGCTCTTTGTGGGGTGCAAGTGCAGGGTTCTAGCGAGGCCATTCAGACTGGGTGCTGCACCCAGTTTGAATTTACTTTTTTAAGTCAGCACCCAGTTTGAAATTTCACCACCCAGTTTGAATCCCTCTACCCAGTTGGAGTTTCATCACACTCAAACTCTAAACATAGGCTACACAGTATCAGACCCATAACATGCAATCGAATGATTGTATTGATATTGGAAATAACCAAAAATCATGCAACTGACCACAGACAATGTCATTTAGATCTTGAGATATGGCCAACATCATACATGTGAGAATGATACAATTTTGATCAACTCACACCAGGTTTGACATTTTTCCTGACTAGAACCCTGAAGTGGTGTGGCTATTTGTCTTGCTTTCCACAATGCTCTCTGATTGGGTTCACAATGTGATGGACATTAAATAATTATACTTTATTCTATCTAAACAGATAATTAATTGCATTGTTAAGGTACAGCATCACCAGAAAAGGCTGTTTTTGGCCATTTGAGGGGTGAGGGGTTGTGTGAAGCCAAAATTTTATTGCAAGGCTATGTGTCTTAAAAACACAGTCAAGTTTTGCATTGAGAGTTGCTAAGGCTATCCTCTTTTTCTGAAATCAGGGAAGGGCTTCCTGATAGGTGCAAGTATTTCAAGTAATTGTTTTGGAACAAAATGATACCTTTCCTTTTAAAGCTATGGTCACACTAGAATTAGTTCTGATTGGATTCCAATCTGATTTCTGTGAGTTTTTCTTAAAACCTTCTCCATGTCTGGTCTCAAAAAGCCACAAATTTGTCAACAGTTTTTATATAAAATGTACAGTACCACAGGACTAAGTATGAAAATTAAATTTATGCTAATTATTTTGTGATATCCATCCATAGATTTTATTGGACTATGCTGTACAATAAAAATATATGTCATTGTGACGTCAAGAAAAAATCAGTTGGCATTTTATTTTCAAAGACATCAGGTGCAAAAGATTTTAACAAAAATCCAAAAAATCGGAATCCAATCTGATTTTGTTGTAGTGCACCCTCAGCCAAATGGTTATGGCTGGTAACCAGATCTCTTTCAACATCTTTTTTTGTTTTTTAGTATCTGTTTGAATCAATGTGCATCAACGTGTCCACTACACATGTTGCATGTACGCCATTTACTAACTCAAACACTTCATACATCTGTGCAAATGTGTATTTCATAAATATTTCATTTTCACAGTACATAAATTGGGAATGAAGGTAGCCTTACTGTAAAAAGAACATTGACTGGGGTTGGCTCATGAATATTCATGAATAGAAATAATTTGTGTTAAAGTACTATACTGGCCTATAAGATATGGTACATTTTATTGACATAATGTTAATTTTCACAATTGTTCTTGTTTGTTTTATGATTTGCTGCTGCTTTACTTGCATTTTAGTTGAGTGAATGGTTACTGATGAAGCTTTGCTGCCAGTTCTTTATTTTTTTGAAAAAATGAAATTACTTATTTGTCTCCAAATTCCACTAGCAACTTCATATTCAACCTTGTTAGGACTTCAAGTCTAGGCCTACTGTACATGATACTCTAAGATCCAAAACTTTGCACCTGTCATCCATGCAGCTTAAAGGGATGCAGATCCTCACCTACCCTCAGGGAGATGATGATCCCCATTGCTAAGCAATTCCATAACTTTGTTTTCATCATGCCAGTTTGAATTTCTTTCATGTTGAAGTAAGAAACCCCCCTGAAAATTTATGACTTAATGAATCCTTGCTTGGCTTATACATCTTATTGCTGCATGTAGGAAATAAAATACACCCCATTGACCTCTGAAGATGTACAAAATGTTCCAAAAATGGCACCATTTTGCACCACAACCCTTCTTATAAGTAAAAAATTTGTCAAAGGAAGGGAATCTCAGTCTCCTCCTGATAGTCCCATCCCCCAGGACAGCAGATACTCAGACCTTGCCTACCCATTACTGAACCTCAGATGTTTTTCTTTTTAGTATCAGTAAACATGAGCAAACAGTAGTTCTAGACATCCCCAGTATACAGCTTGTATAGTTATATTGGTCCCTTGGAGACATCATTTTGCCTGAAACCATATGTAATGCCCCTTCCTCACTTCACAATTCCTTGAGCATTCCATTGCATACACTCCTACAGTAGAAAGAGTGGTCATTTGGACTAGTAACATATAGTATAGTATAGGCCATGTACAGTATTTGTCTATTACACATGTCAAATGCAATCTTCCCTCACTTTGAGATGGATCAAACCCAAAGTTAAGGGGACACATGGAGGAGGTGGTAGCTCTCTAAAAAATTCAGAAGTAAAATTTATCAACATGCATTTTATTATGTCATCCCTTGAAGAAACTTTCCCCTTACCCCCCCCCCCCCCCCCCCCCGTCCCCAACCCAGCAGCTTTTTTCTAAATAATTTGCAAGCATGCAATGGATCCTGGCTATGATACTGTAATTGAAACCTGAGTCACCTTACAGTATGATGTCCTTGAAATGCTGGGGTATCTGTTAAATTATTTTGAGGGATGTACTGTAGGCCTAATTTATTGCAGTAGTAGCATACTAAGTTGAAAAGTTATAAGTGTGCCTTGATATATAACAATTGCAATATATTTAATGATGAAAATAAAGCGTATTTAATTGTCATTGTTTCCATGTCTTGCTGTATTATTTTACTCTGTATTATTTAAGTGTGTATATCCATTGTGATGATATGAAGAGAGGATTATATTCAAAGCATTCTGGTGAAATTTGCATTGAAATCTCATTAAAAGATTTGAGCAGGTAAAGTTGTTAACTTTGAACAAAAAGTTTTCTTGAAGTATCCACACATTTATGGACAGTCTTTTGTTTTTCTTTAAACCAAACAACTATTTTTTTTCCTCAACAATCCCATTTAATCAGAATGTGATTGCACAGATAGCATAAGAACTTTGTTTCCCCCCAGGGGGATGCTATCCTTGTTAACTTCAAGGTCAATACAACGGTCTGGAAAACAAAGAGAAACGAAACACTTCTTGTTGGTGTTTGACATCCGTATCCCTCCTGTCAACTTCAAGGTCAACACAACAGTCTGAAAAACAAACTTCATTAATGTGTGGAAGTGATACAACCTCTGCTGCACCCAAGTCACTTTCTAACACAAATTTGCTGATTATTTCTGCAAACACAAGTCTGATTTGAATGGAAGTTTCAACAAATTGTGTAGATTTAGTTTTTCTTTCACACATGAAAATTAAGTTTTTGCTTCAACTTTCCCTTTAATATCAGCTGCATTTATGGACACAGTGTCAATAATAGTCAGCTCTCAGTCCGTTCAGATGTTTAACATGCCTTACACTTTTGAAGCACATGTTATACATTGCAGAATGCAGAGCTATCTACACTTTGTCAATTGTTACCATGCAGAGCCCTCAGTTACCCTGGCATATTAAAGGAAGGACTTGAGCAAGGATGTGATTTACCAAAAAATATTGCAATTGTTTTACTCTTGCATGGTTTAAACCAAATAGGCACAGGAAATGTAGGGCATCTTTGGTGGCACATCTTGGCTAATATGTGAGCAAGGTGCTTCAGGTGTGTGGGGGGGGCATGACATTAGGGAAAAGTAAGGATAGAGAGAAACTGCTATTTTAGGTGTTTCTTCCATTGCAAGGTTGGGTCATAGACCTGTTTCCAAATAGCCATTACAATGGATTGTGGGATAAGAGTTTTGGCGTGTGTCATTTTTGCCACAGTAAAACGTCATTGACAATGACGACACACACCAAAACTCTATCCCACAATCCTTTGTAATTGCTGTTTGGAAATAGGTCTATGGAAGGTTCTAATCCCCTCTCCTCTTCCGGTGCTCACTGTATTAAGTTCAAGAGCATTAATTGCCAAGTCCACCACTTTTCTTGGCCCGTTCTTTACACTGCATACATCCTTGTTTAAGAACTGCCAAGATTCCAGGGTAATGGGGATCAAATAAAAAGGTCACTCCTGGCCAAAATGTTAGTGTCATATGCATCATAGCCCAGATGTGTGGCCTTGAGTGGCAGCATGTAGTTACCATTGACAAGTGCTAATTCATTGCAGCATGTATGTGTGTATCGAGTATAACACAATTTGATTGTGTATACACAGCAAGGTTGGTATGATCTAAGCTGTAATACGGCCAGTTTTCTCAAGTCATTGTCTTAAATGCTTTTTCTGTTAACAAATGAGGCAAGTTTTAATCACAACTATGAACAAACTTCTTTGTGCAAATTTTCCATCCTGAATAAAACAAAAAATTAAAACTGACATGGACGCATTCTTTTTTGATACCATCTTTATTTTTGTCATAATTGATATAATTATTTTGTGCTGTACAAATGAATTTTTCCTTTTTCTACACATGGTCATATTTATCACAGTACTCCCAGAAAAAGAGCTTTAGAGATACAGGGAGATAGAAAGTGTACAGGCAACAATGTAAAGAATGCATTAAACAACAAAATACGACAAATATCACATTTTGAACCTTGAGAAAGCTCAAAAAATTAAAAAAAAAAAATTGTTATAATTGGAGATAATTCATCTATGCTCACAAGTAAAAACCAACACAGCAATTATCATTGGAACAAATGCTATGGTTATGATGAAGTGTACAAAATAAAACAGTTCTATACTCAAATGCTATGCAAGCCCTCTACCACATCAGATAATGCCTTGGTAAACGTTATTTACACATGAATATTTAAGTGAATGTTTACTTGTATAAATGTCACATTTATGCATACCACATTTATTCTGTAAGGTCAAAATAAAAGCCATTCTCATTTTGTAGGGCTAAAAATTGGGAAACGGAAGAGGCCTAAAGTGCTCAATATTTCCTATTCCCGACAAATTACAAAATTGCCCATTTCACAAACATCATGGGCCTGCTTGAACAAGGAACCTGTAATTTGGAAGGAGATGCAAATACTTTAAGACCAAATTTAAAGGAATGAAGATAAGCTGTAAAATTGCCGCCAAGGTATTTCCTTCCTTTACTCGCGGCACCAATTTAATTGCATTCCTGGAACATCATCTCATTCAAGGCAACTAATCCTTAGACAAGTGGCTCATGCAGAACAATACTTTGATAGGTAGGTCTGTACTCCCAACAGTTTAAAAGCATATGCAATCACACTCGAAACAACTGTTTAACTGAAAACTAATGAATTCAATTGGCCCTTCGCTCTGCAAGGCATGACATGCATATCAGCTGTAGGGGTAAAAGTCTAATTTTTTGACAACATGATTGCACGTTTCCAGAAATTGCCAGGTGTTAATTCTTGTTCCCATTTCTACATACAACCTAAACAATATTTTGTCATTAGCGTCACCTAGCGTCACTCACCCATCATAATAGAAATGCCAAGAATGATACAAAAGACAGATAACTGTGTGACCTTGACTGCACAAACTTCATTTCAAAGCGTTGCATCTCCAGCCAAATAACAAGTCCCTGCTTGAAATAAGAAATTGCCAGTTTTCAAAGTGTTTCCTTTTCAAAAACTTGTGCTCCAGAAGTTAAGCATACATGCTATTCCCATGATGTTTTTGCTTGGTGACCCTACAGTACATGCAGCTTGATAAATCTTGGTACTTTAACCCTCTTATGAAGAAACACTCACCCAGATCTCGAAGTATATCATGTAGACTGCTAAGTCTTGACACTTTCCAACTCTAACCTAACCTTATCTCTGTAACACTAACCTGACCTTGAGACATGATATCAGGCATGATAGGTGATAAGTGATACCTAACAAATCAAAATGTGTGAATTTAGTGAGAAGCTATAATGCTACAATAGTTTGGGTCTCCCTCAATTGGGACTGAAGAAAACTGTTGCAAAGTATGCCTTCAAAATTCCAATTTTTCCCTTTGCCTTCCAATATTTGCAGGTCAACCCTGCAAGCTATACTGGAAAGTGGCAACTCCAAACAGGGGCGGTGATCCATTGTTTAAGTAAAAGCTTTTTTCCTCTTGAAACTGACCAACACTGTCACACCTGGAACCAGTACCAGTGACACGCCAGAACAAGAAATCAATGTTTGAAGGTAATATGCAGCTGCCGAAACTTGAAGTATAGTGTACTGTATAGCAGACTGTCCAGTTTCATGATTGGCTCTTGAGAGTCATGTGACAACATTTTTTCTGCTCAAATGTAAATTTGCTAGGAATAACTGCTTAGTTTACCTTGAATATGCAATGTTGAAGTCCTAAAAATATTATAAAAGATACTTTGAAGAATTATAAGAGGAAAATTGTTGGATTTAGCTGTTGCTTCAAAATGTGTGGGGAAACTGCTTATGCCTAAACAGTATTACCCACATCAACACCTGTAGTACAAGTAGTATACAAATGAATATATGTGCTCATTAGAACATTTAAACTCCTTCTATTATTAACAGGGTAATTAATCAAATCAATGATATGACACAGAAATCAGTCTAAACTTAATAATCTTTGGATGCCCCATTTCAAAAAACTTGATATAAATCATCACATGAAACAAGGCCCCACACGGCTTGCTAGTCTCAAAACTGGGGAAACTCATCTTGCCTTGAATCTCTCTACCTAAAGTGACTTAGTTCAATACTAGTGTTACTTGCCTTGAATCTTTCTTTACTTTCCAATACACCATCACTATCACTTGTCAAGAGTAGTTTCATCTTCATCTAGTATATGCAGATGAAAGTCCTTGTTATGATTCTTTAAAGCACCTCATTGAGTTGGCTCATGAAATTAAACATTTTTTCCAAAACGCTTTAAGTTTACTTAACATACCAATGACAAATGATCAAACTTAGACGATTCCCATACCCTACATACAAATAACTGTTTCATGAGTGAGCACTTAATGCCTCAGTTGGGTTTTCAAAAATTTTGTGAACAGACACTTTATGCACAAAACTGTTGCAAGACAGGACACCACAAAATTCAAAATTTCCACTTTTTTTGTAACTATTGGATATGAAACTTGACTCATGTTAACTATAAGCACTGTCATGTGGTAGGAAACCTTCATCACTCTAATTAAGCTATTGATGTGGATTCGATAATACCCTGTAAGGTTTAAGAGCTTTGTCAGGATTTGCATTTTTGTGATCAATTTGAGCACAGGGTGGAATGCTATAGTACTACCTTCAATGGTCTCAATGTAACAACAACACCATGTATGGAAAACCAAACTAGTTTCCTGTGCTAGTAAGATGGTCACAACACTTTGCCTTTCTTTATCTTTTCAGGTTTACCAAGTTACATATTAACAAAGCTAACTTAAATGACTATCACTATAACACAGTGAAGAGTCACATCTGGCCTATAGAAAGCTTCTTGAACACTAGACCTGCATGTAAATGGCCAGAGTACACTATTGAAGTGCACTGACATTTCCCTTCTGAAAGTGGTATTCACAAAATGGATAAAACCGTACCTGCACAATTCTATGAATACTTGTTTACATTTAGCACAGTACACCACAGTTTAACTCTTAACATACTGATTCTTTTAGGGGAGGGCTTCTTTTTTGAAGCAGTTAAGCTTTGCAGGTACACTTACAGAACTTCTACTTACTAGATTGTGGTGGAAATTGTCCCCATGCTTACTCTTTTTATGTAATTTTACCCCACCGTTGTATCTGTTTCTTTTTTTAGGTGACATTATCCAACACATTCGTCTTGGTGTGTCACTAAATCCCATCTAACTTACTAGATATGACCCCAACCTTAGAGTTGAGGCCAAAAACACGAAGGAAAGGCAAAAGACATTCTTTCGTTTCTGATAAAAGGTATTAACTAATTTTGGAAAGTGCTCCCAGGAAAGATATCTCCCCTGCTTTATGATAAGAGTTAAAGAATCATATTGGGGTGATATTGATAAATTAACGATGTTGGAGGGTACTTTCACATGGCAATGCTTACTTATAGCATAATTAAACAAGTTTCACATCTTAAAGTTATGCAAAAAATTAACATTTTGAATTTGTTGGTATCCTGACTTGTAACAGTTCTGCAACTTACTTGCAAGAAAATGTGTAGTCATAAATTTTTAAAACCTGAATTGAAGTGTTCATTAGTCACCCTTGAAATGTTTATCTGTATGTAGGATATGGAGACTGTCTATGTTTAGCCATTTGTCATTTGTATATATATATATATATATGTGAAGAAAAAATTGCAAGTTTGGAAAACTTTGGTAAATTTCAAAAACCACCTAAGTGTACCACTTTAAAAGCAATATAAGATACATATTCTCAACAAAGGTGAAACTACCTGTATGTGGGTGTAGTTTGAAAAACCAGCTTCTTACGATACATACTGAGGGGAAAAAGATGGCACACAATGTTATGCAAAATCAAATAACCTACACATAGATTTGAAAAGGGGCACTTTCAAACAACAAACAATGACTTGAGGGGTCGAATGGTTAAGTTCCCTTCAACACCCGAGCAAATCCACCTAATATTGTATCCAGATACAGATGAAGCTTCCCTAAAATCAATTATTTTCCAAAATATTACAAAGCTAATTTGGCAAGTCTCCTTCCCTCCTATCACTTCAATACAAATTTGAATGGTTAGCTTTAAGATCATTGTATTGCATGTCTGCATGTGGTCAAGGAGTTTGCAAACTGATGTTTAAACTGGACAAATGTGTGATTTATAGCATAAGTGCCAATGCACTGAATACAGATGAAGATAAGCATTACCTCCTATTGTAATCCCTTAATCCAAGCCACTGCACTAATAGGTCAAGAAAAGCACTGTGTCATACACCATCATCACTTTGATGATGGCTGTAATAGCACAAAGCCATTAAAAATGTTCACTGTGTATTAAGTAAACTTACCGGTTGTGTATATTATCTGTATAAGCGTGTTTGATTCCTGTCTTTACCAACTATAGTATAATCCAAAGCAGAAATGTCTGAATACTGTAATCTTTTAGTAGAAATCTGTTTACATGATAAATATATTTGTCAAATTTCCTGCAGATGGGTAACTTTGCAAATCCTACAGTTAAAGGCCCAATTCTCTCACCCCAAACAGTACTAATTCTTCTAAATTTCTTACTTAGGTCCCTCCCACAATCGTCTGAAATTCATCCTCATTCAGACACAATCGTAGTTTATTGCTTCAGGGTGAGTATAAAAAGCTCAATGTTTACAACCAAAACACTCACAGTACACTTCATATTGTGTAATATAAGCTTTGATACTCTACATTGTTTGAATTAGCTGTCAATCAAAGAGCTGTCAATCAGAGAGCTGAGCCAATTGAGAATTTTGGTTAAACCCTACAGGAATTGTAATTTGGGTGAGAGAATTGGTCTTTGAAGTTCCCATACTCATCTTAAATTGTAACATGGTATATCTACTGAGTATTATAAATATCAGTTTCCTCCTTGCTGTTGTTACTGGCACACTAAACTTCCACAGGCAAGTGTTCTTCTACATTCTAAATAAATGCATATGTTAAACAATGTTATTTTCCTTTCTTTTCTCCTTTCAAACATCTGAAGAAACATATTTTACTTTCTTCATCATAAGATATTTCAAACCTTTTTACAGTAAACTGATATCAAGCAAATAAAATCCCTGCAATGCTTTTGGCATAAAGGCAGAGAGACTGTTCAAAAACTTTTTCTGATTATCCAATGCTTTTGAATATGAAGAAGTAGCTATAGAATGATAGATCAGTTTGCTAGGTAAATATATTAAGCTACATACAAATTAGACATAATCATGAGCTGCTTGAAAACCCCACCTCACACCAACCCCCACCAAACCTCACTCCACCCTACCACACCCTATACAAAAAGCACTGGTTATATTTTGTTTCATTTTCAACAACATGCAACAGCTTGCCTTAAAACTGTTTTGACAGGATTCTTCCCCCTCCCCTCCATCCCAACAAAAGACTGCTGACCTTTGGTCAAATGCTTTTGAGGTTAGGTTAGAAGGAGTTTACGGCCCAGATTCTAACTAACTGGTTAAAGTTAAGCCGACCACAGTTGTGGATCACTGGCTAATTTTTCCTACCCCATTGCTTAGGCTGAGCACCAAGCACAATAGCAGCAGGTTCTGTTTTTAAAGTTTTCGATATGACTAGGCCAGCTCTCAAAACTCAGACCTCCCGAATGCAGGTCTGACCCTCTAACCACTTAATTGTGCAGTTGGTGTTGTCACATGCTTTGAGATCTTTAACACCCTTTATAAAATCTATCATAACATCACTATTTAATAAACCATCCTCCTACCCCATTTCACCAATCATATACTCAAAGCCATAATAAAACATTGAGGTGACAGCTACAGAATCAAGACTGTATAAGATTGTTTTTCTCAGGAAAGGCAGTGACTTTTACTGAATCCAGACCTCACTGGCCATTCATCTGACCAACTTTCCACCCCACTGAGTCAGCATATCTGCCGGATTTTATAGTAAGATTTCTGACTATTACTAGGAAGGGGATTTAATACTTTTTAAATATCACCTTTTGATACCAGCATTAACAATTGAAGGAGAATAAACTTTGGTGAAGACCTTTAAATTCTTCTAAAGATGGTATACTACAATTTACTGTTGGTTTTTGCATTTTTCTAACTACATAGTACCTTAACTGGAGCTCAATTCCTGCAAGTACACACTATTATAGTATAGTAGATATGACGAGGAGGTAAAGATTACTTTGGAAGGAGAGACAGGGAATTAACAGGGTTTTCCTTCCAATATAACACAAGGATGAAGTCAGATTTCTGACATTGGGAAGTAGGGAGATGATGCACTTTAATATCAGCCAGAACGTGGGTATATTAAGGAAGGGGAGGGGGCAGGGGATGCAGGACGGGGGAGGAAAAGATAAATTCCGTCTCCCCAGCATAAATAATCCTCCTCACACTTTCAAACAAGAACACAAAGGTAACACTTTCAATCTAAGTATTATATCCCATGTCCATTTTCACAAAAATATTTAACCATCCAACAAAATACTTCTCACAGCTCTGTGGAACACTAAAAAGGGGGTTTAAAAATTTGCTAAAATAAACACTCTGTGCCACTGAAGTTTCCTGCATCTCAGTATTCAGACTTCATTAGTCAATCCCATCCTTTCCTTTTCAGACTTCAGTCTGTGTTAACATCTACACCGTGAAACAGACACTTTCCATAATGTAATCAAATTTAAGTCCTTCTTCCAGTGCCCCCTATTTTGCTCATTTTGATATCCGAGCCAAAAAGATCATTTTAATGTATGTTTTCCCCACGTCATTAGGGGGCACTGAATGAGAGTTCAAGAATTTCTCTGCAGGTGTGCAGCACAAAGTATATCAAATGTTGTGCAGTCACATTATGCAGAAACTGCTAAGCAATCTTTCACAAGATGTAAGCTCCTTTGTGACCTCACAAGTATAAAATCTGCTCAAATAACATAAAAGATTTCAAATTAGTTCACATCCTGATGGGGTACCATGTGAATGAAATCTAGAATGCCGCCAGGAGGCCATATATCTTTTATTCATCACTTCCCGTCCATCTTCAGGGCTCAAACCATTTCTGACCGCAAGTCTTACCTTGAAGGTTTCAAGTTTGACCGCTCTGATTCGATATAACAGTTATCATAGATGTCGGTAAACTGTTCTGCTTCAAAAAATCGGACTTCTGTCTGACCAGATGATACTGCCCAGCTTTATTGTCAGTACTGTTTGGGGATTGCTGTGTGGGATCCCTTATGTACAGTTGAATGCTGTTCAGATTGTAAACTCCGGGAGAACCAAAGCACGCATGGAGGGTCGTCGTGGCTTGTTTTGATGGCGGCACATTTATGATTTGGGATGAGAGGCTGCACCAAGCGAATGTAGATGAATCAGGAGGAAGAAAAATTGCACTGTAATCTGCTGGCTGAGACAAACTGAAGGAAGAAAAGGATGAAGACGAAAAGAAATAAACTTTAGTCCTTGTATCGCACACATTTCAGTGTACTTGCCAACGCTGTCATCTCAGAAAACAGAATACATAGCAAAAGGGTCCACTGTGCATGGTGAGTAAGATTGTAAGTCAGAATATGAGCTTCTTACACCACTGGGCTAGAGGCAGCATTAGATGAGTTTTTATGGCTCAGTTTTTAATAAACTGGTTTAAGAAGGGCTGGTCACTTCCTATTTTTCAATTATGACTCACTGGCTTGTTTTCCCTACTCCGGTGCTTATGCTGAGCATCAAGTACAATAGCAGTAGGTTCCAGTTTGGTGCTCAACGAGGGCACAGGAGCTAATCTGAATGGGTTCAATGACACAGGGGGGTAAAACTTTCTAAATGATGATAATATATATGGAAACCACTCCGATGTATGTAAAGATAGATTTTATTTTTATCAAAAAAGTGCCTTGCCATTTATGTAGTCACTTCTAGTACAAGTATAGCTTCAAGGCTCAAAAGCTCAAATATTGAACCATTCTGGTTTTTATGAGTTTTGAAGCTCAGAAAATGGAACAAATCTGCTTAAAAAAGGACAATTAAAAAGGTTTTGTTTCTGCTGAGAAATTTTTGAAAAAATTGACAGTGATTTTTTTCATGTCGACTTAAAAACAAAATGATGGTTTTGATTCCTGTGTATTTATTTTTTTTATATTGAACCTACAGGGTTGAATGAAATTGCTATGAGACTGTGAACTAAACTGAACTATACAAAAGCAAGATCTTTCCAATTTCTATGCAAAAGTGACAAGGTTTAATTGGTTACACTGGGTTGATAGATTTGGATCCGCACCAAGTTCCAATAGCTGATGACGTGTCATTCACAAACTGCTCATGTTACTCAACTGTTGTATGTAACTCACTGTCAATTAGATAATCTGCTCTTAGATAAGGAATGGGGTATAAATTGGGATTAACAAGCAGAAGTTGAATTTGGTCATAATCTTTCTCATTTACCATTTTGTAAGTGCTCGTAAAGCTTACTTGACAGGTCCAAATTATGCACCAAGGCTCTCAACTTGTTTTAAAATCTTGATCCTGAGCAGAGTAAAACAACCCTTTCCTTCACCTACTGTCATTGTGGTTGGTGCTCGACATAATAAGTGGAGCAGGGAAAACAAGCCAGTGAGCCACAAATGGAAAAAGAGCCGTGGCCAGAACAACTAAAGCAAATGGGTAAGAAAATGAGCCATGGCACCTCATCAAACTGTAACTCCAGCTCAGGGGTGCACAAAGCTAACATTTACAACAAAACCTGATAAGGGAGTATTATGAAGTTCTAGACCTGTTGCCTTCTGATTCAAATTTATCAGAATAAGCCATCTTGAACTTACACAATGCTTGGGCTAAAACAAAATCTAGGAGCTAAGGCTTTTGACTGTCCTTCAGATTGGCTGCAAAGAGCATATATTGGTCAGCAAAAAAGGTAAAGAAGCAAATTTTTCTGGCATATATTAATCACTCAATAATGTCTGCCCACCTGTTATCCCCAGGATTGGTTTCTATGAACACCTCAAGATCACAAAGGCAACAGTTATATATCTGGAGTTGTATTGGCACTCTGCATAATCTAATAATGGAAGGATACAACAAGAATCTTGATTATCACTGAGTATTGTAATAAATACTTAAAATTAGAATGAAAATAATTGGAAACAGAACTATCTTCTTCTAATGCTGTAAACAAAGCAATACTATTGTAATAATGTGTATCTGTGTATAAATGGGTCTGCAGTTGATTCAGTTCCATGTCCAAATAGTATGATGAATACATTATGCACATGACCGTCAGATTTAGCCACTCTTAAGTTAGAAAAATACCTTTCTAAATTGTATCATATTTACCCTTCAAGCTTAGTACGTTTAGGAATGCATAAAATTTACCCTTAAAGCTTAGTACCTTTAGGAATGCATCACATTTGCCATTCAAGTTTAATATCTTTAGGAATGCATCTAGTATTTGACAGTACTAAGCTAGAAAGAATGCATGTTCTATCTTACAAATTAGATGAATGTATAGTTAACTCTTTTGCATATTCATGATGACAACAACTACTTACACTGATTTGCTAAAGTCATGGTCTATAACAGGTTGAAACTGGAGATTATAGTGTAACAATTGAGCTAAGACCTCAGGTTTAGGAATATCCTGGTTTACAGGCTCAGGTTCTTTAGTAAATTTGACCACAACTGCTTCTGCTGGTTTCTGCAAATATAGTAAATATAGAGGTAAAGATTACAGATTGTAAGTTTTCTATTTCTTGTGTTTCAATATGGAAATGTTTGAACTAATTTATATGCATCCTTCATACAAGTTGTTCATGCTCCTGACATTGCTGAAGGAATGTTACCAAACAAAAGCTAATGGGATAAGGTTTCTGAATTAGAGTAAGGCTTACCTTAATCCTAGTCCCTAACCCTATCTCTAAAATTACTCAAACATATCCTTCTTAACTCACTTAACAACTCACTAAACACCAACAAGAGTGTCTAACTTTCTGCAGCACTGTCACACTGTCTTGGGTGGTACTAGTGTCTATGTGGGTTGTATTACAGCCAATATTTGGAGAGCATGATCAATTGACTATTGGCTACAGCATGGAATATGTGATCTGAGCATTGCAAGTTTCAAAACTGCCCAGGTTATTTTCTCATGTGCTTTACTAAGATGCTTTAGTATTTCAAACTGGTTCTCTACACCTATTCATGAGTATTTGTGAGGTAACTTGCCATTTAGGCTCTGGCTGTCAAGTTTGCATTAATTTGCTTCTTAAAGTGATATGAACATGCCTCATTTTGCTCAATACAGGTGGTACATCTTTCAAGTGAGGTACACATTCTTCTTTAACTATTTGGCTTTCATCCTAACATCCGCCCTTTAAGCCCCACTCCCATCATCTCCTAGACAAAACTGATAACGATGTAAGAAAATATCCTATGGAAGAAGAGCAGGGACCTAATTCTGCCGAATCAACTAATTCCTTTGGTTCTCACTGACAAAATTTTGCAAATTAATATGCAAAGTAGAGATCCATTTCCTGAAACATTGTCAATCAGGATTGTTAGCTGTCTCAGGGGAAGGAAGGTTCCCCTTTAAGGATCTTCACTGAGGATGTCTAGGTGTAAAGTAATTGCACTTTACTGTTTCAAGTATTTTCATGTGATCAAAATTATATCCACAAAACTTTTTGTGTAGCAATATAAAATTCCTGAGAATGTTGCTAAAGGCTTCCCATTTCCTGAAATCAGGAAATCCCTTAACTTTTACATCTTTGAATACAAAATTTTCCGTAAGCATCAATGCTCATTAACTAAAATTTTTATTTTCAATGGTAGCACTAGCATACAGGCTAATGTAACAAATGATGAGTAGTAGAGCATTCTCACTACTTGTCTGGTACATGTTGGAGTGATCATTTGTACAAATGCTCTGAACTGAAAATCTGTAAGCATGACTCTTAGTACAATTCTATTCTCACATACAGGTAAATGCAACAAAAAATGAGTAGCGGCACACACTATAATTCTGATATATGTTGGAGTGATCTTTTGTAGCAATGCTAATACTTTGTCCTGAAAAATCTGAGTATATATCTATTCTCATTAGTAGCATACAGATAAACATAGCAAATAATGAGTGTGACTACATACTCACTATAAAACTGATATGTGGTACACTGACCTTATGTAACAGATGAGTAGTTTGTTCTTCATCTTGGACTTCTAATATTATGTGAGTTTGTCCAACAAGGGCATGGCTCTCCCCTTCTTCATCAACCACAAATGCCTGTCACATAGGAAATTAACAAGTGCATTGCATAAGACTGTTTGAAATATGTAAGCTTTTGTTTCTCATAAACTTATGATGTTACAGAATAATTCTGCAACCATTACAAAGCAAAAAACTGCTTTTCAGTCTTTGAATATTCACAATGTCTGACATCTGAAAAGAAATGCTTCAGTTGAGGAAACACCTCATTTGAAATATTGAATGAGGTAACTTGTGAGATGCTCTCCCCAGCCACAGCCAGGGTGCAATCTCCCCCACCCCTCCTAATTTCAACTGCTTCTTCTGATGCTATTAAATATCTTACCTTATTTTGCTGGGGAAAATGTTACAAACATTTGAAAAGTTGACCAGTAAGTTCCAAAATTGGAAACACATACTGACAACAGGATTACTCCATAGCTCCACAAAATATAGTACAAATTTGCAGAAAAACATCAGCTGCAATCGACCAAATGCAGGTAAATATATCTTTGTTTAATCTCGAGTTAACACAAAAATTTGCAGTAAAATATCATCTTCTCACAGATGAGATGTATGGTCAAGTGATTAGAGCATCCAACTTGCAACAAGGAGGTATGAAGTTAGAGTCCTGGCTGGGTCATAATAAAGACTTTAAAAATAGAACCCACTGCCATTGCGGTTGGTGCTCACAATCAGCGATGGAGTAAGGAAAACAAGCAAGTGAGCAACACCTGGGCAAAAGGCAGTAACCAGCACAAATTAAACCAACTGGTTAGAAATTGAGCCATAAAATTTCTTCCAACTACTTACCTAACTAAAGACACGATACATGTAAATTACTATCTGCTGATGAATTCTTACCTTCCAGAGAACAATGAGCATCATTTCTGCTGCCTGACTACAATCTAAATCTTCTTTCAGTCTTGCTTTATCTTCAATGGCTAGAAGGGAAAGCTCATGACTGGATGGGCTAGGACTGATTGTAGGTGTTGAGGTTGCTGTCCCTGACAACAAGCGAGGTGTCACATCATCCTGTCCAGTACCCAGGTATGAACGGAAGCAGAAGTCCACACAAGGCGTTGAAGCACTCTCAATCATTTCTTTCCCAAAAGAGCAGTTACTAAAGGCCAGAAACTCACTTGAAACTCCTAGAAATTGAAAATTTTAAAGCGATATGATGGAAAGATAGAGTGCACAAAAAATTGAACAGTTTCTAATTAAATGCAAAAATGAATTACTTGATACAGGTGATGGCCACAGAGCAACTTGCAATCTTCTCTATTGTTTCATGAAATTAAATGACCCTCCATCAGCTAAACATAACTGGGTTAAACATAAGTGTATAATTATTACTAAGTGGGGTAGTGAAGAGCCAAACAATACAGAATATAGATGTGTTTGCATCAATAGTTGCTTTTTATGTGTTCACTTTTGAAAATTAAATTCTGATCAAAATCAACGATTTATAGAGGAATTTTTATATGATGTCATAATACTCCCTGGTGGCGATGTTGGAGTAGCTTAAGTAGTAGCCACAATTGACACTCTTCTTCGAACAATGCAAATACCCCACGTATACCACAGTGCCCACTGTGCAGAAAGTGATGTGTACTTGGGGAAATTGTCTTCTAGCATGGTAGGTTCATGACATAATTGCAAAGTCTCTATTCAATGTAGACGGATCAATGAATGGCACATTACTTCACGTCCTGCCAACTGAAGATGAAATGTGCAACACTCATCCCAAATTACACCACAATGGAATTATATCTATAGACAAAACAGCACTTGTGTTTAGTGACTGTTGGCAGCCATTAGTGGGGTCCATCAGCCTTAAATAGCCTTCATTTATTGTCAACATGAACTTCAAACCTTCACATTCAGTAAATTGAGGAATCAAGATACAATTGAGTGTACAACCATCAGTGATAAAGGTAAGCAAGGAAATTGAAAGATTAAAAGGTGATAGACCCCAGTTTTGGCTGACTGAAATGCGACCATCACTTGCTGTTCGGATTCATCTATACAACAGGACCATTGGATGGTGAATCAAGTTTAAGTATGAGCATGAATCTTCAAGAAGCATGGCACAGAATGTGCCACAATGTGAATGTGTCCAACTGTCCCCATGTCAGCTGAAAATCTTTTAGGAACACAGCATAAGATACTAAATATAATCCTAGCTTTGAAACTGTAAGCAAAAAAGTAGGTTTTGAATTCTGTGACAACAGATACATACTTTTTACTTCTAAATGTTTCTGACAAATGAAACAGACCTTCAAATATGATAGCCTTTGGGACTTTGGTGGCCAAATAGGGGCAAATATTGTACAAGAGCCTTGTGCTAAAAAAACAATTGTTTATCACATATACCTCATATGAATCAAATTTTGAATAAAATATCTGAATATTCATGACCTACCTCCTTGTAAGTATTGACTATGCTGCTTTGCTCTAAAATTTATTCTGAGTGACTCTCCTCCACAAATTTTCATTTCTGTCAAAACACAAAAAGAAGAGAAATTATTTATTATCCATTAAACATTCATTCATTGTAATTCACCAATTATTCATTAATCACTACTAGACACTAGATACTCTTCCTTAAAGCTACCAGTCTAGTCTTTGTTGTAAACCCCAAAATAATAATAATAATAATGATTGGATTTATAAAGCGCCTTATATGTATGTTCAACATCTCAAAGCGCTTCACAATCATTACCCCTGGTAACTGGTAACTCGTCAAACCCACACTATAAAAGTGCACATCCCCTGCTGTTCGTACCCGGCACAATGCCACTTCATCGTGTCACGTGCCACATACAGCACATCACTATACAAGCTACCTCACAGGTACCCATTTAACACCTGGGTGGCGAGAAGCAATCGAGATAAAGCATCCTGCTCAAGGACGCAACATAACGACCCAGGTGGGAATCGAACCGGCAATCCTTAGATCACAGGTCCAATGCCTTAACCAATAGGCCACCACGCTCTCTAAAATACCAATAAACTACTGTCTTAACGATCAAGGGACCGATCAAAGGCATGGGGCCAATTTAACTAACACTGAATATAGCAATCATTGTTCCATTGCTTGCTGATTAGTGGTAGTGATGCCTTTTTAGTCTCACTTAGGGACCAAATCAAAATTATTTATGCGTGCTCGTACGCTTCTTAAAGCCAGTGCACGCCCAAACAATAAAATAATCCGAACCTGTGCCGAAACTCCCCGTGCTTACACACAAACAGCTTAAGGAAGTTCCAGCAACCTGCTATAATCCCGTGCCGTGCACTTTGATTCAGCACGGTATCCTTTGTATTTGGCTTAGCGGCATTTCTTTACCTGCTCTGAACAGAAACAACCGATGTTTACATGCATTAAAAAGAGCTAGATGTCACATGGAGGATAATATAAGCCGCCATGACAGTAGCCGCCATTACTGGAAACGAGTGCCCAAAGTGTTAAAAATGGATTGAGGACACATGCATGTTGATGCGGGGAGTTCGTTAAAGTAGTAATATAATGTTAAACGGACACCAACGGGAGTGCGTTGTATAGTATCAGTCAACTCGATTAATGATCAAAGTAATTTATTTTCAAGTACCGTATGGTTTCACTTTGGTCGCCCCTCACGGCAGGTGAGAAATACCGTCTGCAAACTCTTCAACCCACAAGGGGCTGGAGATTTACGTTTTTCTATATCTACAATGTGCTGTTTGTTCTTAACATCGTGAGTTTAAAATTCAAACTGGACTTTATAACTTGATCACACTTTAGCGCCGCTAGGATTAGCTTCTGTGGCTTTTGTCCACTGCGCAATGTGTGCATCGGAACCAAAAAATCGGTTTGTCACTGCAACTTCTGTACTGTGTTAATACAGTAATGTACCACAAGTGTTCAAATTTCTTGTGAACTGCTTTCTTGGTACGTTTATGAAAAATCAACCCTCTGTCCGTTCGTGATAATGACACGTAAAAATTTCCTAATGCATCTCCTGTCCTAGATTTCACCCGCACATGTATCGTTAAAAATGTACGGTAATATACGGCAGTGACCATACACCTACGAACGTTCGTTCGTTCGCTGTCTGTGCTTATGTTCGATGTGTGCAATGGAACAGATACGTCACTCCAGCACACTCCACTTTAGCAAATGGGGGATACAGAAAATATGGGGAAAATATTTTGCTCCCTTTGCCATATATTTAGGAAACTTTGGGCGTAAAAATCTTGCAAATAGTGAAAACATCAATAAAAAATTACGGGCAATATAAGGATAGGAATCATTATAGTGTTTGAGTTAGTAACAGGATGGAAGTAAGAGGAAAGAAGACTTTTTTCGTGCACACGGTGTGAAATACACCTTCGAAAGAATGTGTACGATCTTAAATCTGATAGAGTGAATTTTGCTTCAAAAAAATTTCTCTCCCCAAAATACGAAGTTTTAGCAATTGATTTGAGACAGAAGAATTTTTTTATGGTTGAAATATGTGCATACATTATGTAGACATAACTGTATTACTAAAAACTAATTCTTTAGATCATGAAATCATGTCATGTTAATTTTAGGGATAACTTGACAAGTATGAAATCTAGAAACATCGAGGGTTCTTCCACGTATATCCCATTTGGGTATGTGTTTATACGGCAATGGTAAGTATAAAATTTCTTACAGGTGTTTCGCGATTTAAGCTGCGTACAGGTAGGTTAAGCAAAATTAATTCGTAATTTAGTCGCCGCAATACTGGGATACGCCTACTTGAAATTATTACTGACATTTTACTGCTTACCCAACTTTATAAGGGTATTGGCAAACAGTTTTAACAAGGCTTTGCATAGAAAGTGTTCTGATCCTTTCGCTGTAGTCTTGTGGACCACTTAGATTCCCCTTGGCCCTTCTCTCAAGAACTTTTCCCAGCTGGTGATCCAAAACATGTAAAATTCAACCCCACGACCAACTCTGGTCCTGGTGGAAAGACCCGGCGGAGTTATTCAATGCCTTGCTGCCATGCAAAACCGTGAACTTGTGATGTTTCAAAAGGTGTAAGACTTACAGTTTTCTCCACAGGCCTGGGTTTTGCCCAGGTGGCATCTGTGCTTGCCTTATGGGGGTTTGGGAATGGGAAAATTTTTGCTTATTTGAATAAGGGGGCTGGGTGCCAAATGGTGACACATTCAGGTGCCAAATCTATACTGATTATATTTATAACAACCCCTACTTTTTAAGGAGAATTATAAACTTAAACTGTTTCATGGCCCAAAAGCTGGCCATCATTGCAGTAGCTTGCTGTTCATGTTGTAACAGCTAATATTACATAATTAAAAAGGAGGGCTGTTTATGTTATAGTTATAGCCAGGGGCATGCACATACATGCCCCCCCCCCCTCTGTATGTAGTCTTGGAAACAACTCAGTCAGGGGAATTTACGGGGGAGTAATTCCCTTTGAATTGATCTCCATCTCTATATCAGTCTGGGGGATGAACATACTGGCCTACCCCACCTCAAAAAACCTGTGCACGCCACTTGCTATAGCAACACCATGGTCAGCTGGGGTCTACCAGATGTTCCTGGATTCAATGTTCCCAAGGTTCCATGCTCCCCATTTTTGTATTTCTGGATGAATTGCAGATGATTACAAGGTTCATTTTTCCTGAGTTCCCAGAAGTGCGAATGTTTCCAAAATTAGGGAACATTGAACCTTGGGAACAGCGAACATTGACAGAGCCATGTTATCCAGGAGGAAGTCCCCAAATGAGCTCTGTTTATTAAAAAATTATGGACTTCATAATGAAGCTGGTAAAAAGAAATACTGCGGGGGAAATGTTTTAGTGCATAAATCTGCAAAAATTCTTGCGAGTGCACAATTTTATTCCCCCCCCCCACCTTTCCAGCTGCAAGGTTTAGTGATTTAACTACCTTGTTTGAGAGTTCGATTTATAGGGCAAAAAAATTGAGTCATCCCCATAAAGACAGCAGAATCATGATAGAATTTTGCAATCTCACCATGTCACACTAATATATATTTGGAGAATTTTTGACAGCTTCTCGTAACACTAATATACGGGATAATTTTGTAGATTTTCACCTTCAGCAGATACCAACCTAGTCAGTAAAATATGCTGCTGTATGCTTTAAATCATGTTCTGGAACAAATTAAATATTAATAGGCACTTAAGCATAAAAATAGGAAAGGCAACATTCACCACAGCACAGCTTTCCCGTCGAGAAAATCGATTGTAGATAAACATAGGATAGGTTCACAATGTACACATGTGCTATATGTTAGGCAATGGCGAAGGTGCCAAGACTTGCTGAAGAAAATTACATCGTAGAGAATAACTTTACATGTAAAACTCACAAAAGTATTTAAGATTGTTGAATGGGTGTTTTTACACATGCCTTGTAAATATTTTTAATTTTCTTGGTCACGTGGATTTTTGTCAACCTTTTCCGTACTCGATCCTGCTGGGTTGTACTGCCGACTAGCACAAACGTATACAAATATTACCAGCTTACTTCCTCAGCCGAACCATACATTTTCGGCCTAAATTTTTCAGTTTAGAGAGCTAGACACTATGTGTTTTCAAATTTTCTAATGTCGAGAATTGTCCCTGTAGAATATCATCAATTTATTTCCACCCATATATAATTCATAGGGCGAACCTTTTTACAGGACTCCATTGTCAAAATTTGCGAGATCCTTTAGCTGGCTATGGTTTCTGTAGGCCTCGACCAACACAATCAGTACGCTACCTTCTCGAACGCAAATTATTAACGGAGCTGCACTGGTGAGCAAAAATGTCTGCGAGTAACAAAATACACTCAATGCTGGTGGTATCTAGTTTTCCCAATCTGGTTGTCTTTGATTTTTTGCGAGAGTGTGCTAGCCCATGCTCCCTAATGTACATGATGAAAAGCAGCGTGTCCACACGGCAACAGATTACTGCTCGGCCTGTCAGCCACTCTTGAACAATAGATCTATTCATGGAGTGCGGCGGCGTGTTTCATGGGTGCTGATTATCGGCGTGCTGCCACGGGAACAGTGCACACGCATACTGAATTTTGATTTGGTCCCTTACCCATTGCTATGTAAAAAGGTACAATTTCTTCAACCAAGGAGAAACTACTAATCCCCCACCCTTTTCATGGACTTGGATCTGACCCTTCTTTTGGTTGTCTGATTGCACAACGCCATGTCCCCTACCCATCAACTTGCTCAATACTTTACATTGGTGATTCTAAAATACTTCCCCATGTTAACTAAAGACATTTTCTATGACCGTTACCAAACTGGGTACATTACCACTGACTATCAACACACAATGTGCTAAAAAATGAAACACCTCTAGTACTTCTCTCAACAATTGTGTCACATTGTCACTGGACTACAACATAGGCCTTCAAGCCCAAGCATACTTTTACAGGCTCTAAACTAAGAATTGAAAATCTATTGTTTTCCCTGTTTACTATTTTGTAAAAATACCGTCCAGAAATAACAGGGATACACCGATACAGCATGTGTAACACTGTAATTTCATCAACAGCTCCCTTTAAATTAACCAAAACTACCTCACAGGATTGACCTCTACACAGACAGTTTTTAAAGGAGTGCTGCGCAAAGAAAATTGTACACATTTAACTACTTTGAAAAGAAATGAAAAGCTGAGGAGATGTTTACCTTCACTGGTATCTACTACTGGATGTAGACTCCATGTCGAACTGACACAGGAAACTTGACTTACAGAGAACTCAGCAATGTTAGAATCATGAAGCTGGGAAAAACAGGAATAACACCATTTATTTACAGGTTAAGTAATATACACAAATGCTTTTCAGTATCTCAAAACTAAGAGGACATTATTAAAACGGATCTTTAACAGTGACATAGTTTTTTTTATCACAAATTGCCTAGGCATGGGGTTTTCCTTGATCACTTCCAGTCTGATCTCACATCTGATTACCAGTTTCAAGGAGTTATTTACAAGCTGCTACAAATGGCAAGTTGTTCATAGCAGCAAGAAATTCCAGAGAGCATGTTTTGAAGCAGTAGCAATTTTGTAGACCTGGTACATAAAATCTGAATTATGAAAATGTTCTAATTACTTATTTTTCTGAGAGCTACTCATTCATTTTTTCATTAACTCTAATTCATGTGAATTATTTCTTTCCACCATTTTCTGACAAACAATCCATGTAACCAATTGATAGTGCTCAGCGATGTCACAACTAGGCATTAGCAACCGCCATGCCAGAAGGCAAGCATGTATGTATGCACATAGACGGGTTGAAGAAACACTGCTGAAATAACCCACATGAAAAGCTTCTATGATGTCACACCTGAACTACCTAATGCCCTTACCTGGTTCATATTTTCTATGGCAAGACGAACACTTAACTGGAGGTTGCCCGAGTCTTTAGAGCTAGCTGAACACTGCCCTCTATGTGCTGAGGCTGACAAACTGACTGAATTTGCAGTGTTGATCACTACTGTGTGATGTAAGGTTCTATGTCTGCCATAAAAAAGAAAAGAAAAACAAAATATTACCAGGTATTGAATTGAAAATGAATAGATTTTGTATGCAGGGTTCGTACACATGCAGCATGACAAACCATGACTTCCATGCATCTTGACTCTTGACTGGTATTTTCAGGCCCATTTAAAACAGTGGGATTTGTATCACTAAATAATGTTCCTGAACATTAAGAAAACTGGAACAGTAAGTCCACTTCCTAAAATTCCCTGACTTTTCCAGCATCTTTTAAAAAATTTCAGTTTTTTCTGACTTTCCATGATTACCAGGGCCTGTGCAAACCCTGGGCCAAGAGTACACCGATAGTGTGACATTCCTTTATTACCAGATCCAAGAGGAATACTTCTGTCTTTTAAATTGAGATAACTTCTAAAGAAATTTCTCCAGTCTTCACAGATACTTGTGACCAAGATCTGAAAAACTGAAAAATTTTTGCTCCATTGTGCACCTTCTCTTTACTGTCTGTATGAAACTGAAGACTGGTACTCTCCACATGTCACTATTTTAAGAATACCAATTGTACCCATAGAATTTCTATATTATTCAATTATGTAATGAAAATTTAACTTTAAAATGTTCAAAATTGCATAGCATACTTGGGGTATCTCAGATTCTATATTCCAAAATCATTGGAACCTTTTATGTTGTGTGTACAAAACATGCTACAAAATTTTGCAATTTGACCATCTTGTGTAGCAAAAAGTGTGGTAATGCCTGATAAATTTTTCCTTGATGGTATGTGTTACATGTAGTTTACTGATTAAGGGAAAAATTGCATTGCAATAAACTAATATTGCATACAAAAAGGATCCCTTATTGTCTTTAAACTATGCAAATCTTTGTGACATTTGGCACTAGAAGACTTACAGAAATGCCATACTTCCCTTTAACATTTATCATCACATATATACATGAATCTGAGCAGGTACTGAAGTTGGCCATTAGTGGGGTCTGTCAGCCTTGAAAAGTATTTTAGTAAACATTCATCCATGATACAGGTAAGCAAAAAATGGTAAAGATTAAAAGCGATGGACCCCAGTTATGCCTGACGAAATCAGAACATCACTTGACTATTGAGATCCTTCTTTAACGTTTTCACCATAACAAACTTTCTTACCTCATTTTCAAATTTTCTTCAGCAGACTGGTAGTAAAATAGCATCTTAATTTCATGCATCCCACTTGTATCTGGTCCCCTCACCCACATTGGAAGTGTCATTTTACAGCCTGGGGGCAGCACACCCCCATCAAGAGGAATTTCAGTCACATGTGAAACATTGCACTTTGCCATAAATTTTTCATCAGTTTTGCTCTCTGTGTCTGGTATACTTCTGTAAACACTGGACCCTAATAGATTGCCTTTTAATGTATCTGTGGGACTTAGATTGCCATCTCCTGGTGAACAACTCAATCCAAACGTGAAGAACTCTGGATGGTCAGTGGATACTAGAAGGCTA